>CM053792.1:558722051-559922051 GCA_028749045.1 Cupressus sempervirens
AGGCCCTAGAGCGACAATGAGCCAAGAGGGGGGGATTGGGAGAGGGAAACAAACACTGAAGGGGGGGGGGGGGGAGCAAGCATTAGGAAATGGAAGAAAGGTCAAGGTGAAGGAAGGCATGAGTTCCCACTAGGGGAAGACAGCAAGGGATGCTGAGAATGGTTTAATTTCCACTCATCATCATGATTGAAGTTGGATGGGTTATGAAAGATTTTAACTATCTCTTTGAGCTTCTCTTTAAGGAAATTGTCTTCCTTAGAAACAATGAGAGATCCTCTAAGAGAATATGATGTTTGGTAGAGGATGAATGCTTGACAGAGGTTGACTTAAGAACCCTCTCATGTCTAATATTTGTTGCATGTTCTTTAAGTCTTGTGACAAAAGAGCAACCCATTTTGCCTATGTAGGGGTTTCCACATGAGAAAAGAACCTTGTAGACCCTTGACCCCATATAGGAATTCCTAGAGTCTTTGAGAGGGGAAAGACATCTATTGAGGGTAGAGAGGGGCTTGAAGGACACACAAACCCCTTTCTTAACCAAAATCTTGGAGATCTTGTGTGAGATGCCTTCAACATATGGAAGGGAAAAGAAAGAGGATGAATTGGGAAGTGAGGACAAGGGATCAAAGAAGGAAAGAAAAAGAGTCATAGCATGGTGGAAGGCCCTAGAGATTTTCTTGTTGGAATAACCATTCCATAAGAAAACTTGGCAAAAGTATGAAAGCTCATGAGGCAAGTGATCAACATCACAAATCCAAAAAGCTCTCAAGGTTAGGATTTTGAGAATACCCTCTTTTTGGCTAGGATGGTGGTGAGAGGTAGCATGAAGGTAATGATATGTGTGGGTGACTTTACAAAAGACACCATGACCAAAGGATCCATTTGGTGTCTTGATGATCAAGACATCAAGAAAAGAGAGATTATTTTCAGATTCAACTTCCTTGGTAAAAGATATACAAGGGACTAAATTGTTGAGGTGGTTGTGAAACTCCTCAGATCTATCTAGACCATGGGGCCAATAAAAATTGGTGTCATCTACATAATGTTTCCACCACTTGGGTTTAACGGGGCTTGAGTGCAAGGTAATATCCTTAATTATTCCATATAAAGGTTGGCTATCACTAGAGAAAGGGGTGAGCCTATGGCCAGCCCCTCAACTTGCTCATAAATGACACCTTGGAAGAAAATGAAATTGGAGCGCAAACATAGCTCCACTAAAGTGGCAGCCTCGATACTGAGTTTGTATCTGACTATCTCAATAGAATTATAGATGAGGACCTTGGTGAAGAGGGAAACAACATCAAAGCTAACCAAGATGTCACCACTATGATATCTAGAATCCTTAATGAATTGGAAAAAATGGTTATAATCTTTGACAAAAGAGTCAAAATTTCCCATAAGGGGGGACAAAAGTTTGGCAAGCTAGGAGGCCAGATTGTAGGTATGGGATCTAATGGTGTCCACAATAGGTCTCAAAGGAATATTGTCTTTGTGGATTTTTGTGACCCCATAAATTTGATGAAATGAATTCTTTTTTAAGGTGGCATCAAAGGAGGAGCCTACAATATTTTCTTTAACCTTTTTAAGGATATTGGCACAAGGGTTACAAGGAGAAACCTTATAGTTTGTTGTGTTAGAAAGAAGGTCCAACATCTTGGAATTGTAGTCTATCTTGTCAAGAATGACTATGGAATTTCCCTTGTAGTTTTTGGTGTCTAAAAGAAGGTCCAACATCTTAGAATCGTAGTACACCTTGTCAAAAATGACTATGGCATTTCCCTTATCCACTTTGACAATAACAATATTATTATTTCTCACAAGTTTTTTAAAGGCCAAAAACTTAGCATTAGGAATGTTGTTCTTGGGGGGTTTGGAGTGTCTAAGATAAACAACACAATCTTGCTTTACTTCATTAGAAGTGATTGAAGGAAGAGATTGAATGACATTCTCAATACCAATGTGGAAACCAATATGAGGAATGGTGCACGGAGACAAGTAGATGTTAAGACCTTGTTTGAGAAAGTTGAAAGTGAGGTGGTCAAGAGTGACATAAGATAAGTCAAAAACCAACTTGGACTCCCAACCTTCAACACAAGAAGATGAAAACACATGCAAGGAAGGAGAAAAATAATGGAAGGGATGACCAAGGGTACATGATGAAGGAAGCCCACTAGATGGATCATGAGAGAAAGGATCCACATGGTTATGGTTAGATCCCACAATGGGTAGTCCAATGCTAAGAGGAGAATAATGGGGGGGGGACCCCTTAGCCATGTCAACCAAATTATGATTGGCACACTGCATAGAAGAGGGAGGAGCTCAAGTAAAAGGGTAGACAAATGGGGATGAGGCACCAAAAAAAGGCTTCCTATGCATGTAAGAGCTTTCCATTGAAGACAACTCACAAGACTTAGAGAAATTAATGAAATCGAAGGCAAGTACTATTGTGGTATTCACAACACACACCCCATTCCTCACCAAGAATGGGGACCCCCTACTTTTTTCAACTCTTGGACTCACAATTAGAGATTCAGGAGAAGAAACTTCAAGTAGAAGTTAGATTTCTAGAGTCAAAATTTGAAAAACCAAAAAAAAACTCTCAACCTCTCGTGCACATGGGCATCGAGGCATGACGCATGTGAGGGGAGGAGGGTTATAAAACCCTCCCTCCCCTCCTCCTCTATTTTTTTGTGAAGTGTTTGAGGAGGTAGAGGTAAGCCTTCTCCCCCCCTCTCTATTGTGATGCATGCCCTCATGGGCGCACTCACATTGCATGCCTGTGACATGCTCATGCTTAGTGCTCTTTTTGGGCACCTACATAGCTTGCAGTGCAGTGCCCTTGCAGTGCCCTCATGGTGTTGGGCACAACACCCATGCCTACACCCTTGTGGTGACTATGCAGTGCTAGACGTGGCACCCACGCCTATACCCTCATGGTGTTGGGTGCAACACTAGCACTTGTACCCTCGTGGCACCTGCACTCACACCCTTGCAGTGCCCACGTTCACGCCCTCATGGTGCTAGGCATGATGCTTGTGCCCGTGCCCTTGCAGCTCTCATGCAACACTAGCCATGGTGCCCATGCCCATGCCCTTGTGACACTAGGCACAACACTCGTGCTTGCGCCCTTGCAACGTCTGCATGGTGCTTGCGCCTCGACCCTAGCGGTAGTGCCTACATGGTGGCACCCGTAGCCGTGCATCGGCTCTTGCGCCTACCCGTATCCATACCCTTCATATTTTTTCTCTTATTTTATTTTATTTTATTTTAATGCAAAAGAATGTAATGTTAAAAAAAATTTAAAAATAAAATAATCATAATAATAATAATAATAATAAAAAATAAATTAATTAAAAAATAATAATGAAAAATTTCTAATAAAATGAATAGGTCCCCAAGGAGGGATGTATTCTCTCCTCACTTACATCTTTTACTATCTATTGATTGATCGTGTTTTCCTTCTCATAATGTGCAGGTAACATAATCAGATGACATCCACATCCGGATCAACAACGAAGCTAGTTGTTTACAAATTTCAAGGTGTGACCCCAAAATCAAGATTACATGATGACTATGCTGAGATCAAAGACACGGACCTTGGAAACACAAACTTGGGAGAATTCTTGAGAGTTTGCAACAATCCAATAGAAAGGTCATCCTTGAGGTTTGCATTAATCCAATCCAAATTAGTGAATGCAGTGTCACATCTAGAGACAGTGCAGTTAGCTGAGTTGATCATGACCCTTTCTTGACACTTTGTTTCTGATGAAAGGGTAGTCAAGAGCATTATCGGGGAAGTGGTTTTAGATCTATGACTTGATAACATCGAGTGAGTCTTCCATCTTTGTAGAGTCGATCAGTTCATCCAAATTTCCTATGAAGTAGCTAAGAGATGGTATAAAGATCACCACCAGGAGGCCATCGACATCATACATTCCTTATACTTCATTGAGAAGCCACCTTGGGGAAAGATTATAAGAAAAGTGGATATGACACAGGGATATATGAAGGATGACATTGAATACTCAAGCATTCTCTTGAGAAAAGTCATGGGCTTATTTGTAGTAGGCCATCTCGCTCCATTTATGGTCAACTTCATTGAGACTATTAAGCATGCACAAATACCACTAGATTGGGAAACCATGCTAAGTGAGAACTTGTGTGATTAGTTGAGGATAGTAAAGAATAATAAGAAGTTCTATATGACTTCTTATGTGGTGTACCTACTGGCAGCGAGGGCGGTGAGCTATCCTGGGTTATACAAGAAAGGTAGTATGTAGCACCCTAATGCATGGCCATTTATAGTCTATCCTTAGCTAGTGAAGAAGAAGCTCTGGCCATAGAGAAAAGAGTAAAGGATTGTAAATGATGCCTTCATCTTTGCCATCATTTGATTCATAGAAGGAGACTATGGGAAGAGATTGTATGAGTAAGCTAAGGCACAAATCATAGCTCTCAGAGCATATTTCATCCAGTTCCAAACATTTACATACATTTGGGTAGGTGGTGCATCTATCAATCTGAAGAAACTCCCAAGGTACCCAAGTGACAAGTTGGTCCTAATGGAAATATCCTGGCAGATTGAGTTAGCTTATGAGAGGATCAAAAGACAACGAAGACCTTGTTGGGATTGACCTTTTGTAATAGGAGCATATCAGGTGAAGAGAAAAGCAGGATATCTAGACTTTCAAGTGGGAATGGGAGAACTACCCTCTTGAAGAGTATAACTCTCCTCTACCATTCTTTGACAATATTGGTAAAGTGGAAAACCTAGCAGGAAAGGAGTTATATCATGAGGATGCCATTGAAGATCATTGGATGAATGCCACAAATGACTACAATGTCTGCATCAGAGACTATTGTAGGATGACTTTGTATCTAGTAGAGAAGGCTCTCCATTTGACAATCCCTAATAAGATAAGGCTACAAGACTCCAAGAAACTATTAGATCCTCTATTCAATATAGATAAAGTTGATGAGAGACCCATTGTGAATGCAGAAGTTGATAGAGAGGAAGGAGATGATATTAATCATCGAGCGAGACATGTCATTCGAATGACAAAGAGTTTGATCAAGAAACCCTTTCCACTTGATCCAGTTCTAGATATAGTGATCTTCCATGCACATTCTCACCTAGAAAGGGGTAAGGGAAGGAAAGTAATAGTTCCTATCTTTGCACTATAGCATTCTATCAGACCTAAAACAATCTACCAGCTCGATCGTCTAGTGGGATACTACCACCCTTCAAAAAGGAAGGGAAAGAGGAAGAGAGCCTCTCCTAAGAGGTTTTAGATAGAGCATATTGAAGAATAGGTCCCTTCCCAGCAATAGGAATCAATTCCCCAAGAGCCCCAGGATGGTGGAGCTTCTCATATCTAGGTTGAATTTCCATTGCCTCCTATTTTGTCAAGTCAACAAGAAGAGGGAGAAATTCCAAAGATCTCTATTCCTTTAATGCACAAAGAGCCCGCTTCTCCTATGGTTCTACAGAAACAAAAGAGAATCAAGGTTAGAATGAATAAGAGGCAAAGAGTTTGTAAAATATTAGAGCCTAATTCATCTATTCCTAAGACCATTCCAAAGGAAGAATCAAATGAGGAGGAAATGGAATCAGATGAGGAGAAGGAACAAGTGCCTCTACAAAGGAGAACTCGATTGGCAAAAGCCATAGAATTGGAAAGAAGGAAGAGTGCCACAAATACCTTGCCACCCACCCAAGTAGAAATGATAGAACTCTCATCTTCAAAAGATGAAGTGCAGCGATGGGTGAATGAGAAAAGGGAGCAAGGTGAAGATGTTCTCTCCATCCTAGATTTTGATTTCATGCCTATGGGTATGGAGTTAGTTGGAGATAAGATCAGAGACACCTCTACAAGTGAACTTCAACAGTAAGATTGGATGCAGATGCCACCAGAGACACAAGGTCCTCATCTCACTCCTCTATCTCCATCAAAGGTCACGATGGTAGATAAGGGTTTAGTAACTCCTCCACTTCTAAGTTCAGAAGAAGAACATTTTCAAAAGGAACCATCATTACAATAGCAACCAGAACCAAGGGTTACAAATGAGCCATCAAAAGAGGCACAAATAGTAGAATGTTTACAACAACCTTCTCAAGAAGTTGAGGATCAAACTACAGGATCTACAAAAATTGAGACTATAGAAGAAGAGTACTCACAGTAGGAGGTTTTGATCAAGAGCGATAAAGGGAAGGAGGTAGTTGAACACATCCCTTCATTATCTAGAGCCAAGGCTATAGAGAGACATATCCCAAGATGGTTTTGAAAAGAAATAATGAGAAGTGCCAAGCATCAATTTCATGCTTTAGAGGATGATATTTGTGACATTGTAGATATTTTGAACAAGCTTGAGTCTCCATTACATGATGCAACACCATTTGCATTCATCACTACTACATAGAAGCAAGACTTATTTGGACAAGTGGCTCACCCTCCTAAAGGTACAGATGCAAAAGCTATAAGTCTTGAGGACTATGAAGTGAAAGATATTATGTTAGGAAAGCCTACACAGTATACATCCAAATAGAATGAGATTGAAATTAGAACACTTCAAAGGAAAGTTGAGATCCTAAAGGGATATCTAGCTGAAGTTATTGGTCCTCTTGATTCTGAATGGGCCCTAAGGAGACTTTGAACACCATTCTTAGAGAAGGGGAAGGTGTACGACTTAGTCTATTTTTGAAAGCTTGTTAGGATTGGCAAGAAAACCTTGAGGATAAGGATGTCACTATAATCATAGAAAGTTTGAAGTTGTTGCATGCTACACAAGAGAATGTTGATAATATTGTGCCAATTTTGAGGTAGGACTTTAGTATGATGGATGAGGTATAGGCATGGAGCAAGGATTTACAAACTCTACAAGCCATAAAAGGGAAAAGGTACCACATTTTGATTGATATATATACTAGAGAAGAGTTAGACATGATAGATGATTGGATAGAGAAGATTGCAGATGGAAATAAAGTGTTGAAAACATTGCATAATGAGATACATAGGCTCAAGGACCAAGCCTGAAAGTGAATTTTGGAAGCAAAAAAGTTGCACAGTGATGCATGCTTGGAAATTTTTGAAGATGAAGAATGAGAGAAGCTATTGCCAGTTCAGGTAGTTATGGAAAATTTTAGGAAGACTTTAGAGGAAGCATCCAATGATGAAGACATTAGACAAGGCTTTAGGATAGAGGAAGCACTGTTAGAGTTGGACACCGAACTTAGAGATTTTGCAGAGACTCGAATTGAGGTGGACAACTATAGACAGAAGGTCAAGGACAAGTATGAGGCTTTGGATCTTCTAGATGCTGCCAATATTATTGAGATGATAGAGAAATTCAAGGGAAAACATCCAAACATAGCTTTAGGATGAAGATGAATAAAACCTAGAGGCTAGAATTTCAATTTTGACACTTAGTAAAATTTTGAGATTTTGACCCATAGTAAAATTTTGAGATTTCGACCCAGTCAAGGTCCATAGCTCTGCAATTCAGAGGTATGCCGATAGTTGACTATGAGTTCCAAAAATAACACTTTCCATTCATTGGGAATGCATTTTGATGGCAACTTAACTCTGACACATGCCTAGTGAAGGGCCAATTTTCATTTTTGACACCTCCATGCACTTCCATTTCGATTGATGGCTTCCTCCTACTTTCTCTCTCATGCTTTCATTTATTTTGACATATAAAGGGCTCATGCATCCAATTAATGAATAAAATATGGATGGAGTCCCTCTAAGCACCAGTTAGATTATCAGTTTGCATATATTTGGTTTTTTTAAATGTTTTAAAATCATTTTATTACATCAAGATATGTCTTACTCTCAACACAAATTGAGGAGATGATTTCTTATAAATACCCCATTGTAAAATGTAATAAAGGCCATCGTTATTATGCAATAAAATTATGCTTTTGGTGCTAGCATTCAGATTGTAGTTATTCTTTCCTGAATGTGTCACTATTTTGTGGATTTTATTCATGAGATTATGATTGAGCCAAAGGTTTATTGTGTTGTTTCTAGTTGTGCGATCTTTTAGTTTTAGTGTTTGCTACAGATATATGAATTTCACTAATGTAACAAGCTTGAGAAGAGATCACCCAATTATGTGTACATAGCTTTTTGTCTCGCATGAGCATACTTTCTATGGCCTTGCGATTTGATGAAGAATGAAACATCATTCAACTTGTTAAAGATTCTCACCAACAATTGCATCAGTGGATTGTAAGAAGCACTACTCTTGTTTTCATTGGTTTCCTACTAATTTCTTTGAAGGTTTAACTCACAGTGTGTTGTGTTTTGTAGCTTATGTCCATTTAGGAATTTCAATTTAAAGTCATTTGATTTCATGTTATTTTCTTTCAATTTCATTATTCTTTTTACCAACCCCCTGTTAGAATAGGACCTCATAGTAGCTGCATTGTTAGAGTTGCATTCATTGAAAAACTAAAAATACAAAAATATTGTTCTCTTTTGGTGTGATATTTTGAGACAGCAAACAAATTTACTTTGATTCTAAGATAAAAGAGTTTTAGAGCTAGAAAAGCCTTATTGTGAACACTCACATTTATCTTCTACTAAGCAAATTTTGGTATGTCTCAAGACAAATACTGAACCTTGGAGTGGATCCTTAAAAAGATTTACTTTTCAAGAGAGGAATTACAAAATGGATTCCTTCTATTGACCTCGTGCAAAATGAATTCATAACAGAAGTAGCCCTAGAAGGAGGGCCACAAACTAAAGAACATACTCTTGAAAATGAGGAAAATTTGACAAAGTTTCAAATTTTTTTGCACCCTTGCAATAAACTGCATTCTGTACAAGTGCAGAAAATACTTTTGAAATTTTTAGAAAGTTAGGTACATAGCTCCATAGGTCTGTAGGTCCACAGCTCTACAGGTCTACATGTCTGTAGGTATGCAAGTCTGCAAGTTCACAAAACTTTGTGGTGTGCAAAATCTAGAACTGTAAGAAAGTGTACTTTTTCAAAGGTGCACTTTTCTCCAAAATTTGATGCAAGCTAGAGGATATTGATCCAAAATCTCCATTTTAGCGACCATTAAGATCTACACCAAGTACACACAAATTTCTTGAGCTTAGCCACTTTCATAAACCACGTAGTGACAAGGGAACATCTCGAGTTCAAACACTCCCTTTCAAACTTTCATCATCTTCAACTCCATGTCAACTCCAACCATCTAGTGTACCACCACATACTCTAATAGCTATTCCCCAACAACCACTATTAGGTCCACCAAATCCTCCCATGGCCTTCTTCACAAACATTGTAGACTCACCAATAAACTTGAGAGGTGCACTCCATGACCTCCCAAAGAATCTCAAGAAGTTTTTCCCAAGATTCATCTATGGTGAAACACAAACTATCAAAGATCATGTCAAAGTTTTCAAAGAAATTTGCAACCGAAAGCAAGTGGCTGATGAGGATGTGGTTCTTTGTTTATTTCCCTACTCTTTGGGGGAAATTGCCTTCAATTGGTTTGTCAATTTTCCACCTAGATGCATTGGAGATTGGGATACATTTGAATTATTTTTTTTGGAACGATTCAAAACATTCATCAATCCCATTCATCAATCCTACGGTGATACATCAACCATTCATATCAATAAAAAGGGACCCAGCTGAAAAAGTTTCACACTTCAACCATCGCTTTCATATGGCCTACCACAAGTTGGAAACACCATACACAATACTAATTGAAGCTGCCATTCAGATTTATTTGAATGCTATGGACCCTCTTACTGTGATATTTTTGAGAAGACTTCCTGCAAAAAATATTGATACATTGGACTAAGTCTTTGTACAAGCGATCATGTTCACAAAGCAAGCTAATCCTAATGGAGGAGGAATGATGTTTCCAACACAAGCAGTCCCTACGATGCCAACATACCCCATGGGAGCACCCACCTTGCCTAGCCAGTTCATACCTATGAACCTAGTTCCATTGCAGCAGACACTCGCTCCACAAACTCAAGCGATAACATATCATGGGTATGAGCCCCCAAAAATAGCTTTCTTTGAATAGAAAGCAACGGTTGATAACAACCTTCTTTTGAAAGTTGGTCAAATGAAGAAGACCATGTCACAAATGAACAACAAGTTGACACATCTTAGATATTCACAAGGATAAAATAACAACTTCCAAAGAAATAATGTTGGCCCCTACAACAACAATTTTGGTCAAAATTAAAATAGGAACTCCAACAATAATAGTAACAACAATGCAGGAAACAACAATGGCGGAGGAAACAACTTCAATCCTCTAGATCGCAACAATGGTTTCCAAAGGCAAAACTGATAATGGAACACTTGACCAAATAATGGAAGCATTCCTACTAATAACAACAACAATATTCAATATACTGATATCAATCGATATGATGATAGCCAAAATGTGCCTAACAACGATGGTTCATACTATAATGGTAATCAGGAGGTGAATCAAAACTCACAAGTGAATGACAATCCTCCTCCTGTTGAATTCAATGCAATGCAATTGGAATCTTATGATTCCACATAGAATGCACAAGTGGTACAACAAGCAAGTGAGGAATTCTCATTCTTGTTTAGTCAAGAAGCCAAACTTCAACACGATGAGATGTTTTCCTTTCAAAATGATAATCAAAATACTTATAATCTCAAAAATAAAAAAGATCCCTTGATAGATGGAATTCCTCCTAGTTTGCAACCAACTCCACCTGATCCAAGAGCAAAAAAAAATCTACCATCGGTAAGGCTAGCCCAAGGAGGACAACAATATCAAACTCAAGTGAACATACCAACAATACTGAAGAACCCCGCTTGGTCTACTGAAAAGTATAATGCAGTAGAAGATCTGGAGAAAACTATAGCCAATATGTCCATGTTCAACATGTTGCAGAATTGTCCACAACAAAGAGAAGGGCTCATAAAGTCATTGGATAATACAAACGTTTCCCACAATACAAATGCTATCCCTCAAAAGACGGTGCTGCAACAAGTAAATGTTGCAGAAGTGATGCCCACCATGTTCAAGGACAAAGTTGAGGTACCTCAATTTTTGCTAAGCATAAGGATATATGGGAAGAATCTTCACAATTTTCTCATTGACTCAAGAGCTTCATGTAATGTAATGCCATTATCAATAGCCCAAAGGCTAGGAGTTAACCCTCAACCCTTTAACTAAGTGGTAATACAGTTGGATAAAACATAGGTAAAAGTCATTGGAGTATTGAAAGATGTGCAGATATAGTTAACAGTTGATCCTTGGATCTAGGATATTATTGACATACATGTGGTTGATATCCCAGAGACATATGGATTACTCTTGAGAAGAGAATGGACAAAATGCCTCAGAGGATGGTTCTCTATAGACTTCACTCAATTATGGTTTCCATGGAAAGGATTGAACAATCAAATCAAGATAGATGTTGAGCCCAAATTGAAAATAATGATCATAGATTACAATGCCCCGAATGAGATAGCATTCTTACAATTGGATTTGGGTTTGTACAAAGTGATGGTATTGAATATGGTTCCAAAAAATACACCTCAAGATCAAAATGAAGAAACTAAGGTGCCGGTACCCAAAAGTGAAACCGTGACACAATTCATAGAAAGTATGGTGACTAATCTACATTGTTTAGGAGAAGAAGCTGACCCCAATATCCTCCTCCTTCTGGGATTTTGTTGATTACACAAAGTTAGTCACTATGAATTTGAATGTTCATCATGTCAAGAAGTAGTTGCAAACGTATTGACCCACATGATGGAAAACAAGGATACAAAGACCTCAATAGATGAACTCACAAAAAGTCAAGATTCAGTGAATTCATCCAACCTTATTGAAAAAGAATGAAGAAGAAAGTGAAGATCTAAATGTATCATACAATGAAACCTCTTCAGATGGTGGAGGTTTATCTTCTACTCCTCTAGGGATGATTAAAGTTCAAAGAAGAAGATGATATGTGAAAGGTAAAGGATGGACTTCAATAGTCATTCATCTTGAACCTAAAGTTGAGGAAATCAAAGAGCTAATAAGGGAAATTTAGGAGAAACAAGAAAAAACCACACTTCCTCTATCCATAGGTTATGAAGGGGACTCATCAAGCCCTACATGAGGAAAGTTACAATGGGTTCCTAAGAAACAATCATTCAAGGCTTAGGTGAAAGAAAAGTTAAGGATGAATAAGCATAAAGTTAGAAAACCCAAGGAAAATGCAATTTGGAAACTCCGTTTTGATGGTTCTAGGTGCAAGATGGGAGCTGGTGTGGGTATCTAATTAATGAACCCAAAAGGTAGATCTTTCTATGTTGCATATCGATTGCAATTCAGATGTACCAAAAATGGTGCAGAATATGAGGTATTAATCTAAGGACTCCTCTTTGCACTCGAAAAGAGAGTCACAACTCTTAAAATCAAGGGGGATTCCCAATTGGTCATCCAAAAAGTAAAATCCATATATTCCTGCAACGACAAAAGATTACTTGCTTATAGGAAAAGGGTACGAGACATATTGGATGACTTTGAGGCCTTAAACATCAAATCCATTCCAAGGAGAAAGAACATGGTAGCAGATGCTCTTGCCATCTCAGCTAGTGCATTGCAACTAGTTGTAAGGACTAGGTTGAAAAGATTTTTAGTAGAATTGGTTGCTATCCCATCCATCCCTAATAATATCACAAACTTTTAGATCTTTCACTATGATCAACATATACTTGAGTTTATCATGTGTAGTCATCATTTTTAGGGACAAGAAATTGATGATACACCAGATGACAGACCTGAAGATGATGGACTTGAAGATGAAGATGGGATTTTGAATTTAAAAACTAACACTATTCTGAAAGGGATGACAAAACTTGAACACATCTTTGACCATGATGAATTGGCACTCAATAGAAGGGAAACTCAAGAAAAGTGAATCGAAGAATGTGATTCATACAATTTAGGTATTGACAAATAACCAAAAATGGTACAAATAGGAAAAGTGTGTACCTCACAAGAAATGGAGGACATGCTCAAATTACTCACCTAGTATAAGGATGTCATTTCCTAGAGCTATGAAGAGTTGAAGACTTATGATCATATGATTATTACACATGACATCCTGTTGAAACCTGATGCAAAGCCATTTTGACAAAGATAGAGGCCAGTAAATCCAATTATTGAACCAACAATTATGAAAGAAGTTAAGAAACTACTGGATGCTAAGATCATAAATTTCCTATCCATTATTCCACATGGGTGGCAAATTTGGTTCCTGTGTGGAAGAAGACTAGAGAGATTCATCTTTGTGTTGACTTTCGTAACTTGAATCTAGCATCTCAGAAGGATAACTATCCTCTAACCTCACTGGATGAGGTATTGCAAATTGTTAATGGTTCAAAGATGATGTCATTCTTGGATGGTTACTTAGGTATAATTAGGTGATGATCGATGAAGAAGATAGGCTAAAGACTACTTTCACAACCAAGTGGGGAACGTTTGCTTACATAAGGATACCTTTTGGATTGATTAATGCAAGAGCTACATTTCAATGAGCAATGGATGAATCTTTTAAAAGATTGATAAATAGGTGTATAGTCATCTATATGAATGACTTGACTATCTTTTCAAAAGATCGAAGTACCCATATTGCTAATTTAAAGTAGGTATTAAATAGATGTCGTAAGTACGACATATCCCTCAATCCCAAGAAATGTTCATTCGGTGTTACTAAAGGAAAGCTCCTAGGACATGTCATTTTTGAAGTCAAAATCTCCATTGATCCGGATAGAGTTGATTCTATTTTGAAGTTAGCACCTCCACATAGTTGGAAGGAATTGAAATCTTTCTTTGGAAAGATAAACTTTGTATGCAAATTCATATGTGGTTTTGCAGAGATAGTCCATCCCCTGAATGATTTACTCAAAAAAGGGGCTAAAATAGAATGGGTACTAGAGATAAAGAAATCATTTGAAGATATTAAGGTTTCCATTTCCATAGCCCCAGTTTTGGTGAGTCCAGATTATGAGTTGCCATTCAAGATGAACACTCTTGCATAGGGATCCTAACACAAAAAATAGAGAAATAAGATGAGTGACCAATTTCTTTTATGAGTTGTCCTCTAAAGAATGCTGAGTTGAAATATTCAAATCTTGATAAATAGTCCTTTGCATTAATCAAGGCAGTAAAGAAGTTTCATCACTACATACTTAGAAGTAAGGTGTATACAGTTGTACCTCATCTAGCAGTAAAGATGCTTTTGATGCAAAATGAACTTGGTGAAAGGAGAGGAAAGTGGATGGCCATACTTCAAGAATTTGATCTCGAAATTCAATCTAACAGATTATTTAGAGGTCAAGGGTTATCAAAAATGATGGCTAATAACCAAGATGGAAATCAAAAGGAATTTAAGTTTGACAATGAAATAGATGAAGATGATCAAAAGAAGATGGTTATATCACAAGTTGATATCAACCAAGATGTGGTGATAGATGTGTGGTACCAAGACATTGTTTACTATCTCTTACAAGACCAATGCCCTAAATGGATGAATATTTCACAAAATAGGGGACTTAAGATGAAACACGAGTCTTTCATGTTACTTGATAACAAGTTGTGTAAAAGGAACTATGAAGGGATCTATCTAAAATTCTTAGGACATGAAGGAGTTAAGGATGTCTTCGAACATTTCCATGACAAGTATGGTACAGGACATGGTTTAGTAGAAGCAACAACTCACATGATCCTAAGATCAGGTTACTTTTGGCCATCCATATTCAAGGATACTTTTCAACATGTACACTCTTGTCATATATGCCAAACCAATGCTAACAAGGAGAGGCACCCAAAAATACCGTTACAACCAGTGTAAGAGGTGCACCCCTTCACAAAATGGGGACTGAATTTCATAGGTCCATTCAATCCACCATCATCAACTGGACATGCATTTATCCTTATGGCTACGGATTATTGTACACAATGGACGGAGGTAGAGACATTCATAAATTGTATTGCTAAGGTAGTGACCGACTTTCTAGAAGAACACATTATTACCATGTTTGGAATGCCATTCACCCTTGTGTGTGATAATAGATCTGCTTTCACATCTGCCTTCTTGACCCAATGGGCATTTGAAAACAAGGTCATTATCAAGTTCTTTTCAAATTACTAACCACAAGGAAATGGGGTAGCAGAATCCACAAAGAAGAACTTGATCATAGTAATAAAATGATTGTTGCAAAAGAATCCTAGGGATTGGCATACACAACTGAAATATGCCCTATGGAGAGATTGAGTGAGAGTCAGAAATGCCTTGGGGACTTCTCCATACTTGCTCATTTACGGAAAAGAACCAATGTTCCCACTTAATCTCAGAATTCCAATTTTGAAATTCATGAGTGGGTATGTTGAGGATGCTAATAAAGTTCAAATTAGATTGATGAATCTCCTAGAAATGGATGAGAAATGAACAACCGCATTAGAGCACATGGCTAAACATCAAGCAGTTGTAAAAAGATGGTTCAACAAGAGGGCCACGATCAAATCATTTAGGATTTCTGACCTTGTTCTACTTTGGGATAAGGCAAAAGAAAAGCTAGGCAGTCATACCAATTTTCAATGCTTATGGACAGGCCCTTATCAAATTGCAAAAATCTTGGGAGAAAACATTTTTAGGCTTAGTTCCTTACAGGGGGAATTTCTTCCCTTACCCATAAATGGGAAATTTCTCAAGCATTATTTTGAAGCCTAAGAGATGAAAACATAAAAAAATTAGTTAGATTTCATTTCTACATTTATCTTAGATTTTCATTCTCGTAGGTGTGTTTATTTTTGCAAGTGTGTTTTCTTTCAAGTTGAGTGTTTGCTTTCAGTCATGTGTTTCCTTTCAAAGTTGCATTAGTCCTAGGGGGTAAGGTGTACTTGAGATTTTCTCTTAAGATTTCACTAACCACTTCTTGGTCCCGATTTTAGGAAGAGGTATTTCTTTGTCAAAACATTTAGACAATTGTGTGTCTTGTACCAACCAAGCAACACATATTTCTTGTGGAAATAGAAGACTCTCAATTTGGAAATGAGAGGCTTAGACCACCAAGTTCTCAACACTTTGCAAATTTAAAGATTTGATTGTTTAAGGTGTTCTTGATTTGAAGTAAAAAATGGCGAGAGACAATCCAAATTTCAACTAAGTTCAAACAAGAAGGGTCTTCTCGAAGGGTTACTAAAGATCATTGTTTGGCATGGGAGTTTTCAAAGAGTTCTAAAAGAGGAATGCAAGGGATGTTCACAAGAGATCAAATCTGTGAAACAACACCGATGTTCTGACTACATAGTCTAAGCATAGTCAGGATAAATGATTAAAAAAAGAACAAGGAAATAATATGGTGTTAAATCTAAAGGATTCCAAAGATCTAAAATGGCAAAAGATATTTTCTCAAAACAAAGTATCTTCAGTTAAAACTATTGCTTCATCAAAAGTAACATTTTAAATAACATGGAGCAATTATTCAAAAGCCAAAAATTAAAAGAATGTGGCATCCCGCCAAGAGCCCTTGAACTAATTCTTTCATTTGGTCAAACAATTGATTGACAAAATCTATCATGGAGTTCTTGAATTAATGAGCTAGGAAGAATGGAAGATTGTTTCAAGTTGCCAGAAAACTTTGATTGACTGCATTTTGATACATCAAAGGGAATGAATACACAATGCACACACTGAGTTGGAAGGTTTCAAGTTCTAAGATTTTTGATTGAGAAGTCATCCAAAAGACACTTGGGATATTCAAAGCTTGGTTGGTGTTTGACACACATCAGAGAGATGTTTGTTGATGAAGAAATGCCTTTGTCATTTCTTCCTTTTTTGGGGGTATTTGTTGTGGTATTCACAACACACGCCCCATTCCTAACTAATAATGGGGACCCCATACTTTATTTGACTCCTAGACTCACACTTCAAGAGTTAGGAGAAGAAAATTTGGTTAGAAGTTAGATTTCTAGAGTCAAAATTTGAAAAACCAAAAAAAAATCTCTCTCAAGCTCCCGTGATTGCGTACATTGAGGCATGGTACACGTGAGGGGAGGAGAGTTATAAAACCCTCCCTTCCCTCCTCCTCCTTCCTTTTTTTGTGAAGTTTTTGAGGAGGGAGAGGTAAGCCTTCTCCCCCCCTCTCTCTTGTACTGCATTCCCTCATGGGTGCCTGTGCGCCCACTACATGCCCGCAGTGCGCTCGCATGCAATGCTCTTTTTGAGTGTTGTGCATCTCGTAGTGTAGTGCAAAGTGTGGTACCTACACCCCCTCCCTTGCAATGCTAGGTGTGGCACCCATGTGTGTGCCCTCGCAGCACTAGGCATAGCACTCGTGCTTGTGCCCTCACAATGCTAGGCGTGGTGCCTGCACCCATGCCCGTGCCCTTGCAGTGCTAGGTGTAGTGTCTATACCTACACCCTTGCAATGCCTGTGAGGTGCTAGGAAAAGATCTTCTGATGCTCACACCTCAGCCCTAGTGGCATCGGTGGCAGCACCCACACAGTGGTTCTCGTAGCCGCACGTCAGCTCTTGTGCCACCCCGTGCCCGTGCCCTTCATTTTTTTCTCTTTATTTTATTTTATTTTAATGCAAAAGGATGTAATGTTAAAAAAATAAAATAAAATAAAATAATAATAATAATTTTCTAATAAAATGAATAGGTCCCCAAGGGGGGACTTTTTTTCTTACTTATATTTTTTACAATTTTTTCTAATAATCAGATGGTGTCCACATCCAGATCAACAGCAAAGTCATTTGTTTAAAAATTTCAAGGTGTGACCCCAAAATCAAGATTACATGATGACTTTGTTGAGATCAAAGACACGGACCTTGGACACATAGACTTGGGAGAATTCTTTAGAGTTTGCAATAATTTAACAAAAAGGTCATCCTTGAGGTCCGCATTAACCCGATTCGGATTAGTGAATGCAACATCACATCCAGGGATAGTGCATTCAACTGAGTTGATCATGACTCTTTCTCGACACTTCATTCCTGATGAAAGGGTAGTCAAGAGCATTATCGAGGAAGTGGTTTCAGATTTGTGACTTGATAACATCGAGCGAGTCTTCCATCTTCCTAGATCTAATCACTTCATCTGACTCTCCTACGAAGCAGCTAAGAGATTGTATAAAAATCACCACCAAGAGGCCATCGACATCATACATTCCTTATACTTCATTAAGAAGCCACCTTGGGGGAAGACAATCAATAAAGTGGATATGACATGGGGATACATTAAGGATGACATTAGATACTCGATCATTCTCCTGAGTAGAGTCTTGGGCTTACCTGTAGCAGGCAATCTCACTCCATTTATGGTCAACTTCATTGAGACTATTAGGCATGCAAAGATACCACTGGATAGGGCCACTACGCTAAGCGAGAACTTGTGTGATTAGTTGAGGACTGTAAAAGAATAATAAGAAGTTCTATATGACTTCTTATGTGGTGTACCTACTGGTAGCAAGGGCAACAAGCTATCTTGGGTTATACAAGAAAGGTAGTATGTAGGACCCTAATGCATGGCCATATATAGTCTATCCTTAGTTGGTGAAGAAGAAGCTCTCACCATAGAGAAAAGAGTACAAGATTGTAAACAATGCCTTCATCTTTGCCATCATTTGATTCATAGAAGGAGACTATGGGAAAAGATTGTTCAAGGAAGCTAAGGCATATATCACAACTTTTAGAGCATATTTCATCTAGTTCTAGACATTTACATACATTCGGGTAGGTGGTGCATCTATCAATCTAAAGAAACTCCCAAGGTAGCCAAGTGACAAGTTGGTGCTAATGGAAATATCTTGACAGATTGAGTCAGCTTATGAGAGGATCAAAAGACAACGGAGACCTTGTTGGGATTGGCCTTTTGTAATAGGAGCATATCAGGTGAAGAGAAAGTAGGATATCCCAACTTTCAAGTGGGAATGGGAGAACTACCCTCTTGAAGAGTATAATTCTACTCAGCCATTCTCCAAAAATGTTGGTAAAGTGGAAAAAGTGGTAGGAAAGGAGTTCTATCATGAGGATGCTATTGAAGATCATTGGATGAATGCCACAAATGACTATGATGTCTGCATCAAAGACTATTGTAGGATGACTTTGTATCTAGTAGAGAAGGCTCTCCATTTGACCATCCTTGATGAGATAAGGCTACATGACTCCAAGGAACTACTAGATCCTCTATTCAATACAGCTAAAGTTGGTGAGAGACCCATTCTGAATGCAAAAGTTGATAGAGAGGAAGGAGATGATATTAATCATCGAGTGAGACATGTCATTTGAATGAAAAAGAGTTGGATCAAAAAACCCTTTCTACTTGATCCAATTCTGGATACAATGATCTTCCATGCACATGCTCACCCAAAAAGGGGTAAGGGAAGGAAAGTCACAGTTCCCTTCTTTGCACTCCAATCTCCTATCAGGCCTAAAATAGTTTACTAGCTTGATCATCTAGTGGGATACTACCACCCTTCAGAAAGGAAGGGAAAGAGGAAGAGAGCCTCTCTTCAGAGGTTTCAGATGGAGCATGTTGAAGAATAGGTCCCTTCCCAACAAAAGGAATCAGGTCCCCAAGAGCCCTAGGATGGTGGAGCATCTCATATCTAGGTTGAATTTCCATTGCCTCCTATTTTGTCAATTCAATGAGAAGAGGGATAAAGTCAAGAGACCTCCATTCCTCTAGTGCACAAAGAGCTCGCTTCTCCTATGGTTCTTTAGAAACAAAAGAGGATTGAGGTTAGAATGAACAAGAGACAAAGAATTCATAAAAGATTAGTGCCTAATCCATCTATTCCTAAGACCATTCCAGAGGAAGAATCAAATGAGGAGGAAACAAAATTAGATGAGGAGGAGGAACAAGTGCCTCTACAAAGGAGAACTCGACTAGCAAAAGCCATAGAATTGGAAAGAAGGAAGAGTGCCACAAATACCTCTCCACCCACCCAAGCAAAAATGGTAGAACTCTCTTCTTCAGAAGATGAAGTGCAGTGATGGGTGAATGAGCAAAGGGAGCAAGGTGAAGATGTTCTCTCCATCCTGAATTTTGATTTCATTCCTGTGGGTATGGAGTTAGTTGGAGATAAGATCAGAGACACCCCTATAGGTGAACTTCAATAGCAAGATTAGACGTAGATGCCATGAGAGACACAAGGTCCTCATCTCACTCCTCCATCTCCACCATAGGTCATGATGGTAGATAAGGGTTCAGTAACTCCTCCACCTCCAAGTTCAAAAGAAGAACATGTGCAAAAGGAAATATCATTACAAGAGCAACCAGAACCAAGGGTTACTAATGAGCCATCAAAAGAGGTACAAATACTAGAATGTGTACAACAACCTTCTTAGGAAGTTGAGGATCAAACTATAGGATCTACAGAAACTGAGACTATAGAAGAAGAGTCCTCATAGTAGGAGACTTCAAGCAAGAGCAATAAAGGGAAGGAGGTAGTTGAACACATCCCTTCATCATGTAGAGCCAAGGCTATAGAGATACATATCCCAAGATGGTTTTGAAAAGAAATAATGAGAAGTGCCAAGCATCAATTCCATGCTTCAAAGGAGGATATTTGTGACATTGTAAAGATTTTGAACAACCTTGAGTCTCCATTACATGATGTGACACAATTTTCATGCGTCACTACTACACGAAACTAGGACTTATTTGCATAAGTTTCTCACCCTCTTGAAGGTACAAATGCAAAATTTGTTAGTCTTGAGGACTATGAAGTGAAAGATATTATGTTAGGAAAGCCTACACGTGATACATCCCGACAGATGATGACTATGGGAGTCAAAGAGGCTCTTAGCTACATGGGATAGGATGAGATTGAAATTAGAACACTTCGAAGGCAAGTTGAGATCCTAAAGGGATATCTAGCCAAAGTTTTTGGTCCTCTTGATTCTGAATGCCCTAAGAAGACTTTGAATACCATTCTTAGAGAAGGGGAAGGTGTATGTCTCAGTCCATTTTTGAAAGATTGTCAAGATTGGAAAGATAGCCTTGAGGATAAGGGTGTCACTATAATCATAGGAATTTTGAAGTTGTTGCATGCTACTCAAGAGAATATTGATAAGATTGTGGCAATTTTGAGGTAGGACTTCAGTATCATGGATGGGGTACATGCATGGAGCAAGGATTTGCAAACTCGACAAGCCATAAAAGGGAAAAGGTACCACATTCTGATTGAAGTATATATCAGAGAAGAGTTAGACATGATAGATGATTGGATAGAGAAAATTGTAGATGGAGATAAAGTGATGGAAACATTGCATGATGAGATACATAGGCTTAAGGACCAAGCCCAAGAGCGAATTTTGGAAGCAAAAAAGTTGTACAATGATGCATGTTTGGATATTTTTGAAGATGAAGAATGAGATAAGTTGTTTCCAATTGAGGTAGTTGTGGAAAATTTCAAGAAGACTTTAGAGGAAGCATCCAGTGATGAAGACATCTGAAGAGCCTTTAGGATAGAGGAAGCACTGTTAGAGTTGGACACCAAACTCAGAGATTTTGTAGAGACTCAAATTGAGGGGGACAACTACAGATAGAAGGTCAAGGAAAAGTATGAGGATTTGGATCTTCTAGATGCCGCTAAGATTATTTAGATGATAGAGAAATTCAAGGGCAAACATCCAAACATAGTTTTAGGATGAAGATGAACAAAACCTAGAGGCTAGAATTTCAATTTTGACACTTAGTAAAATTTTGAGATTTTGACCCAGTCGAGATCCATAGCTCCTTAGGTCCATAGCTTTGCAATTTAGAGGTACACTGAAAGTTGACTACCAGTTCCAAAAATAGCACTTTCCATGCATTGGGAATGTGTTTTGATGGCAAGTTAACTCCAACACACACCTAGTGAAGGGCTAGTTTCCATTTTTGATGCCTTCGTGCACTTCCACTTTGACTGATGGCTTCCTCCTACTTTCTCTCTCATGCTTTCATTGTTTTTGACATGTAAAGGGCTCATGCATCCAATTAATGAATAAAATATGGATGGAGTCCCTCTAAGCACCAGTTAGATTGTCAGTTTATATATATTTAGTTTTTAAAAATGTTTTAAAAGCATTTTATTGCATCAAGATATCTCTCACTCTGAACACAAATTGAGGAAACAATTTCTTATAAATACCCCATTGTAAAATGTAACAAAGGCCATCATTATTATGTAATAAAATTATGCTTTTGGTGCTAGCATTTGGAGTGTAGTTATTCTTTCCTGAATGTGTCAAAGTTTTGTGGATTTTATTCATGATATTGTGATTGAGCCAAAGGTTTATTGTGTTGTTTTTGGTTCTACGATCTTTTAGTTCTGGTGTTTGCTATAGATATACGAATTTTTTTGATGTAATGAGCTTGAGAAGATATCACCCAATTGTGTCTACATGGCTTTTTATCTTGCATGGGTGCACTTTTTGTGGCCTTGCGATTTGATGAAGAGTGAAACATCATTCAACTTGTTAAAGATTCTCACCGACGATTGCATCAGTGGATTCTAGGAAGTGCTGCTCCTGTTTTCATTGGTTTCCTATTGATTTTTTCAAAGGTTTAATTCATAACATGTTGTGTTCTACAGCTTATGTCCATTTAGGAATTTCAATTTCAAGTCATTTGATTTCATGTTATTTTCTTTCATTTTTGTTATTTTCTTTACTAACCCCCTGCTAGAATATGACTTCATAGTAGCTGCATTTTTAGAGTTGCATTCATTGAAAAATAGACAATACAAAAATATTGTTCTCTTTTGGTGTGATATTTTGAGACATCGAATAGATTTACTTCGATTTTGAGATAAAAGAGTTTTAGAACCGGTAAAGGCCTCCTTGTGAACACTCACATTTATCTTCTACTGAGCAGATTTTGGTATGTTGCAAGACTAATACTAAACCTTGGAGTGGATCCTTAAAAAGATTTGCTTTTCAAGAGAGGAATTATGCAATGGATTCCTGTTGTTGACCTTGTGCAAAACAAATGCCCAACAAGTACCAAATGAGAAAGGATAGGAGATTACACACCTAGAATTCTTGAAGAACCATTGGGAGTTGACTATTGCAACTACCTCAAATGTGAGAGAGTGTATTCATAGACTAAAGCTTTCCCACTAGTCTCTATGTGCATGATTGAAGGGGAAGTAGCCCAAGATAGAGACATAATGTTGCAAATAAGTTGGTACCAAAGCTAAAGGGATGTAGAGTGATATGGGGAGAAGTCATGCAATTCACAATCCCTTCTTGCAGTCAGAAATAAAGCTACAAGATGAAGGAAGAGGTTCCCAAAAATGGATAAGATAGATATAGGGGTGAATGGAGAGTGATAGGAGGAAGAGAGGAGAGAGAAGGAAAGTTGAAAGGACTAAGTATGATGAAGGGAAGGAGGGGGTGAGATAGGAGAAGGAGATTAGAGAGAATATGTATGTAGACCTCGAGCAAGATCACATTATAGTAAGGAAACTTTGGGTGAACCGTACGAAGAAGGAAGATTCCCAAGGCAAAGAGAGTTTGCTGGGGTGAAGGGAGTGTCTTGAGGGAAAGTGAATGTTTTGAGGTAAAGAGCAATTCTTTAGGCAAAGGAAGATTCTTGCAATGAAGAGAGTGTCTCGAGACAAAAAGAGACTCTCAAGGTGAAGAAAGATTCCTGATGCAAGGGAAGTGTCCTGAGGTGAAGGGAATGTTTTCAGGTAAAGAAATATTCTCAAGGAAAAAAGAATGACCCAAGGAAAAAGGAATTTCCTAAGGTGAAGGGCATGTCCCAAGGTCAAGAAATATTCCTGAGGTGAAGGAAGATTCTTAAGGAAAGGAAGTTTCCTGAGATGAAGGGAGTTCTACTAAAGGCACCCGCATCACCGAAGGTGTCCGTGTCACTAAAGGCATCAACACAATTGAAGATTTCTGAGTGGATGGAGTCATTTGAGTGACTAGAGACACCTAATACTTGAAGGAGTGACCATCAGATGGATGATTGACCATTGGATGGATGAGTTCCAAGGTTGTCAGTAACCAACTTGTTCTATGACAGTTAATGCAATAGATTCCATAATGAATTACAAAGTGTATAAATGCCTATGAGATTCATTAGGAATGGAATGGGCTAAAATGGTTAAAGTTAAGTTGATTGTAAAGGAAATCTGAGCCTATGCTAGAAAACAAATTTTATTGTATGTAAATTATTTACTGCAATACAAAGTTTCTTGGGGCTTTTTGGGTGGTGGGTTTTTTCCTGAAAGGGTTTTCCACATTAAAAATAGTATCCTATGTTTATCTCATGTCCATTATATTTTTAGTGTTGTTGCTTCCCCTATGCAACATCTCAATATTTATGAAGTGGCTTTGAAATATTTCTTATTTCCCCCCTAAATTGGTATTAGGAAGGCATTTCTGAATGTAGCTTTTCTAACATCATCATCACATTGCAAAAATGCAAAAGAAGAGAAGGAGAAAGGAGATAGATAGAAGACCATAAATCCAATAAAAGTGGGGAGAGAAGTTATATATTTACATGAACCAAGAACAAAAACCACTAAAAAGAGAATAAAGACCACATTAACATTAAGATGAAATAAAAACACAAAAAGGACCAAGAATAAAAAATAAAAAAGATAGGCAAATAGAGAAAACAAAAAGCCAATATAAATATATACAAACCAACACTTAAAAAATGGATAAGTAAATGATTAAATACATAATAATTATCATACAATCCAATAAATATATTAAAAATAACAACTAACTAATAATTATAAAGAGAGAGAGAGAGAGAAAATGCATGAAAATTAAATAAGAACACATCAAAAACAAAAAATGTAAAAAGAACTAAATGAAAAAAGAATAACAAAGAACATACACATACTAATAGAACAAAAAGTAAAACAAAAAGAATAATATGAAAACTAGAAAGTCAATTAAAAAGATAGAAATTCTATACATATATATACACACATATACACAAGGTGTATGCCATAAAGAAAAATGAGGAAAATAACAATTATAAAGAAAGAGAGCAATAAAAATCCAAGGAAATATAAAATGTAATAAACAAGATGAAAAACAAAAAATTGAGAAGAAAGAGAATAAATAAGCTGGGATGTGTGTGTGTGTGTGTGTAAATCTTTACATGTCTCTACGTATACATATACATATACATATACATACATACATACATACATACATACATATATATATATCACTATGCATATATATAAATATATTTATATTTGTATGCATATCTATAGATACACCTATATATTATCATATACATATATATACATATGTGTGTGTGTGTGTGTGTGTGTGTGTGTGTGTGTAGAGAGAGAGATGTATATATTTATATACATATGTAAACAAATAAATATAAGCTTGGTGATATGCATATAAATATATATTTATATATGTGCATATCGATATATATTGTCATATACGTATTGTTATGTATAAATAACTGTATGTATATTTGTATATATATATATACATACATGTATCTATGTATATATGTATGTATGTATGTATAGATAGATAGATAGATGGATAGATAGATAGATAGATGCAAACATACAACAAAAATAAAGTTTAGAAAAAAACATAAAAAGGGAAAGGACCGACAATTAAAAGGTAAGAATAATATAAAGAATGTCAAAAGACTACAAAAGAAAGAAAAGAAAAGAAAAACATGACAAAAAGGAAAAATAAATGAACAATAAAAATCTAGAACGAAAGTCGGTGTAGACGCACTACTGGGAAGAAAAGAAAAACAAAACCCTAGAACAACGATGAGCCAAGAGAGGGGAGGGGGAGAGGGCAAAAAACATAGGGGGGGAGAGGAAGCATCAAGGAAGGAAGAAATTTTAAGATGAAGGAAGGTCGTAGTTCCTAAGGGAAGACAACAAGGGACACCAATAATGGTTTAAGTTCCACCCATCATCATGGTTTAGGTTGGATGGGTTATTAAATATCTCAATTGTCTCTTTCAACTTCATTTTAAAGCAGTCTTCCTTGGAAACAATGAGAACATTCTCTAAGAAAATATGATGTTTGGTAGAGGAGGAATGCTTGGCAAAGGTTGACTTAAGAATCCACTCATGTCTAATATCCATTGCATATGACAAAAGAGCAAGCTATTTCGCTTATGTAAGGGGTGTCACATGTGAAAAAACCTTGAAGACCATACACTCCATATATGAATTCATAGATTCTTTAAGAGAGGGAAGGCAATATCTATTGAGGCTGTAGAGGGGCTTGAAGGACACATAGACCACTTAGTCACTTGTTTAGATAGCTAAAGCAATGTGATTATCATTTGTCACACTAAAGGGTGTTTTGTTAGCTTAGTCACATAAAAATAAGTACTAATAAATATATGTTATTCTACTGACATAAAATGGGGGGAAGGAGGCTCTCCATCATTCTAAATGTCCAACAAATCTAAACTGGATGATTTCACAACCTCCAAATTTACCTCAAACTCATATTCCCAGGCTCTAACACTATCTTCCATAATGAATTTTCCAATTCAATCATTTTTTTAGGATGCGAGATTTGAGTAGTAGATAAAAGCTAAAGACATACCACTAAATATTCCTTAAGATAATAAGATGTGAAATGTAGTTAAAATTCTAAAAATTCCAAACCATCCCTAGTTTAGATGGAGCCCCTATATTAAAAATTTGACTTCTTATGTTTAACCTACTTCTATACCTATATTATCTAATTCATCCACTCTTTGATTTCCCTTTTGGTATAGATAATTGATTGTGATGCTATCAAAGGTTTGACATAGTAAGAGGGCTCTAGATAAAATAGAGTCCAATCTCCAATTAATGAGGGATTCTTTCCTCCTAGTATTTTTTATAGTTGTAGAATTTCCTTCAATCTCTACATTCTTGCAACTAAGAGCTCTACACTATTCTAGTCCTTCAACTAAAGTTTTTAATTATATCTAATTATTTGTTTCTATTCTTTATATCTTTACCTTGAATTTTGATGTCTGTAATCCCTACACCTCCCTCATCTTTTGTTCTGCACATGTTATCTTAAGCTAACACAATTTTTTTAATTTTCCCTTTTTCCCTACCAAAATAAATCTCTAAGGAGTTTATTGATTTTGTCTCTATTTTTTATGTGGAGATTAAAAAAATATTTTTGATAAATATGGTGTGTTGAAAGGACATATTGTATCATTTTTTCTCTACCTACAAAAGAGAGCTATTTTCCTTTCCAAGAATCCATTTTTATTTTGATCTTTTTTTTTTGTTTTATCCCATTATTTTTTTGAACCTTCCCCTTTGTCTAAAGGGATGCCCATGTATTTATAAGTTAAACTTCCTCTTTCAAAAATTTAAATTCAAAAAATCTACTACTCCAGATTAGGATGGGTACTAAAGAAAATTTATGACTTCTCAGAGTTAATCTCTTGACCTACTACACTAGTATATTGATTTTAAATTATTTTACATGATTTTACCTCCTCTATGGTACTTTGTCTATAAATAATAATGGCATCAACATTTCATTACCTAGGTACCAGATCTAGTCAGTAGTAATCCTAATTCCTTTAATAGTTTCCCCATACCTAGCATTGTTTATTGATATTCCTAATAATTCTACCATCAACATTAAAAGAAAAGGGGATATCAAACCCCCCTATCTAAGTCCCCTAATAATTTCAAAAAATACCTTGGGTGATCAATTTACTAGTATTGATAACTTAGGGGAGGATATGCATTCAAAGATCAAATTCAACCATTTTTTGTAAACCTGAAGGCTTTGAGGCATTTGTTCAAAAATTTCCAATCCACTCTATCATGTGCCTTTTTGATATCTCACTTAGTTGACATAGTAGGATCTTTGTTATTTTGAATGGTATGTATGACCTCTTGGATAATAATTACTCCATTTAATATAGATCTACCTTATATAAGGCTTGTTTATTCCTTAGTAATTAGGTTTGGGAAATTTTTTTGGATTCTCATTGCCAAATTCTTGGTCAATAATTTATAGAGAGTATTTCAAATAGTTGTGGGAAAATAATCTTTAAAGGTGTCTAATTTCTCCTTTTTTGAGATAAGGGCAATAGAGGTATTATTCACCTTCCTGAGGAGTTTTCCTAAAAATTTTACTTCTTATAAAGCCTCAATTACCTCCACCCCTATAAATTCCCAACATTTTTTAAAAAAACATGTCAAAAAACCATTTAGCCCTAGATATGTATCTGGATTGATTTTATTGAGGGACACACTTACTTCCTCAAAGGTAAATTTTTCTAGCAATTTTTTATTTTGTTCTTTAGATATAAGCTTTGGGATGTTCTTAATGATGATTTCTTGTGCCCCTAGGTTGTGGCTATTATTATCATTGAGTATTTCTTCAAGAGATTTATCATCTATTTTTCAATATCATCTACGTCCTCCAATATTTTCCCATTCTTATTTTGAATGGAAGTGATTCCATTATGTATTCTACATTGTTTTGTTCTATTATGAAAGAATTTTGTGTTTCTATCCCTTGCATCTATCCATATTTCTCTTGGTTTTTGTCTCCAAAACATTTCTTCTTTGGTTAAGATGTCTTCATAATATTTTATTAGTAACTTATCTCTTTCCTATAAGGCTAAATCCATCCCTTTCTCTATCACCTCCTTGTTTAGGTTCTCTAATTCTACTTCCAATTCTTCCTTATTTTCTAAGATATTCCTAGAGTGTTCAAAATTCCATAGCTTAAGCCTTTTCTTAATAATTTTAAGTTTTTTAACCTCTTGATAAAGTTTAGACCCAAATAACACGATTTTTTTCCACCATTTTTCTATCATCTTTAAAAAGCACTCATCCTTAAACTACATTTGTTCAAATTTGAAAGGATAATTGTATGGTTTTTTATCCTTTGTAATGTTTAATTAAAATAGGAAGTGATCCAAACTTGAGACATATTTGTAATGACCAGCCCTATAGAAAATTGCCAAAATACACAAAAATGCTAAAATTCCATAAATAATAACACCACTTCATACAATGCTGAAATTTTAAAGAGGTCAAGCATCTTTTGTATTTAAATTGTAATCAAGATTAAGAAGTTGTTAACTCAAAATACATACTCCTAATACAATGTTGTTCATAATTATGAATATACCATTAGTTAATGATACAATACTGCCCCTCAAGTGCAACCAAAGCGTAAGTAAATAGAAAAAGTTCATTGATACATCATCCATATATATATACATCATGATGGATAAACCATGAATGAACATACAACTAGCAAATGGTTACATTCTCCAAAAACTACATTGTATGTCTCCTCTCTAAGTGACACATCTCCAAATCCATTGGACATAGTCTATCTACTATTTGAAATGGGGGTGTGGCCCAGGTTATTTTATGATGCCAACCACATAGTAGTTACTCCACTGGGGTTCTTCTTCACATGAAGAATGCCCTAACCCTAACATGAAAAGGGGATGATGAATGAAATTGGGAAGAAGGGCATTAACAATAGTAGGTGGAGTTGGAAGCAACATCATAGTTATTGGGATCACACCATTCTCAAGTTCCTTTTTTATTATGTTTTACTGCCATTACTTGATTGTAGTAGATTGTACCATGTCTTGTGTTTTAAAGAATGCCATGATCTGGGTTTTTTTCAAATCTTTTGTCCTTGGTCTATAATTGCAATGACAATTTGTAGAACTCTCACCTTTTTCATCTGCTATTGGTTTCCCCCTTTTTCTTATCTATATAGTGTAGAGGTCTTTTTTTGAATTTTTATATTCCTCCTCAAATTACAGGTCACCCCTTTGACCCCAACCATTGCTATTTTTAGAGCTTAATTTTCTCGAAGGTTGTTGTTGAATTGTTTGAGGTCATTCTATAATTTTGGTTAGGTCTCATTTTGATGCATGCTTTAGTATTCTACTTCATGACTTCTAGAATTTTTGGTGCATTTTGTTCCCTATTTTTATAATGTTGGGCACCATTCTTTCCTTTGTTCTTTGGTATCATTCCTTGTCACTATGGCTTTGAGTTCTTTCCTTGAAGGTGATGTCATGGTCATTATTTTTCCTTAAGAATGGAGTCTATTGAGCATAGTGGTTCTATGTATTCTTGCATGGCTTTTAGGTTCACATGTTGTTCTTGTTATGTCTATGTATGAGCTATGAAGCACCCAAACTATACCGGTAATACCTCATCTTTTTACTTAGCCTTCATATTGTTAAAAGATATTAACAAACCAATTAGAGTGCTTAATTCAAAAACATCCTTATTTAATCATTGTTGTTTACGCTTATGTATGGATTTCAATGACAAGAACTTATTGGGATGTTGAGAAAAACTTGCCTACATAGCTTTCTCTTTGATATTGCAATGGCATTGTTACCTATTTTTCAATAGATATAAGTTTGGTTGTTAATGTTTTTTCTAATCACTGTTGTACCTAGTTATTAGACTCCAATGACAATAAAGAAAGTCTAGGGTTCATTGTTTATGGAGATTTAAAATAATTGCATGGTTGATGAAATAAAAATATAATTGTAAATCTGTACAACAATTATTTCAATGATTCTTGTTCATCACAACCTAGTAGAAAACTAAGTCATGTGTGATCAACTAACTCTATTATATTTTGAGATTAAATACAATAGTCTATATGAAAATGATAGGGTGTTATCGATCTAAAATGAAACAACATACTTGTATTGAACTTTTTCATTAAAACTTTATTATTCTATTATGTTTTAGCTTAATTCTTTTGGTATTATTTTTGGAATTATAAATAGAGTTGAGACCTTAAACACTTGGCTGCTCAGAGTGTATTATTAACAACTAAACTAGAATTGTAGATCATTAAGAATCTTCTTCTTGTTAATGTGGCTAAACTATTCCATGTTGGGTGGTATTATTCCATTCTATTTTAATGAGGTATTATAATTAGACCATTCTACAAGGTTAAATCTAGAACTCTCAGTGTGTTGTCTTGAGTAAGTTTTTGCTCTTTTATGAGATGGGTGCAATGTGGAAAGGGATGGTAGATATGGATGCATGTTGTGATTGCTTCTCTCAACCTATTAGATATTGTGTGGTTGGATTCATTATGATTTTTTCTTCATGCATTATATTGACGAATTATATGCTTGGCCAAGTCATTCTTTATTGCTCTAGTTTTAATATTATTTTACTAACATTGCATATGGGTTGATATACATTATGTTCTTATTAGCATAAGATCCCCTTTTCTACCTCTAGCAATTTTTTCCAATTTCTCGCAATCTCCCCCCAAATTTCCCTCCTCTTTCCCTATTTCTACTTCCTCACCTACCTTGATTGTTCTCTTACTTGCCCCTGTTTTCCAACTGTAGCTACTACTCTCCCCTTTTCGTCATAATTTTTCCCTTTTATGCCCTCAGTCATGGATGAAACTAACCTGATTTGGGTGAAATGGGGATTTCAACTTCTCAAGAATATAGCTATGGTTAAAGTGGTGATAATGTCCAAACAACAGTAGGATCAATATTTTTTTTTAAAACACATCTTATGGAAAAGAAAAAGTTTAATGAATATACAAGTTCCTAAATTTGAATGCACAAGATAATGATTAGATAAGATTACCATAAGAATTTATATCTTCAGTTTTATATTAGATCCTCTAAAACATAGTACTCTAAAGAGTGATAGTTCCAAAATTTAGACCATTATTCATGTCATTGAACTACATTTTTCAATATCATAATACCATTTTTGGAGATTAGAAAAAAGATCAAATTCATAAAAATATTAATTCACACTAGACTAAGTGGTGTGTGTAATGTTACATGGATTATCCATATGTCCACTTCTGAGAGGCTAATCCTCTCTACCTCAAACACACCCTTGTCTTTGACAACCTATAATCACTCAAACACTTGCAACTAGATATAAGTTAGTATCCATCAAGATAATAATTGAATTCAACATCATGAAATCATATCATCTATGTAATAATACATACATCTATATAAATAATTATTTCATTGCCTTGTAAACTAACTTATTACATCATCTTTTAGAAATGAAGCCCATTATGTCACCATAAAATAGCTTGTTGTGGTTCCACAACACACATTTCTATTAGAAATGGGAACCGCCTTATATGTTTTTCAACTTTTTAAAACCCTAGTCTAGGGTCCAAGTCCTTTTAAGGTTTTATATAGTATCCTAGGTCATGTCCAAATCCTGACTCAGAAACCCATTTCTTGAAAAATAAAGTTTCAGAGAGTTTAGTCATTTTGTAACGAAAATGGCACACTAGCGCACCTCTCTAGGTGTGCTAGTGCACCAAAATGTCTAAGAAAAGGGTATTTCACCTTTAGTGATGTGTAGATGCACAATTGCACAATTTCACAACACCAAAGGTGGGTGGGCTCTATATAACCCCCCACCCCCCTTCTCCTCCACACTTTCTTCATTATGTCTTCCTAAGATCTCCATTGTCATAGCTCTATAGCATGAGAGGTGCACCTTCCACCCTATTTCCCTCCCTACACAAAACACAAAGTCAAAACACACACAAATAAGGTGTGCACTAGTGCACCTATCTAGGTGCACTAATGCACACCTTATTTTCTTCACAAAACTTAAAAAGTCCTTAAAACATAAAAAACTAAAAAATAACAAAGCCTAAAAAATAATTATAGTGCGCAGTAGCGCACCAATTTAGGTGTGCTACTGTATGCCCTTTGCATAAAGAATTGCCCAAGCTTAAGTATGAGGTGTGCATAAACACAACCCATGAGGTGCATTGATGTGGACCTCACATAAAGAAGATTAATTACAAAAGGCACACCAGGCACACCTGACAGGTGTGGCTGGTGCACCCATTTTTTGCAATTAGGGTTTTAATCAAGTTTTTTCATGTTTTTGAGACGTAAAATTTTAGGTTTTTGTGCATGTTAGTTATTAGGGTCTGAATTAATCCATCTTTTCTTTAATTTCAAACTAATGGATGTGCTTTTGTGATTATCCTTCCTTGTTGAGAAAATGACACCAAAACTAGTAGTGTTCAAGTTTTAGGGCATTTCTACAAAATTATGGTTTCAGGATGAGTACTCAAAGATTTGAGACACAGATTTGGGTGAGTTCCTAAAACTCTACAACAAACCAACTGAGAGGTCTCAGATGATATCTACATTGACCTGATTAGAGCTTGTTAGTGCAGCATCACACTTGGTGTCAATACAGTCCTCAAAATTAATCATTATACTCACAAAGCATTTTTTTCCTGAAGAAAGGATAATCAAGAGCATTATGGGAGAGATCATTCTCAACCTTAGACCTAAGAACATTGAAAAAGTGTTCCATCTCCCAAGGGTGGATTAATTCATTAGACTAACCTATGAGCAAGCAGAGAGATTGTATAGGGAACATATTGATGAAGCTTCTAAGATCATCCAATCTTCATACCTTATAGAGAATACTTCTCTAGGAAAGAAAGTGGGAAAAGTAGACATGACAAGAGGATACATGAAGAAATATATTGGATATTCAATCATACTCTTGAGTATAGTTATGGGTTTGCTAGTAGCTAGACACCTGAATATTTTTATGGTGCATTTTATTAAGACAATAAAGAAAGCAGAGACACCACTTGATTGGACTTCTACTCTTAGTGAGAATTTGGGTGAGCAGCTAATAGAGGTGAAGAATAACATGAAGTTTTATATGAATTCATATTTGTTGTACCTACTGGCTACAAGAACAATAGATTATCCAGGACTCTATAAGAGGGGTAGCATGTAGGATGCAAATGCATGGCCCTATATTGTATACCCTCAACTGGTCAAGAAGAAGCTTTCAGAGTAAAGAATAGAATATAATATTGTGAATGATGCTATCATATTTGCAATAATTTGGTTTATAGAAGGGGATTATACAAAGAGAATATTAGAGGAGGCAGCTACACAGATATCACTAGTCGAAGCTTATTATATCTAGTTCTAAACATTTATATATTTGAGGGTAGCAGGTACAATTATCAATCCTAAGAAGCTCCCTAGGTATCCCAATGATAGACTTATTCTCCTAGAAATCTCCCAACAACTCTTGTCTGTATATGACAGAGTTAGAAAGCAACACAAAACATGTTGGATGTGGACTATGACTATAAGACCTTTTTAGGTGGATCAAAGGTAAGATATTCCTTCTTTTGAGTGTGAATGGGATTTGTATCCCTTGAATGAGTATAATTCTCCTCGATCATATTTTGGTAATATTGGGAGAGTACAACACTTAGTTGGTAAAACATTTTAGGATGAAGATGCCCCTAAACATCACTAGATGAACGTAACAAATGACTACAATGTTCCCATAAGGGATTATTGTAGGATGATTTTGTATCTAGCAGACAAGGCTTTGAAGATAAAGATTCCATTGAATATTTTGCAACAAGACATGGAGGAGTTGCTTGATCCATTGTTCAATAGGGATAAGATTGGTGAATGACCTATCATGAATGCCGAGATTGGAAAAAAAGGAAACTTAGACATTAACCACATGGGAAGACACGTCATCAAATTGATGAATGATTGGATCAAAAGGCCTTTCAAACTTGATCAACTTCCTGAGATAGTGATCTTCCATGCTCAAGCCTGCCTAGCTAAAGGTAGAGGAGCAAAGATCATAGTACCCACATTTATAGCCCAATCACCAGTAAGACTAGAAATGGTGCACCAACTTGATAAACTAGTTGGGTATTATTAGGATCAAAAGGGTAAAGATAAGAGCAAAAGGAAGAGGAATTATCCTCAACAAGCTGAACCAAAAGAGGGAGAAATTTAGGCACCTATACAAACTAGAGAATAAAATATGAAAGGGTCAGAAAATATAGAAGCCACACAAGCCAAAGATGATCCCAAAGTGCCACCAATTGAACAAGGCCAAGGGGAAGTAGAAATTGAAGTACAATAGGTTTCCCTGCCTCAACAAGTAGAGCAAGCCTCTCCCTCCATGCCTAAAAGAAGAAAGCTTAAGACTCTAGTAAAGAGGAGGCAAAAGGTGATCAAGAAATTGATTTCTTTCCCATCAGTCCCTGAACCTATTCTAAAAGAAGCCAAAGAAGAGGATTATGAGGATGAAGAGGATAATTTACCTTTGAACTAGAGGACTCAACTTGTGAGAGCTATAGAGTTGAAAAGGAGAAAAAGCTCCACTATCACACTGCCATCTATTCTTGAGCAACCCATTGAAACTACAACATCAAAAGATGAGAAGCAACAATGGATAGATGAGTAGGATGTGGAGGGAATTGATATCTTTTAGATGTCATATTTTGACTTTGCGCCCATGGGTATTGAGTTGATCGAAGACAAATTTACAGATACACCAACCAATCAACCTTAATAGGAGGAGTGAAGTCGGATACCACTTGAATCACAAAGGCCTAAGGTAGTGGCATCATCCCAAGTGCAAGTCACATTTTGTGTTGATAAGGGATTAGCTACTCCTCTTCCTCCAAAAAATGAAGAAGAGAAAGTTCGAATGGGACAAGAAGAAGATTTGGAACAAGTATCCACCAAGGAAGTGTTAGAAGAAGGGAAGATAAGTGAACAATGATAGTAAAATTCACAAGACGCCAAGGTGAGGACAATAGATTCTATAGATACAGAGACTCCTAGTGTGGATCTCTTGTAAAAGGAGAGGACTCCAGAAAGGGGAGATAAGGGAAAGGACATTGCAGAATAGACTCCTTCATCCTCAAAAAGAAAATCTCCATTAGAATGTATCTTGAGGTGGCTAAAAAAAGAGGTAATAAGAAATAAAAAGTAGCAATTCACCACATAGGAGGAAGATAGGATGGAATTGATTGAAGTCCTTAGGAAGCCTGATTCATCTCCAAAAGATGCATAGGCATTAGCCTTCATTATTTTGTAATAAAAAATAGGACTTGTTTTCTCATGTGGCTATCCCTCCTCCACATTTGAATGTTGAAGAATTGACTCTGCGAGATCATCAAATAATTGAATTCATGCTTGGGAAGCCTACCTTGCATAATGCAAAGCTAATAGTTACAATAGGAATGAGGGAGGTATTCAGGAGCATGGATCAGGATGGGGCAGAACTGATAACACTTCAAAGGAAAAATGAAATCCTAAAGGGATATCTGAGAAATTTTTTGGTCCCTTAGATGCTGAGCATTTGGAGGAGACTTTGAATATAGCAATTAAGAGAAGAGACTGGTGTACAGCCCAATTGGATCCATTTTTGAGAGCTTATCAACAATGGAGAGAAAGTTTTGAGGAGAAAGGTGTATTGATTATACAAGTAAATATAAAGTTGTTACTATTGGAAATATTTAAGACTAAGCTAAGTTACTAAGAGGGGAGGGGTGAATCAGTAACTTCCAAAACTTCAACAATTTCAACTCTTAATCCAATAATCCAGTTAGCATTTAATCCGTCACATATAATCTGATCTAATTGCATGCATAAGAAACTAAAAATATGAAAGCATTCATAACACTGTGACACAAAGATTTGGTGACCCAGAAACCTTCCAATTAGAAAGTAAAAATGGGGTGGGGATGATACCCATAAACTTTAATACTACAATATAAAGTTACCCTATTAAAGCTTACATTGATCACTTCTGATGATCTACCCTGTTAGGAGCAATAAGGACTACTAGGTCCACCTTGTGAAAGGATTTACAAACATAAAATTAAGTATGCACTCAGTAAAGAGATTTGCAAAAGGCTATTAGGTTTACCTTGTGAAAGGATTTGACTTATCCACCTATTAGGATGAAATAGTAGATGATCTTTAATCTGCAACTTAGTTTGCTGAATGAGATTCCTTTCAGTACTAATCACCTTGATGTGATAGATATGACTTTTTTGCTCCTTATACTACTATAGCCTTTGTAATTCACTTATTTTGATCTTCTCTAATTTCATTCACATTCACATCTTCATCATACTCACACTTTGGATATGAAAAAATACTTTACATATATATATCAATCCAATTATACAAACTACAAAGTTGGCCACAATACAAGTTAACACAAATATTACAAAGTTGGCCCACATGAAGACACTTGGGTTCTGAAGACTAACTCAGTGAAGTTCTAATACTCAGCATCCACTGTCAATGCTTGGCATCATCATGCACTCAGTAGACATAGAAGCTCAGTCCATATTGATCACTTCAAAATAGTCTTGAACTCGGTCTGCACTGGTGACTCAGTAGATATTGTGAAACTCATCATATAAACTAAATCACTTTTTTACCATGGCAAGACTTAGTAAACACTATCACCTTGAGCTTGGTATAAAATAATTCACTTGGTTAACACTGAAAAGCTCAGTTAACACTAGACTTGCATCACATACACTGCGAACTTGGTGAACACTACATAGCTTGGCTTGCACTAGTAAACTCAGCATACACTGAGATGCATGATTTACACTGTTGATCTTCACTATAATTGTGACTGCTTGGTAACCACTGAGATTTGTCCAAAGGACTCAGTAGAAACTATAGAACTTGATGACAACTGAAATACTTGGAAAATGTTGTGAACTGTACAATGAGCTTGATAGCTATATACAATCTGAATAAGTGTGTGTCACTAATAACAAACTTGATTGATATGTAAACAATCTCCCCCTTTGGCATTAATTGTTAGGATTAAACCATGGACACAAAATAACAATTACATGCAAATATAACCAATAATAGAAAATAATAGATCACACAAAAAAGAACACAAGGCACCAAGATTTAATGTGGTTCACCCAATCCCTAGCCTACATCCACCAAACAAAAAGTTTGATATTATTACAATCTCATGATTACAACCTGATTACAATCCATAATCCCTTACAGCTCAAGAACCAATTTTGTAGCACAACTTAATCAAAATACCTAACCCTAAGCCCTTTTATACAAGTAATTTTATGCCGCTTTAGGGTTACAACATGTTGGCCATATGTCGGCCACAACCCAAATTTTTTATAAAGTATGTACATTATTTTCCTAATCAATCACCATAATCTAAAATTAATGACAAAAACACTTATTAGCCAAAACTAAATTCAAAATGTTTCCTAAGTATCTTTTATCCATCACCTTGTAATACTAGCTTGGTAGAGTATTCTATTGATTTTGTAAGGGATAAATCTGTACATAGTAAGGTTCTTTCATAAAGTATACTATACTTATTCTTGCTATATACAACATATCTCTCTATACATATCACACCCCCCCCTCCATTGATTTTTCAACTTATTGCATGATCTCCCCCATAACATATGTCTTTCTCCATACATGTATCTTTCTCTCCCTTTTTGACATTAATGCCAAAGATGTATTCTATTTATTTACATAGTAACACCAAAATAAGATAAAAATTCTAAATGTACCTTGAGAATGGTCGTCAAGGTGTTATCCCAATTGTCTTGTAGGATCTTGCATGTGTGAAGTGCAATTTGGAGTTTTGCTAATAATTCTATCATATGATCTGTAATGAAGAAGTTATTGTCATGGATGAGAGTTTTTGAATGTAAAATATGTTTTTGTAGAGCATCCATGATGGGAAGTATCATATTTTTTACATCTATCAATGTCGATCTAATCCTTGCTTCTTCTCTATGAAATTATGCTTGCAGGGATCCATTCTTTTCTAGGAGTTGTTTGATTGCTTCATTAGCTTCATCTAAATTTCTTGAATGAAGGTCTACAATATAGAGATGATCATTCATTTGAATTGTAATTTCTTTTCTTCTTTTTAGGGATTGAGAGAGTTGGTCCTTTGCTTTCTTGAGTTGGGCAATGGCCATTTCCAAATCTAGCTTTTTGTTATCAATAGCTTTGTCAAGTCTAAATATCTCCATAGCCCTTATCTTTTCTCAAGCTATTAAACTTTCTCTGGAGAACCACAAAGCTCTGATACCAATTGTTGGAAATATTCAAGACTAAGCTAAGATACTGAGAGGGTAGGGGTGAATTAGTAACTTCTAAAAATTCAACAATTTCAACTCTTAATCCAACAATCTAGTTAGCATTTAATCCATCACATATAATCTGATCCAATTGCATGCATAAGAAACTAAAAATATGAAAGCATTCATAACACTGTGACACATAGATTTGGTGACCCATAAACCTTCCAATTAGAAAGTAAAAATGGGGTGGGGATGATACCCACAAACTTTAATACATTAGTATAAAGTTAGCCTATTAAAGCTTACATTGATCACTTCAGAGCAATAAGGACTGCTAGGTCCACCTTGTGAAATGATTTACAAACATACAATTAAGTATGCACTCAATAAAGAGATCTAAAAAAGACTGTTAGGTCTACCTTGTGAAAGGATTTGACTAATCCACTTGTTAGGATGAAATAGTAGATGATCTTTGATCTGTGACATGATTTGCTGAATGAGATTCCTTTCACTACTAATCACCTTGATTTGATAGATATTAATTTTTTTCTCATTATACTATTGTAGCCTTTGTAATTTTCTTCTTTTGATCTTCTCTAATTTTATTCACATTCACATCTTCATCATACTCACACTTTGGCTATGAGACATTACTTTACATATATATCAATCAAATTATACAAATTACAAAGTCAGCCCACATGGAGACACTTGGGTTCTAAGGACTAACTCAATGAAGTTCTGATACTTGGCATCCACTGTGAATGCTCAACATCATCATGCACTTGGTAGACATAGAAGCTTAGTCCATGCTAATCACTTCCAATTAGTCTTAAACTCAGTCTGCACTAGTGACTCAGTAGATATTGTGAAACTTGTCATATAAATTGAGTCACTAGTTTACCATGGCAAGACTCAATAAACACTATCACCTTGACCTCAGTATAAATTGAGTCACTTGGTTAACACTAGACTCACATCACATACACTATGAACTTTGTAAACACTACACAACTTGACTTGCAGTGGTAAACTTGGCATATACTGAGATGCACAGTTTATACTACTAATCTTTACTATAACTGTGACTGCTTGGTAACCACTAAAATTTGTCCAAAGGACTTGGTAGCAACTGTAGAACTTGGTGACAACTGAATACTTGGAAAACACTATGAACTATATAATGAGCTCGATAGCTATACACAATTTGAACAAGTGTGTATCAATAATAACAAACTTGACTAATATGTCAACAGTTACATGTTATGAAGGATAATGCAGATAGGCTAATAGCCATTTTGAATCAATATTTTGGTCTAATGGATGAGGTACATACCTAGGGAAAGGATTTGCAGGCATTATAGGTAATTAAAGGCCAAAGGTATCAGACTCTAATGGATATATATACAACTAAGGAATTAGACAAAATAGATGATTGGATAGAGAAGATTGTAGATGGCAATAAAGTAATGGAGACATTACATGTGGAGATTCATAGGCTCAAGAACCAAGCCCAAGAGAAAATTTTGGAAGCTAAGAAACATTATAGTGATGCATGTCTAGACATTTTTGAGGATGATACAGAAGAGAAGTTAGTACTAGTAGAAGTAGTAGTTCAAAATTTTTGAAAGAATTTTGAAGAAGGTTCTAATGCTGAAGATATCAGGCAAGCATTCAGATTGGAAGAAGCTTTATTAAAGCTTGATGTAAAACTCAAAGATTTTGTAGAAACTTGTATAGAAGTGGGCAACTACAAGCAAAAAGTGAAAGATAAATATAATGCCTTAGATTTTCTAGATGTGGCTCAAGTCACTAAGATAATTAAAAAATTCAAGGGCAAATATCTAGACATAGCTTTGGTATAAAGGGGAACAAAACCCAAATGCCAGAATTCCAATTTTGACACTTAGTGAAATTTTGCAATTTTTGGAGCCTACTTTTGAGGTGTGCTATTGTGCCAGGTGCACTAGGTGTGCTGGTGTGCTGGTGTGATTTTTTAGTAGTGTCATGGAAGATTTTGAAGAATTCAGAGGTGCACTGATAGTTAACTACTAGTTCTAAAATTAGAGCTTTCCATGCATCAAAAACACATCTTGACGATAGTTTAACACCTACGGATGCCTAGTGAAGATAGAGCTTCTATTTTTGCCACTTCCAATGACTCCTAAATCAACTGAAAGCTTTATTTTTCTTATTTTCTCATGCTTTCTTTTTTTTATGACATGTACAGGCTCATGTATCCAATTAATAATATAAAATGGATGGAGTCCTACTTAGCACTAGTTAGATAGATAGTTTGTACATAAATAGGTTTGTTTTATTAGTTTAGAAGCATATGATTTCATAAAGATATCTCTCACTCTTAGCAAAAATTAAGGAGAAGATATCTTATAAATTTTGGATTGTAATATGTAATCAAAGAAGCCGTTATTTTGCAATACTATATGCTTTTGATGCTCACATTTAGAGTGTAGTGATTCTTGCCTAAGTATGTTATATTTTGTGGATGTATGTTCATGGAATGTAATTGAGCTAAAAGTTTATTGTGTTATTTCTAGTTGAGAGATCTTTTAATTCTAGTGTTTTCTATAGGTATTCAAATTCCACTGATGTACTTAGTTCAAGAAGAGATCATCATATTGTTCCTGCATAAATTTTGTCTCTCATGAGTACTAAATTCCCATCAATGATTGCATTAATGGAATTGAGGAAGTGTCACTCCTATTTTCATTGGTTACCCATTGATCTTTTTAAAAGCTTAACTCATAGATGTGTTGTTCCCATGGCTTATGTACGTTAGGATTTTACTTTTCATGTTATTTTCTTAAACTTCTTGTTACCCTATCTTTTTTATTTTCTTTGCTAACCCCTTGGTTAAATTAAGAATTTATATAGTTGCATTTGTTAGATTGCATTCATCAGAAAAATAGAAACTACAAAAAAAATTCTTTTTTGTGTGGATTTTTGAGATAGCAAGAAAATTGTACATATTATTTTCATCATTTCAAAACTAGCAAAGGCGTCCTCATGAACATTCACATTTATCTTCAACTGAGTGGATTCTAGTAGGTCACAAGATCACCCAAAACCTTGGAGTTGATCCTTGGATTAAATTTTCAAGAGAGGAGTCCAAAAGGATTCCTATCATTAAGCATCATGCAAAATGATAGATCAATAGATGTGGCACTAGAGGGAGGGTCACTTAACTTTCAAAATAGAAGAAAAAATCTGAAAATTTCAAAATTCTACACTTTTTTTACAACTTTAGAATCTTTTTGAGTTTCTAGGATTTTGAGGTGCACTACTTCTCTAGGTGCACAAGTGCGCCAGGTGTACAAGTGTGCCAAATTCCAAGGTGCATCTTATTGGTGAGAAAGTGTACTTTTGCAAAGGTGCACTCTTTCTAGAATTGATGCAAACTAGAAGAACTTGATCCATAATCCCCATTTTAGCCATTTCTATAAACCTCACACTGATAAAGGAATCCCTCAAATTTGACCACTTTCATTCAACATTTCATCATCTTATTCAACTCTACCTCCACAACAACCACCTAGTGGACCACCAAATATCCCAATAGTTCCACCTCCACAATAGCCACCCCTTGGTCCACCAAATCCTCCAATGGCCTTTTTTGCAAATGTTGTAGACTTTCCAATCAACTTGACGGGTGTATTGAATGATCTTCCTAAGAATCCTAAGAAGTTTTTCCCAAGGTTCATCTATGGAGAGACATGAACTACTAAAGATCACATCAAGGTATTCAAGGAAATTTGCAATTGAAAGATCATTGGTAACGAGAATGTGGTTCTTTGCTTATTCCCCTACTCTTTGGGGGAAGTTGCCTTTAATTGGTACATTAATTTTCCACCTAGATGTCTTGGAGACTAGGCTACTTTCAAAAAAAATTTCTTCAAACAATTCAAAACTTTCATCAATCCAACCATGATACATCAATAGTTCATATCAATAAAAAAGGACCCAACTGAGATGGTTTCACACTTAAGCCACCAATTTCACATGGCATACCGCAAGTTGGAAATGCCATACACTATACCAATTGAAGTTTCTATTCAAATTTACTTGAATGCTATGGACCATCTTACTATTATTTTTCTAAAAAGACTTCCTACAACAAATATCGACACATTGGACAAAGTCTTCACAAAAGCAATTACCTTCACTAAGAAAGTTAATCCTAATTGAGGAGGATTGATGCTTCTAGCTCAAAGTATTACTACAATGCCAACATATCCTATTAGAGAACCTACAATGCCTAGCCAATTTATAACTATGAATCTAGTTCCATTACAAAAGACACCCACTTTGCAAAACCCCACTTTAACATATTTAGGGTATGAACCTCCGAAAGCTACTTTAGGCAACAGCTTCTGCTAAGGAAGACAATAGTTTTGCCTCGACCATGTCACAAATGAACAATGAGCTAACTTGCTTAAGGTCATCGCAAGGATAGAATAACAACTTCCATAGAAACAATCTTGGTCCTTACAACAACAACAATTACAATTAGAAATACAATAGGAATTTTTCTAGAAACAACAATATTGGAAACAATAATGTTGGAAAGAACAATGCTAGGAATAAGAATGGAGGAAACAATTCCAATTGTCCTGATCATAACAATGGCTTCTAGAGATAGAATAGAGAATGGAACACTTGTTTAAATAATGGGAGCATTCCTACTAACAAAAAAAACAATAATATTCAATATGTAGACATTAATCAGTATGATGATGGTCAAAATACATCTAACAATGATGGCTCATACTATAATGGGAATCAAGATATAACTCAAAATTCACAAGTTAATGACAACAAGCCTCCTATATAGTTTAACACTATGCTAATAGAATCTTATGATTCCACATAGAACACACAAGTGGAGCAACTAGCCTATGAAGAATTATCTTTTCCATTCAGTCAAGAACTAGATATTCAACCAGAAGAGATGTTTTCCTTTCACAATGACAATTGAAATACGTACAATCTACAAACTCAGAAAGAAACTATGACAAATGGAATTCCATTAGCATTACAACCAACTCCTCCCAATCTAAGGGTGAATAATAATCCAACACTGATCAAACCACCTTGTGGAGGACAACAAAATTACAATCAAGGAACTGTGCCAACAATCTTGAAAAATCCAACTTGGTTTACTAAAAAGTATAATGAGGTGGAAGATTTGAAACAAAGGCCAACATGTCTATGTTTGACATGCTACAAATTTTTCCTCACCAACAAGAGGCACTAATGAAAACCCTTGATCATGCAAAGGCACCCCATAATACAAGTATTATTCCTCAAAGGACAGTATCACAAGGCAATGCCAACTATGTTTAAAGACAAGGTTCAGGAACCCCTATTTTTACTTAGCACAAGGATATATGGGAAGAATCTTCACAATTTCCTAATTAATTTAGGAGCCTTGTGTAATTTCATGCCACTAGGAATACCATAGAGGTTAGGAGTCAATCATCAAACCTCTAATTGAATACTGATCAAATTAGATAAAACAAAGGTGAAAATCATTAGTGTTTTGAAAGATGTTTGGATACAGTTGATAGTAGATCCTTGAATTTAGGACATCATCTATATACATGTGGTGGATATTCCAAAAACATATGGATTACTACTAAGTAGAGAATGGACCAAATTCCTAAGAAGATGGTTTTCCATAGTTTACTGAGCTATGGTTACTATGGAAAGGGTTGAATAATCAAATCAAGATCGATGCAAAGCCAAAGTTAAAATTAATGATTATAGAATACAATTCTTTGAATGAGATGGCATTTTTACAAACCAATTTGGGCTCCTACAAGGTGATGAATTTTGATATAACTTCAATCAAAATATTAGATAATCAAGACGTAGAATCCAAGATTTCAATCCTAAAGGATGAGATCATAATGTCAATTCATAGACAACATGATGGCTAACTTACAATGTCTAGGAGAAGAGGTTGAACCTAGTATCCTTCTCCTTCTAGGATTTTTCCAATTGCATAAAGTTAATCATTCAAAGTTTGAATGTTCATCTTTCCAAGAAGTAGTCACTAATGTATTAACATAGATGATGAGACTAGGGAATAGTAACGATCCAAAAGACCAACCCATAGAAAATCGAAGTCCCATAAACATATCTGAATCTATGGAAAAACTTGAAGAGGAAATTGAAGATCTAAATCTATCATATAGTGATACCCCTTCAAATGGTGGAGGTTTGTCTTCTCCTCCACCAAGAATGACCAAAGTTCAGACAAGAAGATGATACATGAAAGGTCAAGGATGGACTTTAGTAGTCATCCATCCTAAACCCAAAATGGATGAAATTAAAGGATTGATAAGGAAAATTCAAGACAAGCTAGAAAAAAATACACTTCCTCTATCAACAAATAATAATGGAGAATCATTAAGTCCACCTCGTCAAAGATTATAGTGGGTTCCCAAGAAATAATCCTTTTAGGCCCAAGTGAAAGAGAAAATAAGGATGAATAAGCATAAGGTTAGAAAACCCAAGGAAGATCCAATCTAGACACTTCACTTCAATGTTTCCAAATGAAAATTGGGAGCTGGTGCAGGTATTGAGTTGATCAACCCAAAAGGTAAGTCTTTCTACACAACATATATCAATTACAATTTAGATGTACTAATAATACTGTAGAATATGAAGCATTGAACTGAGGACTTCTTTTTGCACTAGAGAAAGGAATCACAACTCTTATAATTGATGGAGATTCTTAGTTGGTCATAGAACAAGTGAAATTAGTATACTCTTGCAATGGTAAGAGGTTGCTTGCTTACAGAAAAAGAGAATGGGATTTAATGGATGATTTTGAAGCTTTGAACATAAAATCCATTCCAAAAAGGAAAAACATGGTAATAGATGCTCTCGCTATTTCAACTAGTGCATTACAACTAGTCGAGAGAACTAAATTGAAATAATTTTTAGTAGAATTGGTTGCTACTCCATCTATTCTAGACAATATCACAAACTTTCAAGTCTTTTAGGACAATCAACATATACTCAAATTCATCATGTGTAATGGTCACTTTAAAGGGAAAGAAATTGATGACACTTATGATGACAAACCTAAGGATGATGAACTTGAAGATGAAGATGGGATCCTAAATTTAAAAACCAACACTATTCCTAATGGAATGGTTGAATTGGAATGTATTTTTTATCATGATGAACCAACACTTAATAGAAGAATGGCCTAAGAAAAGGGTATCGAGGAATGTGATTCATACAACTTAGGTACTAATGAGGATCCTAGAATGGTAAGGATTGGAAAAGTGTGCAATGCACAGGAAAGGGAAGAAATGCTTAAATTACTTAGAAAGTATAAGGATGTTATTGCTTGGAGCTATGAAGAGCTAACAACATATGATCTTGAGATTATTACACATGACATTCCATTAAAACTTGATGCAAAACTGGATGAAGTTCTACAAATTGTTCATTATTCATATATGATGTCTTTCTTGGATGGATATTTAGGATATAATCAAATCATGGTTGATGAAGAGGATATGCTAAAGATGACATTCACAACTAAATGGGGAACTTTTTCCTATAGAAGAATGCCTTTTGGACTGATTAATGCAAGGGCTACATTTCAACAAGCCATGGATAAAGCTTTTAAGGGATTAATAAACAAGTGTATAGTCATCTACATGGATGATCTAACTATCTTTTCCAAGGATCGAAGCACTCACATTGTTGATTTAAGATAGGTATTCAATAGATGTCATAAATATGACATATCACTCAATCCTAAGAAATGATCATTTGGGGTTACTAAAAGAAAACTCCTAGGTCATATTATCTCTAAAGTAGGAATCTCCATTGATCCTGATAGAATCAAAGCTATTCTGAAGTTATCACCTCCTCATAGACAAAAAGAACTTAAGTCTTTCTTCAGGAAGCTAAATTTTTTGTGAAAATTCATATGTGGGTTTGCAAAGATAGTGTGTCCCCTTAATGATTTACTCAAAATGGATCTAAAATAGAATGGGTTTTGGAGATTAAGAATCGTTTGAGGATATCAAAGTGGCCATCTCCATGGCCCCATTATGGGTAAGTCCATACTATGGACTACCTTTCAAAATATACTCTTTTGCTTCAAAACATTCATGTGTTGGGATTCTCACATAGAAGAAGCAAAAGGAAGATGAATGGCCCATTACCTTCATGAGTTTCCCTTTGAAAAATCCTAAGTTAAACTATTCCAACCTTGATAAACAATCTTTCTCTTTAATCAAGGTGATAAAGAAGTTCTATCATTATATATTAAGGAGCAAGGTGTATGTGATTGTGCTTGATCCAGTCATTAAGACATTATTAATGCAAAATGAACTTGGTAAAAGATGAGGGAAATGAATGACAATAATTCAATAATTTGACTTGGAAATCCAACCCATGAAGTTGGTAAGAGGCCAAGGATTAGACAAAATGATAGCAGACAACCAAATAGAAGATGAAAAGAAATTTTGGTTTGAATGTGAGAGAGATGTGGATGGTTAGAAAAGGACTATGGTATCCCAAGTTTATACTGGTTAGGGTGTAATAATTGACAATTGGTACCAAGAAATTTTGTATTATCTTTTACAAAATCAATACCCCAGTCGGATGAATAGTTCACAGTGTAGAGGACTCAAAATGAAGTGTGAATCCTACATGATGCATGATAGAAAGTTATACAAAAGGAACTATGAAGGGATTTACCTAAAATTCTTAGGGTGAGAGTAAGTAAAGGAAGTTTTGGAACAATTTCAAAATATGTATGGTACATGGAATGGTTTAGCAGAAGCAACTACTCATAGGATTTTAAGATCAAGTTATTTCTAGCCCACAATATTCAAAGATACTTTTGAGCATGTGTCTATTTATCATATTTGTCAGAGTAGTGCTAATAGAGAAAGACATCCTGTAATTCCATTACAACTAGTATTTGAGGTATGCCCCTTCACAAAGTGGGGGTTGGATTTTATTGGTCCAATGAATCCACCATCATCAATAGGGCACACTTTTATTCTCACCTCTACTAATTATTGTACAGACTAGACAGAAGCAAAGACATTTAGAAACTGCACGGCTAAGGTGGTTATGGACTTCTTGGAAGAACACATTGTTACTAGATTGGGGATGTCATTTTCCTTAGTGTGTAATAATGGATTGGCTTTTGCATCAATATTCTTAACTCAATGGGCACTAGAAAATTAGGTTATCATCAAGTTCTCTTCAAACTATTATCTACAAGGAAATGGTGTAGCCAAATCTATGAATAAGAACATCATTACAATAATAAGATATTTGTTGAAGGAGAATCCTAAAGATTGACATACACAACTCAAATATGCACTATGGATAGACCAAATTAGGGTCAAGAATGCTTTTGGGACATCTCCATATCTGCTTGTCTATAAACAAGAGACAATATTTCCACTTAACCTCAAAATTCCTATTTTGAAATTCATGAGTGGGTATATTTAAGATGTTGATAGAGTACAAATCAAATTGATGAATCTTTTGGAGATGGAGGAAAAATAGATAGTTTCTTTGGAGCATATGGCAAAACATCAAGTAGTCATCAAGAGGTGGTTTGACAAGTGGGCCACAATAAAGTCTTTCAAGATATCTGACCCTATTCTACTTTGGGACAAGGTGAAAGAAAAGCTAGGCAACCACATTAAGTTTTTCAATGCTTTTGGATCGGTCCTTTTTAGATCGTGGAAATTCTAGGAGAAAACACTTTTAGGCTGAGTTCTTTATAGGGGGAATTGGTTCTATTGCTAGTCAATGGGCAATTTCTAAAAGTGTGTTTCTCTTTAGTTGTGTGTGTACTTTTAGTCATGTGTTTATTTTCAAAGTTACGTCAGTCTAGGGGGTAGGTGCACTCAAGATTTTATCTTGACATATCTTACCAACCATTCTTTTGGTTTTGATTTTTTGGAAGAGCTATTTCTTTGTCAAAATATTTTTATGATTTTGTTTCTTGTACCAACTAAGAAATGGATGTTACTTGCAGTAATAGGGGACTTTCAGTCTTGAATTTAGAATTGCAGATCAACAAGTTTTCAACACTTTGCAAATTTTAAGATCGATTATCTCAGGTGATTTCAAATCAAAATTGAAGAAAACAAGGGATAATCCAAACCCCACTAGTTCAAACAGAAGGGTCTTCTTGAAGGAATTGCTAAGATTGTTATTTGGCATGAGAGTTTTTAAAAGTTCTTAAAAGAGGAATGCAAGGGATGTTCACCAAAGATCAAATCCAAGAAATGACACCAATGTCTTGGCCACACAGTCTAAGCATAGTTAGGATATAGAAAGAAAAGAAAAAAGAAAAAGGAATGATGTTAAGAATGAAGGATTCTACAAATTCTTAGAAAGGTAATTCAATTATATAGATGTGCTCTCTAAATAGGCTATTGAGTACCAAAATATTACTTCATCAAAGAGTCAAATGGAGACATTATGAGCTACATGGAGCAAGTATTAAGAGGATTTTCTAGTACTTCAAATGAAAAGTGACAACCCACCAAGATCCCTCAGAACTAACTCTCTCATCTAGTCAAATAATGGATTAACAAACAACCTTTGTGAAGACTCCTGATGAATGGATTGGATGGGGTGGAAGATTACTTCCAAGTTGTTAGAAAATTTTGATAGACTACATTCTAAGATGTCAAAGGAAATGAATACACTAAATACACACTAAACTTAAAGATTTGAGATCTTGAGGATTTCACTATAAAGTGACCTAAAATACACTTGGAGTATTCAGGATGCAATTGGTGTTTGATGCATGTCAGATGAATGTTTCCTGATGAAGAAATTCCTTTGTCATTTCTTCCTTTTTGCTAGAGCTATTTTTTGTGGTTCCACAATGCACGCCCCATTTCTATCAAAAATGGGGATCCCCAATTTTTTTTTTCAGCTTTTCAAAACCCTAGTCCAGGTTTGAGTCCTTTTGAGGTTTTATCTAGTGTCCTAGGTCATGTCCAAGTTCTGACTTGGAACCCCAATTCTCAAAAAAAAAAAATTCAGAGAGTTTAGTCATTTTGCAAAGAAAAATGACACACCAATGCACCTATCCAAGTGTATTAGTGCCCCAAAATGTCTAAGAAAAGGGTATTTCACCTTTGGTGATGTGCAGATGTGCACCTATGCAGCACCAAAGTTGGGTGGGTTCCATATAACCTTGACCCCCCTTCTCCTCCACACTTTTTTCATTTTGTCTTCTCTGAGATCTCCATCACTGTAGCTTCATAGCATGAGAGGTGTGCCTTCTACCTCATTTCCCTCTCTACACAAAACAAAAAGTCAAAACACACATAAATAAGGTGCACACCAATGCACTTGTCTGGGTGTGCTAATATGCACCTTATTTTCTACACAAAACTTAAAAAGTCTTAAAACATAAAAAACTAAAAAACCAAAAATCCTAAAAAATAATTAGGGTGCATAGTAGCACACCTAATTAGGTGTGCTATTATGCACCCTTTGCACATAGAATTTCCCAAGTTTAAGTATGAGGTATGCTGATGTACACCCCATATAAAGAAGCTTTCTTATAAAAGGCACACCAAGCGCACCTGACAGGTGTGACTAGTGCACCCATTTTTTTATAATTAGGGTTTAAATCAAGTTTTTTTGTATTTTCAAGAAGTCCAATTTTAGGGTTTTTGTGCATGTCAAATATTAGGGTCTAAATTAATCCATTGTTTCTTCAATTTCAAACTAATGGATGTTATTTTGTGTGGATACAATGGCATCTTCATCATCCTCCCTTGCTAAGAAAATAGTACCAAAACTAGTAGTGTTCAAGTTTCAGGGTGTTCCTACAAAATCGTGATTTAAGGAAGAGTACTTAGAGATTCAAGACACAAATTTAGGTCACTCAAATTTTGGCAAGTTCCTAAAACTATGCAACAAACCAATTGAGAGGTCTTAGATGATATCTGCATTGATTTGATCAAGGCTTGTTAGTGCAACATCACACCTAGTGTTAGTATAGTCCTCAGAATTAATCATGACACTCATAGAGCATTTTGTTCCTGAAGAAAGGGTAGTCAAGAGCATTACGAGAGAGATCATTCTTGACCTTAGACCCAAGAACATTGAAAAAGTGTTCCATCTCCCAAGGGCAAATCAATTCATTAGACTAACCTATGAGCAAGTAGAGAGATGGTATAGGGAACATATTGATGAAGGTTCTGAGATCATCAAATCTTTATACCTTATAGAGAAGATTCCTCTAGGAAAGAAAGCGAGAAAAGTAGACATGACAAGAGGATACATGAAGGAAGATATTGGATATTCAATCATACTCTTGAGTAGAGTTACAAGTTTTTTGGCAGTCAGACACCTGAATATTTTTATGGTGCATTTTATTGAGACAAAAAAGAAAGCAGAGATGCCACTTGATTGAGCTTCTACTCGCAATGAGAATTTTGGTGAGTAGCTAATACAAGTGAAGAATAATAGGAAGTTTTATATGAAGTATACCTGCTAGTTGTAAGAGCAATAGATTATCCAAGGCTCTATAAGAGTGGTAGCATGTAGCATGTAAACACATTGCCCTATATTGTAAATCCTCAACTGGTCAAGAAGAAGCTTTCAAAGAAAAGAAAAAATATAGGATTGTGAATGATGCTTTCATATTTGCAATAATCTGGTTCATAGAAGGGAATTATGCAAAGAGAATATTAGAGGAGGCAGCTATACATATATCACTAGTAGATCTTATTATATCCACTTCCAAACATTTACATATTTGAGGGTAGCAAGTACAACTATCAACCCTAAGAAGCTCCCTAAATATGCTAGTGATAGGCTTATTCTCCTAGAGATCTCCTGATAATTCTTGTCTATATATGATAGAGTTAGAAAGCAACACAAAACATGTTGGATGTGGCCTATGACTGTAGGAACTTTTTAGGTGGATCGAAGGCAAGATATTCCTTATTTTGAGTGTGAATGGGATCAGTATCCCTTGAATGAGTATAATTATCCTTGATCATATTTTGATGATATTGGGAGAGTACAACACTTAGCTGGTAAAACATTTAAAGATGAAGATGTGCCTGAAGATCACTGGATGAATGCAAAAAATGACTATGATGTTCCCATAAGGGATTATTGTAGGATGACTTTGCATTTGGTAAACAAGGCTTTGAAGATAAAGATTCCATTGAAGATTATGCAACAAGACATAGAGGAGTTGCTTGATCTATTGTTTAATAGGGATAAGGTTAGTGAACAACCTATAAAAAATGTCAAGATTGGAAAAGAAGAGAACTCATACATTAACCACAGGGAAAGGCATGTCATCAAATTGATGAATGATTGGATCAAAAGGCCTTTCAAACTTGATCCAATTCCTGAGACACTGATCTTCCATGCTCAAGACCATCTAGCTAAAGGTAGAGGAGCAAATGTCATAGTGCCTACATTTATAGCCCAGTCACCAGTAAGACAAAAAATGGTGCACCAACCTAATAGACTAGTTAGGTATTATCAGGCTCAAAAGGGTAAAGGTAAGGGCAAAAGGAAGAGGAATTCTCCTCAACAAGATGAACCAAAAGAGGGATAAATTTAGGCACCTATATAGACTAGAGAAGAAAATGTGAAAGGGTTAGAAAATGTTGAAGCCACAAAAGCCCAAGGTGATCCCCAAGTGACACCAGTTGAATAAGGCCAAGGGGAAGTAAAACTAAAGTACAAGAGGTTTCCCTACCTCAACAAGTAGAGGAAGCCTCCCCCTTTGTGCCTAAAAGAAGAAAGCTTAAGACTTTAGTAAAGAGGAGGCAAAAGATGATCAAGAAAGTGATTCTTTTCCCATCAATCCCTAAACCTATTCCAAAAGAAGCCAAAGAAGAGGATGGTGAGGATGAAGAGGATAATTTACCTTTGAACTAGAGGATTGGACTTGCAAGAGCTTTAGAGTTAGAAAGGAGAAGAAGCTCCACTATTACAGTGCCATCAATTCTTGAGCAACCCATTCATACTAAAACATTAGAAGATGAGATGCAATAGTGGATAGATGAGTAGGATGTGGAGGGCACTAATGTCTTTCAGAGGTTAGATTTTGACTTTATGCCCATGGATACTAAGTTGATCAGAGAAAAATTAGGGACACACCAACTAATCAACCTCAATAAGAGGAGTGGAGTCAAATGCCACCTGAATCACAAGCACCTAAGGTAGTGCCATCATCCCAAGTGCAAGTCACATTTTGTGTTGATAAGGGATTGGCTACTCCCTTTCCTCCAAAAAATGAAGAATAGAAAGTTTGAATGGGACAAGAGGAAGAGCCAAAACAAGTATCCATCAAGGAAGTGTCAAAAGAAGTACAAATAAGTGAACAACCTTAGCAAATTCACAAGACACCAAGGTGAGGACTGTAGACTCCACAAATATAGAGAATCCTGGTGTGAATCTCTTGCAAAAGGAGAGGACTCAAGAAAGGGGAGATAAGGGAAAGGGAATTGTAGAACAGACTCCTTCATCCTCAAAAATAAAATATCCATTAGAACGTATCCCAAGATGGTTGAGAGAAGAGGCAATAAGAAATAAAAAGCAATAATTCATCAAAGAGGAGGAAGACAGGATGGAATTGATTGAAGTCCTAAGAAAGCCTGATTCACCTCCAAAAGATGCACAAGAATTAGCCTTCATTATGAGTGATCAAAACCAGGACTTGATTTCTCATGTGGTTATCCCTCCTTTGCATTCTAATCTTGAAGAATTAACTTTGTGATATTATCAGATCATGAAAGTCATGCTTGGGAAGCCTAGCTTGGATATTGCAAAGCTAATGGTTACAACAGGGATGAAGGAGGTATTCAGGAGCTTGGAGCAGGATGGGGCAGAATTTATAACACTTTAGAGGAAAAATGAAATCCTAAAGGGATATCTAAGTGATGTTTTTGGTACCTTTGACCATGAGCATCTGGAGGAGACTTTGAATACAACAATTGAGAGAAGAGAGAGGGGTACAACTAAATTGGATCCATTTTTGAGAGCTTGTCAATAGTGGAGAGAAAGTTTTGAGGAGAAAGTTGTACTGATTATACAAGGAAATCTAAAGTTGTTACATGTCATGAAATATAATGTAGATAGGATAGTAGCCATTTTGAATCAAGATTTTGGTCTGATGGATGAGGTACATACATGGGGCAAGGATTTGTAGGCAATTAAAGGCCAAAGGTATCATATGCTAATGGATATACATACAACTGAGGAATTAGAAAAAACTAGAGGATTGGATAGAGAATATTGTAGATGGAAATAAAGTAATGGAGACATTACATGTGGAGATCCATAGGCTTAAGGACCAAGCCCAAGAGAAAATTTTGGAAGTTGAGAAACATTATAGTGATGTTGTCTGGACATTTTTGAGGATGATACATGAGAGAAGTGAGTACCAAAAGAGGTAGTAGATCAAAAAAATTGAAAGAATTTTCAAGAAGCTTCTAATGATGAAGATATCAAGAAGGCATTCAAAATGGAAGAAGCTTTATTAAAGCTTGATGTAAAACTCAGAGATTTTGCAGCAACTTGTATAGAACTAGGCAACTACAAACAAAAGGTGAAAGATAAATATAATGCCTTATATTTTCTAGATGTAGCTCAAGTCACTAAGATAATCAAGAAATTCAAGGGCAAATATCAAGACATAGCTTTGGTATAAAGGGGAACAAAACCCAGATGCCAGAATTTCAATTTTGACACTTACTGACTTTTGCAATTTTTGGAGCTTACTTCTAAGGTGCACTAGGTGTTGTGGTGCGGAGTTTCACTTTTTTAGTAGTTTCATGGAATATTTTGAAGAACTTAGAGGTGCAATAATAGGTAACTACTAGTTATAAAATTAGAGCTTTCCACATATCAGAAAGACATTCTGATGATAGTTTAACTCCTGTGAATGCCTAGTGAAGATGTAGCTTCTATTTTTGCCACTTCCAATCACTGCTACATCAATTGAAGGCTTTCTTTTCTTATTTTCTCATTATTTCTTTGTTTTATGACATATAAAGGCTCATGCATCCAATTAATTATATAAAATGGATGCATTCCTACTTAGCACCAGTTACATAGATAGTTTGTACATAAACATATTTGTTTTATTAGTTTAGAAGCATATGATTACATAAAGATATCTCTCGCTCTCGGCACAAATTGTAGAGAAAATTTCTTATAAATTCTAGATTGTAATATGTAATCAAGGCTATAGTTATTTTTCAATAATATATGCTTTTAGTGCTCACATTTAGAGTGTAGTGATTCTTTCCTAAGTGTGCTATATTTTGTGGATGTATGTTCATGGAATGTAATTGAGCCAAAATTTTATTGCATTATTTCTGGTTGAGCGATATTTTAATTTTAGTGTTTTCTATAGGAATACAAATTCCACTGACGTACTTAGTTTGAGAATAGATCATCATATTGTTCCTGCATAACTTTTTTTTCTCACATGAGTACACGTTCCATGGCCTTGTGATTTGATGAAAAGTGAAACATCTTATGGTTACTAAATTCCCATTGATGATTCCATCAGTGGAATTAGGAAGTGTTGCTCCTATTTTCATTGGTTACCCACCAATCTTTTTGAAAGCTTAACTTGTAGAAGTATTGTTCCCATGGCTTATGTCCATTAGGATTTTACTTTTCATGTTATTTTCTTAAAATTCTTGTTAAACTATCTTTGTTATTTTCTTTGCTAACCCTTTGGTTAAATTATGAATTCATATACTTGTATTTGTTAGATTGGATTCATCATAAAAATAGAAAATACAAAAAATATATTCTTTTTTGTGTGGATTTATGAGATAGCAAGTAGATCGTACATCTTGTCTAAATCATTTCAGAACTAGTAAAGGCCTCCTCATGAACATTCACATTTATCTTCAACTGAGAAAATTTTAGTAGGTCACAAGATCACTAGGAACCTTGGATTTGATCCTTGGATTAGCTTTTGAAGAGAGGAGTTTGAAAGGATTCTTGCTATTAAGCATCATGCAAAATGACATCTCAACATAACTTAAAAACATAATCACTTAAATATTAACTTAAATAATTAAAACATTTCAATTAGTGATTCATTTATATCATTCTTATTAACACATCATAATGAAGTAATTAACAATCAATAATTAATCCATGTTTACGAAAAGTTGACCAAGTCAAATCTGGAAGGGTCACCATATAAACAATGACAAGGAAAGTTGCAAAATGTGTTGTGACAATATTTCACTTGTGATTCCAATGTAAAGGGTAGTTCTGCCATATCCCCATAGAAAAGAAATCTATCTATTTTCTCAATAATAAATTTGAATCCTTTTCTCCTAAAATTCCAAGTGTAGCTATTATAGAAGTGGCAATATCTATTAGTCCATTTATGTTAATCTATTCATTAAAATTTATTGCTGCTTTAGGGATTTTTTGAGTTCCATCCCATTTTTTTGATGCCTTAGTTATAGTATTGAAATCTCCTCCTATTATTGAAATCTCTCCTTCATAAACAATTATTTTTTCTTCAATCTCTTTCTAGACTCTAATTTTTTCCATATTTTGAATTGTACCATACACATTAAAAATATTGAAGCTCAACTTCATTGGGAGCTTCTTACTAAGCCACAACTTCAATTTCTATGATCTTCTAAATATGTTATAGTTAGCAACCTTGGGTCCTATATGAATGCTAAATCTCCTGAGGATCCCCTAGTTGGAGATCCCCATATCTCCTTAAATCTTAGCTTCTTTATTAAGCCCTTTATATAATTCCTATATAGCTTAATTTCTTATAATATGATGAGTTTTTCTTTTGTTTTTGATATACAACATTTAAAGACCCACTGCTTGTTAGGGGTGTTTAAACCCCTAACATTCAAAGTTAGGAAATTCACCATGACTTGAGAAGGATCTTCCCCTTCCTGAATTTAAAGATATTGATTAATTTGGATTGAACATGAGCACATCAATCCCTAACTCTCAATTCTTTTAGGGATTTTCCTCCCCTCTTTTCATTTGTTTTCTCTCAATCAGGGTTATTCTTACTTGACCGAGTCATGACTATCCCCATTTGTTCTTGATCATTTAATTCCCAATCTTCTACTTCTACTAACAACTATTCCACTTCCAATTTCTCTATTGGATCATCACTTTTTAGAATTTCCTTGATTAAAAATTCCTTATGTCTTAGTAGTTCTTCCTAATCAATAATCTCATCCACAAATTCATTCATTATTTTACTAACTACAAACTTTCATAAATGCTCAAGAATGATCCTAAGCTCTTCCTCCACTCTTTCTTGGCTAGTGGGTTCCTCATTTGAAGGGTTTGATGGACATAATATTTCCTCTTATATATCTATGTCATTATCTAGGTGACCCCTCCTTCATAATCCTTATCCTCTCTCCTTTGACTTGTTTCATTTCTGAAGTCTCCTTCTTCCTTGTCAAGTATTATTGCTATGTCTTTCTGAGGGCTATGCCTTTGAAAACTAGGAAATATTTAAGTAAAAAATTATTTTCTCAAACTAGAGCTACAACAATTAGTATAAATAAAATCATAAGATTCTTTTAGCCATCCCATTGTTAATCCCTAAGTCATGTTGTCTTTAAGTGTAAACATTTAGTCATTCAAAAGGTAGGATTATTCAGTCATCATTGGGACCAAGTAATCCTATATAGGTCAAGCTAAGGAGTGAAGATTTATAAAAAAAATTAAGTCATTGGCCAAACAACAGTTATTGTCGAGCAAGCTAATGGTCGCCAAGTATTCTAGTGATTACCAAGTTTTTTAGGAATAACAGTTGATGCTGAGTGATATAGAGCTAGAGTTATTCAGGTCATGTTGAGCATAGTTAAGGATGAGGGACAACATGAAGAAATAGTTTATGCTAAGTTTTAATGTGATGTAAGTGCTGAGTAACATAGTTTCACATTTTTTTTGGAATGACACAAAATCTTATACTAACCATTTTATCGAGCTAGAACCATGTTTTGAATATCAAGGATGTAATTAAGGAGGTGATTATGTGTTAAAAGGAGGATCATTAATCCATATGTAATGAAATTTACCAATCAAAAAAATGCAAAGACTAAGTGAAAAAAGGATTGATTCTAGATCATTGATTTGGATCTAGAAGGTTCACCCAACCATCTATTTAAGAAGGATCTATGACCTAGTTTGCAATGCATGAGTGTATAGGCATGTATGTGTGAATATTTTGATTGCATGCAAATTTTTAGAGGTGAATAAGAGTGTAGAGACTTAGCAATGCAATGAAGAGTTTTGAGAAGAGATAGAGAAGATCTATTATAGGAAGGTGATATGATATTGCATAGAGGAGATCTTTAGTTAAGCATTGAACTACTAATCGAAGGATCAAATATTGAACATCCTAACATTATTTCAGGGTTTAAATCTCTTAATAGAGTAGCTTTAACAACCTTATGTAAATATCCTAATAGAGTACTCACTTCATTGTTATTAACCACAGTAGAACCTAACAATTCTTTTAGCCTTCAACGGGCAGACCCCTCATAGGGTAGATCACCACAAGTGATCAAATCATTGTTTCCTTAATAGGAACGACTTCATTGTTGTAGTAGTGAATATTTTGTGGATGCAATATGTACCGTAGTTTTACCCTCACCTTGGAGGGTTTTCACATTACCAAATTTGTGTGTAAGAATTTTCCTTAGGGAAAAATTCACCCAGGAACTAAGAACTCAAACACAAGCACAATTGTAGACCGAAAATGGATATGATCAATTAATTAGAGTATATCCTAATACATGTCTCGATTTAGTATATATAAACACACTAGGAGTGCTTGTATATAAAGGCCTCTCAGGAAGTACCTAGAATGTCTCTGGAAAGAACCAGGAGATAAGATAAGCATCATGACAACTAAGCACATGCCTTATCCATCATTCTAGATGAGTGGATGGGAATGACAAGGTCGTAGACACCATGTGCTTGATTAGTGTGCTAACTCCTATGTTGTAGACACCATGTGCATAAAAGAGGTGCGAACTCCTATGTTGTCAACATGACAACTCATAAGAGTACACATACTCCTAGGTGGCTAATAAATAAATAATAAAAAATATGCATTAACCTAAGTGAACTTAAGTAAGTGTAAATAGTGAATAATTATTTACACCAACACCCCCCCTTAAGTGCAACTTAGGGGAATTCCCTTAAGCTTAAGAAAACTAAAAGAAATGCATGATGGGTCCTGGCTACTAGGCCATGTAAGGTACTCATGTACATGGTGAAAATGCAATGCAATTAAATCTCTCATAAAGTGGGGAAAGAGCGAAAAGCTTATGGGAAAAACCCTCCCCCAAAAAGAGAGATGAAAAAGGGATGTATGGATGGATGGAGTAATCAAGGCCCCCCCATTATGACATACATCAAGTATATACAAGAGAAAAATGGAGAAGGACAAAACCCCCTAAGAGGAAAAAGTCCCCCCCCAAAAAGGAGAAGAAGGATACACGGTAGTCCCCCCCCTAAAGGTAGTGTGTCAATCAGTGAGAAGTGCTCTAAGTAGAAGATGATTCATGACCTTTGAATGATATTCCTCCCCTTTGGAAGAAACAAATACAAAGGAGATGTGTCCCCTAAATGGAGAAGGAATCTTGATGATGTAAGGTATCTCTGAAACCTGTTCAAGTGTTTGTATGTTGATACTAATAATGGCTTCCTCCAAAACTACTAAGAAGAAGTGCATATCGAACAAGGAGTGATGTAGAACCTATTTCAAAAAACCAACAGTCTTCTCAAATGACAAAGAGACCTCTTGCAGATGTTGTACATAAGTATCCACAATCACATCAGCCCCAAAAGATTGATCATGTAAAGAATGCACATGAGGGTCAGAGTGGGCCCTTGCAACAACTGTAGAAGGATTGTCCTCACCAAAGAGAAGTGGAAGATCATCAAAGAAGTCTTCCAAATCTACTATGCGTGACTCCAAGAATAGAGCTGAAATGTTAGACAAGAAGTCATCACCTAGAAGACAAAGTGTACCCTTTTGTGTTGAAGTACATGAATCTATCATTGTAGTAAAGAATGAAGAATTTACCTCAAAAAGAAGATGAATATCATCAATAGTGTCTCCCACATCTTCAATGTGAGACTCCATGAATAGGCCTACAAGAGCAAAAAGGAAGTCATCACATGAAGGTAGAGTAGGAAGACATAAAGGGTCCTACTGCACTAAATATAAGGCATCTGTGGTTGGAACATGATTAGTAGGAGCAATAGGAGCTGGAGGTGTGATCTCATCTGAAGAGGAGTCAACTGCAACTGGAGGTATGAGATCTTTTGAGAATGGAGGAATGTTTGGGTCTCCATACTTCTCCCAAAGATACATCCAATTATCATAATGATCATATTTTTTAAGCTCAATAAGTAAATCCAAAACCTCATAATTCGTATATAGAAAGAGAACAATACCAATGAGGGAAGAAGTCTCAGGATCATAGTCAAGTCCTCTCACATATCATAGTGCATTGTGCTTACTAAGAAATTTGATAGCAATTTGACTCTATTCTTGATAGCTGTCTAGGGTCAAATAAATCAAATCTTCCTCTTCCATGATGGACCAATCAATGTAACCTCTAAAGAATCAAAGACCCCCCCCACCCCGAAAAAAAAAGATGCTTTGGAACTTTATAAGTTGTGCATGTACAATGGGCCACTTGTCAAAATGAACAAAGTGGACTTTCTAATTTTGCTTTTACAACTACCTTTTGAGACCCAAATCTATCACTAAGCATTGTAGGTCAGATATACAACAATTCTGAAAAGTAATCAAAGTTTTACAATGTAAAAAAAGCCCTAGTTTTGAAAGTGATAATTTTTTTCACATAACCCTAGAATCTAGCTATAGATCTGGGAAGTAGATAAAAAATAACACACTTTCAAAAAAATGGAACATGAAAAACTGATTAGATGTGCCCGTACGGAGCATTTCAAGTTGAAAAATGTAGGATTGAATAGGTATACTCACCAAAAAATGCAATTTCTAAAAAATCCTTGTACCACAACTAGAAAAGAATACCACCACTTGAAAATTTAGAAAATTCTACCCAATTTCAAAAAAAATGCACCTGAATTAGAGTCTGAATGACCAAGTTATGGGCTCACAAAGTCAAGCTACCAAAGTAAAAAGAAATCTAGGGAGGGGTCTGCCAAAAAATTTGTGCACTTAAATTTGATAGTCAAATGACCATCACAGTAGTTGAAAATAATCTAATTTTGATAGTCAAACTGCTACCAATTTTAAACTTGTGCCTGGATGATGTCAGCAAAAAATTGTTATATTATGGTGATTGATCAAGAAAGTACTATGCATACTTCATAATTAGTTAGTGGGGTTGTAATTACTGGATTGTAATAAGATCAAACTTGCTATTTGGTGGACGTAGCCAAGGTATTGGGTGAGCCACGTTAAATCTTGGTGCCTTGTGTTCATTTTCATGTGATATATTATTTTTTCTATTATTGGTTATATTTGCATGTGGTTTTTTATTTCTGTCTGTGATTTTATCCTAACAAGTGGTATCAAAGCGAGGTTGTCTTTCAGTTATCCTCTATAGGAAAGTCTCACAGTTAAGTGGGAGTCTCACGATTGAGTGGGAGCGATGGCAAATGAGGGTAAGCTAAGGGTTGATAGGTTTAATGGATAGAACTTCCAGTTATGGAAGATGAAAATGGAAGATTATCTTTATTAGAAGGATTTATGGAAGTTGTTGGAAGGAAAAGCCAAGAATCAGGAATCTAGATGCTGAATGGGATCTTTTGGATAGAAAGGCACTTGGAAACATTTGATTATGCCTAGCACTATCAGTGGCATTTAACATTACAAAAGTGAAGACGACAGAAGAGTTGATGAAAACCCTAGCGATACTATATGAAAAGCTCTGCTTCAAACAAGGTATTTCTCATGAAGCATTTATTTAATATGAAAATGGCAGAAAGTGGATCTCTTGTAGATCATTTAAATAAGTTTAATAATATTACTAGTCAATTATCTTTTGTTGGTATCAATTTTCATGAAGAAATTAGGGCTCTCTTGATTTTGTGTTCTTTGCCTGAAAGTTGGGATGGCTTGGTAATGGCGGTGAGTAATTATGTTCCTGGATCTAGTACCTTAAAATGTGAAGATGTGATCAGTGTTCTTTTGAGTGAGAAAACTTGTAAGAAATCCTTAGGTGGATCTACATCAAGAAGTGCTTTGAATGCACAAAGCAGGGGTAGAACAACTGAGAGAGGAAATAACTCTAGAAATCGTGAGAAATCAAGAGGAAAGTCAAAGGGGAAGAGGTCTCAATCCAGAGGACCAAATGACTGTTGGTATTGTGGGGAACCAGGTCATAAAAAGAAATATTGCTAGAATCACAAGAAAAATGAAGGAGATAAATCAGATGGAGACAAGGAGGAAAATGTGGTAAGTAACAAATCCGAAGAGGATGCTTTGCTTCTATCTTTAGAAAGTGTTGATGATTCATGGGTTTTAGATTCTAGTGCTTCATTTCATGCTACACCTCATAGAGGTTATTTCATTGATTATGTCTAAGGGGATTTTGGGTTTTTTTACTTGGGGGATAATGAACCCTGTTAGATAGTTGGACAGGGAAAAATTAAGATTAAGTTGCAGAATGGGAATCATTGACTACTACATGAGGTAAGACATGTTCCAAGGCTGAGTAGGAATTTAATTTCAGTGGGGCAACTTGGTGATGAGGGTTGTGTAGTTACTTTTAATGATAAAAATTAGAAGGTTTCAAAAGGTTCCCTTGTAGTAGAAAAAGGTGTGAAAGTAGGCACCTTATATCTTTGTACAGGTCATATTGTTCATTCTACTTTGATTGTTTCAAAGAAAAATGAATGTTCAGGAACAATTGCTGCAGTTGAGCAAGGAGAACAAATAGTTGTTGTAGATTATGATACAACACTATGGCACAATAGAATTGGGGACATGAGTGAGAAAGGTATGAAAGTACTTCATTCAAAGAAATTTTTACTAGGTCTAAAATGTGTTAATATGGATTTTTGTGAAAGTTGTGTGTATGGAAAACAAAAGAGAGTGAGTTTTGTAAAGACTGGGAAGGAAAATAAAAAGGAGAAATTAGAGCTTGTGCATACAGATGTATGGGGACTAGCTCAGGTATCTTCAATTGGTAGCTCTCATTATTATGTTACATTTATTGATGATGCAACTAGAAAATTATGGGTTTATTTCCTTAGACAGAAATCTGATGTATTTAAAACTTTTAAGAAATGGAAATGCTTGGTTGAAAATGAGACTGGTAAGAAATTAAAATGTCTCAGATCTGATAATGGTGGTGAGTATTACAATCATGAATTTAAAGATTATTACTCCACTAATGGTATTTGTAGACAAAAAATTATTCCAAGGACTTCGCAAGAAAATGGAGTGGCTGAATGCATGAGCAGGACTATAATGGAGTGCGCAAGGAGCATGAGGTTGCATGTTGGGTTCCTCTTACACATGTGGGTGGAGGCTGTCAATACTATAGTATATTTGATTAATAGAGGTCCCTCTACTCCTTTGGGCTATGGTATTCCAGAGGAGGCATGGACTGCTAAGAAGGTGAGTTATTCTTTTCTCAAGACCTTCGGTTGTGAAGCTTTTGCTCATATAGACTCTAAAAATAGAACCAAGCTAGAAGCTAAATCAAAGAAATGTGTCTTTTTTGGATATGGCATTAATGAATTTGGTTATAGGCATTGGGATTTTAAAAATCATAAAATTTTAAGAAGCTGGGATGTCATATTCAATGAGAAAGTGTTGTACAAAGATCTGTTGCAGTAACATGTGAAGAAAGAAGAAGATTATGTAGTGTTGGATGATACTCCAAAAGCTGATGTTCCAGCCATTCCTCATGATTTGCAACAACCACAACAAAAAATACCACACACACCAATGAATATTAGACGGTCAATGAGGCAAATTAGACCTCCACAAAGATTTTCTCCCTCTTTATATTATATTTTACTTACTGATGTTGGTGAACCTGAAAGCTATGATGAAGTTGTGTCAGTGGATACTAAGATTTAGTGGGAGTCTAAAATGAAAGATGAAATGGACTCTTTGCTAAAGAATAAGACATGGGATTTGTGCAAGTTGCCTACAGGTAAAATGGCTTTATAGAATAAGTGGGTTTACAAGTTGAAAGAAGAGGAAGGAGGTAAGAAAATATTTAAGGCCAGGTTAGTTGTAAAAGGATTTGCACAGAAAAAGGGGATTGATTTTGATGAGATATTTTATCCTGTTGTTAAAATAACTTCTATCTGTATTATTTTAAGTCTTGTGGCTACTGAAGATTTACATTTAGAGTAGTTGGATGTTAAAATAGCCTTCCTTCATGATGATTTGGATGAAGAAATATATATGGCTCAACCACGGGGATTTGAGGTCAAAGGTAAGGAGAACTTAGTGTACAAATTGAAGAAAAGTTTATATGGCTTGAAGCAAGCACCTCGGTAATGGTATCTGAAATTTGACAGGTTTATGCATGAGCATGGCTATAATAGGTTTCATTCAAATTATTGTGTTTATTTTAAGAGGTTGGATGATGATAGCTACATTATTTTATGTTTATATGTTGATGATATGCTTGTAGCTGGGTCTAACATGGATCATATTAAGGGGCTAAAATGCTAGTTAGCACATGCATTTGCTATGAAGGATTTGGGGGCAGCAAAACAAATCCTTGGTATGAAGATTTACAGAGATAGGAATAATAGAACATTGACACTATCTCAGGCTGATTATGTTGAGAAGGTGTTGCAAAACTTCTCTATGGAGAATGCTAAAGCTGTCAGCACACCTTTACCTGGTCATTTGAAATTGACTAAGGAGATGTCTCCTAAGACATAGGAAGAGGAGGATAAGATGTCCAAGGTACCTTATGCTTCAGCTGTAGGAAGCTTGATGTATGCTATGGTTTGCACTAGGCCAGATATTGCCCATGCAGTGGAAGTCGTTAGTAGGTATATGAGTCATCCAGGATTTGAGCATTGGAATGCTGTCAAGTGGATTCTCAGATATTTGAGAGGAACATCCAATAAGTGTTTACACTTTGGGGGCTCTACTACTAATTTACAGGGCTATGTTGACTCAGATTTGGCAAGGGACATTGATACTAGGCAGAGTACTATAGGTTATGTCTTTACTATTGGTGGGGCAGTCATGAGCTGGATTTCTAGGTTATAGAAGATTAATGCTCTATCCACTATAGAGGTAGAGTATATTGCTGCTATAGAGGCAACCAAGGAGATGATATGGCTTTAGTTCTTCTTGGAAGAATTGGGACATCCTCAGAAGGATAATTATTTGTTCATAGATAATCAGAGTGCCATTCATCTTGCAAATAATTTAGCTCTGCATTCTAAGACCAAACACATATAGTTGTAGTACCATTTCATTCGGTCAGTTTTGGAGGATGGACAGTTAAAGCTGGAGATGATACATACCAATGACAATCTAGCAGATATGTTGACAAAGGTTGTAACAAGGGAGAAGTTGAACTCCTCTTCAACTTTGGTTGGTCTTTTAGATTGAACATAAATAAAAAAATAGTAGAGTCCAGGTTGGTTTGATCCAGTGGGAGCCCCATGTGGTAGTGGTATTGCTATAGAATCAATCTCCAAGTGGGATATGTATATGTGAAAATGTGGCCTATGCTAACACACACACTTCAACATGGTCCTTATTTGCAGATTCATCCCGGAATGAACATTGGATTGTTCATCCAAAAATCAGTTGGCAAGGCAACCTATTGCCTTCTATCTAAAGGGATTTTTCTTGTTAGATATCCTCAGATTTGAGGTGTTAAGCAACCAGACCCTCTAAGAATGAAGGATTTAAGAAATGAAATTAATCTATGTGATTGTGCAGATTAATCTAGAATGAGAAATGCATTCTAATCTAGGAACAATTGAAACAAAACTAGATTAACCTATGCATATTAAGCTAAATGAATTTAAACTAAGAATGAAAGATGTATGAAAAAATGTGAGAAAATGTGAGTATGAATTTCAACAACAATTCGATGCAAATTCTAATTCTTCCCCTAAAAATGAAGAGATGAGGGTCTCTTAAATAGACTTTCCTGGAATCTGTCAACAGTTGAGATTGATTTCAATCAACGGTCAGGATTGAAGATGAAGTTTAGTCATAAAGGAAGATTCCCAAATTAAAGGGAGTTAACTAACTCAGATCTGAGTGTAAGAGTCAGTCAACTCAGATAGACTTTAGTGTCAGAGTAAGTGATTTGAGTCATTTCCAATTTGATTAGTAGTGAACTAGGAATTTCCCTTTTGTGAACTAAAGAGAGATTTTGGAGAGATATTTAATTTAATAAAATGAGATATGCTCTGATAAATATATTTTCTTATTAATTAAATAATTCTATTTAATTAATTAGAGACACTTTTCTTATTTAATTAAATAATTTCATTTAATTAATTAGGAATGACTTCCCATTTAATTAAATAACTTTGCTTAATTAATTAGAAGTAGCTTCTCCATTTAATTAAATAATTTTGTTTAATTAATTAAAAATAGGCATATTTATTAAATTAAATAAATTTAATTCCATAGTACATTAGCCTTAGAAGATAATTTAATTTAATTAAAGTATAAATACTTAATAATTAAATTAAATCTTAATCAATAGGTTTAATGTGACTAATGTGAGTCAATACTATAGGAATTAAATAAAGAGTCTAATTAATGCAGATTTAGGTTTTCTGCATTTGACAATTAAGTCAAGTAGCGAGTAGCAGAATAAGAATTGCCTAGTGACATAGGACTTTAGAATTGATCAAAAATATACCAGAATTGGTGATCATGGCAATAAGCCAATTTTGGGGTATTACAGGAGATATATTGTTGTTTAGTGTGGAGCCTGATCAGTCCCCAAGTGGGAGATTGTTATATTATGGTGACTAATCAAGAAATTACTATACATACTTCATAATTAGTGGGGTTCAAAAAAAAAATTGGGCCCTATTTTATCGATATTCGTAGATTCGCCATTCGTAGATTTGGGCCGACATGTTATAACCCTAAAGTGGTTTAATATTTGTATAAAGGGGCTTAGGGTTAGGGATTGTAATATATAGTGTGATGCAAAATTACTTCTTGCGGCAGTATTGAGTTGTAAGGGATTACGGATTGTAATCAGGTTGTAATTACTAGATTGTAATAAGATTGAACTTGTTGTTTGGTGGATGTAGCCCAGGGATTGGGTGAACGACATTAAATCTTGGTGCCTTGTATTCATTTCTGTGTGATCTATTATTTTTTCTATTATTAGTTATATTTGCATGTAGCTTTTTATTTTTGTTTGTGGTTTTATCCTAACAAAAATAATGCTTGGGCTGACGTGGTAGGATGATGTGACATCTGTATGGTACAAATGTGATCTGTGTCCTGTACGAAATATGCCATGTGGTGGCATGGACTATTGTATGTATGATGACATGTCTGAACACTAGACCTACTAACATGGTAATACGCCTACATGTCAAGTTGTTGACGTGTATTGCCTTGCTGGCATCATGGGAACAAGCGATCTATGTGGCAGAGGGTTGGGACACATGGCAAGTGTGCAATCCATGTCTCTATAATTGGGTGAAGGCCACATGGTACACACTGGGCTAGACTGGACAAAGACAAACAATAGGCGATGAAAAAAGAGAACACGATAGGAATCTCCAAACACCTCCAATATATATTGCGGGATCACTAGAGTTTGTTAATGCTGATGTTGGAATTTTGTAGAATGGCTAGAATATACTATTGCAGCTAGAAGGTGAAAGAGGCATTGGGTTTTAAACTCTACGGTGTCAAAAATCACAAAGCTAAGCTAGAAAATTCCAAACACACGGGCCGTAGAAAGGAAAAATAGTGGGCATGGTTTTAAGGGTTGAATCTCACATGGATAGTGGGATGAACCTCGCCACTATTCACATGAAGTGGCCCATAGATAATAAAATAAAGAGCCAATCGGTGGGAATGTGGCCAAGCTTAATCCGCTGATGGGAGGTATATAGGCCATTGGTTTAATACATCCCATCCATGGATTTGCAATATGATATGGCCGTCAGATTTGGGGCTGAATTAATATGAAACCTACTCAATTAAGGAATATCTCCCAAATCATAGGGTCGGGATCTAACAACCTAGTTCTACAAAAAAAAAATTGAACTAATATAGATGAAATTAATTGCAAAGAAATAAAATTATAGATCCAAAAATGAAATTACAGATCTAAAAATGACCATACCCGAATTGCAAATCAGGACCTCCAAGTGCCGATTTTCAAAAAAATTGCCTCACAGTTGACTTTGGGCTAAGGTAGCTGAATTTATAGTTGATCTTCACCGAATCAGCATTTTGAACACAATGGCAAGGTCAAATCTGGCTCTGCATGCTCCCAATTTCTATAGTACTTTGAATTGAGGCCAAGGTACTAAAGCCATAATGGTCTCGAACAGCTATGTGATGAAAAAATCTCCAAGCTCTGATACCATGTAAGAATTTTCCTTAGGGAAAAATTCACCCAAGAACTAAGAACTCAAACACAAGAATAACTATAGACCAAAAATGGATATTTTCAATTAATCAAAGTATGTCCTAATACATTACTATGTTTAGTATATATAAACACACTAGGAGTGCCTGTATATAAAGGCCTCTCAGGAAGCACCTAGAATGTCTCTAGAAAGGACCATGAGATAAGATAAGCATCATGACAACTAAGCACATACCTTATCCATCATTCTAGATGAGTGGATAAGAATGACAAGATTGTAAGCACCATGTGCTTCATTAATGTGCTAACTCTTGTGTTGTAGACACCATGTGCATAAAAGAGTTACAGACTCCTATGTTGTCAACATGACAACTCACAAGAGTATGCATACTCCTAGGTGGTTAATAAATAAATAATAAAAAATATGCATTAGCCTAAGTAAACCTAAGTAAGTGTAAATAGTGAATAATCATTTACACCAACAATGTGTTATCGTGTTATGTGTTTATGAGTTTACATTTATTCAATTAGAAGGTAGATATGATAATATGTTGATGTGAGTGGTAACAAAAATATGAAATTAATGTTCAATTGAGAGTTTATGTGGTGATATATAATATATTTTATGATTGAAGTGAAATAAGATTTATAGATAATGATTCACCCCCTCTTAGTATCACATTCCCTATTAGATGTTCAGCAATTGGTATTAGAGTAGTGTACTATTAGTAGAAGTCTAACCACTTGGGAGTTAAAGACTTGAAGATGGAATCCTACAAACTGGGAAAAATCATTGAGAACTAGAAAATAAATGTTGAACTTTTATATGAACAAGTCAAGGCTGCAAAGGAAACATTAAGGAAATCCTTAAAGAGAAGGAAGGAGATGGAAAATAAATAAATGATAGTCAATAGAAAGAAGAGACTATTGAAGAACTATTTGATGAAGGAAGTTCCAGAGAATCTAATAAAGTGATAGTAGAACTTGTTAGCATGAATGTTGATGGTAATCCTTTGGGGGAATATCCTAAGCATTGCTAGAGTAGTTGGGTAGATTGTCATGTTGCATTCATGACTATGTTTGTTATTGATGTCAATATAGCATTATTTTTGTGAAGACAAATGGAGTAGAAGACATAGAACAATGTTGTATAGATGGAGTATCAATGATCATGTCAAGAATAGTTAAGGACATGTTCTACATAGTGTCTTGATGAAGTGGTTAAGTGTACATACAGAAAGTCAAAGACATGTAGAAGATATGTCTAATGTATAGAGAAAAACTTATAGATAGAGTACCTGGTGGAGACACAACCAAAGACTAGAATGAACACACAAGAAAAGGGAAATATTATTATCAATGAAAAATTCCCTATGGGCTTACAAGAATATGAATCTAGAGAAAGAAATCCTCCAAACAATACTTTTTCTCTAACTCCACTAAGAGTTGCATTTACAATGCCAAAACTGTTCTTAAATAAGCCCCAAATGATTTAGGATTAGGAATACATTTTAAAATATCCTAGTTCACATCCACTGCCAAAAAAGAAGGTTCTAGAAATCATGTTAGAAGTCGGTGTAAAATTAGAAGAATCTAGAAATGGTAGTCCAACTTCCGAGAGGCATAACTTTTGAACCATAACTTCGATTGATGAACTGTGGAAAGCTCTCAAAGTGCTCTATAGCCCAATGGAGGAGCTTAGCTGTCCCCCATTTTCAGCCCTGTACAAAACCATTTAGTGCCCCATATCTAACTTTGAAGCACTCTTAGGAGGTCTCCAAGAATCAAAAAATTGCAATAACTTTCTAACCCTGAAGCCTTTTGACCTAATTCTTTTTTCGAAGTGTTTTAAATTACAAATATAACTATCCCTCCAATTTGCACCCTCTAACTTGCCATAATTATGGCTCAATTACATAGTCCTATTTCTTTAACATTTAACTGTATCCCAAGGTGCTTAAAAACTCTAACCCAGAACACTAATAGTAGAACTGTGAGAGTTCGAACCTTTATTTGACCCAAATGGGTATCCAAAAATGAAAACACATTAAACAAAAACCATTTCTAAGCATATTTTTTTGGGTGATACAGGATTGCAGTTACACCACTAGATGCTCCTACATTAGACACTTAGGGTAGATTGAAAAGTGACCCTATCACTTTAAGGTAGAGGAAAACCCAAATGGGCAACCTCCACTACTGATATCCAAGTTGAACCCTCTATTGGTCATCCTATCCACTTCACCAGGTACTCTTCATATTGCGTATTTCTTGTTCTCCTACCCACATGACTATCCAAAATCTCTTCTATCTCCTCCTTCTTAGAAGTAGGAATTGGACATGGTTCCAGCATCAACCCCTCATCTGCGCCATCATCATGATATTTTGTTAAGTCTCCAATGTTGAAGATAGGAGAAAGGTGAATCCCTTCTAGCAACTCCACCTCATATGCATTTCTTTAGTCATGTTTCTTCAAAATTTTACAAGGGACAAATTTCTTCATCTTCAACTTGTTGTAAGTAACCATTGGAAACTGTTCCTTTCGTAAGTGTACCATAACCATATCCCCTACTTGGAAATCCTTATGTCTCCTCCTTTGATCAGCCCTAGCTTTATACTATTGATTCATCTTGGTAATGTGTGCATGGACCTCCTCATGTAGGCTCTTGAGATGTTCAACAAATTCTTCTGCCTTGGCACTTGTCCTCTCTCCTTGCTCCATTTTCCTCAATTGTAGTGCAGTCCTAGGGGTACTTCCATACACAATTTAGAATGGTGATCTACCAGTACTCCTATTTATAGAGTTATTGTAAGCAAATTTTTCTTGTGGTAGAATCAAATCCCACCCCTTGGACTTACCTCCCACTAGACACCTCAACAAATTGCCCAAACTTCTATTTACCACTTTGATCTATCCATCAGACTATGGATGATGTGTTGAATTGAACCTCAAGTATGTCCTCAACTTCTTCCATAAAGTCCTCCAAAAATACCCCACAAATTTAGTATCTCTATTAGAAACAATACTCTTTGGGAGACCATGTAGTCTCACCACCTCTCTGAAAAACAAATCTGCAATATGTGCAGCATCATGAGTCTTGTGGCATGGAATGAAATGTGCCATTTTGGAGAACCTATCAACCACCAAAAATACTGAGTCATTACCCCTTTGTGTCCTCAGTAATCCAAGAAAAAAATCCATACTTATCTCATCCCAAGGCTTTGATGGAACAGGCAATGGTTGATAAAGTCCAGTATTGTGACTAAATCCTTTGGCTGCTTGGCATACTTGACAACTTTGCACAAATTTCTTCACATCTTGTGACATTTGAGACCAAAAATAATGTGCTCTAAGAATGGAAATGGTCTTATTTCAACCAAAGTATCTTGCCATTCCCCCACTATGTTTCTCTTTGATCAAAGTTTTCCCTCATGGAACTCCTTGGAATGCATAATTGACTGCCCTTGAACAACATACCATCCTGAATCAAAAAATCTAGCCACCTAGTTCTGTCTACAATAACAAATTCTTTGCATGCCTTCCATGCTTCAAAAAAATTGGGATCCTTAGGGTACAAATTCTTGAGTTCATTAAACCCAACCACTTTAACCTGCATTACTGTAAGCAACAAATGTCTCCTACTCAATGCATCTACAACCCTGTTAGACCTTCCACTTCTATCTTTCAATACAAATGTATAGCTCTGCAAGAACTCTACCCACTTCATATGTCTCTGGTTTAATTTACCTTGGTTATTTAGGTACTGCAATGCCTGATGATCAGTATACAAGATAGATTCTTTTGGAAAGAAATAATTCCTCCATTTCTTTAAGGCCTAAATGATTGCATAGAACTCCTGATCATAAACATAATACTTCTTCATTACATCATTCAATTTTTCACTAAAATATGCAATAGGGTTACCTTCTTGGCTCAATACATCCCCAATAGCATTGTCCCTAGCATCACGATCTACCTAGAACACTTTACTAAAATTTGGAAGTGCTAACATAGGTTTCTCTATCACCTCCTTCTTCAACAATTCAAAACTCCTTGCAGTTGTTGTAGTCCACTTGAACTCTTTCCTAACCCCCCTTATTATTTCAATCAGGGGTGCACATATGCCACTGAAAGTCTTAATGAACTTTCTATAGAAACTAACTAGACCATGAAATGATCTCACCTTAGTAGCAAACCTTGGAGTAGGCCATTCCAAGATGGCTTTTACCATCTCTAGATCCATTTTGAGATCATCAGATGATATAACAAACCCCAAGTAGACTAACTCTTTTTTTGCAAAGCTACACTTCTTCAAATTAATCAACATTCTATCTTCCATCAACCTTTCAAGGACACTACAAATGTTTAATAAATGTTCATCCAAAGTCTTACTAAAAATTAAAATATCATCCAAATAGACAATAAAAAATTTTCCCAAGAACTTCTTTAGTACCTCATTCATAAGCTGCATGAAGGTGCTTGGTTTGTTGGTCAGCCCAAAAGGCATGACTAACCACTCATATAGACCATCCTTGGTCTTGAATGCAGTCTTCCACTCATCTCCCTCTCATATTCATATCTGGTGATAACTACTCTTGAGATCTATCTTTGTGAAGTACTAAGCTTCACTCAAAAAATCCATAAGATCACCCATTATTGGCAAAGGAAAATGATACTTGATGGTTATTCTATTTATAGCTCAAGATTCTGTGCACATTCTCCACTCGCCATCCTTCTTAAGTGCCAGAACTGCACATACTACACATGGACTCAAGCTCTCTCAAATCAAACCCTTCCTCAATAACTCTTGAACTTGTCTATTTAGCTCTTCAGTTTTAGTAGGATTCATTCTACGAGTAGCCTTGTTAGGAAAACTAGCTCCAAGGATTAAATCTATCTAATGACTAATCTGCCTTACTGGTGGCAACCCTTCTAGAACATTATCAGAGATGACATCTCCATACTCACTTAATAAGCCTAAAACTTCAGGTGTAATTTCACTACTACCTTCCTTATCTCTTCTAGGAATCAAAGCATAACACATACATTGATGTTTCATGCCATCCAAAAAAATTCTTCCATCAACAAGACATATCCTAGCACTACTACATACCTTTTCATCTCCCTTTATCATGGGCTTCAGTTTTTAGAGAACTCAATACTTTGTTAGAGAGTATGTATTTGCATGACCATCATGTATAGCATGTCTATCAAATTTCCTTGGTCTTCCAAATAATAAATGGTAGACATCCATTGGAATAATGTCATAGAGAACTTCATCATGGTAACTCCTAATCTTCAACTTCACCAAACACTATTCACTGACTAGGACCTTATGATCATCCTTCACCCAAGCAATCTGATAGGGTTGGGGGTGTTTCTCCCTTTTTAGCTTTAGCTTAGAGACCATCTCCTTAAACACCAAATTGTCAGTGCTACCACCATAAATAATCACATCACAACACTTATCCTCACATTTTCATTTGATACAAAACAAACTCCTCCTTTATCTAGGTTCAGTCTCTCCACTTAGTAAGACCCTTTCGTTGATGAGAACCTCTCCTCTTTCTACATCCTCAAAATGTAATGACTATGCATCTTCATCCACATGAGCAACCCTTGCTTGACCATTAGCTTTCCTATCTATCCATCCTTTTCATTGAGGGCATTCAAAGGCACGATGAACTTCTTCATTGCAATGAAAATAGGTACCATGAAAGCCTCCTCTTCCTGATCCTTGTCCATATCCTCTACCTCTTCCTCTATGATCTCCAAATTTTTGATCACATGAGTGGTTAAAACCCTCATTTCTATGGTTTCTGCTAGTACCCACATCTTAATTTTTCTTTTGGGTCTCATTTTAGCCTCTAGATGACCTACTACCACCTTTTCCTCCTTGACCATGCCCTCTTTGCCTTCCTTCAAACCTTTTATTTATCTTCTCTTTGACTTGTAGGGAAAACTGGTATGCCTCTTCAATGCTAGTCATTCTAACCAAACTTAACTCCTCCTGAATGCTAGGTCATAACCCACTGAGGTAATGGGTAGCCTTCTCCTTATTTTCTTTTGCACACCCTACCCTAATAAGAAGTTGGTAAAATTCCTGCATATATTCTTAGATAGATTTTCCTTCTTGCTTTAATCCTTGCATTTTCTTAAACAAATCAAGCTCATAGTCAACAAGAATGAACTGCTTCTTTAGTTTGTCCACCATGTGATCCTATCTTGTGATTTTCTCCTTTCCTCTTCTATTTCTTTCTAGTTGAATCTCTTGTCACTAGATTTTGGCATGGCCTTTCATTTTGGTCTTCATAATCTTAACCCTATCTGGATCCCTAATATCCTCATACTCAAAATACTCCTCTAGTTCATTGATCCAATCAATCAACTCATCTAAATTTAGATTTCATGAAAACATATCCACATCAATTTTAGGTCTTTTTCCAAGCTTAAAAATGGCCCTAAAAAGCCTCTCCTTTGCTTGATTTAGGACTTCCCCTTCCTATCCAATTTCTTCTTCTTCATTTTCTTCCTCACTTTTGTCACCTGCGGCAACATTAAGTCCTTTACAAATATCCTATTACAATGTTTGAACCTAACTCTAGAGGACTCTGACCTCCTCAAGATTAATAGCTCCAACCCTTCCACCATGCTCTCTTCATGGAGGCATCTTCTTGACTCAAACCCACAACCACATAGTCCATGTGCAAACTACCTCATAGTCAATGCTTTTTCTATACACTTAAGAAAACCTACTCTGATACCACTTGAAGAAGACAAAACCAAAGACCAGAATGAACACACAGGAAAAGGGAAATATTATTATCAATGAAAAATGTCCTATGGGCTTACAACAATATGATTCTGGAGAAAGAAATCCTCCACACAGTACCTTCTCTCTAACTCCACTAAGAGTTGCCTCTACAATGCCAAAAATGTTCTTAAATAAGCCCCAAATGATTTAGGGTTAGGAATACATTCTAGAATATGCTATTTGTCATCCATTGCCAAAACAGAAGGTTCCAAAAATGATGTTAGAAGTCTGTGTAAAACTAGAAGAATCCAGAAACGATAGTCCAACTTCTAAGAGGCATAACTTTTAAACTGTAACTCAGATTGACAAACTGTTTACATTTTTAGAAAACTCTCTAATTTATCTACAACCATAAGGAGGAGATTAGGTCATCCTCCATTTTTTAGCCCCATATCTGACTTTGAAGTGCTCTTAGGAGATCTCCGAGAACTAAATTTTTTTAATAACTTTCTAACTGTGAAGCCTTTTGACCTAATTCTTTTTTTGGAGTATTTAAATTACAAATATAACTATCCCTCCAATTTACACCCTCTAACTCACCATAATTATGACTCAATTACATAGTCTTACTTTTTCAACATTTACACATATCCCAAGGTGCTTAAAAACTCTAACCCATAACACTAATAGTGGAACTGTGAGAGTTGGAACCTTTATTTGACCCAAATGGGTATCCTGAAATGAAAAAACATTAAATAGAAACTATTTCTAAGCATATTTTTTGGGTGATACAGGATTGCCCTTACACCACTGGATGCTCCTGCGTCAGTACCTTAAAAGAAATTTTTGATGTTTAGATTATATCTCCTAACAAACATAGAATCATGATACTCACAATTAGATAGTGATAGTAGACAACTTGATGATGATGTTAGCACATGTGGAAGGTCGAAGGTCACACATTTCAAAAGTTGTAAAGACTGTAAGTTGACAATGTTGTGTAATTGTGAAATTATTAATTATCTTAAAGAGGTCCTATTATAATTATTTGAGAAAGCTCCAAGGTAGACTCAAGGAATTATTTTGAGGATTTGGTATAAAGGATGGATATCTTCCTTGTGACAAAGTGTAAGATAGATGCAATTCAAGTGTAATATGCAAAGTATTTAGTAAATGAGAGTAAGTGATCCAAGGGATTATTGGATATGAAGTCAGTGATCTGTTATCGAGATCAAAAGAGGAAAAGTCTAGTTAGAGGATAGAGAAGAAGCTACACATTTATATTAGTATGCAAGGAATAATACCAAGATCAGTTGGAAAGTGAGTTCAATGATCTTACCCTTGAAGTTGTTTGGATAGTGGGTCCATCTTCCTTCTACTACTCTTAACAGAATTGGAATCTCCTAATAGGAACTGATATGTACTAAATGTATTTCATCGGCTCCTAAAAAAGTCCATTCTCTAATAAGTAATATTTATATTAGTACATCATTTTGTGGGTACCATCCCTACCAAGGTTTTCCCTCTAATCAAGGGCTTCCCTAGTTAACATCTAGTGTTATTGTGTATGAGTATCTCCTTATGATTGTTGGTTGTATTATTCACATATCTAAAGATTAATAAAGCTAATAAGTGTTTTAATAGTTAAATAATTGATTCAACCCCCCTCTCTCAATTATATTAGTGCAATTTAGTTTCTAAAAATTAGTATTAGAGTATTAGGTCCTTGAAGAGACCTTAACAATTTTAGGAGATCAATGGTGGGTCACTTCAAAAAAAAAAGTCCTAAATTTGGTGGAGCTAACTATGACAAATGGAAAGAAAAGATGAAGACTCATTTGCTATGTATGGGTCTAGGATATTACCTTTTGGCAAAGAATGACACAAAAATTTTGGAAGAAAGCAAGCTAGAGGAATGCAATGAAACTAGCAGATATCTATTTATGTGCAATATGCAAGCTAGAGAGGCATTACTATCAGATCTTCCTAAAAATGAATACAATTAGGTAAGATATTTAGAAACATCTCATAAAATTTGAAAATATTTAGAAACTACTGTTGAAGGAGATAAGTGTGCTAAAAGAGTAAGACTACACAATTGGATATGTTTGTTTCAAGTTGCTAAAATGATGAAATATAAATCTATGAGAAGCTATGTTGGTAGAATATCTGAGACTATTGCAAGAATTAAGTCTTGTGAAGGATCTAAAGAGGAAGATGAGATTTTATGGAAGATTATGAAAATCTTAACACCACCATTCAAACAAGTAGCATAGATGATTGAACTTTTGATACCCTGCATTGAGAATTTCACTAGGGAAACTTTACTTGGAAAATTGGAAGTAGTAGAATCAAGTTTGAGACAATCTAGAGAATTGACCAGAGTGGAAACAAATTTTTGTGCATTAAGTGTTTGTCCTTGTTTTTCAAGAAGTGCAAGCACTAATGGAGACTATGATAGCAAAATGAAATCTAGATCTGAAGAAGATAGGAAAATTGAAGAAGGAATAGCCCTACTTATGAGAAGAGAGCTAAATGGAAAGAAAATATTTAAATGTTGGACTTGCAATGAATTTAGTCATTATGCTTCTAAGTGTCCTAAAAGAGAAAAATTATAAGAGAGATTTCAAGCCTAGAAGAGTTAGAGATTGTTTGTATGCAAATAAAGATGATGAATCTAAGGAAAGAGTTCAGAGTGAAAGTGATGATGAATTAAGATTTGTGGCTATACAAGAAGAAAATAATGAAAAGTAAATTAGAGGAGAAAAATCCTTAGTTTCACAAGTTCAAAAGAAAATTGATTGGATTATAGATATTGGACATTCACATCACATGACTAGAGATATGAATAAGTATTTCAAGTTTAGAAATCATGCCAAAGGTATTGTTAGAGTTGGTAACAATGCAACTTGTTACATCACATGGATAGGATCTATTACTCTTGATGGAAAGACTAACACTAATGGTGTTTATTTTATTAATATGTTAAAGCATAACTTGTTGGGTGTTGGATAGTTGGTTGATCAAGATTATCAGTTTCAATTCATAGAGAAGACTTGCATTATCAAAGATAAGGGTGGTAAGTTGATTGGAACATGTACAAGATCCAAAGGTAATGTGTTTCAATTGAACCCTGCTAAGATGATTTGTTTGGTTGCCAAAGTGGATAATAGTTGGATACAACATATAAGATTGTTTTGTATAAATTTTGATAATATTGTGAAGGCTAGCAGTACATTCATAGTCAAAGATTTATCTACAATCATGAAGCATGCTAATATTGTTTGCAAAGAATATATTATTACTAAGCAAAAGAAGATTTATTTTCCCAGCAAGAAGTTCACTACCACAACAAAGTTGGAAATTGCTCATGTAGATGAGTGGTCCTACTAGAACAAGAGGAGTCTATGATGAAAAGTACTTTATGATTTTTATTGATGATTTCACTATAATGATGTGGGTATAATTCTTAAGGAAAATTTTGAGGCATTTGAAAAGTTTACGATGTTTAAGAATAGAGTTTAGAATGAATCTAGTGTAAAGATTAAATGTTTGAGATTGGATAGAGGTGGAGAGTTTACTTCTAGAGAGTTTAAAATATTTTGTGAAGAAAATGAAATCAAGAGACAATTATCATCACCCAAGACTCTTAAGCAAGATGGGATAGCAGAAAGAAGGAACATATTTGTATCAAAGGCAACAAGACCTATGATGTATGAGAATGATGTATCCAAGATATTTTTGAGAGAAGCAATCAATACAACAATATACACCATAAACATAGTGCATATCAAAAAAACATACAAGCAAGACTCCTTATGAATTATGGTTTGGACATGCACCATCAGTGAAGTATTTCATAATATTTTGAAGTATTACATAAAGAGAGATGATGATATTGGTAAGTTTGATTCAAGAAATAATGAAGGTATGTTCCTTGGTTATTCATTGAAAACTAAATCTTACATATGTTTTAATTAGAGAACCAAGGCAATAGTTGAAAGTGCAAATGTAAAAATAAATAAAAAGTTTGGAGTTAAAGAGAGAATGTTGGATTATAAGTATGATGAAGAAAAAGACAATCTTAAATCTGTTAGAGAAAATAATAAAGTTTTCCTTAAGACTAACAATGACTTGCAGAATGATGTTCAAATTGTTGAGCAAAGAGGGGAATGAAGATTGAAATTAAGAGAAGAAATAAGAGTTGAGGTAACGACTCCTACACCAAATAGGAATTTGGTGAATAATCACCCTACTGAATAGATTATTGGAATCAAAGATAAATGAGTAATGATAAGAAATAGAGTACATGAGGATTATGCTTGATTTCTCAAGTTGAACCAAAGAGCATAGGTGAAGTATGCAAGGATGATCATTAGATTCAAGAAAGGAAGAACTAGATTAGATTGTGAAGAATAGACATGAGAATTGGTTCCTAGACCTAAAGATAAGAATTTTGTAGGAATGAAATGGGTATATAGAAATAAGATGAATGAACAAGGTGAAGTTGTAAGGAATAAAATCAAGGTTGGTATACAAAGGATATTTAGAACAAGAAGGCATAGATCATGAAGACAAATTTTCCCATGTTGCCAGAATGGAATCAGTAAGAATGTTCTTGGCCTATGCAATAAGTAAGAAGCTCAAAGTATATCAAATGGATATAAAATCAACATTTCTGAATAGAGAACTTGAAGAAGAAGTATACATTGGGAAGCTTGAAGGATTTCCTTTGATAGAAGAAAAGGATATGGTATGCAAATTGAAGAAAGCTTTGCATGGTCTAAACCAAGAACCTAGAACCTAGTATCCAAGATTTGATAAGTATTTGACAAAACTTGGATTTTCTAAAGGTATAATCGATAGTAATTTGTATTTGAAAGAAATTGAGAATGAATTATTAATCATTGTGATATTTTTTGATGACATAATCTTTGTAGGTAATGACAAAGAAAATCATAGGTTTGTTGATGAAATGAAGAATGAATTTGAGATGAGTATGATTGGTGAGATGAAGTTTTTCTTGGGTTTATAGATTGTACAAAATAAAGATGGTATTTTCATATCACAAGATAAATATTTGAAAGATTTATTAAAAATATTTGGTTTGGAAAGTTTAAGCCTATTGTTACACCAATGATAATTGGTCATAAGTTATCTAGAAAAGATGAGACACCTACAATTGAGAAGAAGAAGTATAGATCTATGATTTGAGGTTTGTAATATCTAACTCACACTAGACCAAATATAGAAAATGCAGTTGGGATAGTAGTAAGATTTCAAGATGATCCAAAGGAATATCATTATAAAACAATAAAAAGGATGTTTAGATTGTTGGAAATCTAATTGAAAAGATCACTACCAAAGAGGGAGATTGTTGAGAAGGAGGAAGATGGTTGATAAAGAATGATTTCAATCATTATTTTGCCACTGATGTGAAACTTGCTAGTTTTAGGAATGACAATTACTTATAAGATCTAAGTACTATCACTTAATTGATTGATGAAGAGGATTTAATCAAGAAGATGTAACAAGAGCACCTAAGGGAAAGATTGAGTTATGGTTTTATAATAAAGTGCAAGGATCAGTTAAGACATTGGTAAAATGATCTATTGATAATATACTTGAAGATATAGAGGTTGGCTACACTAAGAAACACTAGAAGTATAAGTTGTAATAAGGTTGATTGCAAAGCTTAACTAAGTTCATGATTGAGTGCTAAACAAGCTAGATAGAGTCAAGAAAATTCTTAGTTAGAGCTAAGAAAATGCAAAATTTAGTGTGTGTCAAGTGATACAGAAGGAGCCGAGCATGTTCTAGTGCTGAGAAAAGTAATAGGTGTTGATCATTAGAAAAACTTAGTGGATGCTGAGTGAATCCATAGTAGGTGTCAAGCATCAATAAAATATAGTTGATGTCAAGTAACATAGTATGTGTCGAGCACCAAAATTTCAATAGTGTCGAGTTGCTGCATTATTGGAAAAGTCAAAGATTTGTAAGATCTAAGCCAACAAATTTGTTACCTTAAATTTTGTGAACCAGTTGGAGGATAAGGATGATGAGTTGGTGGCACAAAAATTTATGTAAACCATTTTTGAGCAAATTCAAGAGGATTCTTCAAGATGTTTCTAGAAGAAACAAAATATAAGTTAGATTCAATGAATCCTACCTAATCCATTCAAACCAAAATTAAAAGAGGGAAGAATCGAGAAAGAAAAGTAATTCTAGACTTCTATTTAAGAAGTCATAGACCAAGAAGCTAGAGTTGTTGGGGTGCCAAATTGTGAAGTGGTTGAAGGGTTTCAAGGAGAAGGCATCAAGGAGAAGGAAGAATAGAGCATAGAGACTCTACTTTGATAAGTGGTCATAGAAGAGATTGCACTGGTATATCAAACATAAAGACTGAAGGAGACAAAGCTTAAAGGGGACAAGGTGACAGAGCTATAGAGATTGAAAGTTAGGCAAATTGTGAAGAGCTAAAGAAGTGATCTGAAATCTATAAGATAAGTTGTAAGTTGTAATCAGGTCAAAAGCCCTTATTGTTACTCTCTAGTAATTGTATCAGTTAGGGTAAAAATCCTATGGACTTAGGTTGGTTTAATAGCCATTTGTAAATCCTTTAATAGGGTGACATTCCAAGTGAATGTTCTAAAGTCCTCTAACCAGGCCCACTTCTAATAGGGTGGTTAAATCCTTTAACTAGGTCACATTTAATAGTGTGTTGTAGCCTTTAATAGGGTAGGCCTTTTACATGGCATCACTTCAGAAGAGTGAGAATTGAGTAGCATGTTACTTGTGGTTTTTTCCAAATTGGGTTTCCACGTAAATCACTATGTTATGTGTTGATTCTTCATGTGTTATGCTTACATGTTGATTTACAGTAACTTGCTGAGTAGAAAAGTTTAAGCTTGGATGAATGAACAATTTGATAGGCTCACTTTACTTGATGAAAAAGTTTGAATTTGACAATTGGACCTTGAATAACTGATTCACACCCCTATTAGTTATTCTAAAGCATTTCTAACATAGATATCTAAAAGACAAACCTAACTTTGGATTATGGTATGATAGATCAAGTGATTTCACTTTGTATGCTTATACTAATGTGGATTGGGTAGGTAGTATGGATGATAGAAAGATCACTAGTGGAGGAGAATTTTTTCTTGGAGGAAGGTTGGTTTCTTTGCTAAGCAAGAAACAAGATTGTATTTCATAAAGTGCAATTGAAGTAGAGTATGTGGTAGTGGAAAAAAATTGTAATATGATCATGTGGATAAAGTAGATACTGAAGGATATTGGGATAAAATTTTTAGAACTTATTATTATAAATTGTGATAACATAAGTATAGTGAGTATGTCTAAGAATCATGTGTTTCATTTTAAGACTAAACATATAATTATTAAGTATCATGTTTTGAGAGAGAAAGTTGCAGAGAAAGGAATTAGATTGGAGTATGTAAGTAATAAAGGGAAGTTTTTAGATATATTTACGAAGCCTTTGCCTAAAGATACATTTGATAATTTGCAAGGTATGCTTGAGATTATTCTAATACCTACTTCTAAGTAGATGATGTGGAGATTACATCAATCTAGTAGTAAAAAGCACTATTGTTTGACTGGACCGAATGTTGATGCTTCTTGTATGGGGGATTATCTAAGATGAGTAGAGTCATCAAGGACTCTTGGTAGTTGGTATAGAAAAATATCTTTGGATACTTGAGATGATTGAAGAGTTGGAGCAAATGATTGACATAATGAAGTCTTTTTTGTTGATGTCAATGGGGGAGAAGTATACATGAAAAACATCTCCTATGAATAGGGAGAAGGAAGTACCACAAATGGAGGAGAACAACCTCTAATAGGGGAGAAAGTGTGTACATGAAAGACATCTCTATGTATGAGGGAGAAGTATTATTGATGTCAATAGGGAGCAAGAGTGAATGTGGGGGAAATTGTGAACAATTGATTTCCATCCATGTAAGAATGAGAATTGTTCCTTAGAGTTAGAGTGTGAACAATTGATGGAGATCCTAAAGAAAGAGATGGGGACATAATAGTGTTCTAGTGAGTTTAAGATTTGATTGATGAAGAGAATTTGAAAGGGCAACAACAACAACAACACAAAAAACATAGTTTGATTTGGTATTCTTGGAATTTAGATATTTTCATCTATGTCTCCATCAATGCCAAAATGGGAGATTGTTAGCATGAATTGTGATGGTATTCCTTTGGGGGAGTATCCTAAGAATTTATGGAGTAGTTGAGGTGATTTCCATGTTGCATTCATGGCTGTGTTTGTCACAGATGTCAACATAGCATTTTTTATGTGAAGATTAACAGAGTATCAGATAAAGAATAATGTCATAAAAATTAGGTATTAATGATTAGGTTAAGCATAGTTAAGGATACATTCTACATGATGTCCTAATGAAGTGGTTAAGTGCACATATAGAGAGTCAAGGATATACAGAAGATATTTTTGATGTACAGAGAATAGTTTAAAGATATAGTACCTAAAAAGTAGGTTATGATGTTTAGATTGTATCTCCTAATAGAGATAGAATTGTGATACACATAGTTAGAAAGTGATAGTAGACAACCTATTGATGATGTTAGTGAGTGTACAAGGTGTGAGGTTGCACATTTGAGAAGTTGTAAAGACTATGAGCCAAAAGTATTTTGTAATTGTTAAATAATTAATTATCTTAAAGAGGTCTTATTATAATTAATTGGGAAAGTGTCAAAGTTGACTAAAGAAATTATTTTGAGGACATGGTATAAATGAAGGATATTTTCCTTATGAAAAAGTGTAAGATAGAAACAATTCAAGTATGATATTCAAAGTATTTGGTGAATGAAAGTAAGTGATCCAAGGAGTTATTGGATGCAAATTTTTTGATCTGGTATAAAGATCAAAAGAGGGGAAGTCAGTTAGAGGATAGAGAAGGAGCTACACATTTCTATTATTCCACAAGGAATAATATAGAGATAAGTTGGAAAGTGAGTTCAGTGATCTTACCCCTAAATCTATTTGAATAGTGGGTCTATCTTCCTTCTACAATTCCTAACAAGGTTGGCACAACTCCTAACACGGTTGGAATATCCTAATAGGGATTAAAAGTCTTCTAATAGGGACTGATATGTATTGAATGTATTTCATTGGCTTCTAATAGAGTCCATCCTCTAACAAATAATACTTATATTAGTACAACATTTTGTGGGTACAATCCCCTCCAGGGTTTTCCTAGTTAACATATCTAGTTTTATTGTGTATGTATCTTCTTATGGTTGTTGGTTATATTGTTCACATGTTTAAAGATTAATAAGGTTGATTAGTGTTTTAATAGTTGGATAACTTATTCATCCCCCTCTCAATTATATTGGTGGACTTCACTTCATAACATATCTGTTGAAGAGGAACAATACCCTAAATGAAGAAGTAAGAGAATTAAAGAGAGAACATGAAATACAAGTAGTAAGGCTATTTGAAGTGATCAAACAAAAGAAAAAGGTTGAGGAAGATAAAGAAAAAGCTAAAGATGACAAGGAAATGGCTAATGAAGACAAGAGACAATTAGTTACAAGACTTGATGAAAGGATTAATGAAGTGTGTTGGTCTAAACTTTTGCATAATAGGTTTTTGTTATCTAGGTAAAACAAAAATTTCAGTTTTGAATCCACTAATGGTGAATAGGATTTCTAGCTAAGTCATTTTGTTGATAGCCTTTGAAAATTTTATTGAAACCTTATCTCTCATTCTATTTAAATTTTCCCTAGCATGAAATGTTTAAAAGTGAGAGGATAAGCGAATATTCTTTTCCTGCCCATGTTGAGTTAGGTTTACCCCACTAGCGGATCCTTTTGAATCTGCGGTCATTGTTAACTCGCTATGGAAAAATGCTTGACAGATAAGTTTAGCGAGTTAACGAGTCCATGACACGTGTCTGTGATACTGAAAAGAGAAATTAGGCATCGAGAATTGTGTTAACATGAGGTAAATTTTGGCACGTACTGTATCCCAGGCTTATCAATTTTGAGAATAGCCGCACGTGAAGAAAACTGTGAATGGTGTCACCAGCATCAAAGTTTTTTTGGCATTCGCTAAGTCACTATCGAAAAAATTCATGCGAATTTTTGATGGCTACGTAGAAAATGCTCAAATTTTGCAAAAGGACAGTGTTCTCTCAAAAGACTAATATGACCGCGGAAGTTCCCATGTCGCATTATAAATGTGCACAACCACCTTCTCTAACACTAGCATTTATTGGTAAGGCTTTCAATCAATGCGCATTTTGTCTTCTATTACTGAAAATGAGAATCCATCAAAGGTCGCTATAATCGCTAGCTAGAATAAATACCACTTTATCAGTAGCGACTTAGCAAGGACCTGATCATTGGAAAACATGGCGTTCTTTTATAACAGGAAGTGGTTTTGAGGATCTCGAAGAAAATCTTGTGCAAACTTTGCTTTTATTTCTGCGAGTGGAGCTTTATGTCCTGACATCTATTTCTCGGGAGGTCGCTAGCCAAATTTTTAATGTTTTTGCCACTAGTGATGTGGTGACCTGCCTGAAAATCACAAATGTGGCAAGACCAAGAACATGTGATGTCATTAACAGATAAAAAGGAATACATGTGTGCGCCAGCATGTTCAACCATCTCAGCGACAGTTGTTTATGGACCCACTCCCCATGTATGAAGCACACAAAGATTTTTTATTGTTAGATCAAACTAGGATCAAAGGCCATTGTTAATTCACTATGGAAAATTGTTTGAAAGTTAGGCATAGTGAGTTAGTGAACGATGGCCCACCACTGTTGCAATAAGTTATTGTCCACAAGATCAAGTATGGATTGACGGTGCTCGTTAACTCGCTATGAAGAGATGTGTGAAAGTTAAGTGTAGTGAGTTAACAAGAAAGGGACCCACCATTGTGTTCTTAAAAGTCACTTTGAATATTTATTGTATGATCAAAGCAAGATTAGTGGTTATCATTGGCTCGCTATGAAGAGATGTTCGAAAGATAAGCATAGCAAGTTAACGAATTGATGACACGTGTCCTTGGTCATCCACGGGACCAGTTTGAAATGCTAGCTTTGAAGGAAAGATATAGATGGAGGAAGTTTATTGGTTTGACTGCCAACATGCTAAAAGGAACATTGAGTCCACCTAGTTTTCATTCCTAGATTGTAGGATTTTTCAAGAATCAACGGTGCAAATTTAAAAAAGAAGTGTGATGCTACTCTATTTTCCTATTATTCACATTTATGATGACTGAAAGCTTTGCGTGTGAAAAAATAGATTATAATACAGACAATTTTCATTCATTCCAGTCCCACATCAACAATGATTTCATGTTTTCTGAACATAAGAACATGTCGATCACATTGTGCTAAGCTTGGTAAAGACATGAAGCAATCCCACATCTATTCGAGAGCAACTACATTAGTTTAAAGAAGGATAATTCTAGCACATAAAGTAAGTACTCACACATAACCTTTGTGACATTCCAGTTCCCATTAATACAATCAAGATGCCTCCTAAGAAAGCATTTTCTGGTCAAGTTAACTATATGGACATGAATGTCCACGATGATTTGTTAGAATTACTCCTAGGATCCACTATAGAGCTTGCACAGGTTAAAAGATTAATTTCATTAAACCCTAGGCTTAAAATTGCTGATGGCTTATATGCCAAGGGGAACTAGGTTAGGGATGTAGTAACTACTCAAACTAGCCTTGTTTTGTTTAAGAAGTGGTTTTCAGAAAAGAAGTTGTTTGCCCCTCACGCTAATATCTAGAATTTTGATTTGGGAAAGCTAGTAGTTCCTAGTGTTGTGATGGATTATGATTTTCTAGAAGACATTGCCAAAAATTATGATCAAGCCATTAGGGTTGTGAGAAGAAATGATGGTGTGCCTCTAGTCTCAATTAGCCCTGAAGAAATTAGAGAAGTTTTTCAATAAGAACCATTTTTAGATTACCATGTGCCAATCAATTTGCTAGAATTAGAAAAAGAATACAAAGCAAAGAGAGATGTAATTAGGGGAGGTGCACTAAGGGCACATGTTGGTACTATAGGAACTATGCTAGTAATTATAGCAGCCTCTAGAGAACCTTTTAAGAAGAGTCTTTTCACTTCCTAGGCTGTAGAAATATACAGGACCTTGTGCCGCGTTTTTGGTGAGGATGAGCAGGATTTCATACCCATTGGCCTTATGTATATGATGGTTCAAATTGCTTCTTTTGGTGTAGATGTTATTTTTGATTTTGCCTCCTTTCTAGCTGAAGAAATTCACATTGGTTTGGTTGGAATTGCGAAAGGCAAAGTGGAAAAAACTTTTGGCCACTACTCTCTATTGATGCACATGTTCTTGTTTAAGGGGGCAATATTTTTCAATAATGAGATGGAATTGAATAGAGAGGAAAATGGGGAAATACTGCCAGTCTAGTTGTGGAGTGCAGATATGACCTGGGATGCAAATAATGCCAGTTTTGTCAGATTTGAAAGATATTTTGCTTCTAAATTGAGATGTCTCATATTGAGTGACAATCCCAAAATCCCTAAGGTATTGATGAGTCTCATCAGGCCTATGGATAGCCTGTTAGGATAAACCATAGATAGAAATAAAAACTACATGCAAATATAACCAATAACAAAAAAAATAGATCACACAGAATTGAACACAAGGCACCAAGATTTAATGTGGTTCACCCAATCCCTGGGCTACGTCCACCAAATAGCAAGTTTGATCTTATTACAATCTAGTGATTACAACCTGATTACAATCCGTAATCCCTTACAGCTTAATACCGCCACAAGAACCAATTTTGCATCACAACATAATAAAAAAATACCCAATGCTAAACCCTTTCATACAAGTATTAAACCGCTTTACGGTTATAACATATCAGCCATAATTAGCCATAAATTTAGTAGCGAATCTACGAATGGTGAATAGTACCAAAAAAATTCCTATGAATGGTGAATAGTACCAAAATTATAAAGTATGTATAGTACTTTCCTGATCAGTCACCATAATCTAACAATCTCCCACTTGGGGACTGATCAAGCTCCACACTAAGCAACAATCTCCCACTTGGAGACTGATCCTGTAGCAATACCACTACCACATGGGGCTCCCACTAGATCAAACCACCCTGGACTCTGTTGTTCTTTTATTCATGTTCAATCTAAAAGACCAACCAAAGCTGAAGAGGAATTCAGCTTCTCACATATTACAAACTTTGTCAACATATCTGCTAGATTGTCATTGGTATGTATCTTCTCTAGCTTTAACTGTCCATCCTCCCAAACTGACAGAATGAAATGGTACCGCAACTATATGTGTTTGGTCTTGGAATGCAGAGCTGAATTCTTTGCAAGATGAATGGCACTCTGACTATCTCCTAACAAATAATTATCCTTCTGAGGATGTCCCAATTCTTCCAAGAAGAACTAAAGCCATATCATCTCCTTGGTTGCCTCCATACCAGCAACATACTCTACCTCTGTAGTGGATAGAGCATTAATCTTTTGTAACCTAGAAACCCAGCTAATGGCTGCCCCACCAATAGTAAAGACATAACCTATGGTACTTCACCTGGTATCAGTATCCCCTACCAAATAGGAGTCAACATAGCCCTGTAAATCAGTAGTAGAGCCCCTAAAGTGTAAACACTTATTGGATGTTCCTCTCAAATATCTAAGAATCCACTTGATAGCATTCCAATTCTCAAATCCTGGATGACTCATATACCTGCTAATGACTCGCACTACATGGGCAATATCTGGCCTAGTGCATACCATAGCATTCATCAACCTTCCTATAGCTGAAGCATACGGTAACTTGGACATCTTATCCTCCTCTTCCTGTGTCTTAGGACACATCTCCTTATTCAATTTCAAATGACTAGGTAAAGGTGTGTTGATAGCTTTAGCATTCTCCATAGAGAAATGTTGCAACACCTTCTCAACATAATCAGCCTGAGATAGCGTCAATGTTCTATTCTTCTTATCTCTACAAATCTTCATTCCAAGGATTTTTTTTGCTGCCCCCAAATCCTTCATAGCAAATGCATGTGCTAACTGGCGTTTCAGCCCCTTAATATGATCCATGTTAGACCTAGCTACAAGCATATCATCAACATATAAACATAAAATAATGTAGCTATCATCATCCAACCTCTTAAAATAAACACAATAATCTGAATGACACTTGTTATAGCCATGCTCATGCATAAACCTGTCAAATTTCAGATATCATTGCCGAGGTGCTTGCTTCAAGCCATATAAACTTTTCTTCAATTTGCACACTAAGTTCTCCTTACCTTTGACCTCAAATACTTGTGGCTGAGCCATATAAATTTCTTCATCCAAATCACCATGAAGGAAGGTTGTTTTAACATCCAGCTTCTCTAAATGCAAATCTTCAGTAGCCACGAGACTTAAAATAGTACGGATAGAAGTCATTTTAACAATAGGAGAAAATATCTCATCAAAGTCAATTACCTTTTTCTGTGCAAATCCTTTTACAACCAACCTAGCCTTAAATCTTTTCTTACCTCCTTCCTCTTGTTTCAACCTATAAACCCACTTATTCTGTAAAGCCTTTTTACCTACAGGCAACTTGCACAAATCTCATGTCTTATTCTTCAACAAAGAGTCCATTTCATCTTTCATTGCAGACTCCCACTAAATCTTAGTATCCACCTACACAACTTCATCATAACTTTTAGGTTCACCAGCATCAGTAAGTAAAATAGAATACAAAGAGGGAGAAAATCTTTGTGGAGGTCTAATTTGCCTTGTTGACCGTCTAACATTCACTGGTGTGTATGGTATTTGTGGTTGCAGTTGTTGCACATCATGAGGAATGGCTAGAACAACAGCTTTTGGAGTATCATCCAGCACTACATAATCATCTTCTTTCTTCTCATGTTGCTGCAATAGATTTTTGTACAACACTCTCTCATTGAATATGACATCCCAACTTCTAACAATTTTATGATTTTCAAAATCCCAAAGCCTATAACCAAATTCATTAATGCCATATCCAACAAAGACACATTTCTTTGATTTTGCTTCTAGCTTGGCTCTATTTTCAAAGTCTATATGAGCAAAAGCTTCACAATTGAAGGTCTTGAGAAAAGAATAACTCACCTTACTAGTCCATGCCTCCTCTGGAATACCACAGCCCAAAGGAGTAGAGGGACTTCTATTAATCAAATATACTATAGTATTGATAGCCTCTTCCCACATGTGTAAGGGAAACCCAACATGCAACCTCATGCTCCTTGCGCACTCCATTATAGTCCTATTCATGCGTTTAGCCACTCCATTTTCTTGTGGAGTCCTTGGAATAGTTTTCTATCTATGAATACCATTAGAGGAGCAATAATCTTCAAATTCATGACTATAATACTCACCACCATTATCAGATCTAAGACATTTTAATTTCTTACCAATCTCATTTTCAACCAAGCATTTCAATTTCTTAAAAGTTTGAAATACATCAAATTTTTTGTCTAAGGAAATAAACCCATAATTTTCTATTTGCTTCATCAATAAATGTAACATAATAATGAGAGCCACCAAGGGAAGATACCTGAGCTGGTCCCATACATCTGTATGCACAAGCTCTAATTTCTCCTTTTTGTTTTCCTTCCTGGTCTTTACAAAACTCACTCTCTTTTGTTGTCCATACACACAACTTTCACAAAAATCCATATTAACACATTTCAGACCTGGTAAAACTTTCTTTGAATGAAGTACTTTCATACCTTTCTCACTCATGTGGCCAAGTTTGTTGTGCCACAGTGCTATATCAGAATCTACAACAACTATTTGTTCTCCCTGCTCAACTATAGCAATTTTTCTTGAACATTCATTTTTCTCTAAAACAGTCAAAGTAGAAGGAACAATATGACCTGTACAAAGATATAAGGTGCCTACTTTCACACCTTTTGCCACTACAAGGGAACCTTTTGAAACCTTCCAAATTTTATCATTAAAAGTAACTACACAACCCTCATCACCGAGTTGCCCTGCTGAAATTAAATTCTTACTCAGCCTTGGAACATATCTTACCTCATGTAGTAGCCAATGATTCCCATTCTACAACTTAATCTTAATTTTTCCCTTTCCAACAATTTGACAGGGTTCATTATCCTCCAAATAAACAAGCCCAAAATCCCCTTGGACATAATCAATGAAATAACCTCTATGAGTTGTAGCATGAAATGAAGCACCAGAATCTAAAACCCATGAATCATTTTGATGTAGGAGCATCCAGAGGTATAAGGGCAATCCTATGTCACCCAAAAAAATGTACTTAGACTTAGTTTTTGTTTCATGTCTTTACATTTTTGGATACCCATTTGGCTCAAATAAAGGTTCCAACTCTCATAGTTCAACTATCAGTGCGTTTAAAAATTCCAAAAAAATAGGAGCATGTATTTGGGCCATCATTTTGATAAACTAGAAGGTGTGAATTGGCCAGATGAATGTAATCATGATTTAGAGCATTCCAGAAAAAGAATCAAGTCAATAGGCCCCACGATTTGAAAGTTATTGCAATTTTTTGGGTTTTGGAGACCTCCTAAGAATGCTTCAAAGTCAGGTTTGGGGCATTAAATGACCTCAAAAAGGGTTGAAAAAAGAGGGACGAGAAAAGCTTTTCCATAAGGCTATAGAGTGCTTCGAGAGCTTTCCAAAAATGTAAACGATTCGTCAATCGGAGCTACGGTTCAAAAGTTATGCCTCCCAAAAGTTCGGTTACCGTTTTTGGATTCTTCTAGATTTGCACCAACTTCTAACGCAGCTTCTTGAACCTTCTATTTCATCGGTGGATGCCTACTAGAACTTTCTAGAATGTACTCCTAGTCCTTAACCCTTCAGGGTCTATTTAAGGAGATTTCTGGCATTGTAAAAGGTAGTTCAGAGTGGAGTTTGAGAGGAGGTGCTAAAAGGAGAAATATTCTCCAGATTTATGCTATTGTCAGCCCTTAGGGCATGTTCTGAAGTTTATTTTCTCTGTACTATTTGTACTAGCTTATTTTCTCAGTTAATATAATTTCCCTTTTCTATTGTGTCCATTATGTTCTTGGGTTGTGTTCCCATCACATTTACACTTTCTAAAGACAGAAGCAAAGCATCCTCTTCGAATTTGTTACTTACCACATTTGCCTCCTTGTCTCCATCTAATTTATCTCCTTCATTTTTCTTTCAATTCCAGCAATCTTTATTTGTGTGCCCTAGGTTCCCATATTACCAGCAATCATTTGGTCCTCTCGATTAAGACCTCCTCCCCTTTCACTTTCCTCTTGATTTCCCACAATTTCCAAAGTTACTTCCTCTCTTAGTCATTCTACCCCTGCTTTGTGCATTCAAAGCATTTCCTGATGTAGATGCACCTGAGGATTTCCTATGAGTTTCCTCACTCAAAAAAATATTGATCACATCATCATATTTTAGGGTACTAGATCCAGGAACAGAATTACTCACCACCATTACCAAGCCATTCCAGCTTTCAGGCAAAGAACACAAAATCAAGAGAGCCCTAATTTCTTCATCAAAATTGATACCCACAGAAGATAACTAACTAGTAATAGTATTAAACTCATTTAAATGATCTGCAATAGATCCACCTTCTACCATTTTCATATTAAATAAACGCTTCATGAGAAATACCTTGTTTGAAGTGGAGGGCTTTTCATACAGTGTTGCTAGGGTTTTCATCAAATCTTCTGTCATCTTTGCTTTTGTAATATTAAATGCCACCGATGGTACCAAGCATAACCGAATGCTTTTGAGTGCCTTTCTATCCAAAAGATCCCATTCAGCCTCTGACATAGTTACCTGATTCTTTGCTTTTGCTTCCAACGGCTTCCATAAATCCTTCTGTTATAGATAGTCTTCCATTTGCATCTTCCATAACTAGAAGTTCTGCCCATTAAACCTGTCAACCCTCAGCTTACCCTCATCTGCCATTGCTCCCACTCAAACGTGAGACTCCCACTCAACTGTGAAACTTTCCTATAGAGGATAACTGAAAAACAACTAGGCTCTGATACCACTTGTTAGGATAAACCATGGACAGAAATAAAAACTACATGCAAATATAACCAATAACAAAAAATAATAGATCACACAGAAATGAACACAAGGCACCAAGATTTAACTTGGTTCACCCATCCCTAGGCTACATCCACCAAATAGCAAGTCTAATCTTATTACAATCCAGTGATTACAACCTGATTACAATCTATATTCCCTTATAGCTCAATACCACCGCAAGAACCAATTTTGCATCACAACATAATAAAAAAAATACCCAACCCTAAACCCTTTTATACAAGTATTAAACCGCTTTAGGGTTATAACATGTCGACTGATCAGTCACCACAATCTAACATAGCCCCCATACTTTGAAAGTCTCACATAATTGGGAAAATTTTATTCCTTACCCTATTTCTATTATTTTTAGAATCTATGGTTTTAAAGGCAGTCCTTATGTCTTGCCTTACCAAGTGCCTCTAAAGGTAGGAATGGCAAAAGTTTTGTGGCAACTAGGAGGAATAGAAGAATTGTTTTTGTTGAAAAGGCAACTAGGGTCAATTTTCCCTACCTGCACAGTGGCCCATTAGTTCATAATTACAAAAGGGGGTTGGCTCTTTCTATATAAATTTTTGGATTAGTATATGATGTCTATCTCCCATCCTCATTTTTGTGATTCTGAGGGGTTTTCAATTAGACGTTGAGGCATAGGATTAAGCTGGGATCGGTCAAACATGATTCATATTATCCAAAGGACATTATAAAAAATGAATTCTCATTACAAGAACAAGAAACTAAAAAAGAAAAATGGAGAGTTTACTCCTGAGTCCTAGAATTCATTTATTGTTTTGATCAGAATTATAGTCCTTTAGATAGTGCTAATACAGAGGCTGACAGAATAAAGAAACTCATGAGTAACTTCCCTGCAGTATTGGAAGCCATGAATGAGAAGAAACAATTGTTATTTGATTCTCATCCTGATAAGGCTAGAGACGTCATGAGGAGGTTGGTGTTCACTCCTAATATAGGAGTTGGTCAAATAATTGTACAAAGGAGGCCTAGTTACACTATAATTCAAAATAAAATGGCTCCTATAGATAACGGCAAACAAATAATGGGATCCACCAGTACAACCCTAGAGGAGAGACCTGATGAGCCTCGTCCCAAGAGGCAAAAGGTAATAAGAGAAAAGAGGCCCCAAGTCAAGGAATATTCACCCACTCAATCTCCTTTAAGGATTGGAGAAGAACAGCTCATAGGTGAGCAAGTTTAGGAGATGGGATCACAAGCAGGTATTTTTATTACTCAAGCAGAATTGGATGAAGGTAAACCTCCAAAGCCTCCTCTACCAAATCTAGACCTAATAATAGCTGATTATAGAGGAAGGGAATTGGACCCTATTTTAGAATAGGCAAGTCATCAATTTTTGGCTGATGACAGTTTTGTGAAATCTAGGGCTTTTCAGCAGTTTGCCTGGAGAGCAAACATGAATATGTTTGAGGAAAAGTGCAAGAAAATGAAAATAGAGAATTTAGAAATGGATGAAGCCTCCATCCAAGAACAAATAAAGGAACAAATGATGCAAGAGTTCTAGAACATTACCCCTGAAGAGGGAAGGCAAATGGTAAAGACTTCTAACATACTATTCTTGCCTAATTGGGATATTGTGGATGCATTAATTTTCAATTCTATTTCAAATAGATTGGAGTTTCAAGACCCAAATAAAAAGGACTTTCAAGGCACTGCATTTATTGAAGATCAATCTACATTAGTTAGTTGGTCATTGAAGAGAGGATCTAGAGCCACATCATCGCAACTAGATGAGTCTTGATTAATGGGAAATATACTGGTGAGAAGGGTTGGTGACACCTCCCATGTATAGGAAGCATACTAGAATGTGGATTCTTCCAAGTTTCTTTTGGCCACTACTAAGAAGGAGGAACAAGTCATGTTTGAATTATAGAGCAAGTATGAGACAGTGGTGGATGCTTATAATAAAGAGGTAAAAAAGAGAATTGAGCTTGAGAGCAAGCTATTGGGAAAATCCATCAGGCCTAGAATAACATACCCTCGCCCCCCAGTTGAACCTTTCAAATCCACCCCCCTCATAGAAATACCAAATACACCCCAAAAGCCACAGTATTACATTGCTGAGGATTTTGAAGAATAAAAAGGTAAATTATGGGCCTTACATGTAGAATTGGAATCCAAATATGAAGATAAATTAAGAAAAGCTCTCACATATTTGGGAGACAAAGTTGAATGGCCACTCATTTATGATCAGTTGGCTAGGGTGATCAGTATCCAGGAGGATTTGAAGGCCAATGATGAGGCTCTAAAGCCTGTTGTGAATAAATGGGTAAAAAGGGAGAAAGCAATAACCTTTTTGTATTTTTTTGTTATAGATGATTCTTTTGATCAAATTGAAAAAACATTTGATATTATTTCTAATATTGCTGATTTTAAACTGATATATTTCTAGATTTGATTGTGTAAAGATTTTTTGTTTGACATCTCTTGCTCTCTTCATCCTGATGATGGATCACTTGGTGTGATTCGAAACGTTGATGGTAAAAAATCTTTACACAATCAAATCTAGAAATATATCAGTTTAATTGCTATGGATTGTGGAAATTTAATCTCTTTAATTGCTGATTTTGACAATAAAATAATTCATTTACAAAAAGTAATAGTAGGCTACTTGAATTAAGTACAAGAGCTAGAAATTCAGTTTGTTTCCTCATGCCCTTGACAAAAGAAATAATTTGAAAAGCAAAGAGGAATGGGCAAAAGAACTTGACAATTTATTTTGTTTAAGGATGAATCAAGTCATAAATGAAACATGGCATGCATGGTGGGCTACCACAACAGAAGAAATGGTGAAGGCTCAAATATTGTTTGATTCTTTAAAACAAGAATTTGTTGCCATTGATAATGAAGCTGAATATGTGTTGAAAAGAAACAAGGATATTTTGCAGTTCAATTGGCCAGATGACACATTATTTGATAAGTGGATGGCAGACATGGCTCCTGGTGAATAGTTTGATGAAGATGAAAATGACAATAATGAGGTACAAGGTGAGGAGATCCAAATCATTGACCCTATCACTACTCAGACCCAACTGGAAGAAAAAGACAAGGATAATCTATTACCTTCAACTACAAACCCGAGACCACAGGATGCCAGTACAACTAAAGAAGGGGAAAAGGTAGAAGTTACTCCTACAATACAGGATAAAGATGGTGAAAGCCCATAGGTGGAGGTTGACGTGCCATCATGAGAAAAAACTTCATCATTGGTTAATTTGGCTATTGCATACAAGGAAGGATTAGAATAACAGCCAACTCAGTGACATTAAAGCATGTGATAGAAGCTGACCCACCAAAAGGAATGTTTTGATTTGGACATCTTCTGTTACCAACATTTTTGTCTTTTTGTGATTGGTGTATGTAAATTTTCCTTGTAAAAGATGACTATCATTTTCTCTTAGCCTAAAGCTTGTTGCATCTCACACTATATAAGTAAGATCCTAGGGCTAGAGAAAAGGTTTGAATTCAATTTTTCTAAGTGATATGCTTAGTCTGTTTTTGGTCCATTGTATTGAGTAGAAATTGGTGGTGTATTTTCTCTGTCAGATCTTGAGAATACATAAATATAGGATGATATGTGTTTCATTCTGAAGGTCATTATGAGTTTACTGTAAATTGTATACAATTTTCAAGGAAAATGAATATAAATTATGAATTGTCCCCATATCTTTTCTTTCTGAACTTTGTCTCCTTTCGATTATTTGGTTATCTTGATGTTGTATAAGTAAAGGCTTGTGCAATTGAGTGCAATCCAGTTAGGTTGTATATCTATTTGTCATTGTTGTTAATTCAATAGATTAAGTAAAAGCTCTGATGAATATGATAAGATTGCTGTAGCAGGGGAAAGGATTTTGAATGACGATTTCTGATAAGAATTGCTGATGAAATTTGTTGTAAGGCAACAAATTAGATCTAGAAATTTGTAGTAGACTCTAAGCCCCAATGGATTAGGCACTGATCAAATTTGATCTAGCTAAAAGAGAAATATGTCACAAATGGTTGTCAAAAATGAAAAATTAAATCAATTTTACTTTTATTTCCTATAGATCTTAAAAGTTGGCTAGTACTTGTCTGCATGGAATGTTTTAGCTTCAGTTAGCCACTTTTTCTGAGAGCACCTGCAGATCTATAGAAAAAAATTTTGCCATATCTGTTATATGGGGTGTGTTTATCAAGTTATCAAGAATTGTGTATGTATTTGAGGATTTGAGATGAGAATTAGAATGAAACTAAAAATAATCCTCATATAATTTTCCCAGTCTTGAATCATCCCTGGGTATTATCACCCTGGTTTTGCAGAGCTAGAAGAGTAGAAAACCACCCTTGGTTTTGTTGAAGTTGGGCCCAAATGCTTTGCACATGCAATTGTTAATAAGAATTGGCTAGTCTTTAGATTGTGTGAGTACTGTCATCTTGGTATTAAGCATTTTATTGCTTAGTAGTTTTAAAACACCAACAAAATAGCGACTCTGCTGGGGAGTTGTCCAACATATCTGTGAAAAGTATTGTAGTTTCTTTGGTCCTGTTGTGTACGTGTGTTTCAGGTTATCTAAGTTTTTCTCATTGTTATAAAGGAATATTTTAGTGACAAACCTTGAGAAATTAAAGAGAGAATAGCCCAAATATCACAGCTACACACTGACATATCTAGCCTATCCAAGTGTCTTATCTAACAAGCAAGAGTTGTAGTCTTACGACATCAGTGATTGGTCTATCTGTGTCAAATATTTTTGTTTCTATTTTTGTGTTGTTTCCTTCGAGTCAAGAATAATTTTCATTGTGTATTTTCCCAAGAATAGGGTAGCGACTCAATCAAGGTTTTGAAGCTAGTGTTTATTTTAACAAAAAGGTGAATATGGCTGACAAGAGAAAGAACACAAGAGCTTACATGAGAGCCAATCCTGATGTACCAATGTATACTAATTTACCCCAAGGTGGTAGGATGAACCAAAATAAGAAAAGGACAGATCCAAATCCCACCTAGAAACCTAGAGGTAATGCATCCATCAATTCCTAGTATCAGCCAGTATTAGGGAGAGAGTCTTCTTCACTTAGTTTTGAATCCAAAACTACAAGACTCTTAGGAGGCATTTTCAGTACCCCATTACCAGATGAGAGAATTTTTTAGGACAAAGATGTGTCCATAGTAGGAAATGCTTCATCAAGGCCAGATCTCATAGCAGATATGAATTATAGGCTAAGCTTTAGGAGTTCATTTGATGAACCTTTTAATCTTAGAGTAGCCCCATACATGGAGCCCAATCTTATAGACTTGGATGATCCTACTGATTCAGAGACTACTTCTAGAGATCCTAAAGAAGTGCATTCTGATATAGGAGTCCTAAAGAAATGGATTGCTAAGGAAGAAGTTAAACGTGTTCATCTTGAAAAGGAAAAGGAGAAAGCCACCTTGGATGCCATAATAGAAAGGGATGCTCTACTAAGAAGGATGGCTACCTTGAAGGAGCAAAATGAAAAGTTAGAAGAAAATACCACAACTCTCCATACTAATGCATTTAGAGATGTAAACAATCTGAGAGCTAAAGTTGAGGAACAAGAAAAATGCCTGAATCAAAGGCAACAACTAGTTATTGCTCAAGTCCAAGCCTATAAACTTGTTCAAGTGGACCCTTTAGAGCCCACTGCAAAAGCTCCAGATAAAGGGAAAGGCAAAGCTATAGGAATCCAAATAAATGAACCTCAAGCTCTACTAAGCAAACCCATACAACCCTCCATGTCAAAATTAGATCTAGACCTGAAGAAGGCTAGAAAAGAGAAGGAAGATCTTGCAAAATAACTTGAGAAGGTTGAGAATGAAGCTCAAGCTGCAGAAACTAGGAGAAAAATCCAATTAATAAAATCTAATTATGCATTGACTTCATGGCCCAATTTGTCCATACCACCTGCAACTCATGCACCAGCTAGTGGTCCAATAATATCGACTCAGGGAATATCCCAATCTGCCCCTGCCTCATCATCCACTATTAGCACCCAAGTCCTCTTTGTTCAACCTCAACAATCCCAAGCTGCTCCTATAAACCAAGAAAACATAGCAAGTAGCTCAAATGTTCCTAATTTCTAGAAGAAACCTGTATACTTGGAAAAGTATAGACAAATATCATTTGTTGGTATTCCTAGTGCTCCACATCCCATATCATTTGATTTAAGAGACAAAGTGGTTAAGTTTTCTGGAAATAATGTTGTTACTGGTGAAGAACATTTGAGAATTTTTATTGATATGTTAAATGATTATGAAGTTGAACACGAAGATATGGCAATGAAATTGTTTGTGCATTCACTAACTGAGGATGCAAGAGATTGGTTTAGGAGGTTGCCTGATGATAGTATCACCTTGTGGAGTGACTTGGAGAAATTATTGAAGGAGCAATATGGAGACAACACTAATGCAGGATTCATGTTGAATGAGTTCAATAACATCAAGAAAAACCCAACATTTGACTTCAATGTAAGATTCCATAAAGGTATGTACAGACTGTTTCAAGTCATGAGGTTGAATGAAGATGACTATCTTACAACATACTTCAATGCTTTTGATAGCAAAATGGCTTATCAATTGAGGGATAAGGATCCCAAGACTTTAAGGGATGCCTATAAAATAGCATTAAATATAGAGAATAATAGGAAGGTATATGGTAAACTAGGTAGGAGGGATGATCCAAAGCTTTTCAATCCTAAGAACAATAATAAAAAGGAGGGTGATAAAACTCCTATAGGAAAGAAGCCAGAAGAACCCACTATAGGCCAGGTTTTGGAATTGCTCAAGAAGATGAATCCTATTAATTTCAATAAGCCAAATGTTGCTGAGAGAACCCCTATGAATGACAATAGTTTCAATAGGAAACCTAGAATGAAAAATTACCCTTACACCACCTAGTGGAAGGATGGTAAGCCAATCCCCAACCAGACACAAAATGTGAAAGATAAGGGTACCCTAGATCCCCTACAAAGGAATATTGTAAATATGAATGATGATGTACCATGGTGTATTGTATGTCAATCACCTCATTCTGTTGATTATTGTGTTTTTGCTCAGTCATTTGCCCAAGATCAAGGTCTACAGCTTGAAGAAGGAAGTGAAGAGAAAAGCCATGATGATATAACTTGCAATATGGTGAGCATGTGTGATGACTCTGTAGATTCTGATTCTGAGGAACTTGAAAATGATATTACCAGTCAGAGAATTTCTTATCATTTACATCATCAGCAAGTTCTTTTAGATGATGAGGGCTATGGAAAAGATAAGGTATGTGCTACATCCTCTAATGTAGGTCACACAAGCTTAAGAATGCCTTCCAAAGAAGAGATCGATAGAATCACAACAGAAATGATTTCTCAAGTCCATACTACAATTTGAGAAATAGAACAGTAAATAATGATGCAAGAAAGGCATCCAGTATATTCATCAAAGATATCACCCATAAGATAAATGATCAAAATAATAAATTCAATGTTGATGTGCCTAAGATCAATGACAACAAGGGAAAGAAGTGGGAACCAAAAAAGAAGGTTCAGTTTCAAATAAATGAAACAGCAAAAGCAGTTGTGCAACCAAAGAAATTAGAACCCGATACTATCAAGAAAATAGTGGTGCTTGTTGTTCAAAGGACTTCAACTCCAGGTACTCTTGTAAAACCCACTATTGTTGAACCTATTGATATGATATCTATGTTGTCCCAAATAACTATAAAAGTACCTATGTCTAAACTTCTTAGAATTGAAGAACATAAGAGCAAAGCTCTATCATGGTTGGGAGGGATAGGAAACAATAATACTGTTGTAAGACAAATTATTGCTCAAAAAACCCCACTAGTAATAGAGGAAAGTGGTATCATATCCCAAATTCCCCAAATGTTTTTAGATGATTCCGTAGTGGCATTTATAGAAGATATTGACCCTTTTTTCCTCAATCTGATCATAAAAGGGAAGACCCTAAAAAACTGTATGATAGACTCAGGAGCTTCCAACACCATAATGCCTTTCAAAGTAATGGAAACCTTAGGATTGAAAGTGGATAACAAGCAGGGTAGATGTAGAGGAATGGATTCTAGGGAAGTCCTAGTCATAGGTACTATAAATGCTTTACCATTCAAATTAGCTGCATATCCTAAAGTAGAGTTAACCATGTCTGTCCTTGTAGTGGATACACCCCCACACTATGGAATGTTGCTCTCTTGCAAATGGAGTGCTACCATGGGGGGAAGTCTGTAGTGTGACTTAACCTATGCTACTTTCCACATTGGGGATAAAGCTATCAGGGTAAATAGAGAGCCAAGGGTTAATCACATTTTAGGCGAAGAAATTGACAAAGATGCCACTTGTTTCTTATATACTAGTGTCAATGCTTTCAGAGCTGAATTGATTATTCAAGAAGTTGAAAATTTACCTGCTATCATTGAACATGAAGTTGAGTGTTGCACTAACTCACCAGTGTTATGGACAATTTTTTTGATGGGGCAAGTTCAAAAGAGGGTGTAGGGGTAGGTGTAGTTTTTGTTTCCCCTAAGAAAAATACTTTCAGATATTCATGCACTTTGAAGTTTTCTTGCACAAATAATATTGTAGAATATGAGGCATTATTGCTAGGATTGAAAGTTGCCACACATCATGGAATTAAGAAATTACATGTCATAGGGGATTCTGAGTTAGTTATCTCCCAGATAAAAAGAACTTATGCATCCAAGAATAGGACATTAAAGCAGTATAAAAATGTAGTTTGGGATCAGATAGAATCTTTTGATGCATTTGGTATCTCATGGAGAGATAGGACTCAAAATAAGATGGCTGATTTGTTAGCAAATGTAGCAATCAATCCTAAGGAGATATCATTTGTAGGCATAACTCAAATTGAGGTACAAAATAGGCCTTCCATACCTGATAACATTGAAAATTGGCAAATCTTTGAAGATGACAAAGACATTACAAATTTTTTGTTAAATGAAGATAAGTACCATGGTCGGGAAATGGATTGCAGTGAACTGATTGAAACAATAGATGGTAAGGAAACCATTTTTAGCCAGGAGATTATGCAATTGACAACCAATAAGGTTCCTAAGGGGTTGGTGGTCTTGGAAAATATTTTTGATAACCAGGATAGAGTAAAACAAGGAGTTAAGGACCCTAAGCCTCAAGAATTAGAAGAGATAAACCTAGGTACTAATGAAGCTCCCAAAAAGGTTTATATTGGCCAAAATCTACATGCTAAAATCAGAAAAACATTGATTGAATTTCTTAGAAAGTATAGAAATGTTTTTGCATGGTCATATGATGACCTTAAGGCTTATAGGGAAGATTTGTTCCAGCATGGCATACCATTAAAAGATAATGTAAAACCTTTCAGACAGAAATAAAGACCAGTAAACCCTACCCTAGCTCCCAAAATGTAAGAAGAGTTGATGAAACTAAGGGATGGGGGGATAATCAAACCGATTAGGCATTCCACCTGGGTTTCAAATTTGGTACCTATCAAAAAGAAAAATGGAGATATAAGATTATGCGTGGATTTTAGAAATCTAAACATTGCATCTTTGAAGGACAATTACAGATTGCCCAATATGGAAGCCATGTTGCAACAAGTGACTGGTTCTAAGCTAATGCCAATGATGGATGGTTTCTCTAGATATAATCAAGTTTTGGTAAAGGAAAGTGAAAAATTCAAGACAGCCTTCACAACCCCATGGGGAACATATGTATATGTAAGGATGCCATTTGGCCTGATTAATGTAGGGGCTACTTTCCAAAGAGCCATGGATGTGGCATTTCATCATTATATTGATAAATTTATGATCGTATACTAGGATGATCTTACCACATATTCTAAGAAGGCTGAGGATCATTGCAGACATTTGGAAAAAATCTTTATCAAAGCTCTAGAATATGGAGTATCCTTGAACCCAAAGAAATGCACATTCGAGGTCACAGAAGGAAAATTATTAGGACATATAGTGTCCAAGGATGGGGTGAAAATAGACCCTAAGAGAGTAGCAGCTATTGATAAAGTCCCCAAGCCAAAAAAATGTAAAAGGAATTCAATCCTTCTTTGGCCAAGTCAATTTTCTCATAAGATTTGTTACCATTTTTTCTGAAATTAGTAGACCTATCTCAAAGATGCTCAAGAAGGGAGCCACCATAGATTGGAATGGAAAGCCTTCACAAGCATTCAAAGATACTAAAACTACAATAAAAAAGGCTCTAGTACTGAGAACTCCAGATTATTCAAAGCCTCTGCATATTTTTTCTTTTGCATCCTTTCACACTATAGCTGCAGTCTTGTTGCAAAAAAACGAAGAAGGATATGAACAACCCATTGCCTTTTTTAGTAAGTCACTTCAACCTGCTGAATTGAAATATGAGATAAATGAAAAATAGGCATATGCTTTAGTGAAGGTTGTAAAGGCTTTTAGGCGCTACCTAGTAGGTGCTATTGTCATTGTCTTTGTACCTAGTGCTACAGTGAAAGATATATTTTCTCAATAGGAAGTATCTGGTAGAAGATGTAGATGGATCAACAGGATCCAAGAATTCAATATTGAAATATAGATAACTAAGTTGGTAAGTGGTAAAGGTTTGGCTAAACTCATGGCTAAATCTAATTTAGATGCCAATCAGATAAATATGGTAAGTGATAACCTCAGACCAGACTTATGTGACATGGATTGTTGTGATTGGTACATCAATGTTATATATTACCTACAACACATGGAAGCTCCTCCCCATTTTCCTAAAAATAAAAAGAGGAGTACTAAATTGCAAGCCATCAGATACACAATTGTTAAGGCAGTTTATGGTGGAGAAATTTCAGAGTGTTGTTAAAGTGTGTTGATCAAGAAAAGGCAAAAGAAGTCTTGAAGGAGATACATGTTGGAGTGTGTGGAGGATACTATATGGCCAAGACCACTGCAAATAAGGTGATGAGGGCTGAATTTTGGTGGCCTTCCCTTTTCAAAGATGCTCAAATTATGATTAGAAAATGTGACCCTTGTCAGAGGTTCGCTAGAAAACTGAAGTTCTCAGGCAATATTCCGTTGAAGCCAGTGGAGGTTCAACCACCCTTTCAACAATGGGGTATGGATTTCATAGGGGAGATTTCCCCCAAGTCTAGCACTGGCTATTCTTGGATACTACTAGCTATTGACTACTTTACAAAATGGGTAGAGGCTATCCCCACAAGAAATGCAACAAGTAAAGTTGTCAATAACTTCCTACTAAATAATATTATCTCCAGATTTGGTTGCCCTCAAAAAATTGTAACAGACAATGCAATGTGCTTCAGGTCTGAGGAATTCATTAAATTTTGTGATAAATATGGAATGACAAGATCATCATCCTCCCCTTATCATCCACAAGGAAATGGACAAGCTAAGTCCACCAATAAAAGCCTGTTAAAAGTCATTAAAAGAACCTTGGATGATAACAAAAAAGCATGGGATTCCAAGTTACAGCTAGCAATATGGGCTGACAGGGTAACTATGAAGAAAGCCATTGGTGTAGCTCCATTTGATATAGTGTATGGAATTCAAGCAAGAATGCCCCAAAACAACTTGGTAGGTTTGTATAACTACATACAAATGTATAATGAAGATATCATTGATGATATGCAAGAAAGGTTGGATGAGTTAGTAGGGCTAACTGAGACCAAGAGAGAAGCATCTTTGAAGAATCAAAAGTTGCAACTGCAAGTTAAGACAATCTATTATAGAAGAATGGTAAGCAGAAAGTTTGAAGATGGAGATCTAGTCTTAATGTGGAATGCCAAAATTGAAGATAAAGGGAAACATGGAAAATTTGATCCTATATGGTTAGGCCCTTATTTGATTGAAACTACTTGAAGTGAGGATTCTTATGTACTCAAAGATTTATCAGACAATATTATTGAATTGCCAGTTCATGGATAGTTCTTGAAGAGGTATTTTTCTTGAAAAACTACTAACTTTTTCCATGAATAGTAGTTTAGGGTTTAAGTACATATCTGTAAATCCTTTCATCTATGTATAGTTTCCTGTGCATAGTTTTCCCGTGTGTGTTGTTCTTTTAGTAAGTGGTTGATTTGTTGGGAGTATGTTTGTGGTCTGCTTATCCTAGAAATTTTGAGCCCTCATTTGAATCCAAAGCATTCAATGTCCCCAGATAAAGCCACTGTTGGTCTAAACTTTTTCATAATAGGTTTCTGTTATCTAGGTAAAACAAAAATTTCAGTTTCGAATCCACTAATGGTGAATAGGATTTCTAGCTAAGTCATTTTGTTGATAGCCTTTGAAAATTTTGTTAAAACCCTGTGTCCTGTTCTATTTAAATTTTCTCTTGTGCAAAATGTTTAAAAGTATGAAGATAAGCGAATATTCTTTCCTGCCCATGTTGAGTTAGTTTTACCCCACCGGTGGATCCTTTTGAATCTGCAGTTATTGTTAACTTGCTATGGAAAAATGCTCGACAAATAAGTTTAGCGAGTTAACGAGTCGATGACATGTGTCCATGATATTGAAAAGAGAAATCAGGCACCGAAAATTGTGTTAACATGAGGTATATTTTGGCATGTATTGTATCCCAGGCTTGTCAGTTTTGAGAATAGTTGCACGTGAAGAAAAGTGTGAATGGTGTCACCGGCATCCAAGTTTTTTCGACATTTGCTAAGTCGCTATTGAAAAAATTCATGTGACTTGCCGATGGTGATTTAGCGAATGCTTAGATTTTGCAAAAGGGAACTGTTCTCTCAAAAGACTGATATGACCGCAGAAGTTCCCACACCACATTATAAATGTGCACGGCCACCTTCTCTGACACCAACATTTATTGGTAAGGCTTTCAATCAATGTGCATTTTGTCTTCTGTTATCGAAAATGAGAATTTGTCAAAGGTTGCTATAATCGCTAGCCATAATAAACACCACTTTCTCAGTAGTGACTTAGCGAGGACCTAATCATTGGAAAACATGACATTCTTTTATAATAGGAAGTGATTTTGAGGATCTCAAAGAAAATTTTGTGCAGACTTTGCTTTTATTTCTGCAAGTGGAGCTTTATGTCCTGGTGTCTGTTTACCAGGAGGTCACTAGCCAGAATTTTAATGTTTTTTCCACTAGCGATGTGGTGACCCACCTGAAAACCACAAATGCAGCAAGGCCAAGAATGTGTGATGTCATTAATAGATAAAAAGGAATACATGTGTGCGCTAGCATGTTCAGCCATCTCAGTGATAACTGTATATGGACCCACTCCTCGTGTATGAAGCACACAAAGATTTTTGATCGTTGGATCAAACTAGGATCAAAGGCCATTGTTAATTCACTATGGAAAATTGTTTGAAATTTAGGCATAGCGAGTTAGCGAACAATGGCCCACCACTATTGCAGTAAGTTGTTGTCCACAAGATCAAGTATGGATCGACAGTGCTCGTTAACTCACTATGAAGAGATGTGTGAAAGTTAAGTATAGCGAGTTAACAAGCGAAGGACCCACCATTGTGTTCTTAAAAGTTACTTCGAATATCTATCATACAATCAAAGAAAGATCAGTGGTTATCATTGGCTCGCTATAAAGAGATGTTCGAAAGATAAGCATAGTGAATTAACAAATTGATGACACGTGTCCTTGGTCATCTGTGGGCCTAGTCTGAAACACTAACTTTGAAGGGAAGATACAAATGGAGGCAATTTATTGGTTTGATTGCCAGCGTGCTAAAAGGAACATCGAGTCAACCTACTTTTCATTCCTAGATTGTAGGATTTTTCAAGAATCAACAGTGCAAATTTAAAAAAGAAGTGTGATGCTACTCTGTTTTCCTATTATGCGCATTTATGATGAATGAAAGCTTCACGTGTGAAAAAATAGAGTATAATATAGACAATTTTAATTCATTCCAATCCCACGTCAACAAAGATTTCATGTTTTCTAAACATAAGAACCTGTCGATCACATTGTGCTAAGCTTGGTAAAGACGTGAAGCAATCCCACATCTATTCGAGAGCAACTACAGAAGTTCAAAGAAGGATAATTCTAGAAAATCAAGTAAGTACTCACACATAACCTTTATGACATTCCAGTTTCCATTAATACAATCAAGATGCCTCCTAAGAAAGCATTTTCTAGGCAAGTTAACTATATGGACAGGAATGTCCACGATGATTTGTTAGAATTACTCCCAGGATCCACTATAGAGCCTGCACAGGTTAAAAGATTAATTTCATTAAACCCTAGGCTTAAAATTGCTAATGGCTTATATGACAAGGAGAACTGGGTTAGGGATGCAATAACTACTCAAACTAGCCTTGTTTTGTTTAAGAAGTGGTTTTCAGAAAGGAAGTTGTTTGCCCCTCACACTAATATCTAGAATTTTGATTTGGGAAAGCTAGTAGTTCCTAGTGTTTTCATGGATTATGATTTGCTAGAAGACATTGCCAAAAATTATGATCAAGCCATTAGGGTTGTGAGAAGAAATGATGGTGTGCCTCTGGTCTCAATCAGCCCTAAAGAAATTAGAGAAGTTTTTCACTTAGAACCATTTTCAGATTACCATGTGCCAATCAATTTGCTAGAATTAGAAAAAGAATACAAAGTAAAGAGAGATGTAATTAGGGGAGGTGCACTAAGGGAACACATTGGTACTATAGGAACTCTGCCAATAATTACAGCAGCCTCTAGAGAACCTTTTAAGAAGAGTCTTTTCACTTCTTGGGCTGTAGAAATATACAGGACCTTGTGTCATGTTTTTGGTGAGGATGAGAAAGATTTCATACCCATTGGCCTTATGTATATGATGGTTCAAATTGCTTCTTTCGGTGTAGATGTTATTCTTGATTTTGCCTCCTTTCAAGTTGAAGAAATTCACATTGGTTTGGTTGGAATTGCAAAAGGAAAAGTGGAAAAAAAATTTTCCCACTATTCTCTATTGATGCAAATGTTCTTATTTAAGAGGGTAACATTTTTCAATAATGAGATGGAATTGAACAAAGAGAAAAATGGGGAAACACTGCTAGTCCAGTTGTCGAGCACAGATATGACTTGGGATGCAAATAATGCTAGTTTTGTCAGATTTGAAAGATATTTTGCTTCTAAATTGAGATGTCTAATATTGAGTGATAATCCCAAAATCCCTAAGGTACTAATGAGTCTCATCAGGCCTATGGATAGCCCCCATAATTTGAAAGTCTCACATAATTGGGGAAATGTTATTCCTTACCCTGTTTCTACTATTTTCAGAATCTATGGTTTTAAAGGGAGTCCTCATGTCTTACCTTACCAAGTACCTCTAAAAGTAGGAATGGCAGAAGTTTTGTGGCAACTAGGAGGAATAGAAGAATTGTTTTTGTCAAAAAGGCAACTAGGGTCAATTTTCCCTACCTGCACAGTGGCCCATTAGTTCGTAATTACAAAAGAGGGTTGGCTCTTTCTGTATAAAATTTTGGATCAGTATATGATGGCTGTCTCCCATCCCAATTTTTGTGATTCTAAGGGGTTTCTCAATCAGACGTTGAGGCATAGGATTAAGCTGGGACTAGTCAAACATGATTCATATTATCTAGAGGATATTATAAGAAATGAATTCTCATTACAGGAACAAGAAACTAAAAAATAAAAATGGAGAGTTTACTCTCGGGTCCTAGAATTCATTCATTGTTTTGATTACAATTATAGTCCTTTAGATAGTGCTAATACAGAGGCTGATAGAATAAAGAAACTCATGAGTAACTTCCCTGCAATAATGGAAGCCATGAATGAGAAGAAACAATTTTTATTTGATTCTCATCCTGACAAGGCTAGAGACATCATGAGGAGGTTGGTTTTCACTCCTAATATAGGAGCTAGTCAAATAATTGTACAAAGGAGGCCTAGTTACACTGTAATTCAAAATAAAAGGGCTCTTGTAGATAATGGAAAACAAATAATGGGATCCACCAGTACAACCCTAGAGGAGAGACCTGATGAGCCTAGTCCCAAGAGGTAGAAGGTAATAAGAGAAGAGAGGCCCCAAGTTAGGGAATATTCACCCACTCAATCTCCTTTGAGGATTGGAGAAGAACAGCTCACAGGTGAGCAAGTTCAAGAGATGGGATCATAGGGAGGTATTTTTATTACTCAAGCAAAATTGGATGAAGGTGTCTCTCCAGAGCCTCCTCTACCGAGTCTAGACCTAACAATAGCTGATTATAGAGGAAGGGAATTGGACCCTATTTTAGAACAGGCATGTCATCAATTTTTTGCTGATGATAGTTTTGTGAAATCTAGGGCTTTTTAGCAATTTGCCTGGAGAGAAAACATGAATATGTTTGAGGAAAAGTGCAAAAAATTGAAAATAGAGAATTCAAAAATGGATGAAGCCTCCATCCAAGAACAAATAAAGGAACAAATGATGCAAGAGTTCCAAAACATTACCCCTGAAGAGGGAAGGCAAATGGTAAAGACTTCTAACATACTATTGTTGCCTAATTGGGATATTGCGGATGCATTAATTTTCAATTCTATTTCAAATAGATTGGAGTTGCAAGACCCAAATAAAAAGGTCTTTCAAGGCACCACATTTATTGAAGATCAAGCTACATTGGTAAGTTGGTCATTGAAGAGAGGATCTAGAGCCACATAATCGCAACTAGATGAGTCTAGATTAATAGGGAATATACTAGTGAGAAGGGTTGGCGACACCTCCCATGTACAGGCAGCATACTGGAATGTGGATTCTTCCAAGTTTCTTTTGGCCACTGCTAAGAAGGAGGAACAAGTCATGTTTGAATTATAGAGAAAGTATGAGACAATGGTGGATGCTTATAATAAAGAGGTAAAAAAGAGAATTGAGCTTGAGAACAAGCTATTGGGAAAATCCATCAGGCTTAGAATAACATACCCTCGCCCCCCAGTTGAACCTTTCAAATCCACCCCCCTCATAGAAATACCAAATACACCCCAAAAGCCATAGTATTACACTACTGAGGATTTTGAAGAAGAAAAAGGTAAACTATGGGCCTTACATGTAGAATTGGAATCCAAATATGAAGATAAATTAAGAAAAGCTCTCAGATATTTGGGGGACAAAGTTGAATGGCCGCTCATTTATGATCAGTTGGCTAGGGTGATCAGTATCTAGGAGGATTTGAAGGCCAATGATGAGGCTCTAAAGCTTGTTGTGAATAAATAGGTAAAAAGGGAGAAAGAAATAACCTTTTTGTGTTTTTCTGTTATAGATGATTCTTTTGATCAAATTGAAAAAACATTTGATATTATTTCTGATCTTGCTGATTTTGACAATAAAAGAATTCATTTACAAAAAGTAATAGTAGGCTACTTGAACAAGTACAAGAGCCAAAAATTTAGTTTGTTTCCTCGTGCCCTTAACAAAAGAAATAATTTGAAAAGCAAAGAGGAATGGGGCAAAAGAACTTGATGATTTATTTTGTTTAAGGATGAATCAAGTCATAAACGAAACAAGGCATGCATGGTGGGCTACCACAATAGAAGACATGGTGAAGGCCCAAATATTCTTGTATTCTTTAAAACAAGAATTCATTTCCATTGATAATGAAGTTGAATATGTGTTGAAAAGACAGAAGGATATTTTGCACTTCAATTGGCGAGATGACACATTATTTGACAAGTGGATGGCAGACATGGCTCCTGGTGAATAGTTTGATGAAGATGAAAATGATAGTAATGAGGTACAAGGTGAGGAGATCCAAATCATTGACCCTGTCACTACTTAGACCCAACTGGAAGAAAAAGACAAGGATAATCTACCTTCAACTACAAACCCAGGACCACAGGATGTAGGTACAACTAAAGAAGGGGAAAAGGTAGAAGTTACTCCCACAATATAGGATAAAGATGGTGAAAGCCCACAGGTGGAGGTTGATGTGCCATCATCAAAACAAACTTCATCATTGGTTAATTTTCCTGTTGCATACAAGGAAGGATCAGAATAATAGCCAATTCAGCGACATTAAAACATGTGATAGAAGCCGACCCACAAAAAGGAATGTTTTGATTTGGACATCTTATGTTGCCAACATTTTTGTCTTTTTGTGATAGGTGTATGTAAATTTTCCTTGTAAAAGACACCTATCATTTTCTCTTAGCCTGAAGCTTGTTGCATCTCACACTATATAAGTGAGATCCCAGGGCTAGAGAAAAGGTCTAAATTCTATTTTTCTAAGTGATATGCTTAGTCTATTTTTGGTCCATTGTATTGAGTAGAAATTGGTGGTGTGTTTTCTCTATCAGATCTTGAGAATACATAAATATAGGATGATATGTGTTTCTTTCTTAAGGTCATCATGAGTTTACTATAAATTGTATACAATTTTCAAGGAAAATGAATACAAATTATGAACTGTCCCCATATCTTTTCTTTCTAAACTTTTTCTCCTTTTGATTATTTGGTTATCTTGATGTTGTATAAGTAAAGGCTTGTGCAGTTGAATGCAATCCAGTTAGGTTGTATATCTGTTTGTCACTGTTGTTAATTCAATGGATTAAATAAAAGCTCTGATAAATATGATAAGATTGCTATAGTAGGGAAAAGGATTTTGAATGATGAGTTCTGATAAGAATTGCTAATGAATTTTTTTGTAAGGAAACAAATTAGATCTAGAAATTTGTAGTAGACTCTGAGCCCCAATGGATTAGGCACTGATCAAATTTGATCCAGCTGAAAGAGAAATATGTCACAAATGGTTGTCAAAAATGCATAATTAAATCAATTTTACTTTTATTTCCTGTAAATCTTAAAAGTTGGCCAATACTTGTTTGCATGGAATATTTTAGCTTCAGTTAGCCACTTTTGCTGAGAGCACTTGCAGATCTATAGAAGAATTTTTGGCCATATCTGTTATATGGGATGTGTTTATCAAGTTATCAAGAATTGAGTATGTATTTGAGGATTTGAGACAAGAATCAGAATGAAACTAAAAATAATCCTCATACAAGTTTCCCAATCTTGAATCATCCCTAGGTATACCCACCCTGGTTTTGCAGAGCCAGAAGAGTAGAAAACCACCCTTAGTTTTGTTGAATTTGGGCCGAAATGCTTTGCACATGCAATTGTTAATAAGAACTGGCTAGTCTTTAGATTGTGTGAGTACTATCATCTTGGTATTAAGAATTTTATTGCTTAGTAGTTTTAAAACACCAACAAAGTGCAAAACATGACTCATAATTAGTTCAATATGCTCAATCAATTACTAAGTGAAAATCATGAGATTTCAAGAAAAGAGTTGGAGATTACAAATCTGAAATTTAAGAATGATATATTGACAAATGTGTTGAAAGATGAAAATTAATTGGTTGAGAGGTTGAGTAAACATAAAGAGGCTATGATATTTTTGAATGAATAGATGAATGCACCTAGGAGACATCATGACACCTTTGGACAAGGCTATGTCAAGTTCCTATTTGGTTCTAAGCAGGGAGAGTTACCAAAACAACTAGAACAAGGTAATGTGAATACAAAGCCAAAGAATGATGTGGGGCCAAACCTCCTTTACCAATTCACAAAAAAAAAACACAATGATATGGAGACAAAGAGATGACAAAGTGCTTCGCAAAGCATTCTTTTATTATACTTGAAAATTCTTACAATATGAAAAATATGACATCATAGATATGAATTATTTCAAAATAAGTTTACAAATGCTTCAACATAAGAGAACTCCCAAATAAGAGCTTCCATAATAACAATATTCACACCAAGAGCTTTTCCAAGAAGAAATTCCCAACTAGGATGCTTCACCTCCAAATTTCTATACAATAATATCTTACACCATGAGAGCTTCACTACAAGAGCTTATACTTGAAGAGCTTATACTTGAAGTGCTTGACTACAAATGATCATAAACCTTGCTTATATAGGCACTTACCACCCAATTTACAAACACAACCAATGTGGGATAAAATGTGAATACAACTACTTTAAAAAAATATTTAATTCCCACCCAAATACAACTAAGCACCACCATGTGGCTGAATTAAAAAATTACATTTCCTTTGTGGATCACAACAAATATTAAATGCATGATTTAAGGAACATTCCACAAACTTCTAAAAGGCCACCTGCACACCTCAATAAATGGAATGACAACTATTTTTCTTATTTTTCTATTTATGCCACCTATGCACCTTGAAAATAAAAATTCCTCTTTTCTCCCTTTTTTCTATTTTCTACTTTTTTATTATTGTTCCTCTAATTTTTGTCACTTTCTCTCTCCTCCACAATTTTTTAAATTTTTTTTATAATTTTGATCACACCCCCTTTTTTGTGATGCAAGATGCTCCTGCATCAAATGCCCATGGTAGGAAAAACTTTGTGGATATGAATTCACAAAATGAAGCAAATAACAATGACATGTTTCTTTTCTTTTCTTTTCTTCCAACACCTCACTAGAACAAGTATCCACCATCAATATATTTCCTTCTTTCTTCTTTTCCAAAACCTTGTTGGAACAAGTCTCTGGTGCTAAAAATATGCCCTTGCAATGAACTTTTTCCAGGTATAACTCTCATCCTCCTCCAATCTTATAGGATTTAATACACTTGTAACAAACTCAACAACACCATATCAATCTTCCTTTCCATACCACACTTCACTAACAAGATCCTCATGCAAACCATCATCATCTTTCAAATTCATCTCAAAGAAAATATCCCATGATTTGTAAGAATTTACCTCTTTGACATATTTATCTTCACTTGCCTCTTTCATGTCATCAACAATGCATGTAACTGCTTCATTTGCTTGATCTCCAACTAAGCCACTATACTCTTCCTCCATTGCTGCAATCCTCAAATCATCTTGATCTACTTTAGGTTTTCAAATCTTGTCATCTTCATGATCCTTGTTCTCTCTTTCATCTTCTTCAACTTTAGGTTCACAAATATTTTCATCTTCATCCTCTTGGTCTTCTTTTGTATCATATGGGTGATACTCCACTAGATCTTGTATTTTCCCAGCATCCAAAGAATTATCATCATTTAATTTTTTACTAAATTTCTATTCTCTTTTACAAGTCTTCTTCTATTTCATTTACTCTCTTTCATAAATCAACGAATGCAACTTGCAATCCCTCTTGATTTCTTGCTCCAATTTTCTCAAGTCTAGGAATCCTCAAAATCCATCTAATCACAAAAGTCATCTTCTTCTTTCGCTTCTCCATGTTCAAGTATTCATAAGAAAAATAGTGTGCAACAAAAACTCCTTGTGCAAACTACCTCATAATAGGCAATCAATCTACACAATCAAGAACTCCATCTTGACAAACTTCACCCAACCCAAGGTCCTGATGCAAACTGCCTCATATTTGGTGATATGTCCATACACTTATGAAATCCTCCTCTAATACCATTTGATGAAGGACCAAACCTCCCTTACCAAATCAAAAACAAAAACACAATAATATGGAGACAAAGAGATGACAAAATGCTCTGCAAAGCATGCTTTTATTATACTTGAAAATTCTTACAAGATGAACAATATGACATCATAGATATTACTTCTTCCAAAAGAAGTTTAAAAATGCTTCAACATAAGAGAACTCCCAAATAAGAGCTTCCACAATAAGAGTCTTCACACCAAGAGCTTCACCAAGAAGAAATTCCCAACTAAGATGCTTCACCTCCAAACCTTCTATACAAGAAGAGATTACAACATAAGAGCTTCACTACAAGAGCTTACACTTGAAGAGCTTATAATTGAAGAGCTTTCCTTGAAGTGCTTGACTATAAATGATCATAAGCCTTGCTTATATAGGCACTTACCACCCAAGATATTACAAACACAACCAATGTGGGATAAAAGGTAAATACAACTACCTCAAAACAAATATTTAATTCCCACCCAAATACAATTAAGCACCACCATGTGACCCAATTAGAAAATTACATTTCCTTTGTGGATCACAACAAATATTAAATACATGATTTAAGGAACTTTCTGCAAACTTCTAAAATGCCACTTGCACACCTCGATAAATGGAATGACAACTATTTTTCTTATTTTTCTATTTATGCCACCTATGCACCTTGAAAATTGAAATTCCTCTTTTCTCCCTTTTTTCTTTTTTCTATTTTTTATTATTTTTCCTCTATTTTTTGTCACTTTCTCTCTCCTCCACAAATTTTTTATTTATTTATTTTTTATAATTTTGATCACGCCCCCTTTTCATGATGCAAGGTGCTCTTGCATCAAAGAATAAGAAGTCTTCACGCTATTAGTGTGTTAAACCAAGCCATACAATTTATTTTTGCAATAACAAGAATGGTAATTCAAATCCCAAATTCAATGGTTATTAATTTACTTGCAACAAAAAAGGTCATCAAGCATATTAGTGTAGATCAAAAGTCAATTAGGCACTGACTACTTCCAGATTTGAAGGTCACTATTATATACGTAAGAAGTATGGTCATACGGTACAAGATTGCAGACCCAAAGAAAAGAAAAATTGGACACCTAAAGGTCAAGACAAAACACCTATGCAACGTAATACCATATACTGGGTTTACAATACTTGATTATATTGTCAATATTGTAGAAATTATGGATGCATTGTAGAAATTTGTGCTAGGATGCATCTTAGAGGAAGATCTAGTAATTGGAGGATTTTTTCCTAGTATATTTCAACAGTCAGAAGGTTAGTCATCTAAATAAGGGTTGTATGAACCAAGAACCAACACCAAGTGCTGATGTAATTGTTGATTTATAGAGGATTAAACTAGATACTTGGGGGGTGGGGGGTGGGTAGATCATAATCTATAACACTTTTACATTTTTCACAGATTCATCCACATCTATCAATAAGTTCTGCATGCAAAACTATAAATATAAACTTGTTGTGTAACATGTAAATTAGTTCAATCACATACATGAAAGTAATAACACATAACACAATATTTGTTACCAAGAAACACTCCAAGGTGAAGGTAAAACTAGGGTGAGGATGACACCCACAAATCTTCACTACTATAGTAATAAAGTTAACCAATTAAGGTTACAATGTTCCACCATAAAAGATGATCTACTCTGTAAGGAGTCTGTCATGTTAAAGACTTAAGAAACTATTAGGTTTCACCCTGTTAAAGGTTTTGACACTTACAAATAAGTAAGGACTCTATTAAGAGATTTACAAAGATATGTTAAGACTACTCTATTAATAGATTTACCCTTATTCAAGTCTGTTAAAATTGATTTAGGACCTGACTCTTAGTTTTCTCTGCAAGATGATTTTGAGCCTCCTCCTTACTAACTGATCCTCTCCTCTAATTTGATAACACTTATCTTTCCCTTTCACATTCATTGCTCATGAATAACTCACTTTCTCTATTAGATGATAACAGAACCCTTGAATGACATTTGATCTTTTCAATCCTTCATAGTATAATACTTCATGCTCACACCTATTCTCTTCTCTTCTCTTCCCATATCACACCATACAATCTGGGCTAAGATCATCGCTATTTAAAGATTTTCATAAAGAGTATTCTAGATGGTTCTATGTTTTGTCTCTTCATCCCGATCATTGAATATACACATAGGGATATGTGATCCACATCATGTAAATATTCTATAACAACCTCTTCAAGTATTAAATATTCTATAACAACCTCTATAAACTTAAATAAACCTTCCAAGTCAGCCTAATAATCATTTTTCCTAAAAAATTGTTCCATTCTTGACTTTTATGTAAACCTTGCATTACTCAGCCTTTACTATTTTTGTTGCTAAACATTGTTGTTGCTTCACCTTTGTTAAGCTTCAAATGCTTGTCATATATTGTACTTGAAAAATACTACATCACTCGATACTTATATACCTTTAGTTTGATAAATTGCTCGATCACTAATGAACTTGGTACATATAGAAAATTACTTTGTGACCATATACTTACTCAACTACTATAGAATTTCTTAGTACATACTATTTAATGTACATGAATCAACCTATGTAGAGTAGCTTGGTCATAGTGATGATGGTCTTACTCTTCCTTGTACATGACTAAGTGTTTGACACTAATAGACCATAATGGTTAGAGATACCAACAATCTCCCCCTTTGAAATTAGTGGAAAAAACACTGTCATATTTACATCACTTTGTCATATCAATACAATTGGATAAAATGAGCTCTACCCCTAAGTTTTATGACTTATGAATAATGAATAAATTCATTAAAACCTTTATACTATAAATTTATATCCTCTTTTCTTCAATAAACTCCCTCTTCCATATATATTTCTCCCTTGTATAAATTCCCCCCTTATTTTTGAACACTTTTTGTCATTGTTGTTGGGGTTAAAGAGTTAAAGTAATCCATATGCTTTAATGAATTCCTTGTGAACTCTAGTAATCATGATCAATGCATGATTCCATGTGGTTCTTTCTTGTGCATATTTTCTCAAGATAAAAATAGTCATACTTGGTTCAACCTTATTTAATTCTATGTTTTCCTCAATCTGAGGTGTTGAAACAATTTTATCATTTTGACTAGTTTCTCTATCTTTACCATCTTCTTCTTCATTTGTAAGCCTTAATTGCTTGACTGTTGTAGTGTTAGGGGTGTCAGAATGTATAGGAGACATGTTGCCTTGTAGACTCAACAACTTGATTTGTTGTTGTACAACTTCCTCTTTATTCATCAAAATAAAAAAATGTTTAAATTTTGGGACAAAATTGTTCCTATACTTTTCTAAAAATATATCCTTCTTATTTTATGACAGATCATACATAACTCTAACTAGTGTATCAGTTATTATCTAATTTTCTAATTGCTCTTCCTATTGCCATCTTCTCCTTAATCTTTCCAAAATATCTTAAGGTATTTGTTTCTCCATTTAATTTGGAGCTATCTTGAAATTTGACATCATTTCTATCATAGCTTCTTCAGTTCTATTCTTATCATCATTATCTAGTATGCCATATTTCACAAATTTAAAACTAGATAATCCTAGAGAAATTTTTATATCTGAACATACTTCATCAATAGACTTATATTTCCTTTTAGGTGGTCATTTTACCAATATCCTTCTTTTGGTTCAAGGTTCACATAGTTCATTAAACTCTACTACTTTTTGCTTTGCAAACAACTCGACAATATCAACTGCCCTAGTCCTTGGCTTGTTTGGTGGTGGAGGTGTCATTGCCTTGTTCTTCTCTATTCTTTAAGCCTTCTTTCTTAGTGGCATGACAAAAACTAGTTATTTACCCTTGTCATATTCTTCTACTTCATCTTCCTCATCACCACTATCTTGTTCTTTATCCTCACCAAGACCTTGTGTTATTTGTAATGGTTCTTTTCCTTACCTAGGGTGCCTAGTTTAGCTTCTAGGTCTTCAATCATCTTGTTTCTTTTCTTCTCCTTGGAAGCTATCTTGATACTCACTATTATCCTTGCCTTTGCTTCATCAAATCTTCCAAATGGTTTGACCTCAACATCTATTTCTTCTTTGAATAGTGCATCAATGTTTGTATGTACAACATCACTATCTATCTCATATTCAAAGCTTTGTAACCATGCCTTCATTGGCTTCACTGATTTTACAAATGTGTTATCCATATCAACAAGGAAACATATGTCACTGGAATATTTTGTGATTGATTCTATCATTCTCCTTTTCAACCTTAGCTTGAATTCATCAAAATATGTATTCATTGCATTTTAAAAATTGTCTCCTAGTTGAGTAATAAATTCATTGATTTTCCTTGTCACAAGTCTATCTTGTTCCCATACAACACTACCTATACTAGGAAAATACTTCTAGATATAAAATAATATATAAAAAATTAAGAAAAAAAACTTACACATTGAATTCTTTTCCTTTCTTATTGATGATAGATTTTCTACTAGTTATAACATGTGTAACTCGGCAAGATCATACTCATGATCTTTCATAACAATATTCCATGCTTGATCCACAACCATACATGACACACTATTCAATCTAGTTGATTGATAGAATTTGTGACCAATGACTCTCACTAAAAATTCTATGAGTGGATCATAAATGCTTGTAATGTTTAGACCATGTTCATTCCAATCGGCTCCTATATCTACTTCAATTTCTCCTTGGTTCATGCATCGTATCATTTTCTTCTTATCTACGGTTGTATAACATGTAACCCTATTAACCATTTTCTTCTTGATCTCCATTGGTGCATTCTACAACCAATACTTCATATTATGAACTCTTCTCAAAATAACTTTTATCCATTTGATTCTAAAATTTCTTGAAAGTTATAGGGCTTGAGTTAACCCTTTCCTCACAACAATATGATACTCATCCTTCAAAGTTTTTATGGCACAAAATATTTCACCCTTGTCCAAATTTTTTACCTAAGGACAACCTTGCAAAACATGGAAAAAACCTCCAAGCTATGGGACTTGAACTATGAGGTTGAGTCTTTGGAGAAGGCCATCTTCCTCTACTATTAGGCTGCACTTAAACTATTCTTGAAGAGAAAAGGGAGAAGGAATACATAAAAGTAACTATCTAATCTATTATAAAGAGGTGATGTATCAAAATAGGGTGTTCAGACCAATCTCTGCCCATACATGCATAGTACAATTATCATGAAAATCCAAAGATATATAGATTTTGACTTGCTTTAATCTATTAACTACATAGAGATTAGACAACCACATGAGTGACACAAGGAAAAAATGCTCCACTGCTTATCATTCATGGGCCATTAGAGATACAAAAATATAGATTATAGATATTCATAGTACATCGAAGAGAGGTAGACAAAGCTTGTACAGTATATTGACAGCTGGAGGATATAAGACAAGATGTCATATAATTCAAAGGCAAATAGGGAATTTATAGTAGCATGCCAAGGCAATACCAAAGAAACAGAAAGGATTTGACCCTAAGAAAGTGTACAACATTTGTCTTTATAGTGTAAGCATAACTTTAGACAATTTAAACACTAAGATAAGAGTTAATAGCTACAACCAAATCTACAAAGAATAATCACTGAAAAATTGGAAAATATCTTATCATAGCACAAATCCATACACAAGGAGATCACTTCCTCACCAAGAAAAGCTTTGAGAGGTTTGGAATGGTGGTCATTAACTTCTAACTGAATGGATGGATGAATAGGTGGTGATAGAATGTCTCTTTGCATTAATCTGATCTAGGGAATGATGAAAGTGGTTGGAGGAGATCAAAAATATTAGATTCATCATTAAGGAACTACTTTCATTGTCACCAATTTGGCAAATTAGCTGTATTATTTGGTCAACTAGAGTTAACCATCAAGCCTTGCCATGTGGACCAAACATTTCTTACCATTATACCACTCTATCAGTAATTCAACTTTATACCTTGTGTTTGACCACCCATTGGTTATCGCTACTTCACAACATGCTCTTAACACTCTTCATTAACAATAGTGACTTTGCAAAGACTAAGACCTTGACCACATCTACACTGTCACTAGCTTAACCTAAGGTTCACCTTCTAATCCTTATAACCAAGTGAAATAAGGGGAATCACTTGATTGTAACTCAAACCTTAGCCACTTCTTAACCTACTGCAACCATGCACTAGCCATAGATCTGAAAGATCTAACGATGCAAAATGTGTCTTTAAAGCATTGAATACTTTCCCTTTTCACACTGTCACAACTTAAGCCATAGTATGTTAATATAACTGTGCAATCAGGTGAAAGAAAAGGAAATGCAGCTTCACTGTCCTAACCTTAGTCAAGCCAATATGCTCTATGATGATGTGAACACAAGGAAATTGCACCTTCAACATCTTTCTCCTAGTTAGCATTTAACCCACCACAATTATGCAAATCACATGGTCGTGACTTAAAATGTTCAAAGACATAATTTGAAATAAGGAATATAGTTAATGTTAAATTATTTCATAAAAAACCCTAAGCGACCATTAAATAGATTATTATTTGAATTTGATTTTTGGCAAGAGGGAATTTTGGTTAACATTTCTAATGACTCAAAGGGGATGCAAGCTTGCTTGGCATATGACCAGTGACCATCAAAAGATCCATTAGGTTATGGAGTCTCTAAAACCATAAAAACTCATCAAATTCATCACTTTTGTCACATTTTAAGCCATAAAACATGTCTTTCTACCTCTACAACTTTGCAAAGAACCAAAAATCTCCATTACAAAAGAAAAACATATGCTCATACACCTCTTGGAAAAAGAGGAAAGAACAGGAAGAAAAACTACTCTAACTATGTACATGAACATTTATTTCCATCAAAACAGGGCTTGAGATATATTCCATTGACTGGAATAGGAAAAGTTTCACCATTAGGCCTACTCAACTGGAAAGCATTGGCTTCCTTGCAACTAATGATGACATAGGGACCACTCTATAAGGCATCAAACTTTGAGTATCTCCCTGCTTTTACCCTGTCTGCATCCCACTCTAGTACAAGATCACCCTCTTTGAAATTTTTGACCTTTACCTTCTTATCAAAGCTCCTCTTCATTTATTGTTGATGTATCTCTAAGGTCTATATTGCTTGACTTATGTTCTCCTCTAACTCCATCAAGTCTATCATTTTTACAGACATAATGCAAGACCTGCACAAGTACCCTAGTTTAGATTTCATAAAATGAATGTGATTAGGAGCTAATTAGAGTATGCCAAAAATTTTGTTACTAGAAAGTATTTATGAGATCTTATTAGAGCCTAAGTGGACTCTAGTAATGATAAGTGTAATAACCATTAAATAACTTTAGAAGGAATAACTAAGATCACCTGGAAATGAAGCTCTCTAGGTTCAAACTAGGGACTCGATCAAAGGATTTACGAAATAGTTCACTAACCAAATTAGGGAAGATGGATTAACATTTTCTCTTCTAGGAGATAACAACGAATATAGGTTAAAATGACAATAAGACATATGATTACATTTGACACTTGTGTTTAAAGCACAATGACACAATTGTGAAAACATGCTAATAGATTGAGGAAATTAACCTTAGAAATTTACTCAAAAACCCCTCGTAATGTGATAAAGGGATATCGCTAGGAATGTCAATATGTCTAACTTGATTGAAAATATTAATTAATAAGTTTGCATATTAGTGATTTTCACCTAAGACATGTACACTACAATCCATTTCATATATTTTGATTATTTAATGATTATAAGAACGGTGATAGTACTTAGAATGGTAATTTCATTGTGTTAATATCCATATGTTGATATTACAATGTTTTGAATATGAATCAAATGAAAGTTTATTATATGTGTATTTAGACGAAAGTTAAATAAATACGACAGTGCAATGCTTCTTTTTATAATAGTTAGAACATAAGTGATTAGATGAAGTTAAATGTATATGTTAATGTGTATTATGTGACATTGGATTTATTCAACATTTATCTGTATGTCTTTGTATATTATTTTATCGAGCTACTAATTTTTACGTTGAGTGTGCAGGAAAGTTGAACCATGGAGATAAATGGGGGAAACAAGGTTCAATCTTATGTGAACACGGTGAAGCCAAGGTGAATCTTTGGAAGATTCAAAACCTCATTGTATTATGTTTCTTTCATAATGTGATTGCGCATGAGTGTTATAGTTGGGAAGTATGATTAATTAAAGACATGTAATCATGATGTGTAAAGTGTTTTAATGTGTATGCATGTGTGTTTGTCATTTGAAACTTGTAATGTTGATGTGTAAATGACATGTCCAATAGGATTCTTTGGCATGAAGTCACTTACTAAGTCTAATTCTCATTACGAAATCAATTAACCCACCTTGGAGATTGTTAGGAAGAGTCACCTTCATGATGGAAATTCAAGTTACAAGTTGATAGGAACTTTAGAGAGCCTAAAATGATTCCCAAGTGTTAATTTTGTGAAAATAATTTACCCACCTGGTAATAGTATGGGTTGGGGGTTTAAATATAAACATAAGTTGGTCTAGGGGACCTAGGAGACCCTCAAAAATAGTCATTTCCAAGCCAATTCGAAAATCATATTGTAAGATGTCTTCTTACCTCATTACACCACTTGGATAAGTTCTTATTAGTGGAAGATACAAGAAAGTAAGAGGGGTAGGTGAGGAGGAAAAGTGAAGGTCTTTATAGGGAGCTTGTGCTAACCTTGGTAGTTGCTTACCGACTCTCTAATTGTAGAGACACATATGGTGATGGAGGAGAAGTTTAGAAGCCAAGGAAAATAGGAAGAGATCTGGTTCACCATTTCAAAGTCATATTTTGATGGAGGTAAGTGCTTCATGCCATGGTTCTTCATTTCATGAAGTTGAAGTTAGATATTGTAAGAATGCTTCTCGTGGGATCTATGAGTGTAGTATGAAATCATGTGTTGTTATTGGAGTTTTTGTGTTGTTTTGTGTTGTGTTGTGAAGGTGTATGTTGTTTCATGAATTTTCTTGGGGTTTCTTCTTGGATTTTCTTATGTTGTTTGAGTGTTGAAATTGTACATGGGTGTGAAGGCTTCACTCACCCTTGGCAGGGAAGAGAAAGCCTTGGGTGAAGGGGTTAGTTGGGCTTGAAATGTAGTTGAGAACATTGGAGTATGGGCTCCATTGTATGCCAAATTTGTTCATGGATTTCTTTGTGGTGAGAAGGAAAAACAAAAGGGGTGGAAAGGAGGTTTATGAAGTATGGTTTTCAAGGTGGCTGTAGTTGATGGTAGTATGATGGGAAAATTCTTGTGAATAGCCCTGAAAGGGCATGAAATTATTGTTTTGTGAAAGCTCAAAAGGCATGGAAATTATTGATTTATGAAAGCCCCAAAAGGGCATGAAAATTGTTGTTACAGATTTTATATGATATGGCAAGTCTCCTAATTGAGAGCCCACCTTCACCCAATGTTATGATTCCATTTGTGAATCATTGTGCAAGCCTTGGTTGGGGATTGTAAATGTGATGTTAAACTGAGATATTCATGTTATTTTTTGTTATTGTGATGATGTTTGAGTGTATCCTGGTTGAGCTTTGTTTCCCCTAGCGTGGGGGTGGTCTCCTTGAGGCCTAGGTTGGGAGGTGAGCCTCCATGGTTCTTTATTTTCTTTACATTTGTAGGTTATTTGATATCTTGGATGCTTGGAGGTCAAGGGGATTTCATTGTATAAGAGGAGGGAATACTATTGTAATTGGTTTAATAATGGAGATGCAATCTCCAACTTGATATGTGTTTCTTTTGTGATCAAAGAGTATGGTGTTTCTTATATCCAATTGACGATAGAGGAATTGAGAAAACACTTGGGTATGGTAGTAAGGTCCTTCTATTTGTGTAATCCTATTATTGTGATTTCACTACCTTTTTTTTATCTTAGAAATTATTGGAGAAAGTTTCTAGTTTGGGTATGAGGATAAACTATTTTGGTTCCTTCAGTTATTGTACTCCTACAATTCTATGTAGATAGTAAGAATGGATTTCAACATCATGGAAGAAAAGTAATTTTGAAAGATTTGGATTATGGAATGTTATTATTATTCTTTTAACTTTATTGCACAATAGTTGTATATGCATGCTCTTTGTCAAATTCATACATATTGAATGAAGGATCAAAGGTTAGAAGAATTCTTTTAGGCCATATATAATTTTTTCAATCACTCATAAGATATTGGCAATAATAGGATAGTAAACCAAATGGTTGGCATAAATGTATTAGAGTATAAGATCAAACTTTTTGTAAGAGCTCATCCAACATTCTGGAAAATATATGGGAAAAGGAATAACCTTTTTGCTCTAGATTATAGATCAATAAAATATTAATGGGAGAATATGCTTGGCATCCTACCTAGGAACCTAGGAGACTTAGGAGTTAGAATACAAATGAGTTAACATTAAACTCTCTAAGATTACCCTATTCCCATTACTCGATATTTGGGAAAAGACATATAGTCTTAGTCAAATCAGGTTGAGGTACAAATATAGAGGAAATAAAATAAAATATATACTAAAATCAAGCTTAACATCTAAAAAATTTAAAAATAAAATAGTAAACATGTTGCTCACTTCACTAGCAATTGAATCAAGTCAACAAAACAATACATATAAATTTAAATGGAAACATGGTCCCACAAGGTGCCCATTTTCCTTGTCCACCTCTCATCACAAGAAGTGATGTACTCTGACCCATGTTAGACCTTATCCCATTTTGGGCACCACATCTTAAATAAAGATGGAGGAGTTTTTCAAAACAAAGCTTGTGTAAACATACCCTTCCCACCAATCAGCCTCTACCTTGGAAAAGAGTACATAACCTCTTTATTGCTGCTCATGTGTTGAATGAGGTGCCTATTCCTAAACAATGGGGATGGAATAAAAATTACATGACTTTCAACCACCACACATAGGAAAAATGCAAAAGAGAAAAATGTGAGTAAAAGCCTAACTACCATTCTATCCACTTGACACGATCATCTTGAGTGGGAAAAGATAGCGCAGCTTTAGTTGACTTAAGAGGAGTGCAAAAACAAAAAAGAACAAGAAAATACTTAATAAAGCTTTGGCCTGACAAGACCCTCCTTCATCCTAGGTGCCTAGCATGGAAGCATATGATGTAGACTCTTTCCACTCATGCCTGGGGGCTAGTTTAGAGGCTAGTACAGGGTATTTAGGTTGTAATGAGTGTGTGGGGTTAGGACATAGAAGCTTAGGGTAATAATAATATCATTAGTATAGTTATGTGTCATAGTTGTGGTATAGGGACATTATTGAATAGAATATATATATATTAGATGATTAAATTTTCATCAAAAATAAAAATAGACATGGATATTAAGGAATAAACTTAGGTTTTAGAAATATCATTAATATTGGAAAATAAGGAGTTGAATAATTAGGGTTATAGTATAATGTGTAATGTCTTGTCTGTTTAGTAAAAGAACTTAAAGAGATTAATATGATTAAATAATGAAAGATTTATGGGGGTATTGAAGAGATATTAATTGGAATTTTAATTTTTTTTATAGATTTATTAGAGAAAAGAAATAGGAATGTTACCTCTGATTGTGGGGATTGAGTTGGGAAAAAAATAGTTTGAAATAAAATTTACATAAAATGTCAGCATCAATTAATATTCATGAGGCTTCACTATGATTAATATTCAAATATTTATATATTAGTCAATGCTATAAATCACTATGTAAAATATCAGAGTTTGAGTATAGAGAATTTACTAAAGAATGACATCCATCAAATTTAGTCTTCAATGAAGTCAGCCAATGTTAGTAAACAAAGTAGAGCGATAAACATTATAACATCTATATATCCAAAATGTAGTGTGAGGAAGAACAGATATTGTAAAGGAAAAATATATTGCGTAAGTAATATGAAAGTTCCATGTCTATCTAAAGAAGGACTCAGTGTTACCAAAGTAGTGAGTTAAGGTACAAGGATGTGTTGTTTACTTGAGGGTGTTCTTGATGTCAAGAGAGTTATAGGTAGTTGGATTGATGTCATGTGTTAGGTTTAAAGTTAAGTAAAGGTTAACCTTAATAATATTAATAAAAGAGAAATTTTAAAATTAAAAAAAATTGTTGTGCTTGTTTTGGTTGCCTTTTTGAGTTCCGAGCATGACACATAACATCATTTTTAATTAGTTCCAACTGATGAGCCAGCTCAAGAGTAGGAAACTCCAATGACGTAGGAAGTCTAGCTTCCCTACCATATACTAACATGAAAGGATAATTTCTAATAGCCCTTTTAGGTGTTATTCTATCAGCCCACAGGGCAATCTTCAATTTCTGGTGTCAACACCTTTGGTTATCCTTAATAGTCCTCTTGATGATTATGATTAAATTTTTATTGGATGACTTAGCCAAGCCATTACCTTAAGGGTAATAATTAGAAGATGTGCTCAAATAAATACCACGATCAATTGCACATGCACAAATCTAAGCTCCTACAAATGATTTTATATTATCTAATATTATGGTGGAAGGAGCTCCAAATCCCTTGACAAATTGATTAAGGAATTCCACAACTAAAGCCTCTGTAGAATCCTTCAAGGCTACTACATCTTTCCATCTTGTAAAATATTATTTTGTAGCCAAAATCCACCTATGTCCAAAACTAGAAGGTGGATTAATAGGACCAATAAAATCTAATGCTCAGTGGGCAAAAGGTTGATCAACTTGGATGGGGTGAAGTGGAAGGGCTACAAGTCTCTGTTTACCTAAGAAGAAAATATGCATTTCACACTTCCTCACATGTTTGTGGTAGTCATGGAACAAGGATGGCCAATAGTAACTGGCTCTCATGATCTTCATTACAGTGATTCTTGCTGAAAAGTGACCACCATTAGGACCATCATGAAGCTCCTTAATCATTCTCTTTACTTGATTTGTGGCAATACATCTTAGCAAAGTTCCATTGAAGTCCTTCCTAAAAAGAACATCATCAATTATAGAATAAGGAATTGACTATAGTCTAAACTATCTCCTTTTATCTTTATCCAACCCTTGATGATATCCATTCATAACTAAGAAGGTTTTCATGTCATCTATCTAGTTCCTTGAGTTATCATCCCTTGCCTCTCGTTGTTCTACCAACACCAAGAGAACTTCATCCTCATCAAGCTCACAATATGAGATCATCTCTTTGCACAACCCTTTCCCCCTTACTAGTTTGTTAATTTGGATGCCCACATCATACTCCATCACCTTAGTGATCCAACCAACCCTTTTCTCACTAATATCTCTGTGCAACAAGAAATCATTAACACTTGCACAAGGAACTAGCAATTAGATTTTGTTATGAGATAGTAGGTGTCTAAATTTCTTCAAGGCTCTTATGACCCCAAGGGCCTTCTTTTCCACATAGTTGTACTTATTTTCATACTCTTTAAGTGCTTTACTAAAGAAGGCAATAGGCTACTCTTCATTTTTTCGTTCGATTGAGTTAAAATAGAAAAAATAATTGACTCACCTCCTAAGGTGTAAAGAATGAAATCTTTATCAAAATTTGGATTGATGAGAGTAGGGGCTAGAGCTATGGCTACTTTGATCTATTGAAAACATGCTTTCCCTTCCTTGGTCTGTGAGAAGACCATATTCTTTTTTAGCATTGTTCTAAGAGGTTTCACCATGGTAGCTAGAGTAGTAATAAATATTCTCACAAAATTTATTCTACCAAGGAAACTTTGCAAACCCCTCTTGTGACTAGGAAGAGAAAGGGAAAGTATTGCTTTTTTTCTTTCTAGATCAATGGTCAGACCATCCTTAGATACAATATCTCCTAATAATTTCCCTTGATTAGTGGCAAAGATGCACTTTTTTAGATTCAAAGACACTTCATACTCTTTACATCTCATAAACATTTGTCTGAGATTACCAAAATGCTTTGCTACATCTTTTGAATATATTGTGATATCATCAAGGTAGACCAACACAAACCTTTCAATCATATTTTTGAAGGCTATCTCCATTGTCTTTTGAAATATGGCACCTACATTTGTTAGTCCAAAAGGCATTTTACTATAGGCATAGGTGCCCCATTTAGTAGTGAAAGAAGTTTTATATCTGTCAGCTTCTTTGACTAACACCTGATGATAACTCAAGAATCCATCTAAGGAGAATCTCTCTAAACCACTAACTTTGGACAATATCTATTCCATAGAAGGGAGAGGATGATGATCTTTAAGGAAGGCTTGGTTAAGATCCCTAAAATCTACACATAATCTAATTCCTCCATTCTTTCCTAATAGGGTCAAGGTTTTCCACCCAAGAGGAGTGCTTAATAGGGAAAATGAAATTGGCTTCAATTAATTTGGACAGTTCATTTCTCATTAGTGGCTCAATCTTGGGATTTACTAGTCTCTATTTTTTCCTAACATGCTTGACATTATCCACTAGATCTATAGTATGTTGAAACTAACTAGGTTCAAAAACCTTTAAATCATCATATGTCCAAGAAAATATATCATTAAATTCTTGACATAGATGGACAAAACTTTCTTACTCAATTTTAGAACATACCTTGCCCATGTTTAACATCCTTTCATCAACAACAGTGATTTCCATATGGTCTCCTTTTTTTGTAGTAAGATTCATGCCTCTATCCCTTGCTTGGTCATCAAGATTGAAGACACTCTCTATGGTAATGAGACCCTTAGGAAAATTATTGGAGTTGAGGCTAATAATTTGATCACCATATTGGTCATGCAATCTTAACTAATTTCTATCCAAGAACTCTGCTTCATTTTTCAAGAAACTCATAATCTGTGCATCAAATTTAAAGACTTTTCATTTGATATCATTATTAAGGGCAATGGGTCTAACCACCACTTTAATCTTCTACTTCATCTCATCTTCAAGGATCCTTAGGATATCATAAGATGCACCCATTATTGTAAGTCTATCAACATATCTATTTCCTCTTCTAGGGATGCTCTAAATATTAAATGCATTGAGACCTTCAAAAAAATCCCATACTCTATGTTTATAAGACTTGAGCAAACCGTTCTTGATAATGGTTTGATTCCTCATCTGATTGACCACTAAATCACTATCTCCATATACAATTAATGCTTCAATTCCTCTTTTTTGAGAAAGTAAGAGACCTTGAATAAATGCCTCATACTTGGCCACATTGTTGGTACAAATGAATTGAAGCCTAAATGAGAAGTAGTATCTTTCTAGTATAGGAGAAACCAACATCACACTAGCCTCTGATCCATTTCTATTTCTTGATCCATCAAAATACATACTACATATCCCACTTGTGCCTTTTAATTTTTCATTAAGTTGAGGACAAGAGCATCTTTTTCTGATATATGTTAGGTACCAAGGCTTGTCTCCAAGGTTTCTAATATAGGATCAAACTGATATGCATTAGCCCACTCATCCAAGAGGAAATCAAGTGTATTGGCTAAAGAAGTGGCAGGCTCATTTGCTATGTCATTTTCATCTATTTCAAGTATGGTACAATTCATATGAATGAGATTAGGAGTGTAGCACTCCATAAAATGGAGGGCTAATGGTTCTACTCTAATTAAAGCTTTGGTCCCATATCTTGTTATAAAAAACATATATGATCAATCAGAAGATATGTAACCACCTATTTGAGTAGTGAAGTCTCTTGAAAGACAAATGGAAAAGTGTGGCTTAACCTCAACAATTGATATATCTTGAACTATAGTATAGCCTGGCCATGCATGTAAGGCCATTTCAAAATTTCTAAGGATTCTTGCATTCTTGATAGTAGTACTATCTATCTATAATACATCCTTAACAATGGGTTCATGTTTCACTTCTAAAATATTAGCAACAGATTTGGGCATTACTGAACTACTAGCCCCTAAATCAATCATGTAATTGTGGACTAGCTCATCTCCAATAATGAGAGAAACATAAAATGGAGGAGGTCTAACCTTTTTACTTGTTTTTACCTCCTTTGATGATTGTACCAAACTTACAACATTCTCCATGCTAGGCAGCTAATCTTTGAGTTCAATTCTTTCCAACTCCTACTGCAATAGCCTCTTTTGTGATGGTATAGTAGCAACAACATCCCATATAGAAATGTTCACATTGGTCTTCCTCATTTGATATACCACACTAAAAGATACCTTATATGTTCTAGTAGAAGCCCTAAAAGTACCAGCATGAGGTGGAACAACTTGAGGGTTATTCACATCTCCTTTTCTTTCATTTTTCCTTTGTTATTGAGGGACATTAGTGGGTTGAGTAGCATTTTGTTATTTAGCAACTAGTTGTATAGGTGGTACTACACTTGATGTTGAAGTTTGATTAGGTGGTTGAGGAGTTACCTCTTCCACAATTTTTCTCTTGCTTCTAGTATTGTAAGCACAAGAATCCCAGATTACATTACCATGCTCTTCCTCTAGGCGATTCATGAAAGAAAAATCATCCTACTAAAATGTATCAGTAGGTCAAATAGCATTGTGTTGCTAAGAAACTACTCACTCTAGTACAGCTAAAGCTAAGTGGATTCTATCTTCTGACACATGTAATATCCATAGGAGTAGTTACAAGAAGGGCACAAATCTTGATCTTGAGCAAGGTTGTTCTGAGCCACTAAGGCCAAATTTAGGTTGATATTTGAAGATTGGGGGTGGTTGATAGGTCTATTCTGATTGTAGGGGACATTGACTCTAGTTTGGAGGTCTACCATGAATGGGACCTTGACTCTAGAGTTAGAGAGGCTTATTATTTTGAGCTTGCTACCTCTTCATGGTCACCAACTCATTTCCCATCTTTTGTACTAATGCACTATTGTCCTCCATATTCTTTACTTGATCCATCATCCTCCTATCTACACTCTACATCAGTTTCAACATCATGGCCTCAATCGTATCAACTCCATTAGAGGATGTAGAGGCTATTAGGACCATAGCAAGAGGATGAGTTATAGAGGAAACATGAATAGGGGCTATAGTAGGCTAATGATTAGTAAAGTCAGGGATGAAAGGCATTGGGGACCTTGGAGCTAACTTCCCTAATTGTATCAAAATATTTTTTTCTCTTATAGAAACCTCATAAGCATTTGGTAGAGTGTCCCCTCCCATAGATTGCAGAGTGGTAGCAATATCATAGTTGAAGGCTTTGAAATAATACAAGAATGCATTACTAGGAGAGAGCTTCACTATAGTAGATATTTTGTCCCATGTCTTCTAAAATATATAATTGAAATTAGTCCTACATTCATGGAGGCCCCTCTTGATAATTTTTAGTTGTTCTAAAAGTGATAGGTGATCACTTTTGTCCTCAAAATTCTTCCATAAGTCTACCCCTAACCCATCCCAATTAGTAATAGATTTATGAGGCAAACCTTTATACCATTTTAGTGCCTTTCCTTTCAATGATGAGGACAAAAGCCTGACTGCTATATCATCCTTGATGATTCTATGAATATTTTAGATGTTAGATACCTCCTGAATATGCTCAACAAGGGAGATGGAGGTTTCACTAGTAAACTTAGGTATACTCTTAAGAGATGATACTAGCATGTCATGTCTTTGGGCTGATAGAAGGGGGCTCCCACCATTAAAGGTGGTGAAAACATGAGCTTTAGACATGTAAGCAAGTGATCTATTGATATGAGTGGATGGTATTCTAGCCTGAGACCTAACAATAGGAGTGGAGATAGATCTTGTAGGGGTATGTGTTACTATTGCACTCCTAACTAATGCTAGAGATACCCTAGCCTTCATTCTTGGATTAGAGAAATAAAGCTCTTGGTATTGGAAATTACTTATAGAATATTCCCTTGTGTGTCTTGGGCATGAATCACAACAACTTTGGTCTAGAAACCAGGTTGTGTTTAAAGCTAATTAGAGTCGCCAAGTATTTTTGAACAATGAGTCTCTTGAAGGCTTTATATTGAAGGTAGTACTATCTCCTCAATATGAACATGGAGTCCTTTTTTGACACTAGTCAACTTTAAATGTTTAAACATATTGTCCCATTAAGCATGCCAAAAACTATTGTCACAAAAGCTTGCACCCTTGTCCAAAGTTTTTACCTAAGGACAACCTTGAGAAACATGGAAACAACATCCAAGCTATGGGACTTGAAATATGAGGTTGAGTCTCTAGAGAAGGTTGGCTCTACTATTAGGATGCACTTAAACTATTCTTGAAGAGAAAAGAGAGAAGGAATATGTGAAAGTAACTACCTAATCTATTCTAAACAGGTGATGCACCAAAATAGGGTATTTGGACCAATCTCTGCCCATACATGCAAAGTACCATTATCATGAAAGTCCAAAGATATATGGATTTAGACTTGCTTTAATATATTAACTAAATAGAGATCATATAACCACATGAGTGACACAAGGAAAAAATGTTTCACTTCTTATCATTCATAGGCCAACAAAGATATAGAAATGTAGATTATAAATATTCACATTACAAGAGGTAGACAAAGCTTGCATAGTACATCAAGGATTAAAGGAGATAAGATAGGATGTCATATAATTCAAAGGAAAAGAGGGAATTTATAGTATCATGTAAAGGAAATACTAGAGAAACAAAGAGGATTTGACCCAAAGAAAGAGTACAACATTTGCCTTTTTATAGTGTAAGCATAACTTTAGACATCTTCCACACTAAGATAAGACTTAACAACTGCAACCAAATCTATAGAGAATAATCACTGCAAAGCTGAAAAAGATTTGATCACATCATAAATCCATACACAAGGAGATCACTTCCTCACCAAACAAAGCTTTGAGAGGTCAGGAATGATGGTCATTAACTTCTAACTGAATAGATGGATCAATAGGTGGTGATAGAGTATCTCTTTGCATTTAGCATGAACCCACAATAGTGGGTTACACTTTTTCAAAGGAAGCAAATCCTCCAAAATTGCAAGACCAAAAAACTTTTACTTCAATGTTTTGATAGAAACTTTAGAAATAAGTTTCAATAGAAACTTATTAGTTTCTATCAAAACAAGAAAAAAAAAGCCATAGTTTCAATAGAAACTATTAGCTCTTTTTAGTTTCAATAGAAACTATGTTTCAAGTTTTGATTGAAACTAATAACCCTACTATGAGTTTAATAAACCCACGGTTGGGTGGTATAGTTTCAATCAAAACTATACCAAGTAGTTTCAATCGAAACTACTTAGTATAGTTTCAATCAAAACTATTAAAATCAAAAAGCCCATTTGGGACCCCACTCTATCATTTTTTGTCCATTGTAGAAAGTTTCAATTAGAAGTGAGTTCAAAGAAAGGGCATCCAAAATTTGACTTTTGAAAAAGGTATGGTTTTGGTTTTATACATTTTTGTTTTTTTTTTATAGTTTTAGTTACATTTTATATATTTTTTGCTTTATATTTTTGTGTATATATGTACATATATAACATGTATATTCATATATATCATGTATGAATATATGCATACATACATACATACATATATATATATATATATGTATATATACATATATATATGCATACATGATATATATATATTATGTATATATGCATATGCATATATACATTATATATATCATGACATATATTCATATATATACATTCAATATATATGCATACATGATATATATGGCATGTATATACATGGGTTACACTTTTTCAAAGGAAGCAAATCCTCCAAAATTATGAGACCAAAAAAAATTTACTTCAAATTTTTGATAGAAACTTATTAGTTTCTATCGAAACAAAAAAAAAGACATAGTTTCAATAGAAACTATTAGCTCTTTTTAGTTTTGATAGAAACTATGTTTTAAGTTTCGATCGAAACTTATAACATAGTTTCTATCGAAACTAATAACTTGACCGTGGGTTTAATAAACCCATGGTCAAGTAGTATAGTTGTGATCAAAACTATACTAAGTAGTTTCAATCAAAACTACTTAGTATAGTTTCAATCAAAACTATTAAAATTGAAAAGCCCATTTGGGACCCCACTCTATCAGTTTTGTCCACTGTAGCAAGTTGTGATTAGAAACGAGTTCAGAGAAAGGCCATCTGAAATTTGACCTTCTAAATAGGTATGGTTTTGGTTTTATACATTTTTGTTTTTTCTTTTATGGGTTTAGTTACATTTTATTTGTTTTTTGCTTTAATTTTTTTTTTTTTTTGGATATGTGTACATATATATCATGTATATGCATATATATCATTTATGTATATATGCATTATGCATGCATGTATATATATATATATCATGTATATATGCATATACATATATACATGATATATACACATGACATATATGTATATATATACATGACATATATGCATATATATACATGTGACATATATGCATATATATGGATACATGAAATAAATATGTATATATGTTTTAGTTGCATTTTATATATATCATGCATATATGATATATATGTCATGTATATATGCATATATGTACATGATATATACATGCATGCACTATGTGTATGTATATATATATATACATATATGTATGTATGTATGTAACATCATGTTATACATACATGAACATATTGTGGATATGTACACATATGTATTTAAATTTGTAATGTACACATGTTCAAAAAATGTAATATATTAAAATTTAAGTTCATATACATGTACATGTGTGTGTGTTTGTGTTTTTAAATCTTCATCAAGTTACCTCCAATAATTTAATGTTAATGAATTAACTCTTTAACATTAGTTGGACAATGGAACTCACACACACACACACACACACACACATACACATATGTATATGTATATGTATGTATGTGTACACACACAGGCGCGTGCGTGCGCGCGCACACACACATATATATGAACCCTAATTTATAAAGTTCACCTTGACCTCCTCACCCTAATCTTGAAAGTCTAATTAAACCTTGACTAGATTTAACCTAATCTAATTTAAACAAATAAAATTGTGCAATCCTTACCCTAGAATGTCATGTAAAACAATGCTAACCCTCATGTAAATTTAATCCTAATCTTAACTCTAATTCAAACTCATGTTATATATTTACCCTAGAATGAAGACTGGTTGATAGAATAACCATGTAAGTTCCATAAAATATAAGTTACCGTAGAAACATAAACCATTAAACATAAAGTTATATCATTTTAACCCAAAATTTATCACTAAACCTAAGCATGCATATTAATTGTTTAACTTTGAATTTTTATAGCACGATCCTCACTTCTTAACCCTAAAAAATAGGCTAATTTCTGAATTTTTGAACTAAAAACTTTAATCTAGAGATTTTTACACTAACCCTCAACATTTAATCCTAAAGATACCTAAACATTATATATTAACTTTCTAGGTAACATTTCAATCATGATTCTACATCAACATAAAACACTATTCTGAACACACACTCCTTTAACCCTAGGAGCCAAGTAAATATTGTTGGATACAATTGTGTATTGTGTATTGTCTTTGATGTTACACAAATGTCATACCAGTCATCAAACAGAGTCTACCGAGCTCAGATGATCAACAAAGCAATTTATAATGTTAATCGAGCTCCGAAGGTTAACGAAGAAAAGTTGATGTTTACTGAGCTCACTCGGGCATCAAAAGATTTTGTAGCAAAATGTTAGTGTTAACTGAGCTCCCAAGGTTAACGAATAAAAGTTAATTTTTACCGAGCTAACTCGAGCATCAAAGAATTTTGTAGCAAAAAGTTAGTGTTAATCGAGCTCCTAAGGTTAATGAAGAAAAGTTAATGTTTACCAAGCTCACTCGAGCATCAAAGGATTTTGTAGCAAAAAGTTAGTGTTAACCGAGCTCCCAAGGTTAACAAAGAAAAGTTAATGTCTACCGAGCTCACTCAGTTATCAAAGGAAATGTGGCAGAGAGTTAGCTCCTACCGAGCTCACAAGGTCAGCAAAGGAAGGTCAATGCTAATCGAGTTCACTCAGTCTCCAAAAGATTTTTTGCAGGGATTGCAGTGTTTACCGAGCCTCACTTTGTTAACACTAGAAAAACATTCTGGAGCAATGATCACTGAGCTGGGTTGGCCAGCGAAAGATTTTATTATTTTGGTATTAAGTTCAATTGTTTCATGCAACCGACTGATGTAATGATTTTTTTAGTTGTTGTAACTTATATTTGAGCTGACTTGATAATCTGAAAGGTATATATTTAGATGTTCAATTTGTGAATTAAAAAATGAGAGTGAATATATGGATGAGGATGGAATAAGAAAATATTGAGCGAATTTTGATGAAGGATCAGATATCCTGGAGGAGCTGCAAAGTTGTATTCGATCAATAAGGATCTAATGAAGCCGAATAGAGATCTGTAATCAGCAAAAAGATAAGTTGCATATCATTCAAGTCACCTCATTGTTGCTTTCTAATCATTGTAACAGTAAATCTAGAATCTCTTAACAGAGTTGGTCTAACAGTCATTTTGTAAATCCTCTAACAAGGTGATAGTTCAATTGAATTGTTCTAAAGACCTCTAATCAGGCCACTCCTAATAGGGTGATTAAATCCTCTAACAAGGTCACACCTAACAATGTGCATTGTAACCTTTAACAGGGTTGGCTCCTAATAGGGCTCACTTCAGAAGAGTGAAAATTGGTGACTAGTTACTTGGTGGTTTTTTTCATATTGGGTTTCCACATTAAATCTGGTGTCTCTTGTGTTCATTTATTTAACCTTTGCATGCACATTAATAACAATGAAAGATGGATTATCAGTAATTAGTTAACCTACGGAGTTACAGTATTCATGCACTATTTACCAAGTATCAGCAGTAAGTATTATAGACATCTAAGTGATTTTTGGAATTGTTTTTGTGGTAACTAATTCACCCCTCCCCTCTTAGTTACTTCATCTATATTTCCAACAATTGGTATCAGAGCCTGTGGTGCTTGCAAGACAAGATTTCAAGGATCTAAGCCAAAGATCAGGATGTCTTATAAGAGAGAAATTCCAAGACTTAACAGGGACAACTTTTCAGCATGGCAAGGGTTGATGAGACTTCATCTAGCTTCTATTGGAGATACAGGACTAAAATACCTTGACAAAAAATATGCAGAACTAGCAGGTACATTATCTGTCAATGATATTTCTGAAAAGAAGACCCACAACATTATGATGATAGATATAGCATCTGCTTTGAGTTATGAAAAAATTGATGACATCAAGGACTACAAATCTACTTTTGAAATGTGAGAAAAATTAAAATAAATCTATGGAGGAGATGATAATGTAAGAAGAGCTAAAGCAGAAAGTCTGAGAGGACAATTTGATCAGATGAGGATGAGAGAGGATGAAAACATTGCAAAATATGTTAAAAGAGTCAAAACATGTGTCAGTGCAATCAAAGCATCTGGAGGAGATATCAAGGAGGAGATAGTTATAAGTAAAGTTCTTAGAACTCTACTTCCCATTTATGCAATCAGAGTTTCTGCAATTCAAGAAAGAAAATGTGAAGCAAATCATAAGATAAATCTAGAGGCCATAGTTGGAAGATTAACTACATTTGAACTAGAAAACTTTGACAACTATGTTTCAGCTTTCAAAAATATTGAATCAGCATTTGAAGCCAAGCTTTCACTCAAGGAGAAAAGTAAAAAGAAAAAGGAATCTCAGTCAAGAAGTGAAGATGAATCAGACCAAAGTTTAGACAATGATCTTGAAGTAATTGAAGCTCTACTAGCAAGAAATGATTCTAGAGGCAGAGGAAAATATAAAGGTAAAGTTCCTCTAATCTATTTTTCATGTGAAAAAATTGGTCATATTGCTACTAGGTGCCCAAACAAGTAGAACAAAGATGAGAAGAAAGGTTACAAGTACAATGGCAAGAAAGACTTCAAATCATTCACGGATAAAGGTAAGAAAATATGCTTTATGGCTAAAGATTCTAATGATGAAGAAGAAGATGAAATTGTCTACATTGTTGTGAAAGATGAGTCTGATAATGATGAGGAAATGACACTCATTTCTCATATGATCAAAAATGATACATGGATCATAGATAGTGGTTGTTCTCATCACATGACTAGTGATACTCATCACATGACTGGTGATAAAATTAAGTTTGAGTATTTTGAAGACTATGATGGTGGCAGTGTAAGATTTGGTAACAATGAGCCTTGGTGTATAAAAGGAAGAGGAAGAATCTCTCTAACCAAAGAACTTATATGTGATAATTCCTATTGGGTAGAAGGACTAAAGCACAATCTGTTGAGTGTGGCACAACTACTCAATAATGGATTCAAAGTAGAATTCATGCATGGAAAAGCAAGACTGCTAGATGGAAAAGGAAAACTAATTGGATCATGCATTCAAACAAAAGGTAACTTATTTTATCTTGAACTTGGTGAGTATTCATGTTTTATTGCTCAAGTTGAAGAAAGTTGGTTAGGGCATAAAAGGTTGGTGTCATGTGAATTTTGATAACTTGGTGAAGATAAGCAAATTCAAGAAAGTAAGAGGCATTCCAAATATAAAGAAGCCTGAGGTCGGTCTATGCAAAAATTGTCAGATTGGTAAAGTGGGGAAGACTAATTTTAAAAGTAAAAACTATCAGTCTGAAAATATATTAGAAATTCTGCATACTGATTTATGTGGACCCATTGGAATTGAAAGCTATACTGGAGAAAAGTTCTTCATTCTTTTTGGTAATGATTACTCAAGAATGATGACTGTCATGTATCTAAGGAACAAATCAGAAGCATTTGATAAATTCAAATGGTATTTGGCAAGAGTAGAAAAGGAAATAGGAAAAAGATTGAAATGCTTGAGGTCAGACAGAGGAGGAGAATTCATTTCACATGAGTTCAATAACTTTTGCATTGAAAGAGGAATCAAAAGACAGGTATGAGCCCCTGGAACTCCTGAACAAAATGGAATAGCTGAAAGGAGGAATAGATCTATCATGGATTATGCAAGAACCTTAATGATTGAAAAGAACATTGCTATCAAATAATGAAAGGAAGCTATTAGCACTGCAGTTTATACCTTGAACCGAGTACACCTTAAAAAAGACTCATTCAAAACTCCCTATGAGCTATGGTATGGCTATAAACCTAATGTAAGTTATCTAAAAGTATTTGGAAGTAAATGTTACATTTTGAAAGAATCTAGAAAAGGAAAATTTGATGTAAAAGGTGATGAAGGAATATTTTTGGGATACTCTTGCAAAAGTAGAGCATACAGATGTTTGAACCTGTCTACTTACAAAGTCATAGAAAGTGCACATGTGAAAGTTGATGAGTTTGCAAAAAGGACTGAAGAAGAAAGCAAAAGGGAGCCAGAAGATTATAGAAGGTTTGTTTTTACTGAACCTGATACAGTACCAGTCAATCAGGAATCTTCTACTCTCGAGTCATCAGTAACCGAGTTACAAGAAGTTCAAACCAAGTTAAAAAAATGTGAGTTACATTCTAATGCTACCAAGCAAGTGTCTATCGAGTCTGAAGGACCCGAGCCAATATCTACCAAGCTAGAACAGCTAGAACTTGAAGTTGAAGTGCAAGAGGATAACAATGAAATTCATTCAAAAGGAAAGGAACCTGTATTAGCAAAATATGTCAGGAGACATCATTCAGTAGATCAAATCATTGGAGACAAATCTAAAGGAACCATGACAAGAAGTAAGTTGAAAGGGACTTGTTTACTTGCTGATTTTGAACTTAGAAATATCAAAGATGCATTGGGAAATGATAGTTGGATTGAGGCTATGAATGAAGAAATAGAGCAGATAGAGAAAAATGAGACATAGACTCTTGTAGCCAGGCCTAAAGATAAAAATGTGATTGGAACTAAGTGGGTATTCATAAACAAGTTGGATAAAGATGGTAAGGTATCAAGAAATAAAGCTAGACTAGTATGCAAAGGATATGCTCAAGAAGAAGGAATAGACTATGGAGAAACTTTTACTCCTATTGCAAGATTGGAAGGAGTCAGAACCTTACTGGCATATTCTGCTCACAAAGGATTCAAAGTTTATCAGATGGATGTCAAGTCAGCATTCCTCAATGGTATACTAGATGAAGAGGTTTACATTGAACAACCTGAAGGTTTTGTTGATCCAGATAAGAAGAACATGGTCTGCAAATTACACAAGGCATTGTATGGTCTGAAACAAGCCCCTAGAGCATGGTATGAAAGATTGCATAACTATCTTATTCAAATTGGTTTTCAAAGAACTAATGATAATAGTAGCTTGTATATAAAGGAAGGACCAGATAATAAGATTGTCTTAGCAGAAATATTTGTAGATGATACTGTTTTCACAAGGAATGATGATCTTTGCAAAGAATTTTCAGAACAAATGAATAAGAAATTTGAAATGTCTATGTTTGGAGAGATCAAATTCTTTGTTGGTCTTCAAATTCAACAGAATAAAAATGGTATCTACATCACTCAATCAAAATACATCAAGGAGATATTGAAAAAATTTGGTATGGAAGATTGTAAACTAGTTGGGACTCCTATGTGTACTGGATTAAAACTTACCAAGGTAGATGAATCAAAAGAAGTAGATCAAACATTGTATAGATCTATGATTGGAAAGTTGCAGTATGTAGTTCATACTAGGCCAGATATTGCCCTTGAAGTTGGTATTGTAGCAAGATTTTTAGCAAAACCAAGAGAAAATTACATGATGGAAATCAAAAGAATAATGAGAGATTTTAAAGGAACTGAAGATTATGGTTTATGGTACAAATTTGGAGGTAATCTAGATTTGAAGGTATTTACTGATGTTGATTGGGCAGGAAACCTTGATGACAGAAAAAGTACAAGTGAAGGAGCATTCTTTCTTGGAAAGAGGTTGGTTTCTTGGACAAGCAAAAAGCAGAATTGTACATCTCAACCTATAGTAGAGGCAGAGTATGTTGTTGTTGTAGTAAACTATTCTAATATTGTTTGGTCTAAACAGTTGTTGGAAGGCATGAAGGTGGAAATCAAAGAACCAGTTGTTATGTTCTGTGATAATACAAGTGCAATAAACATATCTAAGAATCTAGTGATGCATTCCAAAACCAAGCACATTGCAATAAAATATCATTTTATCAAAGAATTGGTGCAAGATAAGGAGATCAGATTGGAATATGTTCATACAAAGGAACAAATTGCTGACATATTCACAAAGCCATTACCTAAGGATGCACTTTTGTATCTAAGAGGTAAGTTAGGGGTCACTCCCCTATCTAAAGTTCACTAAAATGAAGTTTTAGTGATGCATCAACGCATACCAATTTGAAGATCTATTAGTTGATGCAACACAATCAGGAAATATTGCATATGAATCAGTACTAAAGATACATAAAAATTCATTTAAGTTATGTTGTCTTTGGCATGTGTTGTCAAAGAGGGAGAGTTTTACTATCATATCTTTCTAAAATTTGTTTGAGAAGAAATGTTTGCTATGAAATTCCTTCACAGAGGGAGATTACTGAAAGAGGGAGAGTTTGCTATTTAATAGAGAAAGTTGTTCATACAGAAAAAGGCTTGTTAGACCTGTTTTCAAATTTCATTCTACTATGACATGTTGTGTTGCCATCAATGCCAAAGAGAGAGATTGTTGGATACAATTTTTAATTGTGTATTGTCTTTGATGTTACACAAATGTCATACCAGTCATCACATAGAGTCTACCAAGCTCAGATGATCAACAAAGCAATTTACAGTGTTAACCGAGCTCCTAAGGTTAACGAAGAAAAGTTGATGTTTACCGAGCTCACTTGGGCATCAAAAGATTTTGTAGCAAAAAGTTAGTGTTAACCGAACTCCCAAGGTTAACGAAGAAAAGTTAATGTTTGCCGAGCTCACTCGGGCATCAAAGGATTTTGTAGAAAAAATTTAGTGTTAACTAAGCTTCTAAGGTTAATGAAGAAAAGTTAATGTTTACCGAGCTCACTCGGGCATCAAAGGATTTTGTAGCAAAAAGTTAATGTTAACTGAGCTCCCAAGGTTAACAAAGAAAAGTTAACATCTACCGAGCTCACTCGGTTATCAAAGGAAGTGTGGCAGAGAGTTAGCTTCTACCGAGCTCACAAGATTAGCAAAGGAAGGTCAGTGCTAACCAAGTTTACTCGGTCTGCAAAGGATTTTTTGCAGGGTTTGCAAGATTTGCAGTGTTTACCAAGCCTCACTTGGTTAATACTAGAAAACCATTCTGGAGCAGTGATCATTGAGCTGGGTCAGCCAGTGAAGGATTTTATTGTTTTGGTATTAAGTTCAATTTTTTCATACAACCGATAGATGTAATGATTTTTTTAGTTTTTGTAACTTATATTTGAGCCGACTTGATAATCTGAAAGGTATATATTTAGATGTTCAAGTGGTGAATTAAAAAATGAGAGTGAATATATGGATGAGGATGGAATAAACAAATATTGAGCAAATTTTGATGAAGGATTAGATATCCTGGAGGAGCTGCAAAGTTGTATTCGATCACTAAGGATCCAGTGAAGTAAAACAGAGATCTATAATCAGCAAAAAGATAAGTTGCATATCATTCAGGTCACCTCATTGTTGCTTTCTAATCATTGTAACAGTGAATCTAGAATCTCTTAACAAAGTTGGTTTAACAGCCATTTTGTAAATCCTCTAACAAGGTGACAGTTTAGTTGAATTGTTCTAAAGACCTCTAACCAAGCCACTCCTAATAGGGTGATTAAATCCTCTAACAAGGTCACACCTAACAGTGTGCATTGTAACCTTTAACAGGGTTGGCTCCTAATAGGGCTCACTTCAGAAGAGTGAAAATTGGTGACTAGTTACTTGGTGGTTTTTCCCATATTGGGTTTCCACGTTAAATCTAGTGTCGCTTGTGTTCATTTATTTAACCTTTGCATGCACATTAATAACAATGAAAGATAGATGATCAATAATTACTTAACCTACCGAGTTATAGTATTCATGCACTATTTACCAAGTATCAGCAGTAAGTATTATAGACATCTAAGGGATTTTTGGAATTGTTTTTGTGGTAACTAATTCACCCCTCCCCTCTCAGTTACTTCATATATATTTCCAACAAATATTTACCTCAAGAATGTTGAAACCCTCATCAAATTTATTTAACCTAACCAAGTAATGTTTTAGCTTTAAGTGTAACCCTAAAATTAACTCTAAGTTCTTAACACTAACTAGATAGAGTCGTAAAAATTTTATAGTTCACTAACCCTAACTCTAACCTATCATAATAGCTTACTCTTGACATAGAACACTATTCTAAACACACACTTGAACTCTAACCCTACAGCCCTAAATATTTTTCTAACCCTAACTTAATGAAAATTTACTAAGTAACCCTAAAATTAACCTTAAACCATACATAATATAAGTTTCATAATCATGATAAAACATTAACCTCAAGAATGGCAACCCTAATCAAATTAATTTAACCTAACCAAGTAATGTTTTAACTTTAAACATGTGCATATTATTTAATTTATGTTCACACATGTAGTATTCTATGTATATATGTTATGTTTGAAATTCATGTTTACACGTATTATATATTAATTTCTTAAATGTCATTGTACTTGATAAATTTCAAGTTTATAAAAAATTTCATATTTTAATTTTAATTTCAGGTTTACACATTATATAGAAGTAGGCATACTACAATATTGACCTTCACATGGTAGATCAGCAGCCTCATATCCCCGTCAAGTAGCAGCCTTCTATCCCCTTTGAGCAACCTCCTATCCCCCCTAAGTAGTAGCCTCTCATCCCCCCCGAGTAGCAGCCTCCAATCCCCCCTGAGTAGCAGCATGTCCCCCCCCTAGCAACATGCTATTCTCATAGATCAGTAGCCTATCCCACCCGACATACTTTATGATCGCACTAACCAAGAGATTTATAGACTTCATAAATCCTTGGCTAGTAGCACATGCTCTAGTGTGTATAGTAGTACATGTTAGAGCATCTTACAGAGTCTCACATATATTAGAGATGAGATTCATGGTGTTGCTCCATATTCTACACATATTATACAGATTGTCCTTGACAATAAGAGATGATAGATCTCTTCAAGGCTTTCACTATAGTAGGTACAGGGCTTAATGTCCAAAGAGACACTAAAGAGGAAATGTTTCCCTCATTATCTTCCACTAAAGTGAAGGGGTATTCTCCCCTTAAGTGTAAAAATCCACAAATGGCTTCACGTATATACCCATGCTTCCTTGCTTCTCATGGTCGGTATCCAAATAATGACCAAATTCTACTCTATTTTGCATGACAACTTTATTTTGAGGTTCACTTATGCAGGGTGGTGAACTACACTGATTTACCATCACATTTAGGATAGGATCAGGGTAGACTAGTTGATAGGTAGTCAGGTTGTCCACCACTAACACATAGGTCAATTTTTAGAGAGAGGGCACCTGCTATTTCCCCTATATTAGGTCCATTAGTTGATGAGGCCATGCATAGCACACAGTTGTGGGGGGTGATTCAAGGAGTTGGAGAAATTGCCATAGCTGTTAGATCTATTTCCACTAATGAGGTTGGCCAGTATTTGATGCCACATCAACATTCTAGATTATCATCTGGTGCTTCATCTTCAGGAGACTTGTATAGTGCAATAGGCATCCCTTCACTAACTAGCTTAGAGGGTCTCACTAAAGTGTTGGCACAAGATACTATGAGTAGTCTTGTTGAGGATCTATTATATTCATATAGATTTATATTAGAGCATCTTGGCATACCCATATCAGATGTTCAACATCATGTCCATAGTGGTATTGGGTCACATCCTCAACCACATTCCTCTTCTCAATTAGGTAGTGCTCATGGTGGTAGTACACATCATGATTCACCTACTGACCACTCTTTTGCTGCAAAGGGGTATATACATAGTAGAACAAACCCTTCAGCTAGTGTAGGGCATGGTTAGAGTTTAGATGTAGGCCTTGATGATGTTGACTTCAGCTTGTTGATCATAGGATGGATGGACTTGTTGACATGTGATGATTCTACTTCTATGCCATCTCGTCTAGTCAGTCCACTTGGATCATCATTATTAGGATGTGTGTTAGCCACCAGTCATGCTAGCATAGATGCAGTGATGGAGCTAGATGAGGCCCAACAAAATCTAGATAAATTGGTGGACACGATTGATGCTAGGTAGTCTGAGTATTATCAAATGCCAGCATTTACACAAGTAAATCTATACTTTTTTACGTTCATGTTAAAATTTCAATTTCAAGCATTTGTTCAACTAATAATTTATGCACATGTACATTCTTTAATATGATTGTTGCACACATGTATGTGTGTATTGTAGGGGGACATTCCTATTTTTACTCCATCTCTGATGCCCAATCATGTACATCGTCGACACTCATTTGATGATGTCAGTAGTGGATAGGTGAGTTTTCATTTTTTTGAACTAGACACATGTGAGTTTTAAATGTAATATTTAAATTGCATGTAATTCAAGTAAATTTTAAAGAGATTTAATTATATATGAAATTATGTACATTGATTTCACTTTCTCTTTAATATATATAGGGGTTAGCACATCCTAGTGAGCATCCAGGTGATAATCAATCTTTAGACCACATTGTGAGGAGACATCATGATGATAGTCCTGCACCTAATGATCCATAGTTTTTTTTTACATTATAGATTATTTGATCTAGACTTTCATCCAAGGATATTATTTAATCTAGACTTTCATCCAGATTTTACATGTTTGATGATTGACATGTACATATATAGTTATGTTCTTATATGTTACATTATGTTGGATTATGTTAGACTATGTTCTTTTACATGTTAGATTATGTTGGATAATGTTCTATTATGTTGGATAATGTTCTAGTTATGCTGGAAATTATGTTAGATTAGAAGGATTATGTTGGATTATGTTAGGGTTATAGTTATGTAATTAACTTTACATAATTAATAGCATACAAGTACCTAATTTAACTATAATTAGTTATGAATCACAATTTAAAATGAACACAAGTTAAATGAAAGAGTAAAAGTAATATATAATTACTTACAATTCCTAAATTCATCCCTTTAAGACACAAGTCCTAATTTGATCCCCTTAAGACAATTGTTCAAATTTCTTCCCTCGAGGCACATGTCCTAATTAGTTGCATACAAGTACCTAATTGAACTACAATTACTTCTGAATCACAATTTAAACTAAACATAAGTTACATGAAAGAGTAAAAGTAATACATAATTAGTTACAAGTCCTAATTTCATCCCCTTAAGACACAAGTCCTAATTTGATCCCCTTAAGACAATTATTCAAAATTTTTCCCCTCGAGGCACATGTCCTAATTAGTTATGAATCACAATTTAAACTAAACACAAGTTAAATGAAAGAGTAAAAGTAATATATAACTAGTTACAAGTCCTAATTTCATCCCCTTATGACACAAGTCCTAATTTGATCCCCTTAAGACAATTGTTCAATTTTTTTCCCCTCAAGGCACGTGTCCTAATTAGTTGCATACATGTACCTAATTGAATTGTAATTAGTTATGAATCACAATTTAAACTAAACAAAAGTTAAATGAAAGATTAAAAGTAATATATAATTAGTTACATGTCCTAATTTCATCCCCTTAAGACACAAATCCTAATTTCAACCAAATTTCAAATTGTTGAACCAAAGTTCAGATTTCAAATTTACTTTAGCAAAATTTTAGATTTCAAATAGTTCAACAAGTTGTATCTAGCTTATACCAAGTGGGTCAGCTCGTTGCTAGATAAAATTAATATTTTCCCATGATCATCAATATCGAGCCTCCACCTACGTATTCCATGTCCTTTGAAGAGTTAGACCAATGGCAATAACATGGTTACTATACTGACATACCTTATTGTTAGGTTGATAATCAGTGAAATGAATCCCATTCTTAAGTACTTTATTTTGCTTCAAATATGTTCCCTGCACAACAACAGAACCTACATACAAGTCAATCAAATAAGTCAATAAATTTGAATTCATAAAAAAAACATAAATGTACATACACATACATGATTCAACTATATACTAACCTATGGGAAACATAATTCCATCACTTATTTAAGTCTTTTTTAGCTTCTCACTTTTTGTGGTACAACACAATAAATAATAGCTAACACATTCTACATTTTTAGATTCTACCATGATTGCAAAAATATTTCCTACACAAAGTATATGTATATAAATTACATGTGTCATATATATATATATATAAACAAAAATTATGAAATACATACCAACTCTGATCAATCCTAAAATATGGTCATAATCAGTAGAAATCAATGGAATATCATCATAGTTTTCATCCTCAAACTCATTCGTATTGATAACATCTAGTGGCACCAAAGTCCATTCACCCACATATCCACATTCTTGATTAATACAACCATCATACTTTTCATCAATGCAATAAAGACAAAAACATGAGTACTCTCTTGTGTACAATGACCACACATTACAATCTATACTCATAACTGAATGCAACAATCACATATTCTTTACCCTCTTGCATACATGCATTGATCTTCTATTGACAGCTAAATGTAGGGTCCGTACATACATGTAAAAAATGAATTTTAAACATGTGTTTATGTACCATAATTTAGTTATGACATAATGTATTAAGTATAAAATTGATTCAATTAAATAATATTTGAAAATTAATTTATACCTGATATCTCCCAAAACACTCTGAATGGTATGACTTGCTTCACTTGTGATGATGTGTTATATGTATTTGTTGGCACCGTAAAATGTGTTTTGCACCACTCAACCACATCATGATTATTATTAATATGATACAAGCTCCTACACCATCATGCTCACCCTTTCCATGTCCACTCTGGAAAAAAACTCCAAATGTGTGGTGTATTAAGGTATCGATGATATCTACATAATGCATAAAATGGTCTAGCTAATTTAAATTGTGCTACACATCCATCTAACCATAAAAAATGTTTTTCTATTTTTATGCCTTTGTTTTTGAAAAAATCAAAAAATTTCCTAAAACAATGTTCCACAAAATGTGTGTCGTGTTCTTTGTCATCACTAATGTGAAAGTGACTCTTTTTTATGACTCATGCTTGATCTATACTCTCCACACCATCCAAATCAATTTGTGCATGTCGATAAGACACTTGAACCATAATAGTAACCTGCTCTGTATAGTAGTATTCCACTTGAAGTTGTTTTTGAGAAATGAATGAGTAATTCTTTGCAAAGTCAACAACATATAAAATTGTCTCGAGTGGGAAGGTTTCTCTTAGTGTTTGAAACTATTCTACTTGCCACTTAGCGAAAAAAGCATGATGTATATATGGTTGAATCAATTTACAAAAATTTGACATAACTTCTCTAGTAGATATGTCATCCTCTACATATTCTAACCTTGTTGATTATTTTCTAACTTTTGTTTTTGACTTTATGTACTTGTATCTCTTACATTTTACCATCCTCATCATATTAGTATCTTCATCTCTCAAAGGAAATTTGGTCAAGTTACCACATGTTTCACAAGTTCCTCTTATGCAATCTATTTCACATATTGTACAATCGTTTGGTTTGTCACATAAGATTGATGTTATGAATTGGCTCAGTCATTTACGAAAAATATTTTGAGAACCACCACTTTCTTCTATCATCTTTCTGAACCCTTGATAGTACAAATCAAATTCAACATGATATCAACAACAAAATGTTTCAAAAGATCTATTTATCTTCACAAAATAGGGTTTTAATCTTTCAAAAATTGTTTGTCCAATCTTTGTGTCGGGATTTAAATTACAAAATGAGAGATACAATTCATGTTGTGTGACATCCAACCAATGTTTTGCATGTTGAAGATACTCCTTAGGCCCAATCCTCTACTTGATTATGTCTCTTCTATTTGGTAAAGGATGAGTATTATCAATCCAAAATTGAATGACTAAGTTCTTAATTGTTTCCACAATCCTATTAGATCGAGGAACTCTACACATTAGTGCCTAGTTTCCTTCTAATGTACTATCATCCAAATTATTTCTCCTTTTTAGATGATGTAATATCATCTTTCCACTATACCCAATATGAGATGATAGTGAAGAGATTTGTCTTTTTTTCCATAATTTCTTATTTAAAATAGATGTTAGTATCACTCTTCATTCAATAGATTTATCTACAAATCTAGATTTTTTCCCCATGGAGTGTAACCTTCCTTAACACTTTCAACAATATCTTTTTGTAGTTTAGAACTCTTCCTCTTTTTTACACTTGTATCTATACCCAATAGTTTCAATGGCTCTTTTATTTCATCTTTAAGAAGTGAAATTGATAATAGTTGAGTTTTCTCCACTACATCAATATTCTCAAATTGTGCAATTATTTCTTTAGACTTTTTATTCAATTTCCTCTTCGTAGTATGTGTAGGTTATATAGAATATTCTCTCAATTTTTCCACATCCATTTCAATTAAATGATCTATGTTTCTATGATTAATTTTTCTCTTCAAACTTTGAGCTAGATTAACATTCTCATTTATTATTTGATCTCGAGCTACAAGAAAAATTAAAATAAAGACTTAAGATATAACTTTTCTTTAGTGTCCTCATATGTGTATATATAACATAACAAATGAACTATTAAATACAATTTTATCTAACCTTCAGATGGTCCTTCTTCAATATCCATTGCTTCATCTTCAATTTCCTCATGTCCAACATTTTTATCATCTACTACTGCATGTGCACGATATAACAAATAAAATCAAGCAAGTTTGTACTTCGAGATTTATCTCTAAAATTTAGAATTAAAGGTATAAAGTTTGCTTCTACACCTGAGTAGAAATCTAGAATTTCTAGAGATTATACTTGTGAGAGATGTGTGCATACATACATATTTGAACTTGGGATGAACATTCTCCAATCTCAGTAGGTTGTCTTGTTTCACTATGTCCTAAATAAATTCATAATTTAAAACATCATAATGAAAATGTACCCAAATTCTAAATATATATTTATAATTTAAAAACCATAATGTAATAAACCCTAATTATAAATATTCATAATTTAAAAACCATGATTTAATAAACCCTAATTATAAATATTTGTAATTTAAAAACCATAATCTAATAAACCCCAATTGTAAATATTCACAATTTAAAAACCATTTAATCTAATAAACCCTAATTGTAAATATTCATAATTTAAAAGCCATAATGTAATAAACCCTAAAATTGTAAATATTCATAATTTAAAAACCATAATCTAATAAACCCTAATAGGACTAGATATTCATAATTTAGTAAAACCTAATGCTAAATATTCATAATTCAATAAACCCTTAATATTAAGTTAATAGTAACCCTAAGTTTATATTTACCATATTTCTAATTGGATAAACCCTAATCTAACTATATACATAAAAAGGTCTATAATATGATTGCACCCTATATGAACTAAATATGCATTGGAAAAAATATATTGCACATGTACATACCTTGGCTCCTATAATATCCTACTAAAGTTTTTTGATGATTTTCTTCTTGTTGTTCATCAATTCTTCTTCGTGAATATTTACTCTCCCTTTTACCTTTATTGCCCATGTTGCAAATTATTTTTCCAAAACTCGAAAAAAAAATTTGCCAAATATGTCCTCCCTCCTAATTGAAGTGCAAATTATTTGAGTGGATTTGAATGTTAGAATTGAAAAAAAATAAAAAATTATATGAAAATTTCTATTTTTAGAAAAAAAGCCCTTAGGGTTGACTCTAGTTTTGATTGAAACTAGAGTAAGTAGTTTCGATCGAAACTACTTGCTCTAGTTTTGATCGAAACTACTTGCTCTAGTTTTGATCGAAACTACTTGCTCTAGTTTTGATCGAAACTACTTGCTCTAGTTTTGATCGAAACTAGAGCCACCCCCATTAACCCATATGGTAAAAAGGTTTCTAGTTTCAATAGAAACTAGAAACTTTAGTTTCTATTGAAACTAATGATTTTTATTTCGATAGAAACTTAGTTTCTATCGAAACTAAAAAAAAATTGGTTTTTTTGATGTGGGAGAAGGTTTACTATGGTTTCATGGCTTCTAGTCTCCATTACTAGGTTCATATGGAGCATAAAGTCGTGTCCTTTTTCATGATAGAAGTACTTTGAATGAACTTCTAATGACTATGAATTTGCTATATTTTGAATTTTTTAGATATACATTTTTTCACGTGAATTGAATAGAGGTTTGTTATAAAAAATAAGCCTATATATTGGATGCTCATGGAAAAATAGTAACTAAGAGATTTTAAAAAATTAAAAAGTAACTACGGTCTTCATATTTGAGTCCTCTTTCAATCCAAAAAAAATTGAAATTGGGTAAATATATAATAAGTTACATCTATCAAAAGCCATGTATGTCCAAATTCATGTTAGGTCAACTATAAACTCTAATAAAATATCAAATATTAAGGATAAAGATATTAGATCACCTCCATGTTTTGGTATGGACGGTAACAAACTGAATTCGAAAGAATCGCATTGATATCTATTGTAGAAAAAAGTTATGTGTGTCAAAAACAATGTCACTTTTTAAAAATTAGATTTTTGATAACATATAATTTTTCATGGGAGAAAAAATAATTCAATCAAATCAATTTAAAAAAAGTTTTAAATGTATTTGGATTCTACACATAAAATCCTAAAAGACTCTAATTTACTTCATCTTCAAATTTCTAACCATTAAAAGGCAATGTGCATCCGAAAGTGAAAGTTTTCTTGAAAAGTCATAGTTCAATGTCAATTTAGGGAAAAAAAGTGTAACCCATTATTGTGGGTTCACCCTTTATTAGATATAGGGAATGATGAAAGTAGTTGCAAGAGATGAAAAAGATTGTATTCATCATCAAGGAGTTGCTTTCGCTATCGCTAATTTGCCAAATTAGCCTTGGTCAACTAGAGTTAACCATCAAGCCTTGCCACATCGACCAAACATTTCTTACCATTCTACCACTCTATAAATAATTCAACTTTATACCTTGTGTTTAACTACCTATGATCGTAGCTTCACTACCACCTTTCTTCAATAATAGTTCCTACTTGGAAATCACAACCCATTAGTTATCATTGCTTCATAACCCACTCTTAACATTCTTCATTAATCACCGTGACTCTATGAAGATTGAGATCCTAACCACATTCGCACCATCACCACCTTAACCTAAGATTCACCCTCTAATCCTTGTGACCAAGAGAAATAAGGGGAATCATTTGATCACAACTCAAAACTTATCCACTTCTTAACCTACTGTGACCATGCGCTAGCCATAGATCTTAAAGATCTAACAATGCAAAATGTGTCTTTGAAGCATTGAAGATTTTCCCTTTTCACACTATCATGACTTAAGCCATATTATGTTAATTTAACCATGTGATCAGGCAAAAACAAAGCAAACATGCCTTTTCCATCTTGACCTTATTTAAGCCAATATGCTATGTGATGATGTGAACACAAGGCAATCACACATTCTCCTTCTTGATCCTAGTTAGCATTTAACCAACCATGACTATGCAAATCACATGGTCGTGACTTAAAAGTTCTAAGGAATAATATGAAATAAGGAATATAGCCAATGTTAAATTATTTCATTAAATGGATTATTATTTCAATTCAATTTTTGGCGAGAGCACATTTTAGTTAACAGTTCCTTCATTACACAACTTCTCATAAGCTTCCCTAATTTCAAAATCTCCCACTTCTATAATTTTGCACATGTAATAGCTTCTTTTGACTAATTCAAGTGGTTGATGAAGCTGTCATGATTGTAATGAGGGTTTGTTGTTCTTCCTTCTCTAGATACTCGACACTCTTTCATGCTCTTTATGTGTTCAATATTCTTGATCAACTCCTTGAAATCTCTGTTGGTTGCTTGAAATTAGTTAATCGGTCCAAGCTCTTCAAAATTTTGTTTGTAAAGTATGAAGTAATATATTCAAAAAAATTTATACACCTCTCTTTTGATCAGTTAGGTTCACCATTAATGTTACATACTTTGTTGAGTGGAAGCCAACTAGCACAATAGCTTGGTCTCTTCCATACTTTAGTCTCTATTGGAGTGCTTGGTCTATGTTGCAATACTTAGTCAACATATGTAGTTTACTAATACTTGGAAACCTTTCACAAACTTTGTGCTCATGCATCTTATATATGGAGGTATAAACTTTTGTCACACATTTATGTAAGGAACTGATGTATGATATATCATTTAGGTATACAATTCCATACATACCTCTTTTTCTCAGTTATAGATGATATGATCACCTTCTTCATCGGATTGGGTGACCTCAACTCCATTAGCACCACTATTTCCATCTTTTTTTTTCTTTTTCCATTTTTGGTTCATTTCATCCCTCACTTGCTCAATTTCCACTTTGCCTTTGCCTTTGTCCTTTGTCTGATTTTCTGAATGTAGTTGAGTCCTACAATTCTTTCTTTGATGTCCAAACTTTTAAAATTTTGAACATGTATTGTTAGATGTATAATTCTTCTTCTTCTAATTTGGTTAGTAGGGATTTATCTTTGATCTACATTCAAAGGCTCTGTGCCCATATTTCTGATAGTTGTAGTAGTATCCTTCAAATCTAGGTGTAGTAGGTGTATTCTATAGTCCTGATCTACACTCATGTATTTGATGTCCCTGTCTCTCATAGTAAAAGTAGTAACCAATAAACTTAGGTTTAGAAATTTGCATACCATGTTTTCTTTGATAAATATTTGCAATTTAACCAATTTTTCCATAGTGATAGCAAGTTGATTTGTCTTTTGGATTTGCACTTCTCATTTCTCCATTCCTGGATGATTCTCTTTTCTCAGTGCATGAATGTCTTGACTTATTATAACAACTTGATGACTTCATAAGTTCTTCAAAATATTTCATTGCTTCATTTGGTTTTTTGAATTTCTCCACAAATTCCTTCTCATTCTTTAGTATCACATTGTGAGATTTTAGTTTTGCAATATCCACATCCTTGTGATTCAATTTTTGATTTGCAGTAATTAGTTGATTCATCAAATCCATTTGTGTATTCATGAGCTTTTGCACATCTAAAATCCTTTCTTCAAGTCTTATAACCATTACTATTTTGTCTTCTTCATCTTTTTTTCTTTGTTTAGTCACTTCACATAGTCTCACTGATTCGATTTCATGTTATCTTTTCAGTGCCCTTATCTCTTCATTGAGGAGTTTGTTCCTTTTAAGTAGTACAAAAAATGATTTTTCATTAGAATTGATTGGTTTAAATAGTTCTTTAATCTCAAATTCTTCATAAGAGTATTGCTTTATCTGGATGGCAATTTCTTTTCTCCTTTTTAGGTAATCCTTTAGTTCTTGTCTTTCCTTCTCAAGTTTCTATAGTGTGAATTGGATATCAGTCACCTAATTGTCAATAGTCTTTTCTAGTTTACAAGCATCCATCTTCCAAGATCTAATCTCCAAGCCTTTAAGCTTCTTTTAGAGAACTAGTGCCCTAATACTAGTTGTTGATTAATGGAGAAGTAAACTAGATATTGAGAGGGAGGTGGGTGAATTAGATTCTATAACACTTTTACACTTTTCACATTTTCATCCACATCTATTAATAACTTGTACATGCAAAACTATAAATATAATCTTGCTTGTAACATGCAAATGTTTTCAATCACATGCATGCAAGTAATCACCTATAATAGAATGTTCATTACCCTAAAACACTCCAAGGTGAAGGTAAAATTGTAGTGGGGATGACACCCACAAATCTTTATTACAATAGTAATAAAGTTAACCAGTTAAGGTTGCAATGTTTGATCATAAAATATGGTCTACTTTGTGAGGATTCTATCATGTTAAAGACTTAAGAAACTACTAGGTTTCACCTTGTTAAAGGAATTGACACTTACAACTAAGTAAGGACTCTATTAGGAGATTTACAAAGATCTATTTAGACCACTTTATTAAGAGATTTACACTGATTCAAGTCTTCTAAAACTAATTTAATGTTTGACTCTTAGTTTTCTTTGTAAGATGATTTCAAGTCTCATCCTTATTAACTAATCCCTTCCTCTAATGTGATAACACTTGTCTTTCCCTTTCACATTCATTGCTCATGAATAGCTCACTTACTTTATTAGATGATAACAAAACCCTTGAATGACTTTTGATCTTCTCAATCCTTCATATTATAATGCTTCATGTTTGCACCTATACTCTTCTCTTCTCTTCCCATATCACAACATACAATCTAAGTTAAGATCATCGCTATTTAAAGATTTCCATAAAGAGTATTCTAGATGGTCTATGTTTTGCCTCTTCATCTTCTTCATTGAGTATACACATAGGGATATGTGATCCATGTCATGTAAATGTTCTATAAAAACCTCTTCAAGTATTAAATTTTTTGTAACAACCTCTTCAAAAATTAAATAAACCTTCCAAGTCAGCCTAGTAATCATTTTGCCTAAAACTTTGTTCCATTCTTGACTATTATGTAAACTCTATTTTTCTCAACCTTTACTATCTTAACCTTTGTTAACCTTCCAATGCTCAACATATATTGTGCTCAATACATATTACATCACTCGGTACTTATATACTTAGAATTTTATTGGTCATTGATTACTCACTCAGTCACTAATGAGCTTGGTACATATAGAAAATTACTATATGCCCATATACTTTCTCAACTTCTTTAGAATTGCTCAGTACATACTATATAATATACATGACTTGGCCTATGTAGAGTAGCTCAATCACAATGTTGACCATCTGACTCTGCCTTGTATATGACTAAGTGGTTGACACATAATGGTTAGAGATACCAATAGTAATAAATAGAAAGGTAAAGGTCAACATTGAAGAAGTAAGGAGTAAAATGAATCATACATGGAGATAGAGGTTAGATGGAGGCAATAGTGCAAATGGAGGAGTTATGATCACCAAATCTAATGGGTTAGGTGAATTACCCACCTCAAACTAAATGAGAATATATGTATGGAACTATGTTTCTAATTGCTAATATTGAAAACAATTATTTAATTACATATTTTCATTTATGTTACACAAATGTTACGTTCTAACCAAGCGCTACCAGTAGTAATCGAGCTTAGAAGACTCCAGTAGTAGCCAAGAAGAATTTTAGAACAAACCAAGTTTAGTGATCAAGTGTTAACCAAGCTAGGCTATTCATTGAAGGATTCAAGTGTTAACCAAGTCAAGTCAGTTACCAAGGGGGTTAAGTGCAAACTAAGTCTGGTTGGTTACTAAGGAACTCAGTCGTAACCGAGTGACCCATTTTTAGTATCAGCCAATCTATAGCATAAATTTTTTTTTTTTTGCAAGCCAACTTAATGAATGTTAATTATTTATTTTCAAGGGTATTCAAGTTGACTTGACTTTGGGTATGAAAGGTCAAGTTGTGGATTGAAATATGAAAGTTGTGGAAGAAGATAAGGTGCAAATAAAGAAGGATATTTGATTAAGGCTAGAACATCCAAGGAGCTATGAAGAATATTCTTATCAGGAAGGATCTAGAGGATAAACCATAATAATGATCTAAATTTGCAAGTCAATTGCTTCATTAATTAAGTCAATCATTGTTACTGTCTAACAATTATAGCAGTGAAGAAATCTCATAACAAAGTTAGCTTGACAATCATTTTGTAAATCCTTTAACAAAGTGACATATCTAGATTGAAGTGTCTTAAGACCTATAATAAGGCCACTCCTAACATGGTGATTCAAATCCTTTAACATGGTCACACCTAATAGTGTGTTTTGTAATATTTAATAGGGTTGCATCCTAACATGGCTCACTTCAAAAGAGTGAAAAGTTGTAGCTAGTTGCAATGGTGATTTTCCCAAATTAGGTTTCTATGTTAAATCTTGGTGTCTCATGTTATTTTCTTACTACTTTATTAAGTTAATAAAGGTTAATACACATTAATATCTCAATATTTCTTTGTTAATCAAGTTATAGTAAATATCTAGTTCTAACCAAGTTGTGCAAGGATTTGAGTTAATAGGAAGTTTGTGTTGACATCTAAGGGACTTTTAATTATTTTAGTGGTAACTAATTCACCCCTCCCCTTTGAAATACTCCTCTCATATTTCCAATGACTACATCATACATTGGTTCCTAATGTTGCATTCATAAAGTTCAAATCAACATGATTGAAGATGCATAAGGATATAAGTTTACATTTGAGGTGAAGACTTTTGGTACCAAGTTGAAATTTTGGTAGATTACCAAGTGTCAATTTTGAATGTCATTATGAACTGAGTCTTGATACCAATCGACTAAAGTTGAAAGAGGTGTGAGCACTGAGTTTCATTGAGTAAGTTGGGATAATTTTTATGCACCCAGTGCATGCCTAATAATCATATGAAGAATTTAATGGAGACTCAATTTGACCATTTGAACCTATTTAGTGGATTTTGAAGCTTATTTTGAATCACCAAGTTCTAAATTTTATAGAATAAACAATTTAGGTGTTTCGCAAAGTAATTTGTGTAAAGTTGTGAAGAGATTCAAGTGTGTTTCATTAGATTAACAATTAAGTTGTATGAAATCATTTGATCCAAGTTGTGAAGTTGTTTAATTTTTCAACCATAGATTACAAAGATGGCATTATTCACATATGCTAGTGAGAATAAGGACGCTTTAAGGGATAATAATGCATAAATTGTTTGAAATGATGCATGTCCTCTATTGAAGTTCAAAGGATATCTAGATATTGTGTTAACAAGAGATTTGTCAAAGGCATTGTCTATAATTCTATCTAGAGTGTTTATGGTACATGATGTTAGATCATGTTATATGTATAATATTGGAGAGATAGGTGATTTTGAGCTGAGAAATATTTATGATAAGTTGTGTGACAATGCAATATTAAGAGATAAGAACAAGGTCATGACCAAGAAAGGTTTATCTCTTTCAATAGAATTTCCAAAAGTATTCAAAGTTGAATGGATAAAGATCATGTTGATTTGAATGCATGACTTGAGATTATAGTTAGAGATCAAACCAGTCAGAATCACAAAGTCAATTATTCATCATGTCACTAGATACCCTATTTTAGATAGAGTGAAGACCATTTGATGTCAAGAAAGGGATATAATTAAAAAACTAATGAAGGAAAAGTGGAATGGCCAAGGTATGTTGGTAAATTCTATAAAGGACCATGTGATCGAGTTTGTCATTCAGGTTATTGCTTACAAGTTCTAGCAGTCAAGTTGAATGAATAATGCACCATGTGTAGTTGCTGACATGGGGTACAAATTTGGTAAGAAGGATCACAATTATTATTTGGATGAGTTGCAGCTCACCCAGCTAGCAGAGAACCTTGGAGTGATAAGGAGGGATAAGAATACATCTTGTAATTTTGGTTCTCTTATTATATGCATATTTTTCTATGTACAAAATTTATTTCCTACTATTGGAGATTTAGTTTGAGATAAAAAGACACCGATCATTGAGCAAAAAAATGAGTTCATTAATTAGATAGGTGAGAACTTTGAAACCATAATGGGTATTTTGAGGATTTCAAGCAAAAAATGAAAATTAGATTTAGAATACCTAAGTTATTCATTGATAAATATTATGATCACATATGTTTTCTTTTGGATATGGATTATACATACATTTAGGTTGTTATGTCAAGAGTGGCATGGCTAAGACCTCTACACTATGAGGCAAATGTTGATGAATTTTCAACTGCCATAATTGTAGTGTTAGCTAAGGAAATTGATAAGAATGCCAAACCATTCAGCACATATGAGATAGCCAAAATAAAATTAATGATGCAAACAAAGGTCCCCAAGATGGACAAGAAAAATAATAAGATGATCTAAAATTTGGAAGGAAAACTTGGAGAAGCACTGCTATATATTACTAATGGAAAGGGTGAAGATCTTAGCAATGATGAAGGTGATGAAGAAGAACATGAAGGAAAAGGAAAAGAGCTAGTTGTTACTAAGTGAAAGGAAACTAAAGGAAAATAAATTAGCGTGGTTGATCCTAAAGTGAGGAAAAGCTTGAAGAAAGTGGCATCCAAACCCACTACCACATCACAAAGGATCACTAAGTAGAGATCCCTTGAAGTAATTACTATAACTACTGAGCCATTAAAGAAAGGAATTGTGAAAATCACAAGGCCAATTAAAGGAAAAAATCCTAGGAAGAGGACATTAGATATAAGAGTTGTTGATCAAGGCCAACATAATAAGAAATAGAGGAAGCAAATGGTTGTTAAACCTAATGATGATGAGGAAGATGAGGCCAAATGGATCAAGTTAGATGACTTGGGTCAATTTAAAATTTTGCCAAGGAAAGAACAACAGGATATTGATAAGGTATGTAAGAACTTGAGAAGTTCAATAGGATTAGCAGGTTTTTAGTACATCAAATATGATACATTAGAAAAGATGATAAAGAGAAAGTAGAATACATTGTTATTGACATAATGGTGAATTTTAAGCACACACCAATAGAGTTAGGCCAAGGATTACTAGAATAATTTTATAATAAGATAGATGCAAAGTCGAAATGATCTCTAACTACAAAAAGATAAATGAGAGAGACTACATTAGCCCAGGTTATGCCCGATTTAGACAAACATCACATGCCAATAGCTATGAAGGACTATGAAAAGAAGTTTGTGCCAAAGAGAAGGGCATATAAAATTTTGAAAATAATAATTGAAGAGGTTATATAGGAGAGTAAAATATTATGGAAGATATTTTTTGGTCTCATGCCTATAGATGAAGAGAATGAAAATAAGGAAGAGAAGGATAAAGGAGAAGTGAAGTTAGATAATAAGGAAGACATCTATGTTGATGTCAAGAAGTTGGTTGAAATAATTCATAAGATGGAAAAGGAGAGTGAGAGGTAGAAAAATGTCATCATGATTGATGATGAACCTATAAATACTATAGTGCCAGATGTGAATAATGGTGATCAAGAGTCAGAAAGGATTGTGTCTACCAAGCTAGAAAAGAAGGAGCAACCTCCTAAATGAATTAAAGATGCATTGATGGAAACCATTCCAAGGATTGTGAAAATTAAGGAATATCCTAAGATTGGTAAGAAACAACAATATCAATAGGTAAAAATTAATATAATTAATATATCTATGGTTACTATTGAGACTAGTGTACACGTGCCAGGAGAGGCAAAAGATGTTTTTATTGTTGAGCAGTAGAGTAGGCCAAAAAATGAAGAGAGAGATTAGGTAGATGTTTCCAATAAGGGAAATCAAGAGGAGAAAAAGGAGAAAAAGAGCCACAATGAAAAAGTAGATCAATCTACTAATGGTAGTGAGAGGCCAATTATCTCAGGGCCTCAAATTAAGGGTAAAAATGAGATAGTACAACTAAGTTCCTTTGGTGAACTCACATTGAACAAGGAGCAAATAATACAAGAAGAGCCAAAAGGTGTTGAGGGAACACAAGAAAATATTCAAAGGCTGACTCTAGAGCTCCAAACTCAAAGTTTGTAGTTATCATTATCAACCTTTAGTTCTCCAAATTCAAAAGGAAAGAGGATTAAGAAGAAGAATGCCTAGCCACCTAGGAAGCCAGTGACGTTAGATGAAGTTATTGTGATTCCTAATTGGGATACTAATAACTTAACATATGAGTAGTTGATAACCTTGCAAGACTTATTGGCAATGAAGAGAAGACAACAAGAGTTGAAAAGAGATTTGCATCAAAAGTAGGTATTACATGAGATTAAAGATATTTTCATAAAAGTTGATGTGGAAAACCTTAATGAAAAATCTCCTATTATATCTCAATTAATTCATATTGTGGAGAAAGTTAATGATACAGATATCAATGCCAATGATAAATTGATGCAAAGAATATAAAAATAGGTACATGTGATGTTACCTATTTTTTATAACAAAGAATATAAAAAAATAGTACATGATTTTCTACATTTAAATACTACAAGTATCATTCTATGAATAAAGAGGACAAGAAAAAGGTCAAAGATATTGTGATAGTCATGATAGGTAGAATAAAGTGTACATTTATAGAAATTGGAAATCTAATTCCTAGTGATTTATATCAACAAATTGATAGTTGATGGAAGTATCCTCTAAGGACCAAGAAAGAAATGAGAGGAAAAACATTGGCCACTCTTATGCTAGATTTTGTCTTGAAGACATAAACTTGAAGCATTAAAAAGATAGATTTGTACAAAAATAAAGAGTTATTTAAGTTTTGACTGGTAATTTGAAATTAGTTGATGAAGATTTAGAGATGATTTGGAAACAATTATATAACATCAAGGATCTAATAGAAGTAATCCAAGTGGACAACACCAAGCCTGAGAAGAAGGTTGAGCTTAAGAAAAAGAAGATGAAGAGTTTGTTAAAAATTCACCATAATAATGGGTAGATTATGTACAAAACATGGTAGAAGACATTACTAGGAGGGCCATAACTATTGAAGATTCCCTAGATGAGTATCTAGCTAAAAACCTAAAGAAAGATGAAGATATAATGATTGGAACCAAGCAAAAAGATAAAGGTCCTATATCTACCAATCCAACATTCTTTCACATACCAAGATATGCACCTATCATTAAAAAAATCAAACCATACCCAACATCTAAGATACAAGAAAAAATCCAAGAGATATATTTATTGGGTCATTGCATACACTTGTAAATACTATTCCAATGATTACCAATGAAGAATAAAATGATGTAGATACCAAGCAATAGGATCAAGAGACTCAAAAGAGATCAGGGGGAGAAATAATTGAAACTAATAATGTTGAACAAGGAACTACAAATGTTGATACTGAACATTCTCAAACTAGAGGAGACTCCATAGAGAAGAATAAAGATAATTATACTACAAGTGAAGAAGAACTAACCCATGGACCTCTGAGCAAGGGAATTATTGGGCAAGGCCAACAAGTTTCTCTAATTGCAAATAATCCAAAAAAAATTATCATTATCTTTCTGAACAAAAAATGTTGTATATAACCCCATGTTGTTATAACCACTCTCTACATGTCATTTAGAAGAACAAAAGAAATAGGAGAAACAAAATAATGCAACATTGAGACAATTTGAGGATAAGCCTCAAGTTCCATCATTGCAAATTATTACTGGTCCAAGTATTACATAAGATGAACAAGCAAAGGAGATAATGAAAGAGGACACACAAAAAAGTGAGGAACCCAAATAGGCACATCAGGAGTCTATAGCTCTAGCTCCTTTACAAGTTTCATTGAGCGCAAGTCACATTGATTCAAAAGGAAAGAAGATGAAGAAAAAGAAGAAGGAAGCACAAGAACTCAAGAATAACCTAGTGACATTAGATGAAGTGATTTTCATACCATCATGGGATCTAAATATATTTGATAAAGAAAGAATAGAAGTATATACCAAGATCTGTGATAGAAAAAGGGAGCAAGCGAGATTGAGAAAGGAGCGCACACAAAAACAAGTGCTACATGGTGTCAAATATATATTTCTAGATGTTGTTCTAGGTATTTTTATTGAATGAGAAATCAAATATTTTAGATTAATTAGTACAGATTGTGGACAATCTCAATGCACTGGAAATAGATACATAATCAAAGCTTATGGAGTGAGCCAAGAAGAAATCTGAAAGTCAAGTGTTCGATAAAATTTCAAGTGAAATTGTTATACAATAAGTTACTTTGTCCACATATGTTGCTAAACTAGAAAATATTGTAAAGAATGTTTTATTATTGTTTCAAAAATTGTGCGATATCCCCTAGCTGACAAGTGAAGTTAAAGATAAATTGAAAAAGGTCAATGATGATATGAAGGAAAGTGTAGATGAATTAAAAACAATCCAAGTACATCATCCATGCACTACAACCGAGTGAGATTCCTCACTAGACTACAACATGATTCTTTAAAAGAAGAAAGTAATCTGAGAGATGAGATCAACAAAATTCAAGCATTGTTATTACATCGTTTGGAGGTTATGAAAGATCAAATTAAAGATGCCAAGGATCACATAGCCACCCTGAGTTTATCAATTGTTAATCATATGACATATATCACAAAAAAGTGGGGATAGAAAAGTAGATCATTGAGCTAATCAAGTCCAATTGGGACAATACACTAGAGATTAAAAATCACAAGGATTTTCTTGATGATTTTGGATTGCATCTAAAGTAAGTATTTCTATGTTTAAAGTTATTTTGACATCATCATCAAAAAAAAGGGGAAATATTTTTTTTTCTATATCTTTATTTGTATTATGTTTACATATGAAGTTATAAGGATTTCATATAATAAAACAAAACGAAAAAATTTAAAAAGATTTTGAAAAATAGGACATATCAAGGAAGATAAGCATAGGGAGATTTGTATATATTTTTGTACATAATGTTTTTTCCACTAATTTCAAAAGGGGATAATGTTATTTTCATATATAATCATATTGTCAATTACTGTTAAAAATCCAAGTGAAGGTGAGAATTGTAGCAATTGAGAAAAACCAACTACACATTTCACCAAGAAAGGAAACCAAAGAGGGAAAAAGCGCAACTTGGAAATCTCAATGGAGTGAGAGCAAAATGCATTCCAAGATACTAAAAAAGAAAATACAAGAGTTCAACCTTAAAGGTGAATGAAACCCTAAAAAGGGAAAAGAAACTAGGTTGTGTATTATAATTAATATAAAATATTAATTATATGTACCTAAGAGATAGCTTAAGTAAACTAGAGTAATCAAAAATTTAATTAATTAAATCAAGACAATCTAATTAATAAGCATAAATAAATAATTACTCTAACACCCCCCTTAAGCAAAGCATAGAAGGTAAGCTAACGTAACAAAGCAATGAAAATAGGAAAATGGGTCCCAGCAACAAGACCTGATCAGGTACCCAAAACAAGGGAATCTCTATAAACTGGAGACAAAGGAGAAAACCTAGTGGAAAAAACTCCTCTCCAAAAATAGATAGAACAAACATTCTAGAAAAAACATGAAGGAGGGAAGGCCTCAAAAAGACTCTCTGAGGACAACTTTTGTAACCTCGAGCATAGACTACAACTAAAGATAGCATGGCATTGCAAAAGATTTGGTGAAGATGTCAGCAACCTACACATTAGTAGGAATATACTCCAAAGAGAGAACACCATCCTAAATCTATTGACAGATGAAATGCATATGAAACTCAATGTGTTTAGTGCACTGATGCTCCATCAGGTTGCAGGAAATATGAATAGCACTCTGATTATTCCACCATAGAGCAGTGGCATGATTAGGAGGAAAACTAGACTCAGTCATCAACTATTGAAGCCATAAAATCTCATGAATAGCATGCACTTTTTCTTTATACTCAACCTCTATAGATGAAATTATGCAAGCATGTTGCTTCTTGCACGACTAGGTGATAGGACCATAGCCAAGACAAAAGACAAAGCTAGAAGTAGACTTCCAATCAACAACATCACTAGCCTAATCTAATTCAATGAAGCCAACAATGTGAGGAGTCCCTAATGTGTAATATATGACATACATAAGTGTACCCTAAATGTATCTCAAAATATGCTTGGAAACTTTCCAATGACTCTCACAAGGCTCATGTGAAAATCAAGATACAAGACTAACTACAAAGGAGAGATTAGGATGAGTATGCATTAAGTACAACAAGCTACCAACCAACTACCAACACAATGTGGGATCCATTGAAGGTAAAGTGCAAGAGGTAGACAAATTAATACCTGACTGAAAAGGTGTGGGAGCAAGCTTTCAATCAAGCATGTCAAAGCGTTGAAACATGTCAAGAGCATACCTCTACTGGTAAAAAAAGATCCTAGCAGAAGACTGAACAATCTTTAGACCAAGAAAGTATTGTAACAGACCAATATTAGTCATCTCAAACTATTCCATCAATGCTCTCTTAACATCCTAAAGCATAGAGGATGATCTATCTATGAGAAGAAGATCATCAACATATAGCACAAGGATCAAAACCTCAGCCTTAAGATGTTGAATGTATACTGTAGGATTAGAATAGCAGTGTGTAAAGCCTGTAGAAAGCAAAAAAGAGTTCATCTTCTCATACCAAGCCCAAGGGGCATGTTTGAGACTATACAATGAGTGTCAAAGTTTGAAAACCAATGAGGAATCCTACACAAATCCCTAAGGCTACTCTATGTAAATCTCCTCAGTAAGATCACCATGCAAGAATACACTCTTCACATCCATCTGAAAAATGGGCCATCCTTGAAAATTTGTGAGGGATAAGACAAGGTGAATAGAGTTCATCTTGGTGACAAAAGAAAACATCTTAGTATAATCAATACCCTCAACTTGTGAAAAACCATTTGCAACAAGACATGCCTTGTACTTATCAATAGAACCATCAATAGCAAACTTAGTATGATATAAACATTTGCATCACACTAACTTTCTTACCTTAGGAAGAGAACAAAGATCCCAAGTATAATTCTTCATCAAAGAAGAATACTCCTCCTCCATGGCACTGTCCCACTCAGAATGTCCTATCATTGCTGCAAATGTGTGAGGATCATCACAAATAGCATGACTAAGAAGATTAGAACCTACAGTATGAGATCAGGTGTGATGGGAAGTGGAAGGGTCACCAGATAGAGATCCTGCAACCTCAATTATAACATGAGCCCATTTATGCATCTATGGAGAATCCTGTGGTAGAGGTAAATAGGGATCACCAAGATCATCATCCTCATCATCTGGAAAAGAGACTAGAAAGGATGAGGGAGTAGTGGTAAGTAAAGTAGACTCTAGAGATAGGGTATCTACTACAGGAAGGTGCTCGTCAACTAGACATCCCATCAAAATAAGACATGTTTGGAATTAGGATCAAATAATCTATATGCCTTAACATTCTTGCAATAGTCAACAAAAATGGCGTGTTGGCTCTTCCACTCCATTGCTCTACTCTAAGCATCAGGTACAAATGCCAATGCTTCACTACCAAAAAATTGGAATGAAGATACATTAGGCTTGACATGAGAGCAAGCCTCCTCAGGAGTCATATGTCAAACTACCTTGTGAGGCATCTAATTCTGAATATAGTTGGAACAATTGACTACCTCTGCCCAAAAGGATGAATCCATGGACTTGGATTGTATCATACAATTACCTATCTCCTGGAGTGTTATGTTCTTTCTCTCTGTCACACCATTCTGATGAAGGATGTAGGGCACTAAAGACTGATGTTGAAGACCATGTTCAAAGCAAAAATCCCTAAAAGCTTGGTTTACATACTCCCCCTCATTATCTATGTGTGTTGAATAGTTTTGAAGCCTATTATGCCTATCATAATTTCCTTGGAACTGAGGTTTATCTATGGGAGGACCTTTTTCAATTCTATTTGTGAGGATTTTGAGATCCTTGACAGCACTAAGAACTTGAGCTATCTTATCTACCTCTTGCTTCTTACTTCCCAGAGGTTTTTGATCTTCTTTCTTATTTCCTTTACTCTCAAAAAATATAGAATCATCTCTCTTATTCCCCAACTTACTAGAGATCCTCATATTGTTCTTAATGTTTATTGTAATCCTAAAATCATCTCTAGGAGTTCTTGGATCTTTGTCTCTTAAAAAGTATCCAATCTTATGATAAAAAGCATTAAAATAAGTGGTAAGAAAAACCTTATCATCAAGTCTCATAACTTGAAATAATTTGTACATCCCCTTCTAAAATATAGAATTAAAATTAGAGATGAATTCATTATGGATTTTATTTGTATTATTTAATTCATTTAAAATGTAAGTAGCATTAGGTTTATCACCATACTACTCCTTAAAACTATGCTCCAGCTCTCTCCATGAGGATATGGACCCCTCAGGAATCTTTTGAACCATTCCCTTAGATCTTTAGTTAGTGAATGCACAAATAATTTCATAACTACATCCTCATACTCAACATCATAATCATTTAGCAAGTCTACAAAACATCTCAAATGATCTTCACAAGTAACAACATTGTTTCCAAAAAATTTAGTTAATTTATTTCTCAATTCTTGCACAATAGCATTTGGATATCCAAGGATCCCATTAAACAATTATCTATATCCCTCTAATTGGATTAGTCTCCTTTGTGTTCCTACCCTAGTATTACCACTAGATCTAGATGTATTATTTGTAATAGTGTTTGAAACTACCTTAACATTAGTATACACTTTTTGAGAAGACAAAGTAGGGGCATCAAATGTAACAGTCTTATTAGCACTAGTTTTTGGCATGGAACCCAAAGGTATACCTATTTAAGGAGTAGTTTTTGTCTAGACATTTGAAGTGCTTGTGAGAAATTGAATTTTCCTTTTCATTTCAGTAATAGAAGCGATATTATCTACTCTCTCTAAATCCTTCGCTAACTCTTCCCTCTCTTTTCTCTTCTTCTCCAACTCTATATCAAAGAATGGCATAATAGCTTGACAACTTGTTATCTATATAGGCTCATTTATTGCAATACCAATCACCTTTTTCTTTCTTTTATTTTTCTCAAAAACAAAGGACCCAACATCTTCATCTTCATTATTTTCAAATAAAATGGTTTTGTAACTTTGCACCTGTCTAACAATAGAGCCTTCCTTTTCAAATTCTTGGTTACTCAACAAATATTCTTTCTCCTTTCTCAAGTTAGCAAGTTCATCCAACATTATGGTTATCCAAGGAGCGGTAACTTTTTCATTTATCCTTTTTAGAGAAACAATTCTCTTGAGTAAACTCTCTCTTTCTTCTATCACTTTTATTATCTCTCCCTTCCTTTCTTTTTGGAGATGCCTCTCTATTTCCAATTGCTCAGCAAATTACATTCTCAATATGCTCAAATGATCTAGATTTGGCCTAACATCTTTAGAACTAGAAGTCATGTTTGTATCTATAAGATATACACATATTGACTCCTTCTAGGGAGAATTTGAAAGAATAGGATCTCGGTGGGTATGGAACAAATCATTGCTTCTTCTTTTTTCCACATTCACTGGATCTTGGTGTATCACCTTCTCTTGACCTATGACTTCTAGTATGTCATAAAAATTGTCATCAAAGAGTTCACTAATAGACTTAGAACTTTTGTAAGAGTATTCTTTCTCACTAAGAGAAACATTTGTCTGCCTATTAGTATTGATTTTCTCTAAAGGGTCTGGTTCTTTTGGTGGCTCGCCCTTTTTCCAAACCAACCTTTCCATCCTTCTAGAGGAAGTTCTCCCTAAAGATTTTCTTATGGGTTATTTCTAAAAAATTCTCATTTGTTCTTTCTTCTATCTATGGTTTTCAAAATAAAATGACATTGGTTCTTTAACCTCTAATTCGCCACCCACTACTTATGGTAAATGTGATTTGGAATAAAAGACCTTGAAAGTTCTAATGAATCATTTACTACTAAAAATATGGTTATGACTTTCACTAGACAGTACTTATGGAACATTTTTTTATAGAAAATAATCATGGTCTACCCCAATAGGAAAAGGACATGACATCTATTGTAGTATTTTTAATATACATCTACAATACTCCCTAGTAGAGTCACCATTTTTGTTGGTTTATGGTTTAACAAATTTGTAATTTATACTAAAGAAAGAAAAAATAGCATATTACTTAGCATTTAGCTACTTCCCATGATTGGTATACTCTATTTGCTCTTGGACCAACTTAACAAAGAACTTATGCTTCCTACACTTTAGGTTCTACTAAACCAAGGTGGGTCAACCTAAGGATTTGACATCTTTTAGGAGTAATGCTTTATACTACAAACCCTTCACAATATATTTTGGCCTTCAAACTTCTTGAAATTGCAAAATAAATGAGAAGTCAACAATCGCTAATGATGAACTTGATAGATTCATGCATCAAGTAATGACCAAATTTACACTCCAATATGACAATAATTCTTTGATGATTTTGATTTATAAAAATGTGTTCATGCTAAGACAAGATTGGTATTTCTTGATTTATTCAACCTAAAGACTAGTGCCTTAAACCATTGTCAAAATAGAGTCATATCAGTTATCATTTAAATCTATTTAATTGACTTGCAATTAAATGTATCAACTACTAATCTCCAAATAATATACTTATCATATCCCATTCATACCCTAAATGATCCTATCATTCTATGAAAGAGTTTATCTAATTCTTTGAACTAAAAGCAGCTCTGAAATGATATACAACTCATTAAATTGTATTGAATAAAATGAAACTTGTTCATTCATTCTCAAAATTACAAAAGCATGAAATTGGAGATAGAACTATGAGACACAGATGCCCTACAACACTTTCTAGTATTGATTTCTTTAAAAATAATACATAGTTTTTATATGATACTTATGAAAAATATATAAAATTTGAACCAGAATTCCATTAATCTCCAAAATTCTATATAGAACAAGCTAAATACATCAAATACTTAACACAAAACCTAGGACTGACTCAAAATGATATGTATCAATATAAAATAAGAATTCAAACCATTTTTCTAGGCCTTGGGAATCCTTTTATAGAAGAAGGATTGCAACAAGCTTTAGCCTAGAAAGGGTTTACACATGTCAAGCTATAACTTGTGACAATTTTGTTTCATAAAAGACACAACATTGGCAAGAAAAAAATATGGATATAGCCAAAACTTGGACAACTATTATTATATATGTTCAGGATCAAATCTTTGTTTGCAATGAGAGAATACCAACAATAGGTAAACAAAAAAGATAAGGTATCTCATTGAATCAGTTGTCCTTCCTATCTAATGCATCTTCTTTCATCTCATTTAATCGCTATCTCTAGATGGCAATGCCTTAATATTAGCTATAAATTCCCATATGGTAATGTTAGTTTTGATGTCTCATCAGGTGGCCCCTCTAATAGTGTTCATCTCATTCAGATATTTGTTTCATTTTGAATCCATTATAGCTTTAACTTCTATAAAAAAATTGTTCATGTCCATTTCAATTTTGTATAAGATATCAGTCATATCTATATTGTTGCCATAGTATTTTCATCATTACATTAAGCAAAAAACCTCTCGTGCTTCAAAATATCCTCAAAAGATGTGTACCACTCCTACCATTGTTTCAATTACCTTCACCATCAATGATTTTTGACACAAAGTCAGGTGTACCTTCAGCAATTGTTTTCATCTTATTTTGGATTATTTGCATCTTTCCCAAGAAAAAAAATCCATCTCTTTAACCTTATTAAAAAAAATTCTAGTTGGAATAATAATTTCTTTTGGCAATTATTTCTTATAAGTTATAATTGGAACAAGTTTATCAAAGAATTTCATGTATAGACCCTATTTAGTGAATAGGGGGAAAGCAATGATAGTGACTCAGAACATTGGTATTTAGCACCTTGTAGTGAGATGTAGTTGCTATAAAATTTTTATGAAATTTGTTTCAGGACACCTATCTTGTGGGCAAGCATATTTTCCATTTTCCTTATTTCCACTTTCTTATATGTTTCTTCTTCATCCACATCTATATAAATTGTCTGATTTGCTACTCCTTCCATGTTTGACACATCTCCTTATGTTTGTGTCTCTTTATCATTTACCTCTATAATTGGTCTAGTAATATCCTTTAGTGTTTTTACTTCATTTTCTAGAGTAGCATTTCTATGTTCCAATACATATGTCTTCTTGATTTCCTCCTCATATTATTATCTTGTTTCTATATATTTTCCATAGGCCTAATATAGTTTCTGGTCTAGTAAATCTATTTTACTTTTTCCCATAAGTGAGACTATATTCATCATATTATGTATTTGATCTCCAAAAGTGGAATGGGCATTCTAGAAAACTGCATTCCCTTGTGGCAAATCTCTAATTTTCACCAATGTTTTTTTGTCATATTCTAGAATAATACTCCACATTATGGTTATTTGATCATTAGTTGCAAGTTTAGCCACCTTTTCTTCTGAATCTCCTAGTTGTAATTACAAATCCATTTATTTTCTTTAATTTAAAAAGAAAACTTTTGGTTTCTTTAGTTATGATAAGATCATCATCACACACAAATTCATGAGCTTATATGATTCTATCATCAATCATCTTGGCCTCAAGCTCGGTATTTTTAGGGATCCTCTCACTTTCAGTGGCTTGCCTCATCAAAAACCTATGCCTTAAATCATCAAAGTATTTGCTTCTTCTAGGCATGATTTGGAGATTCTTTTCCCTAACCTTATGTGGTATCTCAATCAATTTTTATTTCTTTTTTCCTCCTTGGGCCCATGTTGAGATTTTTGGTTTCTCCTCTTCCTCATCAACCTCTAGCACAATGTCCTACATGGGAGACTCAGGCTCTAATCTGTTGAGATTTTTGGTTTCTCCTCTTCCTCATCAACCTCTAGCATAATGTCCTACATGGGAGACTTAGGCTCTAATCTATCTCTCATTTATGGAGGCACTTGGGCTATTATTTCTTGAAAACTTTGAAAGCATTTATTATACCTATCCAAATACATTTCTTCATGATAAAAAAAACCTTGAATAAGGGCTAATCATTTTCAGCTCTTCTTCAATTTTCATTATTTCTCTTCATTTCACAGTTCTATTGCTGCATACTTTTGTTTCCAAATAATTAGTAATGACATCCTCTTCCCATGTTTGTTTCCTTAGGGGAAAATTGTATCCCCTCATCTATCTCAAGGTTGTCCTAATAACATCATTAGGATCATATATCCTTACAATCCCAATTGGCAACTTAAAAATCTCTAATGAATACATCAAGTTCTTCAACTATATATTTTGTTATATTAAAATCTCCTAGTTTGAAATTTCTACAAACAAAAGTCCCCTTTGAGATAGTGGGCCTTAAGTATTCCCTATTCATCAAAACTAGTCGCTAAAAAAACTCAATAATTCCTAATCTTTCACTGACATATTTGGGAAGAAGATGAGGTGGTTGTGGGCATCCATAAACCCTTATTATATAACAATTTTCAAATAGAAAATATATTCCCCAATCATGTCACAATTTTCTATCACCATAATAACATCTAGATGGTTTAAGTAATTTCCTCATAGCCCTTGGGACCCTCTTGTTTACATCGCCTAGAATATTCAAAATAGGATGCACAAAATCATTGTAAAAAGAAAGAGAATTTGAATAAGGGTAAAAAAAATTCCATACTTGTGTCAGGTAATTTTTTTTCCCATTTCCTTTTTTTCTTCAATGTAACTTGGTTTTATATACCCCACATTCTTTTACAGGATCATATACATCAACAATGAACATTGGTGAAACTTGAAATTATTTAGTTCTCCCTATTGTGCAACAATATTTTTATTGTGGATAACATTGATTATGTGAGTGACAAAATAATATCCAACATTTGTATGTTGATCCTGTATATCCAATGTCATTATATACAAACAACTAGGAGCATTCATGGTCCCATCCAATCCCCTTACTTTGCTCAAACCAAAGATAGTGTATTGGAGATATCTTCTCAAGTACTCAAGGGGCATGAAATCCCCTACCTTCTTTGGAATATCACCCTTCTCCTTCTTGGGCATAGGGATATGTTTCCTTATGACTTTCCCAGTAAGAATTTTTTTTTTGTATTTTGAAAGTTTCTTCAAGTTTCCCCAAATAAATAATATGATTAATGGGTCCTCCTAAATCAAAAACCTCTATGAAAGTCTCCATGTCCAATTTACACAATATACTTATATCTTTTTTGTGAAATGTATGGATAACTGGATTATATGCTTTAATGAAAGCTTTTAATAGGTATGCATCAACAAAAACCTCTAGTAGAACTAGTTTTCCCAAATTCCTATTTTAAAGATTTGAAATTGGAATTTAACACACCTTGTTATTGTAGAAGAACTAGAATAATTCATTTCCATTTGTTTTAGGTACTACTACATCTCAACAAAAACTTTATGGATCCTTCAAGACATGGGAATTCACAAACTGTGCATTTGATGAACTCGACAAGAAATACACCCATTCTTCTATGAATGGACTAGGGATTTTCATCTTTCCTTACACAATACTAAAATAAACCTCCTAAACTTATACTTGAGCAATTAATTTTCCTTCTTCTTGCACCATTTTCTAAAATTCAAATATTTGGTCGAGCTTTCTATATAATTCTCTTCTCTACAATATCAACTTTATTGATACTAATGACAAAAAGTGTTACATCAAACCTTTAATGGTTCCTATGAGTTAAGAGTGGCATTAATGGAATTTAAGGTGACATGCATGAAATATTTCAATTTCTAGAAAACACTTGCATTTACACTTTATGGTTTTTGTATTGCCAGTCATCATTTAGCCAATGCCTGGGAAATCACTCTTTTCATAATGTACCTAAACTTTTTAATAGAAATGATGTAATGACAACCACTTATCTTACCCATATGTACTTTTTGGCAGTAATTAGTGGCTTAATATCCTAATCTACAATAGTGCAAAACCTTAGCAACCACAACCTCTTGCAACATCTTGAGATTTTTATGCCAACATATCTTGCTTATAGTGATGTTGTGTGTTAACTCTATCTGCACCTCATGACTCATATTTTCCATGAAACTTTTGCCTCTGTGAATCAGTGAAAGTCATTTGATTCTTTCATCACCATGTCACAATAGTTATAAAATATGGAAATCACTAAAAGTGGAAATCTAGCATCAATGTCCATCTTTACAATTGATCGCCTTATCACAACTATCTTTCTTTATTGCATTTAGAACACCCAACGGAGTAGTGAGAAATTGTTACATTCCCTTTTATGCTTCTTTGCAACCCTTTGTTAACCTTGTAACCTTAAGCCTTGAGATCCATCATTAACAAAAGCCTTTTCATTTTATAAGCTTCTCACTATATTACGATTGTCAACTCAAACCACTTTCTTAACCGCATGAAGTTGCAAACATGGTTAATCTCTGAATCTCCACTTAACATCAACACTAAGAATTTAAACCCATGATCGAGAGTTATAGTTTATATTTACATTGATCACCGCTTCTCCACATTAAAATTAGTTATGTCATACTTATTTTCCCATATCACTCCACATGGCATGGTTGTGACCTTTCATACACATCAAGATGATCTTTTTTGAGATTGTCGAATTATCTCAACCATCACTACTAATCATAGAGACATTGCAAATACCCTCTAGAAAACTATGCCATACTGCCATATAGAGACATGGTGCCTAGGAAGGAATTATGACATTGTAACTTAAATGTAACACCAACCCACTTCAAACACAAAACTACACATATAAAGGATTGACCTAAGGGTTTAAACCATGGAAAGGAAAATAATAAAAGGAAAAGGCATACAAGGACAAAATTAGGGCTTCTAGAACCCTTACCTAAAACAATTCTCAAGCTCCAAAATCATGCCTTATACTTTTAACTATCGTATTCCAAAAATAGGCTAACATTATCTCTTTCTAGGAATGATGGATAGCGTGCATCCATGCATAAATCTAGAATCTCTAGTTATATTAGACCACATCTTAACAAGATGACAACTACTTAAAGAGAATTTTTTGATCAAATTAAGGAAATAGTACAACATATTTATAGGAATATACAATATTTATAGGAATATACAATATTTATAGATGTATAGGAACCCTAAACTACATTTCATGGAATAGAAAGTACCTTCAATAAAAGTATTTTTTTAGGAATTGTCCATGAACTGAAAATTCCAAAATATCTCTTGATAGCCCTTTGATGAAATATGAGTCTTGTCCCCATTTTTCATGAATCATATATGGACCAAGTCGAATGGGATCAAATTTCCCATGTTTTTCTTTATCTTCCATTTTAGCATTCTAGAGTAGTACTAATTCTTCTGACTCAAATTTCCTTTCTAATTCCTTTTTATCATACAAATGTTTTACCTGTAGTTACAATTTTTCATTTCTTGCAGAAGCTTCTTGTTGTGGTCTCACAATGCATGCCCCATTTTGAGTCACAAAATGGGGGCCTCCTAGTTTCTCAAAACTTCTACAAGGCACCCAATTAGGTGCCTTGGTCATTTAAGACCCTCCTTTGGATCTAGATTAAACCCCAATCTTCAATCAAGAAATTTTGGGTACGGAGATAGGGTGAAAAATCATAGAGACAAGGCAAAAAAAATTAATTTATCAAGCCCCTTAGTGCATAAAGTGTGCATATGCATAGATACACACTTCACCTCTCTTTGAGTGTTAGGCCTCACCCAATCTGCCTTAGCATAGATGACATATCTACATTATGATACTTCTAATTCTATGTTTTGATTCACTTTTGAGACTATAGGGTTATGTCATTTTAATATCTACATTTTGATGATCCGCACTTATGTCTGCATATTAGGACCTAATTGATGTATTTAATGATTTCATTTCATGTTCTAAACTATTTTAATTGCTTTAATGGAAACTGAATTGTAGAAATATTTGAAATGTAAAATTGTAATGTTCAAGTGAAAAAATAGTGCCAAAGGATAGATTTAGATATGCAAACGAACCCAACTCACATGCCTTGTAACTTAATAGTCACGAATTCAATATTTCATCACTATGGTAGAAAATAGATTATGGGGTTGTTCAGAATTTTAATCTGATCATGTTACATAAAAATCAATGTTGATATGCAGGGATTGGTATTTTAATATTTTGAATGTATTATAAGAAAATGATTAGAAAAGGGAAAGTTACTTGGAAATGATGAAATATGCAAGCCTAATGTTGAATGTGAAAGTGATTTATTGTACTTATTTATATATTGCTTATAAGATTTCTTGGATTACTGATGCTCAAGTTTAGTGTGCAGGAATTTGACCATGGGATTTAATGGGGAACCAAGGCTCAAGCCCATGTGAACATGACATAACCAAGGTTGAATCAGTGGAAAAGATTCAAACCTCATTGTAATATGCTTTGTTTCATAAATGTGAATTGTATGGGTGTGTAATAGTTTAATTCATATATAATTAGAGACATGTCACTATAAATGTAATGTGATATTTTTATGTGTCACTTGACACTTGTGTTGTCCACATTGATGACTTGTCATTTAGGGTATTGGTAGAGTGTTAAGAGAAATCTCCATCAAGGGAATTTCGAATTCCAACTTCTTATTAATTTTTAAGGATCAAAAAGTGGTCCTAGGGGGTTATTTTGATGAAAAATTAGTGCTCTCATGATAGTACTATGGGTTGGGGGTCTAGATTTAACCTTTAGTAGGCATAGAAGAGCTTGGGAACCCTCCAAACATGTCATTTTCTTAGAATTTCGAAATTGAAGAGTTCACATGTTTTCTTCCACTTGGTCAAGATTAGAATTGTAGAAAGAGTCAAGGTTGTAAGAAAGGAGAGGCTTCTTGTTTCGGTCAATTTTTAGCTAAGTGATAAGTTGGAGGCCTTTTAGAGGGCTTGGGAGAAAATTAGTGGTTTGTCTATCCAATCTCTAATTTTAGAGACTCTTAGGGTTTGGAAGCTGGGAGGAGCTCTTCTTCAACTTTTCATTCTATTTTGCAAAAATGTTTCAAGGTTAGTGTTCTTGCCATGTAGCTAGTTTGCTTCCAGTTTGAAGTTGAATCTTGGTATTGCATTCATGAGAATGTAGGTAGTGAGTATGACATTGTAAGGGAAATGTGTGGTACCATCTTGTATCTTATTGTGTTGTGTTGTGTGGTGTTGAGCATGAAATTTGGATTTTTCTTGTTTTCTTTCTTTTGATCTTCCATGATTTTGTGCATGAGTGTTGTTATGGGTGTGAGGGCTTCACTCACCCTTTGTGAAGGGAAGAGAATTCCAAGGTGAAGGGCTTAGTTGGGCTTGAAAATGTATTTGAGAACCTTGGAGTATGGGCTCCATTGTATGCCATAATTATTCATATCTTGTTGGGAGGTGATAAGGGAAGGATGATGTAGAGAGGAAGTTTATAGAGTATGGGTTCCAAGGAAGCTACAACTGATGGTAGTGTGTTGAGAGGATTATTGTGAAAGCCCCAAAAGGGTAGGAAATTTTTTGATTTGTGATAGCCTCAAAAGGGCATAGAAGTTGTTTATTGCAGATATTGTTTGATATGGCTCCATTGGCGAACCATTGTGATTTATCCTTGGGATGGGATTGTTCAAGCTTTGAGATGTAATGATTATTTTCTTGAAAGATTGTATGTGAATCATGGTTTGAGCCTTGTTCCCCTAGCACGGGGGTGGTCTCCTTGGAGGCCTATGGTTGGGTGGAAAGCACCCATGGTCCTTTTTGTTTTGTTGTGATGTATTTTAGGATTTTGTGCTCAAAGATTTCATGGGAAAAGCTTGGAGTTGCCCATTGTGATGATATTACATGAAAGAGAACTTGTCTTTTGTGCATTTCATAGTATTTAGGGATCTCCATCTTAATTATATTGTTAAAGTATTATTTCATATTAGAAATGTAAGGATTGTGAAAGTATAGCTGGGATCATTTTGTTGAGATGAAAATGTGTATGTAATGACATGAAGAGATGAATGTCCTTAATGATACTATTGTAGTGTAAGATAATTTATTTCAACAAGATAGTTTAATATTTTTAAGCCTCATAGAAAATGTCAGACATTGTTTGAGTAATGTTCATTCTTGAGCCATAGATGGAAAGTGTATTCAATTATGATTGCTCATAAAAAAGAGCTCCATTATGTAAATAAGTTTGGTAAGTAAATTCATTTAAAGTTTCATTATAAGGATTGTTCTAGCAGATGTGTTTAAATGGATCTTATTCAAATGTAATAGAAAATGATGGAGTCTATCAAGTAACTTGTATGAACAAACTTTAGGATGTAAGCTTATTTTCCAAAGTTTTCAAGTAAATTTAACAACATTGTCAACCTTGACATACTCACTAGAATGATACATAATAACATCAAACTAATCATCAAAACCATGATTTGAATAGAGGAAATAAATCTAATAACCTTATGATAGGAAATTATCACTAAAACTCTACTCATGTATGTGCACAATACCTCTCTAGATTTTGTATGGGGATGTAAAAATAGTCTTAGGTCCATTACAGACTAATAAAATATTCAAGAGAATAGTCTTAGCATCTAATCTCACAACCAAGAAATGACATAATATTAATCATAAATAAAGAAAGAAGTCATATCACCTAATCAAATAATAATAGTCTAACAAAAGTCTCTAGGACCCTGTGACTATACCTAAGTCACCTATATATATATATATATATATATATATATATATATATATATATATATATATAGTCCTTGGGAAAAGACCACTCAATATTATATAGTTAAAAGTACCTTACTAATAAAGTAAAACCCTAGGAGATGAATTGACCACCCCAATAATTAAGGAAAAAGACTCATTTTGGAGTTAAAGAAATAGGTTCATTTAAAAATTAGGGAAGTGGTCCATGATCGATGACCACTCCCCATGCTCCATCATACCTACAAGTGGTCAAGGGTTGGTGGTGGAAACCATCCTCATTTCCCATGTCTGTCACCCCCCCTCATTGCTCATGTCATTTGAAAAGCCATCACATCATATCCCATGACGTACATGAGTGGAGAGGCAATTATAGCACTAAGGGAAATGCACATGGGAGAAGGAAGATGGGGGTAGGTGCATAAAATGAAGCACATAGGGTAGTGGGAGATTACATAGGAATTAGCACTTGGATTAGATACTTGGCAAGGGGACTAGTTGGGTTAGGAGGTGGTAAATAGATATTTTAATGTGTTGGAATGAAATGAGTATTAAGGGATATAGGAAAGTGGGGTAATGGTTATAATAGTAAAAGTTAGATTAGTTGGTATTATAAGTATTGAATATTTGTAGATGTAAGTTAGTAAGTAGAGTTTATTAAAAGTATAGTTAGGAAATGTGTTTGTAGGAAAAGTTGTATGTTAGGTAGTAAGTATAGAGTATCTAGTAAGTAGACTAGTTAGGGACAAAAAATGCATTGGTTAGTAAGTGTTATATAGAATTTTAGTATTAATTTAATTTTAGTAAGATATAATTAGTTCTTTATCTAACAAAAATAATAAAGATAGTTAGTAGAAAGTAAAGGTTAGTAGTATTGTAGATAAGGGGTGAAGCGTTATAGTCAAGTATATTATGGTGTAATGAATGACATGTATATTAGGTATATCTTAGATGTGATTTCCTAAATGAGTGTTTTAATATAGTGATAGCATATATGTAGATTAATATAAATGTACTTATATCATGTGATATAGTATTATGTGAAATGAATAAATATATATATACTTAGATCATGTAATTATAGTCTACATAGATCTAGGTAATCTTCAATATAAAAAAAGGATTGTATGTTAGAGATCTGTATGAAATATGATTAGAAATCAGTGGGTTAAAGATCCCTCAAAAATGGGGTAAAGATAGTTGTTACCTAATAGTTAAGTTATGGCATGTGAGACTAACAACAAATTAGTAATTTAAAATAGGTGGTGGTAGGGATTAGTTAATAGATTAATCTGGCAATATTTTATAGTTGAGACAATTAAACTTAGCAATTCCTAAGAATTAAATGATTAGTAGGTACTTCAAAATGGTTAGTTTTTAAATTCTTATAGTTAAAGGGCAATATTTTAGAATTTGATCAGTAAATGGGAGAGCAAAAGATGGATAGCTTGGAAATTAAAGTAAAAAGAAGTATAAAATAAAATAAAATAATAATAATAAAATATAAGTAATGATTAGTACAACATACTTAATAAGGAGTATTCCTTATGGGATAACTAACATATATATGAACCGATGTATTCTATAAGTTTCATTAAAGGTCTTGAGCTATCCCAATTAAGTTGTTAGTAAGATGAGCGTAAACATACTATATGGCACTCAATGAGTACAAGTAATGAGAATTATTGAGTTTTAAGATAAATCCACACATTTTTATCCTAACCTATGAATTGAGTGAATCCCCCACAAGTGTATGTTTCACTGGTCTCCTTGGGAGTAGGCTCGATTTCAATTTAGCAAGATTGAAATTAACTATCAAGTGTATTTTATAACTTGTATTTGAGTAAAAAGAGTACCAAGGGTTGGTAATATAAATTTTTAGGGAAAATATATTTCATTTCCTTCTATAGATCATTTGTCACTATAGCTTATACCTTCAACTATAGCATACCCTGAACTTCATATTAGAGGTAATTGAGTTAATAATGAATAACCATTTATGAGAACTTCTAAGTTATGTAACTAAAAAAAAAATAGTTGTGTTTTGCATTGTAATTTTTTGGCATGATGTTAACGATGCATATATGTGCACTTGTTCATGTGTGTACCCTCAAATATGCACACCCAAGAGGGCTAAGACCTATATAAACCACCCGCCCTCCCCCCCTCTCTATCATTTTCTCTCTATTTTTATTTCTTCATTGCACCTTTACACCATACAAGGGTTCACAACTCCACTACTTTCAAGACCTCCAACCAACCACTAAGGTAGTTGTGCACAAAAAAATTTACAATGTGCATAGTTGTATGCATGCGTAGCTTGTGCACATGCGTAATGTATGAAACTATTCTTATTATCCTCAAGTGAAATAAAACAAAAGGGCACTAGCGTAGGTGAGCTAGGTGTGCTAGTGCACGAATTAGACCCTTAAGAGGTTGTCTTGATCAAATTTAATTATTTTTACTCTATTCATCATAAATACAAGTCCCAACTAGGGATTATTAAGGTCTTTAGAAATCAAGATACTAATGTTTCCTCCTTTTGTGTAGATACAATTGGTAGAAATAGGAATTACTAAGGGGGGGTGAATTAGTAATCTACAAACTTTAGTTACCAACTACATATTATTTATTACATTGAACCATACATAAGAAATTAAACAAGTAATGTTGAATAGTAATAGTAACCATGCACAAAGATAACTCATAACACCATATTTTGATAACTAAGGAAACCTTGGCCAAGGAAAACCCTAGTGGGGATGATACCCACTAGATAATATACTGATATATATGTTCCTTGTTAGGGATGGACCTTGTTAGGAGTCAATGAGAAAATTAATTATAGAGAGTCCCTATTAGGAGACTTTGAATCCCTATTAGGAGATTCCAACCCTATTAGGAGTTGTAGTACAATAGATGCAAGAAGAGCTCACTACCCAAACATGCACTTCCAATTACAAGAAGAGCTCACTACCCAAACAATAAATTAGTCCTCTAGTATATAGGTGTTGTAACTTATTTCTTGGCTAATCTTTGATCTCATCTTGATCTTAGATCACAAAATTAGGTTCTCAAAACTTCACATATATCACTTCATAAAAGAATTGCATATCATTTATCACAATGCAATTGCACACTTCTTTTTGCAAGATGTCCTTTATATAAATACCATGCCTTTTCACAAATTTTTGTTGGGTTGGCTAAGACCAAAATACACTTTTCCAACTTAGAGTAAACATCTAGGATGTTGGCCCTAATTGGTCAAGTAATTATTTTGTAAACAAATTAATTCCTTTACCTTTAATTTCATTATTTTGCTTCACTGGTAAAACATGAATATCTCCTTTTCGTATTGTCTGTACTAATGTCCAAGGTTACTCAACATTTATACTATCTCCATCTAACTTTACTAATCATAATATTAGTAACAAGTTACATACAAAACAATATATTTTTGTAAACCAATTTCATACTTAGACAATTTTTTGTGTACCAAAAGCTCAGTATCCTTATTTTTGAGGTTTTCTAAAAGCATGTACATTATGTGTTTCCATAAATGAAAACAATTACATATCTTTATTAGCCAATTTTCAACAATATACCCCTTTTCCATTGATTGCAACAAAATAGGGAAATTTGGCTAAGTGTCAAAAATGTGTCCAAGACATTACGGTATCAAAAAATTAATCATCTTTTATAAATCTTACACATGCTCCCCCTTTCAATATGATTTAATACCTTACCTTAATTACAATTTTATTATGCATCTTCCTCCCCTTTCACATCAATGACAAAGGTTGGAATGTCAAAAACTATCAAAATTGTTCATCTCCTATTAAAAACTATGTTCATCTACCTTAAGCTAATAACATCTTCATGCAATCATCAAAATTTTCCTTGAGGCTATTCAAACCTTTTACCCATGTATCCTTTATTTTTTTAGTAGAAGTGTTAATTTCACATAGGGCATATGATGCAATCTCAATTGCATTGAGATCATAGTATAAGAATTTTGAATAGGTGTCCTTGGATTTCACACATTCCTCCAACTGTCTCTCAATAGTTGTTATCTATTGAGTAATAAACTCTCTAAATTCTAATAATCTCTTCAAATTTTGTCCTTTCTCAAGTTTCAATTTATTTATATCACTGTGAACACCAGCCACTTTTCCTTCAAAGTCATCAACTTTGTTGGAAGGTTGTTGTATCTGGCTTGATAGAGCTTCTAGCTCACTTAGCTTTCCTTCAATCCTACTATCAAAATCCTTTGTCAAATTATGAGATAAAGAACACTTAATGCACAATACCTTTCCATCTTGTTGACATCTTTGAAGTTCCTTGATACAAGTATCAAGACTTAGCAAATCATTCTTGATATTTTGAGAAATGGTGCTAAATAGATTAGCATCATGAGAAATATAGGCCTTGGACTCTATAACATTCAACAAGTTTGTAAATTCTTCATAAAAATACTTTAACACTACTTGTGCCCTCTATTTGAGATCTAGCTCTGTATGCTTGACTACCAAAGTACTATGTAATCTATCGGTTACCTCCATTAAGGTTTTTTGTCAACTCTTTACTTGTATGTTCTTTGATATCAATTTCGTCAGAGATGAGATCAAGTCAATTTGATCATCATCATCACTTGTTAGGCTAGCAAGAAAAAGTGAAGTAGATGATTTAGTTTCATCTTCCCTTTGCTTCTTCTTTGCTACCTCCTTAGCTCTTTTATCTTCTTTCTCTTTAGCTTTCTTTTCTTTTCTTTCCTTCTCTTTCTTTTCTTCCTCCTCTGCTCTTTTCTTCTTTTCTTCCTCTACTCTTCTTTTCATTTCTTCTTCAAGCAACTTCAACTTGGCTTCTTTGATCTTTTTATTTTCTACCTCTAATTTCATCTTTTCCTCTTTAATTTCTTTCAATTGATCTTGAATCACCTTGGCCTAAGATTCAAGCTGATTGAAACTTTTAAAAGGGCTAGTATCATCAATATTAATAGTAACATTGGTCTAGTCAATCTGCATAGTGTTACCACTTACTAACACTTCCAAATTTTTAGGTGTTGGTGTAGGTGCTTCCTTTGACTTTTTCATCATCTGACCAATAGCTACAACTCTTTAATTCCTTATTGTATCCTTCTCACCCACCATAAATAGAAATGGTCTTGTCTTGTTCCTCAAGTAGGGTGCCAGCCTGTTCAACAATTTCTTAACTTCTTCCTCATCATCTATTTTGCATATAGTCCTTAACATAGACTTCTGAAGTTGCATATCCTCTTCTCAAGATGGTGCTTTCTTCTCTATAATTTTTTCATAGAATTTATGATTTATTGTACCTTCAATACCCTCAAGTTTACAATTGTTAGCAATCATATATCTCATAGTAGAGATATCAATCTGATCTTTCTCAATATCCTTCATTTCCTTCATTTGCAATGGCTAGTTTGATCTTCTCAATCTTTAGCTTCCATGGTTGTCTTGCTTTTCTTGCTATCTATTTAGAAATAGTAACTTTTTCTACCTATTTTACTTCTTGTTCTTCTTCTTATTCTTTGTTGGATTCCACAATTGTCAACAATGACTTCTATCATTTTCCTAGTCCAATAGCTTGTTGCTTGAATCTTTTAGTCTTAATAGTTAGAGCTTCCACTAATCTTTCACATTTTCTCTTAGGATCACTTGGTTGTTCATTTGATACTGCAACATATGAAATTCTTTGTTCTGAAGGTATTTTTTTAATAGACACACCAAATGGTTGCCCAATATATAAGGGTTGCAGATACATTATTCCTTGTTTCATTGTCTGCCTAACTACCTATGACTCACTTTTTGTCATACTGGCCTCAATTAGAGCTTTCTTCATTATTGTCTCAATCTTTTTGTGAGATGCTTTCTCTAAGGATGCTTGATAGGCTGATTGGATAATCTCTTCATATGTCCCAAATCTATACTCAGCTTGATCCATTTTGGATTTCAACAATAGATCAATATATCTTATTGCTACATCATCACTTAACTCATAACCTAAGGGATCAAGAAATGTTTCCCAAGGTTCTACTACTTGAATATGAGTTAAATATATATCAACCATAACACATATATCATCTTTGAATCTTTCTACAATTGCAGGTGTAATTTTGAATCTTTATTTCATCCCATTCTGAAATGTTTTCATGAAAAATTTAATGTTGTCCAAGATTTTGTCTGTTGGATGTCTTCTACATAGATCTATAATATTTTCCACTATACATCTCTCAATACTCACAACCTTTGTAAGTAATAAATATGGAAATATCTTAAGTACATGAAAGAATATATGATTGATCAATGAATAAAATCTAAACACAACATTCTTGGTCCTTTTTATTTTCTCTAAGTTTTCAAGGAGTTGTACTCTCAAAACTTCACTTAGGTTAACTTGTTGTTTCTCAACACAATTCTTATAAGCTACATGGATGAATCCTACTGACAATTCATCAATCTTAGAACTTGCACAAATAGAATAGGCAATGATTCTACTTAGGAATCTTACGTCATCTTGTTTAATGGTGTTGATCACCATGGCCTTCCCATTATAAATTGCCTTAGTATAGCTCTCAACTTTCTTCTTAACTAGTTTCTCACCTATAGGTAGACTACCTTGTTTGCTAAGACTAGTTACCTCATGAATAAGGTCGATTGAAATTTCAACTACATTGTCATCCATCCATAATTTTACATCATGAATTCTACTTAGTATGATCTGATTCCATTCTTTGGTGTCCAATTCTTGGTAGAAGTGATATTTGACTAAGTCTAAAGCTTTCAAAAGTACAAATCCAATCTTTACTAACATATCATGGTTAAAGACAACTTCCATATCTTTGTTCATATACTCACTCCCAATAGTTTAAAACTTGCTATTTAGATAACTTCCTACATCTTCCAAGTACACTACATTGTTTAGAGTAATAGATAATGTTGAATTAGGGTTTCCTTCTAAGGATTTCATGGAAACAACCTTCAATTTTGGTCTCTCCTCATTCTCAACATTATGAACTACTAACATATCCATGATTTTATCAAATGTAACTTTATCAAAAAAAAATTATGGAGAAATGACAAAATACCTCTTTCTAAAATAGGGTTTAGATTGAAATCACCTTGTCAAGTCACTTCTAAGTGCTCTATTCTTCTGATGTAATCACAATGAAGTGGTAATCAATTTTGTGCTCTATTTTACTCATTTAATTCGAACTTGCATTAATTGCATACTTTGCAAACACAAAAAAGTTGTCAATTACATTGTAAAATCAAATATCTACTCAAAATCTTCGTTCAATCTTCAAATGTTATCCAAGATTTACCATAGCTTCCTTGCATGATAAAAATGCTCTAAGAAACTTCATTCCATGAAATTCTTTGTAAAAACATATTTTTCATCTTTTGTTATATAATTAACTTTTTCTATCATAACAGTAACTCTTAATTCCTTTGTAAAAAATTCCAATAAGCTCCAAATTGTAAGTGAGATTAGCTACAGTGTAAACTTATCTCAGTACACCTTATCCCAACTTCACTACCCACAATTCGATCTCTAAATGATGTTTCAAATTTTGGTGATGTGAACAAGCTTAATTCAACTTGGTTGAATCAAACTCAATTATTGACTTCGATCTTCCTATCTCTACATCATCTAATTTTTCTTCATAAATATTAAATCCCTTCACAAATTCCTTATTTGGTTCTTCTCAAAGTTCACTAACTACATTTTTTTGTTCATCATTGTCTTTCTTAGTTTTGGAGTTCCTTTCATGGTTCCTTTTTTTATTTTTGACATTTATTCCATCATTCCTTTTGTTTCTAAACTTTCTTCCATTGTTCCTTCTATCTCAAAATTTTGTGTCCATTCTACAATACTTTGTTGTATGTCTAAATTTGGTGCACAACCAACATATTGGGGTTCTACTTCTAGGATTCTACTAATCAATAGGTGCATGACAATTTTGGGCTATGTGTCCAAAGTTGTTACACTTATAATACACGGTCTTCCTTCTCTTGATGTCCTCTCATTAGATCTTCTTCTATTTGTAGGGTTAGTACTTGCATACATTCTACTATTAATTCTATCATTATCATATTTAGGTTTTCTACAATTAATTGCTTTATGACCCATACCATGACAATTATGACAATAAAAATCCATAATGTAGTTAAATGACTTATTTGTACAATTTACTTTCATATGACCTATTTTATTACATAAAAAAACACTTACCTCTAAATTCATAGCTAGTTTCCTCAAGAGATTCATCTTGCTTTGGTTCATCCAATATCTCATCTTCCTTGTCTTGTCCAACTTATTTAGGTTTATCAAAAGATTGATTGGATTCAATCTCATCATTAGATTCATCTTTCTCTTTTGGATGTGATTTACTTTTAGGTTTTCTTGCAGACATGTTAAATAAATAACCAAGACCAGTCTTATCATAGGTAGGTCTTTGTATTGGCATTGAATCATCAAATTTCTCTACTATAATAAAGCTTTTCAAGTTGTTTCTTGCACTAAGTTAGTTCACCTTTCACAATAGTGTTGTACTTATGAAGTTCTTCATGATCTTATTTCAATGTTTCAAATTCAAATGTCTTCTTTGTCAAACTCTATCTAAGATCTACATTTTCAATCTTCAAATTAGATTCAATTTTGCTATGATCATTCTTCAAGGTCAAATTTAGACTGATAATCTTCAATTCATGCTTCAAGATCTTGTACTTTGTCTTTAGTTTTGAATAATCATCATCACTAATTTCAAATTTAATAGATTCAGCATTGGATTTGAGATGTTCAATCTTGTTCTTCAGTTGTCCAATATATACTTTGGAGTCTTCATATCTATCTTTTAGCTTATCTCTTTCTTTAGTAAGGAGATCAATTTGTTCAGTCTCTTCAAGGTTCTTCATCAACTATTTTATATCCATAGGGATCTTCCTCAAGTTGTTAAGCCTCTTCTAAGTGTAAGGAAGCTTGTAAGAAATAATATAATCATTTACACATAACCCATAACAAATCTAAAATAAATATGTAATTAAAATCCACATGCAAGAGAATAGACAACATACCTACAAAAATTTTAAACAAGATATACCCTGGGAAACCCTCATTGAGGGAAAAATGTAGCCTCCAAAAGCATCCATCACCATGTATTATTCAGCAAAAGCACCTTTGCAATACAACCATGGAAGCCTTCAAAGCCATAGCTACAAACAAGAAATCCATGTGAACAAGAATGAATCCACACATCTCATGCCATGCTTCCAACCTTCACAAATGCTCCCTTGGCTAACCTATCAAGCCTTGTCTTACTTGAATCTTTCCCTTTTTACCTTCTTCTCATCTTCTCACTCATACCAACAACTGCTCTTGTGGTTGCTTATATAGTAGCAAGTCCTACAAAACCACCAAGTGGTATTACATAAACCATGTGCTATCTAACCCATTAACCCCATATTTTATATTGGAAATTTAATTCTTTTCCCCAATATTAAATAATTACATGAAATATTATCACAAAGTTTTTTATAAGAAAAATAGGTTTTACAAGGATCCTAAAATCCTAGAGTTAAAACATATCATAAGGTTGATAATAAGCAGTTAAAGCCTAGCCAGAAAAAGAATGCCAACCAAAGGGCCAATTCAAAATATAGACAAAAAACCAATGGCTGATAATAAGCAGTTGAGTCAAGCTAGAAAATTAAGGCCAACCAAAAGGTCAATACAATAGACTAACAAACCAACTAGCCAAAAAACTAGAGCAAACTATCAGTCCAAAATACAGGAAAAGAAAAACCAAAGTTATTCCTTTGTCTTTCTCCCAAGCTCCTACATCATTTCAGCTACTTCATAGGCTTTACTAATCTCCTTAGCAATCTATTCCTACTTCTTTTGACCATCCCGCTCCATGTTGTTGAAGGTAATGTTTTTCATCACATCCTTTTCCATTCTGGCTCTATCTTTGTCCTTTTCCTCATTCTCATCCAAAAGACCTCTGGCTTTCAGCATACTAGTAAGGGACGAGATATTATCATTGATAGAAGTAAAAATGGATATCTTCTAGTTAGCTAGATTATGATTGTAGTTCTCCAAATTCTAGATTCTCTTCTAAGCCAAACTAAGCTGATACCCCTATTCATTCAAATTACCACAATCTGGCATCTGCCTTTTGTTTTCCAACTGGCTTATTTTTCCTTTGAACTCCTCCAACTCATGGTAAAGCCATTTGATTGACCTAAAATTTTCAATCATCCTATTTCTAGCATTATTAAGAAAATGCATACCAGTCTCCCTTGCATTATCTGTTATGGCCACCATTGTTGGATCAATGAGATCCTCCAACTGGAGCTGACCCTATTTTTCTTCTAAAATTTGAGGGTTCATAGCCTCTCTTACTATACCCATTTTGGAAGTTCTAACATTAAATTTTCTCCAAGACATGTGCCTATCCTTTATTACCACCTCTCCTCCCTCACCATCTTCCTTCTCCTTGTCATGTTTATGAGAATGAATAGGGGAAAGAGGAATGGCAAAGAGCTCTTGCCCAGAATCTAGAGTCCCCTCTACTTCCTTCTCTTTAGACCTCCTCTATCTTTTAGCCACTAGTTCCACTATCTTAGTTTCCACCTCTTCTTCAACCTCTTCATCAGTTTTCATATCTTTCCCTTCCTCATTGTATTCTTCATCTCCCTAGCCTGATGATTTAGACCTATGTCCTATAGGACTCTTCCTGCTCGGGGTTTTGATTGATGAGGGTGATTTCTTTTCTAACTCCTTGGCCTTCTTTCTAGGCATAATTTTCTCTTCACCCTCCAAACTAATACTTTGGACATCCTTCAAAAAAGATGAGAAGATAGAGTTTCTCATGTCCACAGAAGTGATTGTGCCCTGCTGGGGGATTTTTCTTATGGTCTTAGCCTTGAAATACTCATAAATTAGAAGCAATAACCCCTCATGTAGGGCCAGATCTATAGAGGGTTTCTTCTTATGCCCAAAAATACTCTTACACATTGAGGTATATAAATAAAAGGGGAATGAAATCTTGACACCATAGCGAAAGTGATTGAGTAAAACAAAATGGTATGTTAATTACTCTACCAAATCTAGTGTCCAAGGAAATATACTCTATAATGGCCCATAAAACATACCTCCATAACTTCTTGATAAAATCCATCTTGTTGCAAGCTTCGCACTTTACTAGTTCATTTCTCTCCTCTATATTCTTTGCAAATTCCTTCACGGTGTTAGTTGACACCTTATCTTTGTGAAATTTCAACCCCTCTACTAGAATTTTAGTTACAAGAGCAATGACTTCCTCAGTGACTTGAAATGAAACCCCATCCACTTTTACCCTCCCATCCTTCCATGAATTAACCACATTGTTAGTGATCATAGGGTCAAAGCCATGAAATTTAGTTATATAGTTGGCTATACCACCCTTCTCTAGCTTATCCCAGACTTTAGTCCTTTGCTTCCATTTTTCTACTTCACCAACAAGTTCCTTCCTACTTCTTTCCCCGACCATTTCTGAGTCCTCCACACTAACTATTCTCATAAAATCTAACCTCTAATATCCCTTCTCCAACCTCTGAAAACCCTAATGGTTACCTCTCTGATAATCGCCAAAATGACTTTCCTTTCTCCAAAAATGATAAAGAAAGAGAAAATAATCGACCCAAGAAACGTGTTGATTGCCACTGATAACTTCGTCTAACTGCATTTTTTGTAAATGCCATAATTATAATTACTCAAACCCCAACTCTCATTAAATACCATTATAACAATTAGATATCTACTATACCTCCCTAGATTTTGTCTAGCTCAATAAGGCTTATCACTTCTTCCAGGATATCTCTGCCAGAATTCCAAATCATCTCCCTATCTTGCCTAACTGCTTTGTTGGCAAACCAATTTTCCATGAAATTTGCCTCCCTAAATTAATGGGTGACATGGACACTTTCAAATTTACCAAGAAAGGAGTGGGTCTCTTCAATAATATTAGCTATGGACGATGATGGTTGGGTGACCCCTTTAACACACCTAATAATGTTATTTAAATCCCCCTTCAACCATAATTTTTTAACTCCCATATCCAAAGCTAATTTCACCATGTGTCATGCAGCACTAGCTTTTGCATAATGGTTTATCTGATAACCCAAAGGATGGAAAAAAGCTACCACCCCTCCACCATAGCTATTTCTAATGATACCTCCAAAAATTGAAGGTCTAGGGTTTCCTTTTGCCCCACCATTAAAATTTTCTTTATGCCATCCCCCAGGAGGGAGCAGCCATTTCACCCCATATCTTTTAGTCCTCCTGTCCTTATCTTTCTCCTTCTTATTGCCACAATTTTCAATATCTCCCCCCTTTCTAACTTGGTAATTTTCCTTCATGTTTCTATAAATCTTTTCCGCTAGAACAAAAGCAGGTTCCTCTCTATCTCTGAAGATTCTACTATTTCTTTCCTTCTAGACTCCCCAGTAGAAATGAGACAAAGAGAAAGTACTTAAATCCTACAAATTTGTACCTTTAAACATACTATTCCATTGGCAAAAGAAATCTAGTACATTACCTAGCTTGCACCAACTTACCCCAAGATTCTTAGTTAAGCTATCCCAAACCTCCCTTGAGTAAAGACAATGGATAAACATATGATTAGTTGTTTCCATTTGATTTTTACATAGAGTGCATCTATTGGGTATATAATGTCCTCTTTTGATTAAATTATACTGGGTAAAAAGAAATTATTGTAAAGCTAGCCAAAAAAAAATATTAATCTTTAGGGTTAGACTAGGTACCTAGGCTTTAGCCCAAGGGTGCTTCTCATTCAAACTCCAAAGAGAGTTATATCCTAATGCCACTGAGTAATAGCCATTTGGGTTGTCTCCCCATATTAACTCATCCCTCTTGTTATTAAGAGTCATAGAGTTCAGCATTATCATAACCGGCTTGAGGTCATCTGAAAGGAGAGACAGGTCTCTCCAATCCTGGTCAGTTCTATAATCACTAACTTTCAAACCAAATTGCTTAATACAAATATTTGAGCAATTTTCAAAGATAATATTATTTATATGGGGGTCTTGAATCAACCAATTATCATGGTAGAATAAAATATCCTCACCATTACCCAATTTCCACTTAAACTTAGCTTTGGCCAAGTCCCTTGCTTTAAGGATTCCATTCCAAATGACAGACCCATTTGGGATATCTTCATTATTGAGCAAGAACTGAATAGTAGGTCTTCTAACATACTTATTAACAAAAATATCTCTCCATTCCCTTGTACTATTAAAAATGTGCCAATTCTATTTAGCTAGAAGAGCCTTATTAAGAAGCTTTAATTTCTTGATTCCCAAGCCCCCACAGGGCTTTGGAAGACAGACATTATCCCAAGCCACAAGGGGGTATCTTTTTTGACCCTCAAGGCCTGACCAAATAAAATCTCTTTGAATCTTTTCTATTTTGTTAGCAAACTTAACTGGTATCCTAAATAGACTCAAGGCATACATTGGGAGATTCTAAAGAGTGGATTTAACCAAAAGACATTTTCCTGCTTGACTAAGAGAAGCCCCTTTCCACCCCACCAGCTTCTTGTTGAACCTATCAAGAATCCCATTCCAAAAAGAATCAAGAGGCTTAGTACCCATAGGAAGACCAAGATAAGTAGAAGGGATCTTTCCTACTCCACACCCAAGAATCCTTGCTATTTTCCTTTATCTGTCCTCTAGGGTATTAATGAAGAAAATAGAGCTTTTCTCCCAATTAATAAGTTGTCTTGATCCTCTAATATACATATCTAGAATATCCTTCATCACTTTTGCCTCCTTAACTGAAGCCTCCCCTCCCATAATAGTATCATCCACAAACTATTGATGAGAAAAAGAAGCACTCCTCAAAGACAGATTGATCCCTTTAAGTCTCCCATCTTATTTTTTCCTATCAATCAACCTTCCAATACATCTAGCCATGATAATGAACAAAATAGGAGAGATAGGATCCCCCTATATTAACCCTTTGAAAGGTTTGAAAATTTTGAAGGAGCCCTATTTACCAAGATTGCAAGAGAAGAAGTAGAAATAAGCTAAGATATAAGCTTGCAAACTTTCTGATCAAAGCCAAAAACCTGAAGCACCAAACCAAGGAAAGTCCAGTCCACCCTATCATAAGCTTTAGAAAGATTCAGCTTAAGAAGCATACCTTCTCTTTTACCTTCTTCCATGGAATGAATCACTTCATGAACCATCTGATAGAATCCAATATATGTCTTCCAGGGACAAAACCTATTTGTTGCTATGATATAATTAAAGGGAGAATTTTAAGAATTCTAGAAGTTAACACCTTTGAGATAATCTTGTAGAAAGAGTTACGAAGACTAACAGATTTAAATTTATCCAAAGAATCAGCCCCAAGGACTTTAGGGATGAGTACCAAGAAATTAGAATTGATCTCCTTTAGAATACTTCTTTCTCCCAAAAATTCTTGAATAGCCTTCACCACATCTTCCATAACCACCTCCCAATAAGTTTGGAAAAAGAAAGTCAAAAAACCATCTGGTCCAGGGGATTTGTTAGCAAGCAAAGAAAATAAAGCTTCTTCAACTTCCTGTGCTTTTGGGATCTCCCTCAACATTTTATTATGATGGGGTTGAATAATCTGTGGAAGACAAGAAACAATTTCATTCTGGTCCACCTTCGATAACAAAGGATCCCAGGACAAAAGAGAAGAGAAGTAAGAAATAGCCTCAACAGAAATATCATTCTCTCTTGTCAAAAGATCTTACCTCTTTTTTAAACCTCATATTTTATTATTTTCTCTATGCTTAAGAGTAGTTAAATGAAAAAAATTGGTGTTTTAATCTCCCTCTTTAAGCCAATTGATTCTTGATCTTTTCTTCTAGAACTTCTCTTCTTTTCTTATAATATTGTTCAAGTCAATCAAAATAAACATCTCCACATTCCTATTCAAATCATTATACCCATCCTGTTGAATAGTGCCCTGAATAGAAGTGAGCTTGGTAGAAAACTCCTCTTTGTTCTGAAAAATATGGCCAAAATTAGTCTTATTCCAGACTTTAATCATCCTTTTCACATTACTCAACTTCTTAGCAACACTAAACATAGTTGTCCCTTCCACTTCCATACCCCATTAATATCAAATCCTATTCAATAAATTACGATGGAAAGTCCACATCTTTTCAAACCAAAAAAGGAAGTTCCTTCTAGGTTCAAGAGAGACAACTGATAGGGATATAGGGGAGTGATCCAACCCAACTCTTGGGAGCAAAGACAATTTACAAGAGAAAGAATTCAGCCATTCTAGAGAAATAAGATCCACATCCAGCAAATCCAAACTATTAATAAAATTGGAGAGATCCATCTTGCTTTCCCAATCTAGGGCCAAACCTCCCAATTTCTCCTCATCTGTTAGAGGAGTATTGAAGTCCCCCATTATAATACCTTTATTCGAATTAATGGTCTAAATCATATCACAAATCTTAGTCCAATAATTCTTCCTTTTCCTTTTGGAATTAGGGGCATAGACATTCAAAAGGAACCAATTTTCATTGGAATGCAAATGAAACACTTTACAAAAGAGAATATTACCATCATTATAAAATGAAGTAAATATGAACTGTTTATTATTAAAGAGAGTAGGAAAACCTCTCGACACACCTTCAAAGTCCAATGTCTCACCAACCATATTATTGCTAAAGGACATCTTACCTAGAATTGCCTTCTTCATTTTTGTCCCTTGAATCATCAAAATATCAGGTCTCTGATCTCTAATCATATTCCTAGGAATTTCCTACTTATGGACCTTATTAAGGCCCCTTAAATTCCAAGAAGTTATCTTCATTTCAAATTAGAAGTACATTCCAAAATAGTTCTTTGGCTCCCATTTGCCAAGCTCCTTCTGGCCTCATCTTGAATGACTTGACTAATAGTCCTCCTTCCTTTTGACCTTGACCTCCCTCCAACATCTGATCTTCCATGACTCTTGGTCTATGCTAGAGAAGTCAAGGAGGGCACCTGATTACTTTTCTTTTTTGCCTTTTATTTTCCTTCAAACAATCATCAACCCTTCCCATCTTAACTGGAGATAAAGAATTTTCCATCTCAAATCTCTCTTCCAAATTACAAGAAAAAAAATGATCCTTCCTGGAAGAAGAAGGACCTCCCAATACTTCCTCTTAATTATCCTTTTCTAATTCTTCTTCATTACACAACACTTGCTCTCCCTTTCTCTTTGACAAACTACCATTCTCTATTGTATTCTCCTTCATCTCCACTCAAGATGAAGCTAAAATAGCCACATTAGATGGGGACTCCTTGACTTCTAGGAAACTAGGGTTCTTGACTAGATCTTCCACCTCACTTAACTTAGATCTAGAGAAAACCATAGCCTTTGTCTTGTCTACTCCTATGACAGGGTCTTCCACTATGTTGACTAGATCTTCAACCTCAATAATCTTTGGTCCAAACAAGACCTTTTCCACTATCTTGTCTACCTTTGGTTCATTCTAGACTAATTTTTTCTCTCCTGTGATAGGAGCCACTAGGACCTCCCCTAAAATCTCCTAGGTCTTTTGGCCTTCCTTTTTTTCAGTTCTTTTCTAGATCTTTTTCTCCTTTCCAGGTTTAGAGAAAATTGGAATCCTTTTCTCTTCAGCTTGAGCCTTAGGACATTGATTCACCTTATGCCTAGATTTTAGGCAGTGAAAACAAGCAAAAGGAACATTTTCATAATCCAATTTCTAAATATGCATTTCAAGTTTTGAGTGAAAGCACACAACTTCTAGCATATCAACCCCTTCCCTCACTCTAGTACAGATCTTGGCATACATTATTCTCCTTTTAGAAGTTGTTATTAGGTCTATAGATAAAAGCTCACCAAAGGAATTTGCCACCCCCACGAAGACATCCTCATTCCAAAACTCCAGAGGCAACTCTGGAAGTCTTACCCAAATAGGTGCTTGCACAAAAAATGATTCATTCAAATCTAGCTTTGAAGACCATTTCTAGAGCACTAGGGTTGAGTGACCTATGCTCCAAGGCCCTTCACACAAGATGTTTGACAAGTCCTCAATGCAAGAGAAATCAAAAGATAGGAAGCCTTTCGCCATCGTCCTTATATTGACCTATCCTTTAAGGTAACATTTCTTCTTATTGAAAGACCTTACAATATCTATTTTTTGGCCTTGGCCCAATAAAATTTCCCACCAGGGTTGAAGCCATGGAAGCAATTTTATGATCTATCAACTCGTCTAGAATAACAATCACACAAGAACCCTTTTACAAGCTAGATAGTATTTTAACTAGAGGAAAGGAAGACTTACCAGTAGGTTTAACTCCAAAAAGAGAAGACCATTTTGTTGAGAGTACCCCAGAATGATCCACTTTGGGTGGTAGAAAAGGATTTTTTGGACCTCTACACTTGTCATGTGGGTCCCCATCTTCATTCTCTATCACATCTCTAATTTCTACTATCCCCTGACACTCTGCAAACCCCTCATATGTTCTAGTCTTTTGATTCCCTCCTCTCTAAGGAATCCCACCCAGGACAGGTTTCAAATTTTGAAAAGGTGCACTTCCTTGTCCTCTTCTCTATCCACTCCCAATCACCATCTTTTAAATTTTATTAACCTTTGGTTGTTTTAAAATTTTATTAAGCCTTGGTTGTAAGCACTACTGGCAAGAAGCCCCACTATTGCACCAATGTTCAATGGAACAACATTCTCAATTAAGATCCATAGTAGAGAATGGCCCTATGGAAACTTGAACCTTGGTTGTAGGCCCTACAAGCAAGAAGCCCAACCATTTCACCAAAGGGACAAGCCCTAAATTTTATTAACCCTTAGTTGTGAGCACTGCAGGCAAGAAGCCCCACTATTTCACCAAGGGTCAATGGAAAACATTCTCAATTAAGATCCACAATAGAGAATGGCCCTTTGGGGACTTGAACCTTGGTTTTAGGCCCTACAGGAAAGAAGCATCACCATTTCACCAAAGGGACAAGCAAAATATCATCATAAAGTTACAATACAACTCATCATGTATATCCCATGGAAATATTTACATATTGCACACTCATCTAGGTGCTCCTAGATACAAAATCTCATAATAAAATAAAATAATAAAATATAACAATATTATGCAATGTGTGCAACACCCATTATCTCATCGATCTCCCACTTGTTGTATACATTGCATAGGGTCAATCTGTAGCCACATAAATGAACAATGGAATAATCCCTCCTAGCACATCCACCATTATGTATCAAAGTACACCATGTGCTCCATCATAGTACCTGCAAGAAAATCAAAGTATCCAACTTTTCAAACATGAATGAAGCCACATCCTATTATGCCACTACCACTAGACATACATAGAAGCCATCGAAAGAGAAAACTACCTAATCTATCACATTAAAAGATAATAAAATCCTATACCAACTAAAACACCAAGCACAAAAAATGTGATCAAAATTTAATCACATGTATCTATAGTTGTCAAAATATCCATAGCTAAAATAACACCCATAGAAAGTGTCCAACCCATCCAACTATCCATACCTCCAAAGGTATACCAAGTGAACCTCACATCATCAACATATCCAATCTGTAACTTGCAATCATAAGCCTCAAGAGAAATACCTTCCACATATGTACCAAGAAGCTCCCACTGGAAAAGATAATGTTAAATCTATAACCAATCCACTGATAACATCTCAAAGAAGTGAATCCATGTAGTCTTAAGGACATCCACAAAATGTAAACCAATATCCTACAAGAACAATTCTCATAACAAGTCTCAAACAGTCTTCCAAACTCTCCACAACTAATAGAGGAAAGACATAAAGGAATAAACATGTCATCTTTTGCATGACATACATGAGCACAAACTAGTGATCACAATCTCTAACCAATCTCAAAACCATTGTAAGCAAAACTGAACATCCAAGAAGATAACTAAGACCAAAGAGAAATCATGAAAATCATAACCTGTATTATGTCCTTCTACACACACCTCTAGATGTAAATTGTTCAAGTATGATATCCTCCATAAAACCCCAACATGTAGCCACAAAAACACCCAAGCCATACCATATAACTGATTATGGATGTAACCCTCTCACAAGAAATTCAAACTCGTAAACCATTCCTAATCCAAGGAATATGCCGAATATAAAACCATCTCCCAAACTCAACCAGCATAAAAACATATGCAAATGGAGATAACCAATGCTAAACCATCTCTCAAATGAACCCTCTAGAACTAACTCATGTACCATAGCTCAAGATCCTTATTCATGAAAGACAAGCATAAATATAATGCAATTAAGAGAAACAATGGGTTATACCTCTCAACTAAAAAACCACAGAGTATACCAATAGTGGGGAATGAGAATGCTCATCAAGATATCCAAGTCTCCAACCAAAACTCATCTAAAAACAATCTCCTCTCAAGTCCATATTAGGTGAATGCCTCTCAGACTCTCCTATTGAAACCATCATCCATCCCAACAAATACTTCTCTAATCTGAGAGAAATTAGCATCACCCCTCTCTCTAAATATCCATGAGTACCTGTAACCAATGAATTCATGCCAACTCCAAATGAAACATAGAAATATCATGAAGTATCTAACTTATGATCAATGTACTCAATACCAAGAAACTAAACCAAGATCAATATCAAAGTTCCAACCATGGCCTCATAAACACAAACATGACAACATGATCTAAACCATCTCAACCAAAGAGATAACATGCTCCTTATGAACATACTATAACATGTCAACACTCTAAATTCATATCAAGAGTATACCATGACATAAAAATGAAACCATCCTCACACCAAGGAAAATATGTCAAATGAAAAGCATAAACCACACCTTTACCAAGAACCTCATGAGTCCTCAAGATGCAACCATCTCCACACACCATGAAGAAAACCATCTTTACATAACATGAAGAACAATTTAAACACACCATGAAGATAACAAGTGCACCATGCAAATGTCAAAGATGCTTCTGCAGCAACAAGATTTAAGACAAACCTCCAACATTTGTAAACACTCAATAAATGTATCAATGCCAATAACTCCCACTCAACCATGGTACCAAGTCACCCATGGCATCTTAAAATCCATCTCCTACATGAAGATCCCCTAATTCTATACTCACACAACCAAAGTGTAAACCAAGATCTCAAAATTCAAGTAGACAAACCAAACCAAGAACTAATCCTACACTGTCACCTCATCACTATCACAAGATCCCAATAAATTGTGTATCCAAGCTATCCATGAAATCATGATGAAAAACCATCCTCTAACCATTAGAATCAACAAGGAATCAAACCATCGAAGAACTCAAAATTCACATCATGAGCTCCTCAAAGAAGTCAAATAACCATGATCCTCAACCAAGTAGATATACCACCATAACCAAATCAGAAAACCTAAACCAATGAACATCAAGGATGTACCTATATATTCAATCATCTCATGAAAAAATCCATGGCACCATGATCACATCATGAACCAAGCATCTAACCCTCAATATTTCCAACCTATCAACATAAAATAGTCAACTACAACCCTCCACAATGGTTGTACCTAATAACAACATCTCATCCCTTTTACATGAAGAAAATTTAGCAAACCATGTGACCAAGGGCATAGACAATGCAAATCCAAGCCACCAATATGAATATGCATCAACAATGAAAGATCAATAGGCAAAGACAATCCATATTCAAGCTATAAATGCAACCTATAAGTATAGATCGCTTACAACACTGCACAACTTGTAGACCCAACAAGTCATCATACATATCCAAACCAAACACTAATAACTATATCACTATGAGACCAATCTGAAATAATAACTAAGTATACAATGACATCAAATTTTAAATCTTCAAACATACAATGTCATAAACTCACAATGCTACCATAGTCAATATATACTATTAACTATTTAGATTAATATATCACCAAATAAATCAAGCCAAACCTTCACCAAATTTGAACCAGTGTGTAGAGCTCTCCAAGATCTTTCTATTGACTACTCGAAGTTCAAAATCCAACTCCATATGCCCAAGTTATGCCCTAATCTATGTTCAAAATAAACAACTAACTTTTGAGCTCTTAAAATCTAATAAAATTTCAGAATCATAAAACCAAACCTATGCCAAGTTGTTGTGCTCTAGATTAACATTCCAACACCTTTAAGAAGTCTAAAATTTGATATCTTGAGAGAAAGTTATGGTCATTTTACGAAGATAGTCTTTTTATCATTTTCACTGTGACTTATTTTTTTGTGACAAAAATTTTTGATAGAATTAAATTTGATTGCCATCACAAGCTAAAACTAAAAAACTCTTTCATTTCCTTTGGACATGGCCAAACTAGGGCATATTATATATCAAAATTTATGAAAATGTTGATCCGGATCCAATGGTGAGGTATGTTTTTACCTAGGAGGTCATTTCTTTAAGCTTCCACCAAAATCTCTCATTTAAATGAAACATCCAAAAAAATATTTTGACCAATAATTTCACATGCCCAAAATCTACTAATATCCCATCATAACAACAAGCCCAAAACCCTCAAATCTGCAATAAACAACCTACAAAATCCACATATTTTTCCCTCCCTTGTACCTTCTCATGCATTCCCATGGATTCAATTTAGGGTTACAATAATAAAATCATAACTCCGATACCACTTGTAAGGAAACTTGCAAGAAATAATATAACCATTTCCACACAACCCATGATAGATCTAAAATAAATATGTAATTAAAATCCACATGCAAGAGAATAGACAATATACCCACAAAAATGTGACACAAGATATACCCTAGGAAGCCCTCATTGAGGGAAAAACCTAGCCTCTAATGGCATCCATCATCATGTATTATTCAACAAAAACACCATTGCAATACAACCATGGAAGCCTTCAAAGCCATAGCCACAAATAAGCAATCCATGTAAACAAGCATGAATCCACACATCCCATGTCATGCTTCCAACCTTCACAAATTTTCCCTTCGCTAACCTGTCAAGCCTTGTCCTACTTGAATCTTTCCCTTTTTACCTTCTTCCTGTCTTCTCACTCATACCAACAACTACCCTTGTGGTTTCTTATATAGTAGCAAGTCCTACAAAACCACCAAGTGGTATTACATAAACCATGTGCTACCTAACCCATTGACCCCACATTTAATATTGAAAATTTAATTCTTATCCCCAATATTAAATAATTACATAAAATATTATCACAATGTTATAACACAACTCATCAAGTGTATCCCATGGAAATATTTACATATTGCACACCCATCTAGGTGCTCTTAGATATAAAACTACATAATAAAACAAAATAATATAATATAACAATATTATGCAATGTGTGCAACACCCATTATCTCAACAATGAGTAATTATGCTTTGCTACCAATTGTTAGAAATAGAAATTACTTAGAGGGGGGGTGAATCAATAATCTACAAACTTTAGTCACCAACTGGATATTATTTATTACTTTAAACCATACATAAGAAAGTAAACAAGTAATGTTGAACAATAACACTAACCATGCACAAAGATTATTCATAACACCATATTTTGTTAACTAGAGAAACCTTGGCCAAGGGAAAACCCTAGTGGGGATGATACCCACTAGATAATATACCAATATATATATGTTTCTTATTAGAGGATGGACCCTATTAGGATTCAATGAGAAAATTTAGTATAGAGAATCTCTATTAGGAGACTTTGAATCCCTATTAAGATATTCCAACCGTGTTAGGAGTTGTAGTACAATAGATGCAAGAAGAGATCACTGCCCAAACATGCACTTCTAATTACAAGATAAGCTCACTATCCAAACAATTAATTAGTCTTATGGTATATAGGTTTTGTAACTTCTTTCTTGATTGATCTCTAATCTCATCTTGATCTCAAATCACAAAATTAGGTTCTTAAAACTTTACATATATTGCTTCATAAAAAATTCGCATATCATTTATCACAATACAATTGTACACTTCTTTTTGCAAGGTGTCATTTGCATAAATACCATGCATTTTCACAATTTTTTGCTGGGTTACCTAAGACAAAAATACTCCTTTCCAACTTAGAGTAAACATCTAGGATGTTGGCCCTAATTGGTCAAGTAATTATTTTGTAAACAAAATAATTTATTTACCTTTAATTTTGTTGTTATGTTTCACTAGTAAAACATGAATATCTATTTTATATATAGTTTGTATTGATGTCTAAGGTTATACACCTCATCATCAACATATATACTATCTCCATATAACTTTGCTAATCATAATATGGTGTTAGTAATAAGTTACATGCAAAACAATACATTGTTGTAAACCAATTTCATACTTACACAATGTTTTGGGTACCAAAAGCTAAGTATCTTTATTTCCAAGGTTTTATACAAGCATGTACATCATGGGTTTTGATAAATGATAATAATTACATATCTTCATTAGCCAATTTTCAACAACAATGGCATCATCATCATCCTCTATGGAAGAAAAGATGGAACCAAAGCTAGTGGCATTCAAATATGAAGGAGTCCCAAAGAAATCTCAATTCCAGGAAAAACACACAAAGATCCAAAACATAGAACTTGGCCACATTAACTAGAATGTTTTCCTAACCCTCTGTAATAAACCAAAAGAAAGATTAGTGATGGTGTTAGCCCTGATCTAGAATGGGTTAGTGAATGTTTCTTCACATCCTACATCATTTCAATCCTTTGAGTTGATCATGACACTGACCCAACATTATGTGCTAAAGGAGATGGTCATGAAAATTGTGACCAGAGAGATAGTCCTTGAACTCAGGCCATAAAATATTGAGAAGGTTTTCCACCTCCCTAGGGCAGACCATTACCTTCAGATATCCTATGAAGGTGCACATAATTGGTATAGGGAGAATGAAGTAGAGGCCAAGGATTTAGTACAATCTAAGTACCTAATTGATAGGACACCCTTGGGCCAGAGAGTAGGAAAGGTCAATATAACACAAGAATAAATTATCGATGATATTGGCTACTTAATATTCCTCTTGATTAGAGCCATGGGCCTACCTATAGTAAGTTACTTAGAGACATGGATGATTCACTTTATTGAAACCATCAGAACAATGAAGATGACTATTGATTGGGTCACTATCCTAAGTGACAATTCGGATGACAAACTAATTGCAGTGAAGAATGATCCTCACTTTTACATGACTTCCTATATGGTATATCTATTGGTAGCAAGGACCATAGACTACCTAGGGTTGTACAAAAAGGGAAGCATGTAGGATTCAAATGTTTGGCCCTATGTAGTATACCTTCAACTGGTGAAAAAGAAGCTCCCATTACAAAGTGTAGAATACAGTGTAGAAAATGATGGTTTCATATTCAGCATAATCAGATTCATAAAGGGTGATTATGCGAAGATGTCAGAAGAGGTTGCAACAAGGATAACTGAGGTTGGTTCCCACTACATATAGTTCAAGACCTTTTCTTATCTTTGAGTAGCTATTACTCTTATGTGTCCTAAAAATCTCCCAAGATACCCATCAGATAGGGCCATCTTATTGGAGAGAGCTCACCAACTCACTTCTACATATAGCAAAGTGAGAAAACAACATAAGAAATCATGGGTATGGTTGATCACCATTAGGACATTTGAAGTGAAGCAGAAGCAAGATATTGCTACATTCAACTTAGAATAAGATCAATGTCCCCTAGAGGATTATCAAGCTCCATACCCATACTTTGATAACACTGGGAGGGAGAAACATATAGTGGGGAAGAAATTTGTACATAGGAAACACTAGAGGATCATTGTATGAATGTAGTAGATGACTATGATGTTTGTATTAGGGACTATCGTAGAATTAGTCTACATCTACAAAAAACTTGCTAAACATGGAAATACCCTTAAAGCCCTAGGACAATGATGTCCATGAGATAATGGATACCTTATACAATAGAGATAAGATCTATTATTGTCCCATCATGAATGCAGAAATAGGGCATGAGGAGGAGGATGACATGGATCATGGGTGTTGATATGTGGTTAAACTTACAAGGGAATGGATCAAGATGCCATTTTGGATAAATCTAGTTCCCTAGGCCATATCTCTCCAGGCTTCAGCCAAATCTAAGAAAGGAAAAGGAACAAAAGTGACTATATTGATCTACCCAGTCAAATCACTAGTGAGGCCAAAAATGGTACACCAACATGAGTATGAGGTTGAGTATTTTGAGACCAAAAAAGACAAGGGTAAGAGAAAAAGGGAAACCCCTAGGGAAAAATACAAGTGGTCAAGGCCCAAGAAGAAGAAGCCCAACAAGAATAGGAGCAAGCTCAGTCAGAGCAACAACATGAGCAACAATAGGTATAGTCAAAAGAATAGGACGGAGTCCCACCTCCCCAAGCCTTTAAAAGGAATAAGCCTCCCTATTGGTGCCTAAGATAGCCTAAACATAAATGACTGTGGTAGGAGTAAAAAGGAGAAAATTAAATAAGAAGAGCATTCCCTCCCCACAGGTGCTAGAAACTATTCCTAAAGTAGAGGACTAGGAAGAAGGGGAAATTTTTTATTTTGTCCCTTTAAATAAGAGAACTCACTTGGCTACTATGGTCAAAGAAGAGAGAAGGAGAAGCTCTATCCAAACACCTCCATCTATACCTAGGGAGCTTATCTAGGTTGAGACCTCAAATGATGAGTAGAAAAAATGGATAGAGGAAATGGAAAGTGAGGGAGCCAACATTTTTGACCTCTTAGATTTTGATTTTATGCCTATAGGTACTAAGATGGTAGGAGAGAAAATAAGGGATACTCTAAGGAATGATTCATTAGGAGAGGATTGGGATCAATTACCACCTATAATTCAAGGACCTATGGAAATTACTCCACCACCAGCAGAAGACATGGTAGTGATAATGGATAAGGGTCAGTAGCTCCACCTCCTATAGTAATCCAAGCATAAACAAAGATTTAGAATACAGAGGAAGGATAATATGTACAGTTTCATGCCAATAAAGTATTTGAGGAAGGAAAGATAGCAAAAGAAAGGAAATCATTTCCTTCAGATATAGAGGCTAGTTCCTTAGCCAACATAGCACATAAATTCTCTCTAAAGATCTTCCTCAACATGAGAAGACTCTGGAGAGGAGTGATAAGGGAAAGAAGCCTATTTTAGAAACAACTTCTTCAGCAAAATACATGACACCGATGGGGACAACACCATCATGCTTGAAGAAGGAAGTCATGTTCAGGGAAAAAAGGCAATTGGAACTAATAGAAGAGAAGGGAATGATGGTATTGATAAAAGAAATTAAGAAGCCTGAGCCACCTAAGAGTGATGCTAGAACACTTGCCTTCATAATGAAGAATTAAGATTGAGATCTTCTAGCCCATACCATCATTCCTCTTCCTCATGTTGACAACAAAGAATTGAGTCCAAAAGACTATCAGATGAAGAAAGTTATACTAGGAAAGCCCATGATGGATACGAAAAAAGTCTTGATTGCTACATGCCTCAAGAAAGTGTTTAAACACATGAACGAAGATGAGATAGAGTTGATAATGTTGTAAAAGTATAATGAGATATTGAGAGGATACTTGAGTGAAGTGGTGGGACCTATAGACCTAGATAATCTAGAGATCACTCTTGGAGCTGCAATTAGAAGGAATCAAGCAGGGCCACAATTGGGTTCATTCTTGGATGCTTGTTAGCAATGGTGTCACAATTTTAAGGAGAGGAGAGTGAAAATAATATAGGGAATTTTGAACTTATTGCACAACATCTAGACTAACGTTGAAAAATTGGTTTCCACCATAAACCAAGATTTTGGGCTAATGGATGACACACATATCTGGACTAATGACTTGTAGGCATTTAGATCTATCAAAGGGAAAAGGTGTCAGATGTTAATGGAGATATACTTAGAAAAGGAGCAAGATCACTTAGATTATTAAATAAAAAAAGAAATTTTTGGGGAATAAAGTTGTGGAGGGATTATGTGAAAGAATTAACTAGATTAAGAATAAAGCTCAAGTGTGATTTTTGGAAGTAGATAAGTACTACAATGCCACTAGCCTTGAGATTTTTAAAGATGAGTCAAAGGCCAAGCTTTCCTCAGTACAAATAGTGGTTCAAAAATTTAGATATGCATTCAAAAATATTTTTTCAGAAGATGATTTAAGAAAAGAATTTAAAACTGAAGAGGCATTGTTTGAACTAGATATCAAGCTTGAGGATTTCACAGATATAAGAATATAAGTAGTAACCATCACCAAGTAGCTAAAGATAAGTATGATTCATTAGATTTATTGGAGGCTAATAAAATAGTGGAAATAATAGAGAAGTTAAAAAGAAAACATCCATCATTTTGGTATAAAGAGGAAGAAAGCCCAAATCTTGGAAATTCAGTTTTGACTCTTGGAAGAACTTTTTAATTTTTCAATCCTATCACGTAGGTGCATAGGCACACTTTTTTTTTGAAGGTACGTTGACAATTTTTAAGAAGAAGCAATGCACCAAAAATTAACTACTAGTTGCTATTTTAGAGAATTTCATGCATTGGAAACACATTTTGACAACAATTCAACTCCTAAAGATAGCTAGAGAAGGCTAAGATTCCATATTAGAGCTCTCAGAGACTCCCAAATCATCTCATGGCTTTTATCTTCTTATCTTCTCATTATTTTAAGTTATGTAAAGGATTATGCACAAATTAATTAATATAAACAAGGGTGAAATCCTAGTTAGCACCATTTAGAAAGTCATTTTGTATAGAAATAGTTTTGTTTTATTAGTTTTTACCATGACTTTTCATTAAAAGATCTCTCACTCCTAACACAAAGGGAGGAGATGAATAATTTTAAATACATGGATGTAATATGTACTCCAGGTCATAATTTTGATGCAATAATATATGCTATTGGTGCTCTCATTTTGAGTGTAGCGATTCTTGCTGGAGTGTGCTATTTTTTTGAATACATGTTCATGAATAATAATGGAGCCAATGGTTTTATTGTATTCTCATGATTGTGCAATCTTTTAGTTCTACTATTTTCCTTATGTCAATGAATTCTATTATTGTGATGAATTAGATAAATAATCATCTTTTTTCTTTCATAGCATTTTTTCTTGTGTGAGTGCACTTCTCATGGCCTCGTGATTTGATGAAACATCAAATATCTATTGGTTATTGTCAAAGTTCCCATCGACAATTGTGTCAATGGAGTTGAAGAATCAATCCTCCTAATTTCATTGGTTTCCTAACAATATCCTTTTGATAATCTAATTCACAAATGTGGTGTTACTCTAGCTTATGTCTATTTGGAATTTAACTTTTAGTTATTTTCTTAAAACCTCTTGTTACTCTATCTTTGTTATTCACTTTTAAAACACTTGGTTAAAATAGGAATTTATATATGTGCATTCATAAAATTTCATTCATCATAATATAGAAAATACAAAATTATATATCTTTGTGGTTACATTTCAGCAACAGGTGTGCAGATTGGTTAGTACCAACAAAAGCCTCCTTGTGAACATACACATTTATCGTTAGTCGACTTACCTAGTAGATTGGAAAATAACCATTTGGAACCTTTGAATTTTTCATTGATCAACTTTTCAAGAGAGATATTTGAAAGGATTTATATCATTAAGCATCGTGCAAAATGACCACTCAACACTTCCCTTATGGTTTTATCTAGTTGCATAATGTCATCCATTCTATTTTGTTTCATCAATTACATCATCATCATCATATTCCTGAATAAATTTATATGTCCCATTCAGGTTGCTCTATGGTAACCTAGCTTGTATGCCATAACCTAGGTCATAAGGTGCACAACCTATTGCTTTCTTTATTGTTATTGTGTTAGCCCATACTACTAAGGGTAACTTGGAGTCCTAGGCCCTCTTATTTTCATCCAAAACCCTTTTAATGATTTTCAATAGGCTTTTATTATTGGATTTTGCATGCCCATTCCCTTGAGGATGATATGGGGATGATGTAGATCTTGTGATGTTATACTTCTCACAAAAAAAATCATATTCTCTAATCTGAAATGCATAGCATTATCTATGATAACCTTTTCTAGAGAACCAAATCTGATGATAATGTTATTTAGGATAAAATCCATCATTGCCTTTTTAGTTGTTCTTTTGGTGGGGATTTCTTCAACCCACTTTGTAAAATAATTTTTTGCAACTAAGATCCATGAATTCCCACCACTAGATTTGTTCATGACTTCTCCTATGAAATCAATATCCCACTGTTGGAATGTTGTTTGCACCTCTACTAGTCTTAATGGTAAGTTACCCAAGAATTTTAACTTTCTTATGAATCTTTGACAAGAATCACATTTCTTCACAAGTTCATGTGCATCTTTGAGCAGTGTAGGCTGCCAAAACCTAGCCCTAGTCACTTTATGAGTTGTTGTTTAGACATAAAATGGGCTCCACATATGAAATTATTTTCAAATATTTGTTGATTGTTCTTCATTAACACATTTTAGTAATACACCTTCCAAGTTTCTCCATCGTAGTTCTCCTTTGACAATGACATATTTGATAGCTTGTAACTTCAACACCTTTTTCTAATTATCACTCATCTCTAATGGAGTTTTCACATATTGTAGATAATAGATTATGCTCTTATACCATTCACAAGCATCCATATCCCACAATTTACTTATGCAATCATCATCAAGTTGGTTTATCTGATTTGCTTCTAAATTAGTGTCTACTATTAAATTTGCAAGTTCTTACCCTCTGACCAACTTGGTGATCTGATTAAATTCTTAGATTCTATTGGTCTGTCTATATCTTCTTCTTGATACCTCTCGCTAAGAGAAAATGTCTTTTACTATAGCACTTGGGACAAAGGCAAGTACAGTAGCCCCCATATGATAGCATCTAAATGCTTTCACATCTTTGACTAATGAATATGCTTATTTTTCATTTATCTCATATTTCAGTTCTATAGCTTGCAAGGATTTTCTAAAGAATGTTATGGGTTTATCAAATCCCTCTTCATTTTTTTTGTAACAGGACTACCTCAATAGTGTAAAATTAAGCAAATGAAAATATGTGCATGGGTTTTGAATAATCAAGGACTCTTAAAATAGGGGCATCTTTAATTGCTTGTTTTATATTTTGAAAAGCACTAGTTGGTTGACCATCTTATTTGATTTTAGAGCCTTTCTTAAGCATTTTGGAGATAGGTCTACTTACAAATTATTAACAAGCCTTCTCAAAAAGTTAATCTATCCAAAGAAATATTGAATGCCTTTTACATTTAGAGGCTTTTGAATTCTATCAATGAATTCTACCCTTTCAAGGTCTATTCTCACTCCTTCTTTTCCAACAATATGCATAAGAGCTTACCTTCAATAACTCCAAAATCACACTTCCTTGGGTTCAAAGAAATATTGTACTCCAAGCCTCTAGCAAAAACTTTTTCCAAATAAATACAATGTTCATATTCTTTCTCTGAATATGTTATCAATTCATCTTGATATTGTTGGATAAAATTGATTAATTGTGTGTTGTCTTTGATGTTACACAAATGTCATATCATTATCAGTCAGTATATGTCGAGCTCATTCAGGCAGTGAAGATAGTTTTTAGTGTCTACCAACTGTTCCTATGTTTTCCTAGTTCAAAAGGTAATGTCTACCGAGTTCACTCGGGTGTCGAAGGAAAAGTTGTAAAAAGCAAGTGTTAACCGAGCTCACTCAGGTAATGTAGGAAAGTTGGATGGAACCAGTGCAAACTAAGCTCACTCGATTGCCAAAGGATTTTTGCAGGTTTGCAGTATTAACCAAGCTTCTATTGGTTAACAAAGGAAATCATTTCTGAGTCAGTTTCTACCGAGCTAGGTTGGCTAATGAAGGATTTTTTTATTTTTTTGTATTAAGCTTAATTGATTTATCTATTAATTCCAACTGACCAAGGTGATGAATATTGATTATTCTAAGTTGTATTTGAGCCAACTTGACAAAGTGGAAGATATAAGTATAAGATCAAGTTGTGATTTCAAAGTTTGTGTAAATCATGAAGATGTTATTGAAGACTTAATGATGAGAAGAGGAAGCAAATTTGAAGGATAAGAAAAATGTCCTTGTGAAGCAACAAAGCTATATTCAATTAGGAAGGATCAAGTACAAGCCAAAATAGAGATCTATAATCAGCAATTCAGTTGCATTCAAATTAGGTCATCTCATTTTTACTCTCTAACCATTGTAGTAGTGATCTAAATCTCCTAATAGAGTTGGCTTAATAGCTATTTGCAAATCCTCTAACAAGGTGGCAATTCCATTGAATTGTTCTCAAGACCTCTAACAAGGCCACTCCTAATAGGGTGATTAAATTCTTTAATAGGATCACACATAACAGTGTGTTTTGTAACATTTAATAGGGTTGGCTCCTAACAGGGCTCACTTCAAAAGAGTAAAAAATAGTAACTAGTTGCAATTGGTGGTTTTTCCCAAATTGGATTTTTACATTAAATCCTAGTGTCAAATGTTTTCATGATGTTATTTTCTTTTATGTTTTTGCAACTCATTTAAAGTAATAGTAATCATAAATAACATCTAAAGGCTTATATGTTAATCATTTACCAAGCTAATCAAGTTATTACCAAGTTACAGCATTATGTATGTGTTTACCAAGCTTCAGCAGTATTCAATTATCTATTTGCATTTTGTACTAACATCTAAGGGATCTGGGATTTATTTTTGTAGTAAGTGATTCAGCCCTCCCCTCTCACTTACTACTCTTATATTTCCATCAGATATACCATTAGAAACTTGTCAATAAAGTCTACAAAGGCCACATCCATGGCTCTCTTGAAAGTAGCACCAGTGGTAGTTAAACCAAATAGAATTCTACTATATGCATATGTTCCCCATGGTCTTGCAAATGTAGTTTTCTACAATTTTGATTCTTTTACAACCACTTGGTTGTATCTAGAGAAACCATCCATCATGGACATTAACTCTAATCTAGTAACCCTTTGTAGCATGGCTTCCATATTAGGAAATCCATCGTTGTGCTTTAAAGAAGATATATTCAAATTTCTAAAGTCAACACACAACCTTATATCTCTGTTTTTCTTTCTAACATGGACAAGATTAGATACCCAAGAAGAATGCCTTTTTGGCTTGAGAATTCTAGCATCCCTTAGATTCATCAATTCCTCATGCAATTTTGGTGATAAGGTTGGGTTAATAGTCCTCTGCTTATGCCTAAAAGGCTTATCACCTTCCTTGAGTGGGATTTCATGCTTAAATAGATCTTCTCTATAGGCCTTCAAGTCATCATAGGACCAAGCAAATAGATGCGTATATTTACTTAACAAATTTATTAAAGCCTTGCTTACTCTAGGAGATAAACTCTTACCAATGTATACTTTTTTCATGCATCTTTAGTCCCAAGATTAATCTCCTCCAAGTCTTTAGCATCATGCTCCTAAAGATTTAGCTTAGATTTGTCATGATTATCAAAAACAATTTCTAATACTACTACTCCTTTAGGAATCTTGTATGTTTTTAATTGAACCACTTCCTTCCCAAAAATAGTTTCCTTACCTTTTATTGTTTTAACCATTATAGCACAATCAATTTCCTAACCCCAAAATTGGTCTTCACAATTTAAGAATCTCAAGATGTCTCTATCATCTTCAAAAACTTGCCAATTTTTTTATGTTGTTAGGGATAGATGGTCTAGTTTGTACTTCTACTTTTGACACACTAGAAAATGTGATATCATCAAGCTTTAGAGCATTTTTTTCCTAATAGATCAGCCATCTTGTTGTTACCTCTTTCCAACCAAGATATCCCAAATACACCAAAATATTATATCATGTCCCATACAACATTTCTATACTACCTTAACCTTTTCTTCTTAAAGACATGGACAAATTTTACTTGAGAAAAAACCAATTCATAATCTCCAATTACATGCAAACATTTAATTCCATGCTTGTATGTTAATCTTAACCTAAAAACAAAGCCTCATATTCTACAAAATATTGGTGCATGGGAAAATAAAAGTAAATGAAATTTTATAAGTAACTCCATCAGGGGATATCAAAAGAATACTTATCCCAGATCCATCATTGTAGCATGATCCATCAAAATACATGGTCCATAAGTCCCTTTTGTCTGATTTTAAATCAAATTTTGATGTAATAATTGATTTAGCAAACTCTTTCTCCAAAACTAGGACCTCAACCCTGAATGAGTTAATATTTGTGTCCACAAAACATTTCATTTCATCATCAACATTTTGTTCAATCATATAAATACTCTTTGGTTTTCTATTAATTTTAACCAACTTGTCATCAATATGAAATGTTGCATGAGATAGATCACGTTAAATACTTCCATCCATTGTTGCACTCCATTTTCTAGACAATAGCATACCATGTTGGGGTGGAATGTCTACAACTAAAACACTCATTGTCAATTCTTTGTTAGGATAGGTAGACAATCTATAAGGAAATGCACTTATTTTCCCTATGATAGTAACTTCTCTTTGATCCATAGCAAAACATCTACCTTGAGTAGTATCTACCTTCAATCCTAACTTTTCCATAACCTCAAAAGACATTATTGTATTTGATGCATCTGAATCGATCAGACAATTTTTTAATATCTTTCCATTTACAATAATGCTTAATAAAAATGGGTCAATATTTCCTAAGAACTAATCTATTGAATCATCTAATTACATAGGTGAAATTTGGGACACAACACTCTTTATTTCTATTGGTTCCCTTATTTTCCTAAGAGGATTCATTTGAATTACAATTAAGGTCAAGATTTTCTTTAACACTCCTAACCCATGTCAATGCTTTATCTTTATGTTCTAGGACTCTTAAAAATTTTGAGAGTGGAACTTTACTATAATTTGTTATAGTATAAATAACATATCAATGGGAGGGAAGAGAGGAGTTTCTATTTGCACACCTTTTTTTTGGAAATGATTGAAGAGTAATGGAACTGATAAAGAATGTTTTCAATCATTGTTTTGTCATTGATGTCAAACTTGCTACTTGTAGGAATGACAATTGCTTTAGTGATCCAAATACTATAAGTTGGTTGATTGACAAGGAGGTGGCAATCAAAAAGATGTAACTAGAGTACCTAGAGAAAGGTTGAAGTTATGATATTGTAATGAAGTATAAGGAACAGCTAAGGCATTGATGAAATAGTGTATTGATGACATACTCTAAGACATAGAGGATGGAAACACCAAGACATATCAAAGATCAAGAGTTGAGCAAGCTAGTTAAAATCAAACAGATTCTCAGTTGAAGCCGAGTAAAGTTCAACTTAGTGTGTGCCAAGTGGTCTTCAGGTGTCGAGTATTCTTCAGGTGTCGAGTGAAGATTAGGTGCCAAGTAGCAGAAAAGAAATAGGTGCTGAGTAAGTTTTCAAGTGTTGAGCAAGATATAAGTGCCGAGTGATATTGAAGTGCTGAGTGAATTTCAAGAGCCAAGTTTCAAAAGAATTTCTTCAAGTGTCAAGCATCAGTAAATCAATAACACTGAGGTGCTACATTATTTTTAAAATTGAAGATTCGCCAGATCTGAGCCAACATGGTTGTTATCTAGAATTCTGTGAATCAAATAGAAGATAAGAATGATGAGCTAGTGGCATAGAACACTATGTAAAAAATTTTGATGAATATAATTGGATTCTAGATGAAGTTTCTAGATAAGATCAAGATATGGGATAGATACATTGTATCTTACCTAATCCATTAAAACCCTAAAGTTGGAGAGGGAGAATTGAGCGAGAAAGGTATTTCAAATTTTTATTTAAGGAGTCATAAGGTCACAAAGCAAAGAGAGATGGGCAAGCATGAAAGCATGATGTGTTGAAGAAGGTGCTAAGGTGGAAGAGAGCACAAATACTTTGCTTTGATAGGTGACCACAGATATGATTGCATTGGTATGATGAGTAAAAAGACTCAAGGTGACAAAGCTTGAGATGACAAGCTTACAGAGATGCAGTGATTAAAGCCAAGAAAAGGATTGAACTGAAGTGTGACCTATAATCTGAAAGACATGTTGTAAGTTGTATCAGATCAAAAGTCCTTATTGTTACTCTCTAGCAATTGTAACAATTAAAATAAATCCTATGGACTTAGGTTGGTTTAATAGCCATGTTGTAAATCCTTTAACAGGGTGACATTCCAAGTGAATGTTCCAAAGTCCTTTAACCAGGCCCATTCCTAGCAGTATGGTGAAATCCTCTAACAAGGTCACATTTAACAATGTGTTGTAGCCTTTAATAGGGCAGGCCTTTAACAGGGCAGACCATCAGAAGTGGTTGAAAACAATTGCGCAGTTATTTTGTGGGTATCATCCCCACTCCAATTTTACCTTCTTATTCCTAGAGAGTTTCTGGGTTATCAAATTCTCAGTGTTATGGTGTGAAGCATGTTTACTTTTCATAGTTGTTTAAATGTTCAAATTGCATGCATGATAGTTTTAGTTATGTGCCATTAAGGATTTGGAGAAAAAGTGGCATTGGACCTTGGATAACTGATTCATCCCCCCCCCTCTTAGTTATTCTAAAGAATTATAACAATTGGTATCAGAGCATTGCTGCTAACTTAGTTTAAAGGGACTAGAAGTAGAAAAGATCAAAATGCCTAAGAGAGAAGTTCCCAAGCTCAACAAAGACAACTTTGTTGCATGGCAAAGCTTCATGAAGCTACATCTTGGATCCATAGGAGATTATGCCCAAAATTCAATTGTTACTGAACATGTTGATCCAACTGGTACTCTTACTATAGAAGATTTGAAAAACAAATAGGAACATAATCAGACAATGTTGGAAATTTCTTCTACACTCAACTATGCTGAATTTGATGATATCAAAGGATGTGACACTGCATTCAAGATGTGGAAAGCCCTATCAGACATTTATGGAGGAGATCAAAATGTCCAAAGAGAAAAAAGGGAGAGCCTCAAAGCAAAGTTTGATGATATGAAAATGGAAGAAAGTGAGAATGTTGCTCAGTATGCCTCTAGAATAAAGGAAGTGGTAAGTGCAATAAGATTCTTGAGTGGTCAATTAGATGATGATACTATTAATAGTAAGTTTTTAAGGACCTTCCTCCCTATCTATGCTATTAGAGTATCAGCTATACAAGAGCTAAGATGTGTGCCAGGAAACAATCTAAGTTTTGAAGGTATAGTGGGTAGACTCACTACATTTGAGTTTTCTAACTTTGACAACTACAGACCTGAGAATGTTGAATCTACTTTCAAGGCCAAGCTATCACTAAAAGATGCTGAACAAGTGAAATCAAAGAAGGGAAGAAAGATGAAATATGTATCCAGTGATAGTAGCACTAATGAGGAAGACGTGGAACAATTAGAAGCATTACTAGCTAGAAGATTTCACAGAGGCAAAGGAAAATTCAAAGGTAAGCTACCTATCATTTGTTTCAATTGCAATGAAGTAGGACATATTGCTACAAGGTGTACACAAAAAAAGGAATACAAGGAAGGTAACAAGTACAAAAATAGAAGAGAAGATGATAAGAGAGATTACAAAGACAAAGGCAAGAAGTGCTATATTGTTGAAGAAGATTCTGATGATAATGATGATGAAGTTGTTTATGTGGCCATGAAGGACCAATCTGATGAAGAAGAGCCTACAACACTGGTAACATGTATGAACAAGAATGACAAATGGATCATAGATAGTGGATGCTCACATCACATGACAGGAGACAAAAGTAAGTTTGTTAACTTTACTTAGTATGATGGAAATAGTGTTAGATTTGATAATGATGCTCCATGTCAAATCAAAGGAAAAGGCTCCATTAAGCGTACAAATAAAATTTCATGTGATAATGCATACTATGTTGAAGGACTAAACTACAATTTGCTAAGTGTCTCACAGTTAGGCAATATAGGGTGCAAAGTAGAATTTGGAAATAAAACTGCAAAAATCTATGATACTAATGGTAGATTGATAGTAAAAGGAGATCAAACAAGAAGTAATCTATTTTATCTTGATCTAGAAAATTCTTCTTGTCTTGTTGCAAAATTTGATGATGTCTGGTTATGGCATATAAGGCTATGTCATGTCAACTTTGATAATCTGATCAATATCAGTAAAATGAAGAAAGTCAGAGGTTTACCTAAGTTGAAGAAGCCTAACAATATCATGTGCAAACAATGTCAGCTAAGAAAGATGACCAAGTCAAGTTTCAAGAGTAAAAACTATACATCTAAAGAAGTACTTGAGTTAGTCCATACTGACTTATGTGGTCCAATAGAAGTACAAAGCTACAATGGAGATAAATATATAATGTTGTTTGTTGATGACTATTCCAGAATGATGACTGTTATGTTCTTAAAGAAAAAATCTGATGCTTTTCAAATGTTTAAGTGGTATGTGGCTAGAGTTGAAAAGGAAATAGGAAAGAGTTTGAAATTCCTGAGATCAAACAGAGGTGGTGAATTCACATCGAATAAATTTGAGATATTCTGCAAAGACAAAGGAATCAAGAGACAAACATCAGCCCCTAGAACTCCCCCACAAAATGGAATCGCTGAGAGAACAAATAGATTTGTGATTGACTGTGCTAGAACATTAATGATGGAAAAGACTGTCGCTCTAAAATATTGGAGAGAAGCTGTAAGTGTGGATGTTCATACACTGAACTGAGTACAAGTCAAAAAAAGGTACAAGTGCAACACCTTTTGAATTATGGTATGGTCACTCACCCAATGTAAAGCATTTCAAAGTATTTGGTTGCAAATGCCTTATCCTTAAAGATGCTAGAAATGGAAAATTTGATGCAAAAAGTGATGAAGGCATATTCCTTGGTTACTCCACTAGAAGTAAAGCATATAAGTGTTTAAATACTAACACTGACAAAATTGTGGAAAGTGCAAATGTAAACTTTGATGAGCATGTAGATGTCCAAGTTGAAAAACCAAAGAGAATGGATGACTACAAAACCTTTGTGTATTCTTATGAAGGAATGCCTATTGACAAGGATAGTACCAATCAAATTGGGATTTAACAACAAGTTTCAATCTCAGTCAAGTCACAACCAATGAATGTCGAGCTGCATTCAGAAGCTGAGTTACAGAATGATGGAAATACTCATTCTGACTTTGAAGTCAATACGCATGATAGAGATATAGAACTACCTGACAACAAAGTGCATAGTGATCCTAAATCTGAAAGATCAAACATGAAAACAAGGACAGAACCAAGATTGTCCAAATATGTGAAGAGGCATCACCCTGCTGAACAAATAATTGGTGACAAAGATGCAAGACCAATAACAAGGAATAGACTAAGAAATGAATCATGTCTGTTAAGCAAATTTGAACCTAAGATAGTGCATGATGCATTACAAGATGGTGACTGATATAAAGCTATGGAAGAAGAGATTGATCAAATAAAGATGAACAAAACGTGGAGTTTGGTTCTCAGACTTGTTGACAAGAATGTGATTAGCACCAAGTGGGTATTCAGAAACAAGCTAGATGAGAATGGTGAGATTACTAGAAACAAAGCCAGACTAGTATGTAAGGGTTATGATCAAGAAGAAGGATTAGACTATGGGGAAACATTTTCCCCTATTGCGAGAATGGAAGGAGTAAGAATTTTACTTGCATATGCTGCATATAAAGGTTTTAAAGTCTATTAGATGGATGTAAAGTCTACTTTTTTGAATGGTATATTGGAAGAGGAAGTCTATATCTAACAACCAAAGGGATTTGTTGATGATAACAACAAGGATATGGTTTTTTAACTACATAAAGCACTCTATGGTCTGAAACAAGCACCTAGAGCATGGTGTGGGAGACTTCACAAGTATCTAGTGTAAATAGGATTTGAAAGAACTGATGATAACAGCAACATGTACATCAAATCAGAAGAAGGTAAGGATATTATTGTATCTAAAATCTTTGTGGATGATAGAGTGTTTGGAGGAAAGGAAGTGCTTTGCAAAAGTTTTGCTGACAAAATGAAACATGAATTTGAGATGTCTATGTTTGGAGAAATCAAATTTTTTGCTCGTTTGCAAGTACATCAACTAAAACATGGTATATTTATGACACAATCAAAGTACATCAAAGAGATACTTAAAAAAATTCGATTAGAAGACTCCAAACTAGTCAACACACTAATGGCAATAGGACATAAGCTATCCAAAAATGATGTATCAACTGAAATTAATCAAAAAATGTACAGATCCATGATTGGAAAACTACAATATGTTGTACATAGTAGACCAAACATAGCATTAGCAATTGGAATAGTGGCTAGATTCTTTGCTAATCCTAAAGAGAATCATCTCATAGTAGTAAAAAGAATAATGAGGTATCTCAAAGGAACTGATGATTTTGGCCTATATTATAAAAAGAATGAAAAGTTTGAGCTTAATGCATAGACAGATGCAGATTGGGGAGGCAACATTGATGATAGAAAAAGAAAAAGTGGAGGAGCATTATTTTTAGGTAAAAGACTAGTTACTTGGACTAGCAAGAAGCAAACATGCATATCTCAGTCCACTGCAGAATCAGAATATGTGGCAGCAGTAGTCAATTGCACAAACATTGTGTGGCTCACACATCTATTGTAAGGAATGAAATAAGAGGTAACCAAACCTATGATATTGTATTGTGATAATACAAGTGCTATAAACATATCCAAGAATCCAGTAATGCACACAAAAACTAAGCATATTGCAATCAAGTATCACTATGTCAGAGAATTGGTAGAAGACAAACAACTAAAGATGGAGTACATTCACACAAAGGAACAAACTGTAGATATCTTCACCAAACCATTGCCCAAGGATGCTTATGAATATCTTAGAGGAAAGTTGGGGGTAATGCCCCTAACTCAAGTAGTTTAAAGCAAAGAAGTTGCCCTACATCAACAAGAACAAATCATTGAAATATCAGAAGAATGATGCAGAGGATGACAGCAGGAGCAGGAACTCCAAATCAGTCACAATCATGGTGACAGAGGGAGACAACATGAGATGCAAAGCTTATATTTTGCATGTTAAAGATGCTACATCTTTGGCATTTATGTCAAAGAGGGAGATGTATGTAGGAAATTGATCATCAATACAAAGCAAGAGGGAGATTTATGAGAAACTAAAAGGTAAAGATATGGAGATATATGAGATCAGTAGTAAAGGATGCAATAGTCAAGAAGGAAGCAAAATGTAGCAAAAAACTTATATAATTTTGGTGGTAACTAAGTTGATCAAGAGATCAGTTTGGTTTGCCATCAATGCAAAAGAGGGAGATTGTTGGAAATGATTGAAGAGTAATGGAACTAGTAAAGAATGTTTTCAATCATTGTTTTTTCATTGATGTCAAACTTGCTACTTGCAAGAATGACAATTTCTTTAGTGATCCAGATACTATAAGTTTGTTGATTGACAAGGAGGTGGAAATCAAAAAGATGTAACTAGAGTACCTAGAGAAAGGTTGAAGTTATGATGTTGTAATGAAGTATAAGGAATAGCTAAGCCATTGATGAAATAGTGTATTGATGACATACTCTAAGACATAGAGGATGGACACACCAAGACATATCAAAGATCAAGAGCAGAGCAAGCTAGTTAGTGCCAAACAGATTCTTGGTTGAAGCCGAGCAAAGTTCAACTTAGTGTGTGCTGAGAGGTCTTCAGGTGTCGAGCAGTCTTAAGGTGCCGAGCAAAGATCAGGTGCCAAGTAGTAGAAAAGAAATAGGTGCTGAGTAAGTTTTCAAAGGTCGAGCAAGATATTAGTGTCAAGTGATATTGAAGTGTCCAATGAATTTCAAGAGCCGAGTTTCACAAGAATTTCTTCAGGTGCCAAGCATCAGTAAATCAATAATGCTGAGTTGCTGCATTATTTTGAAAATTGAAGATTCGCCAGATCTGAGCCGACATGGTTGTTATCTAGATTTCTATGAATCAGATAGAAGATAAGAATGATGAGCTGGTGGCACAGAACACTATGTAAAACATTTTTGATGAATATAATTGGATTCTAGATGAAGTTTCTAGATAAGATCAAGATATGGGATAGATACATTATATCTTACCTAATCTATTAAAAACCTAAAGTTAGAGAGGGAGAATTGAGTGGGAAAGGTATTCCAAATTTCTATTTAAGGAGTCATAAGGTCACGAAGCAAAGAGAGATGGTTGAGCATGAAAGCATGATGTGTTGAAGAAGGTGCTAAGGTGGAAGAGAGAATAGATACTCTACTTCGATAGGTGACCATACATATGATTGCATTGGTATGATGAGTAAAAAGACTCAAGGTGACGAAGCTTGAGATGACAAGCTTATAGAGCTGCAGTGATTAAAGTCAAGCAAAGGATTGAGCTGAAGTGTGATCTATAATCTACAAGACATGTTGTAAGTTGTATCAGATCAAAATTCATTATTGTTACTCTCTAGCAATTGTAACAGTTAAAATAAATCCTATGGGCTTAGGTTGGTTTAATAGCCATGTTGTAAATCCTTTAATAGGGTGACATTCCAAGTGAATGTTCCAAAGTCCTTTAACCAGGCCCATTCCTAATAGTATGGTGAAATCCTCTAACAAGGTCACATTTAACAATGTGTTGAAGCCTTTAATAGGGCAGGCCTTTAATAGGGTAGACCATCAGAAGTGGTTGAAAATAATTGTGCAGTTATTTTGTGGGTATCATCCCAACTCCAATTTTACTTTCTTATTCTTGGAGGGTTTTTGGGTTATCAAATTCTTAGCATTATGGTGTGAAGCATGTTTACTTTTCATAGTTGTTTAAATGTTCAAATTGCATGCATGATAGTTTCAGTTATGTGCCATTAAGGATTTGGAGAAAAAGTGGCATTGGACCTTTGATAACTAATTCACCCCACCCTCTCAGTTATTCTAAAGAATTATAACACTTTTGTCTCCTTTTGTATCTCAGAGATAATAGTAACACCATGACTCTTGTACTCTTTATTTTCAATAGTTTCATTAAATGACTTTTCTTCCTGCTTCTGCCCATTCTTGTTTTGAGCCTTGGGGATCTTGGAAGCATCTACTTTCTTGGGTGCCCATTTCTTGCTCACATTCTTGATTTTGATATCATAACCATCTTTAGGATCTATTTTCTCGACAAAAATACTAGCTCCCTTTCCACCATCATTCCTAGATAACTTATCTCTTGTTTTCACTTGTGAAATCATGTTAGCAGTGATCTCATCAATTTCCTCTTTTGTATGTCTTCTCAAAACTACTTCATCTTTTGAAGATGTCATGTTGCAAGTTACATCATTCACTTCATCTTCATCTGAGAAAACCTACTAATGTACAACATCATGAATCTATCTTTTGACATTCATGTCATTATAAGAACCATCACAATCAGAGACATCATCATAATAGGATTCAACCATGTTACAACATATATCATCATTATTATCTTCTTGGTCATGTTGTTCACCATTTTCAATTTGAGAATTAGAAAAAGACATTGCAACAACAAAATGTTTTGATGAATGGGAAAATTCACATATCATGTAGCATTGGGAATCATCTATCATTTTGACAAAGGCTCTTTTCAAAGGATCAGGGGTTACTTTCTCATTTGTATTTTTGAAAGGAGGAAGAAAATGTTTACCATCCTTCCATTGGGTATTGTAGGGATACTTTTGAAACCTACTCTACCTATTGTAATTCCCTTGGAACTTATATTTCTTTGTGGGAGGACCTTTGTCATTTCTATTTGTGTATATTTTGAAATAGTTGATGGCACTAAGAACTTAATCCATCATTGTGATCTTCTTTCTTATTTTCTTTACTCACAAATAATCTAAGATCATCTCTCTTATTCCCAACTTACTAGAGATCCTCGTATTGTTCCCAATATTTATTACAATCCTAAAAGAATTTTGAAGATTTATTAGATCTTTGTCTCTTAAAAAGTATCCCATGTTACCATAAAAAGAATTAAAATAAGTGGTAAGACAAACCTTATCATCAAGTCTCATAACCTAAAATAATTTGTACATCCCCTTTAAAATCTAGCATTGAATTTAGGGATAGATTCATTCCGGAGTTTCTTTATATGATTAAATTTATTCAAAATGTAAGTAGTGTTAAGTTTATCACCATACTACTCCTTGAGACAATTATCTAGCTCTCTTCATTAGGATATGGAACCCTTGGGAAATATTTTAAACCATTCCCTTGCATCTTTTGCTAGTGACTGCACAAATAATTTCATAACTACATCCTCGTGCTCAACTTCATAATCATTTAGCAAGTTTAAGAAACATCTCAAATGATTTTCACAAATAAAATAAAAAATTTAGAAAATTTAGTTAATTTTTCTCTCAATTATTACATAATAGCATTTGGATATCCAAGGATCCCATTAAAACACAACTATCTACATCCTCCTAATTGGATTGGTCTCCTTTGTATTCCTAGCCTAGTATTATCACTAGAGATAGATTTACTATATGTACTAGTGTTTGAAACTACCTTAACATTAGTATCCACTTTCTAGGAAGATGGAGGGACATCAAATATAACAGTCTTATTAGCACTATTTTTTGGCATGGAACCCGAAGGCATACCTATTTTAGGAGTATTTGTTGTCTAGAAATTTGAAGTGCTTGTGACAAATTGAATTTTCCTTTTCATTTCAGCAATAGCAGCCTCATTATCTACTCCCTCTCATTCCTTTTCTAACTCTTCCCTCTCTTTTATCTTCTTCTCCAACTCTATATTAGAGGCTAACATATTATCTTGAGAGCTTTCTATCTTTATAGGCTTCTTTATTGTAATATCAATCACCTTTTGTTTTCCTTTATTTTTCTCAACAACAAAGGACCCAACAACCTTATCTTCATTATTTTCAACTGGTATGGTTTTGTAAATTTGCACCTATCTAACAATAGGGCCTTCCTTTTCAAATTATTGGTCACTCAAAAAATGCTCTTTCTCCTTTCTCATATTAGAAACATCATCCAACATTATGGATAGCTAGGAAGTAGTAGCTTTTTCATTTATGCTTCTCAGAGAAACAATGCTCTTCAGTAAACTCTTTCTTTCTTCTATCACTTTTCTTATCTCTTCCTCCCTTTCTTTTCAAACACACCTCTCTATTTCCATTTACTTAGCAAAATTCATTCTCAATATGCTCAAATGATCCATAATTGGCCTAACATCTTTAGTACTAGAAGTAATGTCTGTATCTATAGGATATAAAGATACTAACTCCTTATGGGAAGAATTTGAAATAATAGGTTCTTAGTGGGTATGAATCAAATCATTACTTTTTTTTGTTCAACATTCACTGGGTCTGGTGTATCACCTTCTCTTGACCTATGACTTCTGGCTTGTCATGAAAATTATCATTAGAGAGTTCATTAATAGACTTAGAACTTTTGTAAGAGGATTCTTTCTCACTAAGAGAAACATATGATTGCCTACTAGTGGTTCTTTTCTCCTAAGGGTCTAGTTCTCTTGGTGGTTCACTTTTTTTTGTAAACTAGCCTTTTCTTCCTTTTGGAGTGTTGTGGTTTCATAACACATGCCCCATTTTCATGCATAAAATGGGGACCCCCTAGTTTTAAATTCCCCTCTAAGGCTTCTAGTCCAAAGCCCTAGTCATTTTTAACCCTCCCCTTGGTCTAAGTCAGATCCTAGTCTCTGACCAGGAAGGGTTAGAAAGCTAGAGAGAAGAAAAAATCAAGTGTTGGGGCTCAATATTGCTTTAAGTGCACATATCTACACTTATGCACATATCTACACTTGTGCACATGCACACTTTACCCTTTCTCTAGGGGTGTGCACATGTGTATGTACGCACACTCAGATCTAAGCACATGGATTACCCTAGGACCTATATAAGGCCCCAAATTCCCCCTCCTTTCTTTACTTTTATTTTTTAATCTCCCAACAGCATACCTCCATAGCTCCACACTCCCTAGCTCCCTGTATCCATGCCACCCCATTGTTGAGATAATGGGTGTTGCACACATTGCATAATATTGTTATATTTTATTATTTTATTTTATTATGTAATGTTTTACCTAGATGGACGTGCAACATGTAAAGATTCCCATGGAATATTCTTGATGAGTTGTATTGTAACATTGTGAAAATATTTCATGTAATTATTTAATATTGGGGGAAAAGAATTAAATGCCCAATATTAAATGTGGGGTCAGTGGGTTAGGTAGCACATGGTTTTAGCACATGGTTTATGTAATACCACTTGGTGGTTTTGTGGGACTTGCTACTATATAAGCAGCCACAAGGGTAGTTGTTGTATAGAGAGAAACAGAGAGTGAGTGACAAGGAGAAGACAAAAGGCAAGAGTCGAGCGGGACAAGGCTTGACAGGTTAGCCAAGGGAGCATTTGTGAAGGTTGAAAGCATGGCATGGGATGTGTGGATTCATGCTTGTTCACATAGTTTGCTCGGTTGTGGCTATGGCCATGAAGGCTTCCATGGTTGTATGGCAATGGTATTTTTTGCTGAATAATACATGATGATGGATGCTTTTGGAGGCTGGGTTTTTCCCTCAATGAGGGTTTCCCAGGGTATATCTTGTGTCACATTTTGTGGGTATGTTGTCTTTTCTCTTGCATGTGGATTTTAATTCCGTGTTTATTTTAGATCTATTATGGGCTATGTGGAAACGGTTATATTCTTTGTTGCCAAGTTTCCTTACAAGTGGTATCAGAGCTATGGTTTTATTATTGTAACCCTAGATTGAATCCATGGGAATGCATGAGAGGATAAAAGAAAGGGGCAAGATATATGAATAATTATTGCAAATCTGAGGGTTTTGAGTTTGCTGTTATGATGGGATGTTAAAAGATTTGGGCATGGGAAATTGTTGGACAAAAAGATTTTTTCGGATGTTTCATTTAAATGAGATTTTTGGGGGGTAGCTTGTAGAAATGACCTCCTGGGTAAAAACAGACCTCACCATTGGATCCGGGTCAACATTTCCATAAATTTTGATCTATAATATGCCCTAGTTTGGCCATGTTCAGAGGAAATGAAAGAGTTTTTTGGTTTCAGCCCATGATGGCCGTCAAATTTAATCCCGTCGGAATTTTCGTCACTGAAAAAAATTAAAAATGAAAAATCGTACTGAAAATGGTAAAAAGACTGTCTTAGTAAAATGGCCATAACTTTCTCTCAAAATATCAGATTTCAGAGTTCTTACAGGCGTTGGAAAGCTAATTCAGAGCACTACAAGATGATGTAGGTTTGGTTCTATGATTTTAAAATTTTGTCATGTTTTCAGAGCCCTAAAGTCAGATGTTGTTTATTTTAAGCACGAATTAGGGCATAACTTGGGCATACGGAGTCAGATTTTGGACTTCGAGTAGTCAACGGAAAGCTCTTGGAGAGCTCTACACATTGGTTTAGATTTGGTGCAGGTTTGGCATGATTTATTTTGTGATATATTTATCTGAATAGTTTATGGTATATATTTTTGACTATGGTAACTTGTGAGTTTATGGCATTGGAGATTAAAGTTTTGATGTCATTGTATACTCAAGTTTGGTCTCATGATGATATGGTTATCAGTGTTTGGATTTGGATATGCATGATGACTTGTTGGATCTACAAGTTGTACAGTGTTGTAAGCGGTCTATACTTACAGGTTGCATTTATAGCTTGGTTATGGGTTGTCTTTGCCCATTGATCTTTCATTATTGATGCATATTCAGATTGGTGGCTTGGATTTGGGTTGTCTATGCCTTAAGTCACATGATTTGCTGATTTTTATTCTTCATGTAGAAGGGATGAGATGTTGTTACCAGGTACAGTCATGGTGGAGGATTGTGGTTGACTATTTTATGCTGACAGGTTGGACACTTTGAGAGCCAGATGCTCAGTTCATGGATGTGATCATGGTGCCATGGATTTTGGCATGACATGATTGGATATAAAGGTACATCCTTGATGTTTATTAGCTTGGATTTCTGATTTAGTTATGGTGGTATATCTTCTTGGTTGAGGATCATGGTTATTTGGTTTTCTTTTGAGGAGCTCATGATGTGCACTTTGAGTTCTTTGATGGTTTGATGCCTTGGTTGATTCTCATGGTTAGAGGATGGGTTTTCATCATGATGTCATGGATAGCTTGGATACACAGTTTAGTGGGAGCTTGTGACAGTGATGGGGTGACAGTGCAGGATTAGTTCCTGGTTTGGTTTATATCTTCTTGGTTTGGAGAGGATGGATTTTATGATGCCATAGGTGACTTAGTACCACGGTTGAGTGGGAGTTGTTGGCATTGATATATTTATTGAGTGTTTGTAGATGTTGGAGGTTTGTCTTAGATCCTGTTGCTGCAGAAGCATCTTTGACATTTGCATGGTGCACTTGTTATCTTCATGGTGTGTGAAGATGGTTAGATCTTGAGGACTCATGGAGTTCTTGGTTATCTTCATGGTATGTGGAGATGGTTCTTCTTGGTATGTGGAGATGGTTTTCTTCATGGTGTATGGAGAAGGTTGCATCTTGAGGACTCACAGAGTTCTTGGCAAAGGTGTGGTTTATGCTTTTATTTGGCATGTTATCCTTGGTATGAGGATGGTTTCATTATTATGTCATGGTATACTCTTAATACACGTTTAGAGTTGTGACATGTTATGGTATGTTCATATGGAGCATGTTATCTCTTTAGTTGAGATGGTAAGATCATGTTGTCATGTTTATGTTCCTGAGGCCATGGTTGGAACTTTGACATTGATCTTGGTTTAGTTTCTTGGTATTGAGTACACTGATCATAAGATGGATACTTCATGATATTGCTATGTTGCATTTGGAGTTGGCATGGATTGATTGGTTACAGGTGCTCATGGATACTTAGAGATGGTGGTGACGCTGATTTCTCTTAGATTAGAGAAGTATTTGTTGGGACAGTTGATGGTTTCAACAGGAAGTCCGAGGGGCAGTCACTTGATATGGACTTGAGAGGAGATTGTTCTTAGATGAGTCTTGGTTGGAGACATGGGTATCTTGATGAGCATTCTCATTCCCCACTCTTGGTCTACTCGGCGGTTTGCAACTTGAGAGGTATAGCCCATTGTTTTTTCTCAAGTACATTATATTTATGCTTGTCTTTCATGGATATGGATCTTGAGCTATGGTACATGAGTTAGTTCTAGAGGGTTCATTTGAGAGATGGTTTAGCATTGGTTATCTCCATGTGCATATGTTGTTATGCTGGTTGAGTTTGGGAGATGGTTTTATATTGGGCATATTCCTTGGATTAGGAATGGTTATTCCTTGGTTTAGGAATGGTTTTATTGAGTTTGATCTTCTTGTGAGAGGCTTACATCCATGATGAGTTATATGGTATGGTTTGGGTGTTTTTTGAGGCTTCTTGTTGGGGTTTTATGGAGGAGATCATACTTGCACAGTTTACATCTAGAGGTGTGTGTAGAAGGACATGATACAGGTTATGATTTGCATGGTTTCTCTGGTCTTGGTTATCTTCCTGGATGTTCAGTTTTGACTATATTGGATTTGAGATTGGTTAGAGATTGTGATCACTGGTTTGTGCTCATGTATGTCATGTGAGAGATGACATGGTTATTCCTTTATCTCTTTCCTCTGTTGGTTGTGGTGAACTTGGGAGAGCATTGGAGACTTGTTATGAGAGTTGTTCTTGCAGGCTATTGGATTATGTATTGTGGATGTCCTTGATACTACATGGATTCACTTCTTTGAGATGTGTTGAGTGGATTAGTTATAGATTTGACATTATCCTTTGTAGTGGGAGCTTCTTGGTATATATGTGGCAGGTATTGCTCTTGAAGCTTGTGATTGCAGGTTGCAGATTGGATATGTCAGTGATATGAGATTCACTTGTTATACCTTTGAGGTATGGATAGTTGGATGGGTTTGGCACTTGCTGTGGGTGCTATTTCAGCTATGGATATTTTGACAACTACAGATACATGTGATTACCTTTGGATCAGGTTATTTGTGCTTGGAATTTCAGTTGGTACAGGATTTTATGATCTTCTAATGCAACAGGTTGAGTGGCTTTCTCTTTGGATGGCTTCTATGTATGTCCAATGACAGTGGCATAATAGGAGGTGAGATCATTCATGTTTGAGATGCTGGATACTTTGATTTTGTTGCGGGTACCAGGATGGAGCACTTGGTGTATTTTGATCCATGATGGTGGATGTGCTGGGAGGGATTGTTCCCTTGTTCTTTTATGTGGCTACGGATTGACCCTATGCAATGTATACAACAAGTGGGAGATTGTTGAGATAATGGGTGTTGCACACATTGCATAATATTGTTATATTTTATTATTTTATTTTATTATGTAATGTTGTACCTAGATGGACGTGCAACATGTAAAGATTCCCATGGAATATTCTTGATGAGTTGTATTGTAACATTGTGAAAATATTTCATGTAATTATTTAATATTGGGGGAAAAGAATTAAATGCCCAATATTAAATGTGGGGTCAGTGGGTTAGGTAGCACATGGTTTTAGCACATGGTTTATGTAATACCACTTGGTGGTTTTGTGGGACTTGCTACTATATAAGCAGCCACAAGGGTAGTTGTTGTATAGAGAGAAACAGAGAGTGAGTGACAAGGAGAAGACAAAAGGCAAGAGTCGAGTGGGACAAGGCTTGACAGGTTAGCCAAGGGAGCATTTGTGAAGGTTGAAAGCATGGCATGGGATGTGTGGATTCATGCTTGTTCACATAGTTTACTCGGTTGTGGCTATGGCCATGAAGGCTTCCATGGTTGTATGGCAATGGTATTTTTTGCTAAATAATACATGATGATGGATGCTTTTGGAGGCTAGGTTTTTCCCTCAATGAGGGTTTCCCAGGGTATATCTTGTGTCACATTTTGTGGGTATGTTGTCTTTTCTCTTGCATGTGGATTTTAATTCCGTGTTTATTTTAGATCTATTATGGGTTATGTGGAAACGGTTATATTCTTTGTTGCCAAGTTTCCTTACACCCATCTCCTACAAAGCCAAAAACACAAGGTATAACCTCATGAGGTGTGCATATGTGCACCCCCAAGGATTGCACATGTGTGTACCTTCACACACATAGACTAAAAGACTAAGACAGTTGCCCCCCTTTTTTGTATAAGCCACTAGACATGTCCATAGTTGTATACATATGCATGTGTGCACCTTACCAAGTTGTGCATGTGCACTAGTGCACAAGTGCGCACGAAGCCATTTCCAAGGCTAGTAAAGTGCACTAGTACACCTATAAGGGTGTAATAGGTGCACTAAAATGTACAATGGCCTATTTATGGGTGGAAACTACATTTTTTGTCCCTTCTTACTGATTTTGACCTATTTTGGAGTCAGGCTATTCTTTTTAGGTCTCATTTTTTCCTTCTAATATCCATAAGACTAATGTTTGCCTCTTTCATATAGATCAAATGTCATTGTCATCATCCTCCATGGCCAAGAAAATGGCACCAAAACCTATTGCATTCAAATAAAAAGGAGCTCCAAAGAAGTCAAGATTCTAAGGTTGATGCACAAAGATCAAAGATATTGAGTTGGACCTTATTGACTAGAATTCGTTTCTGACCATTTGCAACAAACCAAGGGAGTAGTCAACAATGATATTCACACTAATCTGGTCAAGGCTAGTGAACACATCATCATATCCCACATTTTTTCAATCTTTTGAATTTATTATGACTTTGGTAGAACATTATGTGACTAAGGAGAAGGTAGTGAAGAGTGTCATAGGAGAGATAGTCCTGGACCTCTAACCCTAAAACATAGAGAAAGTGTTTCACCTTCCAAGGTTAGAGTGGTACTTCTAGATATCATACGATGGATCAGAGTGATGAGATAGAGAGAATGAGCAAGTGGCTAAAGAGTTAGTACAAACCTCATTAATGATTAACAAGACACCTTTAGGTCAAAGTATAGGCAATGTGGATATGACTAGAGCATATATAAAAGACAATATTGGATACTCAATCATCCTCCTTAGTAGAGTAATGGGCCTTCTTGCAGTAGGTCACCTTCAAAGATAGATGGTTCATTTCATTGAAACCATAAGGATTGCCAAGATGCTCATTGATTACGCTAGCATCCTAAGTGATAACTTGGATAAGCGGCTAGTTGCCATTAAAATTTATCCTTGTTTCTATATGACATCATACATGGTGTACTTGCTAGTGGCTAGAACCACTAACTATCTAGGCTTTTATAGAAAGGGAAGCATGCAAGATGAAAATTCTTGGCCCTATATGGTATACCCCTAATTGGTGAAAAAGAAGCTCCCACTATGGAGTGTGGAATATAGATTGGTCAATGATGGGCTCATCTTTTCCATCATTAGATTCATTGAAGGAGATTATGTAAAAAGAATGTCAGTAGAGGCAGCAACCTAAATCATAGAGATAAGTGCCTAATAGATTAAATTCAATACTTTTACATATCTTTGGGTAGATGGTACTCTTTTGTGCTCCAAAAAGCTTCTAAGCTATCATTCAAATAGGCTCACACTCCTGGAGATAGCCCACTAACTCACTTCTGCTTACAACAGAGTAGGGAAACAACATAAGAAGGCATGGGTATGACTAATTACAATTGTTACATTCGAGGTGAATAAAAAAAAAGAAATTTCTATCTTTAAGTCTTAATGGGATCAATATCCCTTGGAAGAATACAACTCCCCTCACCCATTCTTCAACAGCATTGGGATGGTTTAGTTGTTCAAAGCAATTATTCAATTGTATATTTTATTTTATGTTACATAAAATGTCAAGCCTTACCAAGCAGTTGGTGATAGAAAATCTCACTCAAGCATCGAAGGCAGCTTCTTATATATGCTAAGCATTTTGTAATAACCAACTTCAAAGATAGTATTGACCTAGCTCAGTTAGTTAATGAAGTGAATTTAATATTGAGCAAGTTGGGTTAGTTAACATTAGAACTCATGTTCTAATTGAGTTGGGTCAGTTAATGAAGGGATCCTCTATGTTGATCGAGTACTCAATGCTATATTAGACAACTATTAGCATATTAAGTTTGAAAAATTTATTGGTTAATACAAACTAACTTAAGGGGTGAATTTTTATTTTATTAAAAGAGTATTCAAGCTGACTTGACAAGGTGAATCATATATATGAAAGGTCAATTTGAGGATTGAAATATGGAATTGAAGAAGATGAATAAAGGAAGAAAATTTGAAGAATATCTGTAAAGGACAAAGCATCCAAGTTGATCGAGTTGCAAAGAACATTTTTATCAAGGAGGATCAAGTAATCAGGCGACAACAAAGATCTAAATCAACAAATTTAGTTGCATCAACAATCGGGTCAAGTCATTGTTCTCTCTAATAATTGTAGGAGTGAATCAAATCTCCTCATAGAGTTAGCCTAACAACTATTCAACAAATCCTCTAACAAGGTGGCATTTCGAGATTGAAGTGTCTGAAGACCTCTAACAAGGCCACTCTTAATAGGGTGAATTAAATCCTCTAATAGGGTCACACTTAACAGTGTCTTTTGTAACCTTTAACAAGGTTGCCTCCTAATAGGGAAAATAGTAACTAGTTGCAATTAGTGGTTTTCCCAAATTGGGTTTCCATGTTAAACCTTGGTGTCTCTTGTGTTCATGTTATTTCCTTTATATTTTTGCAACTAAGTTAATAAAGGATAATCACATTAATATCTTAAGGTCCAATTATCTTTGTGTTAACTGAGTGATAGTAGTATATTCAATGTTAATCAAGTTAGAGTAGAATATTAAGTGTTAACTGAGTTACAACATAATATTAAGTGTTAATCAAGTTACAATAGGATTTGGTTTTATATTGTGTTGACATCTTAATAGGGACTTGGATTTGTTTTTGTAGTAACTGATTCACTCCTCCCCTCTTAGTTACTCCTTTCCATTTCCAACAATTAGTATCAAAGTTATTGGTGCTTGCAGATAAGGTTTCAAGGACCTAAGCTAAAGATCAAGATGTCTTATAGAAGGGAAATTCCTAAGTTAAATAAAGAGAAATTCCAAGCATGGAAGGAACCCATGAAGCTGCATTTGGCAACCATTAGAGACACAGACCTAAAATACCTAGAGAACAAGTATGTGGTACCTACTAGACCTTTGTCTATGGATCAAATTATGGAAAAGAAGAATCACAATATAATGATGATTGGCATCGCTTGTACTCTCAATTCTATTGAATTTGATGAAGTCAAAGATTTTCCTACAACTCATAAACTATGGATCAAGTTGAAAGATATCTATGGAGGAGATGACAATGTGAGGAGAGCTAAGGTAGAAAGTCTTAGAGGTCAGTTTGATCAGATGAAGATGAGAGAAGATGAAAACATTGCACATTACAATGAAAGAATCAAAGTAAGTTTGAGTGCAATCAGAGCCTTAGGTGAGAAAATTGATGATGTGATAGTAGTCAGCAATGTACTCAAAACTCTTGTTCATTTTTATACTATGAGAGTTTTAATTATTCAAAAAGTGAGATGTGATACCAAAAATGATATAACTTTAGATGCACTAGTGGGAAGGTTGATAGTCTTTGAGTTAGATAACTTTGATAACTATGTTCCTAACTCTATTAGCATTGAGTCTACATTTCAAGCTAAACTATCACTCAAGAAGAAAGGAGGAAAATCTAAAAGCAAATAGTCTAACAATGAAGATGAAGATAATTTTGATGATGACCTTAAATTATTTGAATCCTTTCTTGAAAGAATATTTCCTAAAGGCAAAGGAAAGTACAAAGGTAAAATATACATTGCTGCAAGGTGTCCAAATAAAGAAGGAAAAGAAGAAAAGAAGCATGACAAGTACAAAAGAAAGAAAGATTTCAAAAACTAAAAAGACCACAAGTATAAAGGTAATAATTCTTGTTACATGGCTAAAGACTTTGATAGTAGTGATGTAGGTGAAATGGTTTACAATTGCTATTAAATATGAATTAGATGATGAAAATGATAAGATGGCCCTCATTTCTCATATTAAAAAAAATGATACATGGATTATTGATAAAGTTTGTTCTCACCACATGACTTGTGATAAATTAAATTTTGAGCACTTGTAACACTATGATGGTGGGAGTGTCAGATTTGGAAATGATGAACCTTGTTATGTAAAAGGAAAAGGTTGCATTACATTGACTGATGAACTTAGATGTGACAATTCTTACTAGGTTGAAGAACTTAGACACAATCTACTTAGTGTGGCATAGTTGAACAACATTGGGCTCAAGGTAGAATTCATGAGTGGAAAGGCCAACTTGCTAGATGGGAAAGGAAATATAGTTGGGACTTGAAATCAAACAAAAGGTAATTATTTTAACTTGGACTTCACTCAAACTACATGTTTACTAGCTCAGACAAAGGAACCTGGGCCATAGACTATGGGAACTGAGTCTTTGATAGAGGAGACCAAGTTGTAGCTAGTATAACCTAAGTCATAGCTAGTACAACCCAAGTTAGAAATAGTTATAACTGAGTCTCAATCAAAAGAAACCAAGTTGCAGATAGAGGAGATATTGAAGAAATTTAGAATGGAGTATTCTAGACCAATTGTAACACCTATGTCTACTGGACATAAGCTTTCCAAAAATGATAATTCCAAAGAGGTAGATCTGACTACATATAGATCAATGATTGGAAAACTTTACTATGTAGTCTGTACAAGACCTGATATTACATTAGCAGTTGGTATGGTGGCAAGATTTTCTACTAGCCTAAAGGAAAATCATATGATGGAAATAAAATGTATCTAAAAGGTACTGAAGATTATGGTTTGTGGTATAAGAAAGGAGGAAACTTTGAATTGAAAGCCTTCACTAATATTGATTAAGCAGTAAGTACTAATGATAGGAAAAACACTAGTGGTGGAGCATTCTTTCTTGGAAAGAGGCTAGTGTCTTGGACAAGCAAGAAATAGAATTGCATCTCTCAGTATACAATAGAAGCAGAATATGTTGTAGCAATAGTTAATTGATCCATTATCATTTGGTTCAAATAACGGTTGTCAAGTATGAAGGAAGAAATCAAGGATCCAATAGTTATCTTTTGTGATAACACTAGTGAAATTAACATATCAAATAATCCAATGATGCATACTAAAACAATGCACATTGCAATAAAGTATCATTTTCTAAGAGAACTAGTGCAAGACAAAGAGGTTAGATTGGAGTATATGAATACAAAGGAACAAATTGCAAACATATTCACCAAGCCAATACCTAAGGATGCATTTTTATATATAAGAGGTAAGTTAGGGGTCATTCTTTCTATATAAAGGTCAGTAAATAATGTTTAGTGATGCATCAACCAAACATTTTGAAGATCAGTCAAGTTGATGCAATATTGTTAGAGAATATTGCATATGAATTTGTACATTGGGTACATGGAAAATATGTTGATTGTTGTCTTTAGCATGAGATTTCAAAGAGTGAGAATTTGTTGTCATATCATATCTAAGAAATTTTGTTACAGCAAGATTATTTTGCAAAAGAAGAGAAAGTCAGAGGAGATATTTTAGTCAAAGCAAATTATTCTAGAGGGAGAGATTGATGTTAGAGGGAGTTCTTAATAATAGTGGGAGTTCTCATGGATGAAAATTAGAATGAAACTAATGATATTATCCTTACTTCTATTTCACTCTAAAATTTCTTCATATTATGACATGTTGTGTTGCAATCAATGCCAAAGAGGGACATTATTGAAAACAATTATTCAATTGTATGTTGTCTTTTATGTTACACAAAATGTCAAGACTTTACTAAGAAATTAGTGATAGTCAAGCTCACTTGGGCATCAAAGGTAGTTTGTTGTATATATCAAGCATTTAGTTATAACCAAGTTTAGAGATGAAATTGACCAAGCTCAGTTGGTTATTGAAGAAAAGTTACTATTGACCAAGTTGGGTTGGTTAACATTAGTACTCATGTTCTAACTAAGTTGGGTTGATTAATAAAGGGATCCTCAGTGTTGACTGAGTACTTAATTATGTATTAGTCGACTGTTGAAGTATTAAGTTTGATAAATTTATTGGTTAATATGAGCCGACTTAAGGGATGAAAATTATTTGATTAAAAGAGTATTCCAGTAAACATGACAAGGTGAATCATATATATAAAAGTTCAAGTTGAGGATTGAAAAATTAAATTGAAGAAGATTATGTATTAGCCTACTATAATTATGTATTAGTCAACTGTAAAAATATTAAGTTCAAGTAATTATGTATTAGCCGATTGTTAGAATATTAAGTTTGATAAATTTATTGGTTAATACGAGCCGACTTAAGGGATGAAAATTATTTGATTAAAAGAGCATTCAAGTAAACATGACAAGGTGAATCATATATATATAAGTTCAAGTTGAGGATTGGAAAATTAAATTGAAGAAGATCAATCAAGGAAGAAAATTTGAAGGATATCTATAAAGGATAGAGCATTTGAGTTGACTGAGCTACAAAGAACATTATGATCAAGGAGGATCAAGTAATCAAGCCAAAACTAAGATCTAAATTAGAAAATTTATTTGCATCAGCAATCAAGTCAAGTCATTGTTACTCTCTAATAATTGTAGTAGTGAATCAAATCTCCTAATAGTGTTAGAGTAGCAGTTATTTAGCAAATCCTCTAACAAGGTGGCATTTCTAGATTGGAGTGTTTAAAGACCTTTGATAAGGCCACTCCTAATAGGGTGAATTAAATTATTTTATAGGGTCACACCTAACAGTGTGTTTTGTAACCTTTAATAGGGTCGACTCCTAACAAGGCTCACTTCAAAAGAGTGAAAAATAGTAACTAGTTATAATTGGTAGTTTTCCCAAATTGGGTTTCTATGTTAAATCTTGGTGTATCTTATGTTCATGTTATTTCATTTATGTTTCTACAACTAAGTTAATAAAGGCTAATCACATTAATATCTTAAGATCTAATTATCTATGTGCTAACCAAGTGAAAGTAGTATATTCAATGTTAACCAAGTTACAATAGAATATTCAGTGTTAACCAAGTTACAATAGGATTTGGTTTTGTATTGTCTTGACATCTTCAAAGGGACTTGGATTTATTTTTTTAGTAATTGATTCATCCCTCCCCTCTCAATTAATCCTTTCCATTTCCAACAATTATTATTAGAGCTATTGGTACTTGTAGATAAGGTTTCAAGGACCTAAGCTAAAGATCAAGATGTCTTACAGAAAGGAAATTTCCTAAGTTGAACAGAGATAGCTTCTAAGTATGGAAGGAACTCATGAAGCTACATTAGGCAACCATTGGAGACACATATCTAAATTACCTAGAGAATAATTATATGGCCCCTACTAGACCTTTTTTTATGGATCAAATTATGGAAAAGAAGAATCACAACATAATGATGATTGACATCATCTCTACTCTCAATTATGCTAAATTTGATGAAGTAAAAGATTGTCTTACTGCTCATGAAATGTGGATCAAGCTAAAAGATATATATGGAGGAGATGACAATCTATGGATGAGATGACAATGTGAGGAGAGCTAAGGTAGAAAGTCTTAGAGTTCAGATTGATCATATGAAGATGAAATAACATGGAAACATTGCACAATATAGTGAAAGAATCAAAGCAAGTATGAGTGCAATCAAAGCCTCAAGAGGGAAAATAGATGATGTGGAAGTAGTCAACAAGGTACTCAGAACTCTTCTTCATGTATATGAAATAAGAGTTTTAGCTATTCAATAAATGAGATGAGATCCCAAAAATAATATTACTTTGGACGCACTAGTGGGAAGGTTGAAAGCCTTTGAATTAGATAACTTTGATAACTATGTTCCTAACTCTAGTATTGTTGAGTCTACATTTCAAACTAAACTATCACTCAAGAAGAAAGGTGGAAAATCTAAAAGAGAAAAGTCTAACAGTGAAGATGAAGATAATTGTTATGATAACCTTAAAGTAATTGAAACCCTACTTACAAGAACATTCCCTAAATGAAAAGGAAACTACAAAGGTAAAATACCTCTAATCAATTTTTCTTGTGAAGAAGTTGGTCACATTATTGCAAGGTGTCCAAACAAAGAAGGAAAATAAGAAAAGTAGCATGACAAGTACAAAGGCAAAAAAGATTTCAAAAGCAACAAAGACCACAAGGATAAAAGTAAGAAATCTTGTTACATGGCTAAAGACTCTGATAGTAGTGATGAAGATGAAATGGTTTACATTTCTATTATAGATGAATCAGATGATGAAAATAATAAGATGGTCCTCATTTCTCATATTAGCAAGAATGACACATGGATTATTGATAGTGGTTTTTCTCACTACATGATTGGTGATAAATCAAAATTTGAGCACTTAGAACACTATGATGGTGGGAGTGTCAGATTTGGAAATTATGAACCTTGTAATGTAAAAGGAAAAGGTTGCATTAAATTTACTAATGAACTTAGATGTAACAATTCTTATTGGGTTGAAGGACTTGAACACAATCTACTTAGTTTGGCATAGTTGAACAACATTGGATTCAAGGTAGAATTCATGGATGGAAGGCCAAGTTGTTAGATGGGAAAAGAAATCTAGTTGGGACTAGCAATTAAACAAAAGGTAATTTATTTTACTTGTACTTTGTTGAAACTACATGTTTTCTAGCTTAGACAAAGGAACTCAAGTCACAAACTGTGGGAACTAAATCTCAAATAGAGGAGACCAAGTTGCGGCTAGTGTAACCAAAGTTACAACTAGTGCAACCCAAGTTAGAAATAATTCTAACCAACCTCTTCAACTAAGTATCTGTCACCTATGGGGACCACATTGTCATGGCTAAGGTAGGTTATGTTTTGACAAAAAAGGAAGTTGGAGCTAATAGAAGAGGAGGAAATGAAGGAAATAATTAAAGTGATAAAGAAGCCTAAGCCACTTAAGGGTGATGCTAGAACATTGGCCTTCATAATGAAGAACCAAGACCAGGATCTTCTCACACATTTCATTATTTCTCCTCCTTATGTCGACACCAAAGAACTGGCTCCAAAAGATTATCAAATCAATGAGGTTATGTTGGGAAAGCCCATGGTGGGCATGACCAAAGTAATGATCATCATAGGTATGAAGGAAGTGTTCTGACACATGGATCAGGATGAATCAAAATATATAACACTAGGCAAGAAGAGCAAGCTACTCAAAGGCTACTTGAATGAAGTAGTGGGACCTATTGACCTAGAGAATCTAGAGGTCACTCTTGGAGTGAAACTAGGAAGAAAAGGGGTAGGAATATAGTTGGATTTATTTTGAGGCATGTTAGCAATGGTGGGATAGTTTTGTAGAGAGAGGAGTAAAAATAATATAGGGAAATTTGAACTTGTTGCACAACATCTAATCAAATGCCAACAAGTTTCTTTCAATAGTGAACCAAGATTTTGGGTTGATGGTTGAAGTAAATACCTAGGCCAAGGACTTATAGTCATTAAGATCAATAAAGGGTTAGAGGTACCAGATTCTTATGGGGGTATATGTTGTAGAGGAGCTTGATAAGCTTGATGATTGGATTGAAAAGATATCGATAGAAAATAAAGTAATAGAGGGATTGCATGACGAGATCCAATCGATTAAAGGAAACCCTCAAGAGTACTTTTTTGAAGTGGAGAGGTACTATAACATCATGTGCCTTGAGATTTTTTAAGATGAGACTATGACCAAGCTTTTTACAGTGCAATCAATGGTCCAATAGTTAAGAGGAACATTTGAAGATGCTTTGTTAGTCAATGACATAAGACAAGCATTCAAAACTGAAGAGGCATTGTTGGAGCTAGACACAAAGCTTTAATATTTTGCAGAGACAAAAATAGAAGTTAGTAATTACTAGCTACTGAAGAAAAAGTATGAGGCTTTAGATTTACTGGAAGCCATCCAAGTAGCAGAGATGATAGAGAAATTTAAGAATAAACATCTAGACATTATTTTGGTCTAAAGGGGAAGAAAACCTAGATGCTAGAAATTCAATTTTGGTAATTAGAATTTTTTTTCGATTTTTGGAACTTGTCACACAGATGTACAGGTGTTCTTTTCAAAGAGGTACATCGATAGTTTTGAAGAAATAGTGTACCAATAGTTAACTATCAATTCCTAATTTAGAGCATTCCATGCATTGGAAATGCATTTTGATGGTAGTTTAACTCTTAGAAATGCATAGAGAAGTTTGAGATCCCATTTTTAGAGCTTCTAGAGGCTCCTAGATCATCTCACAACTTCCTTCTTCTTATATTCTTATTCTTTGATTGTTTTAATTAATGTAAAGGCTCATACACCCATTAATAGATATAAACAAGGGTAGCAACCTACTTAGCACTATTTAGAGAGTCGGTTTGTATATAATTAGATTTTTTTTAGTAGGTTTTAGTTTTAAGAGCTCTCACTCCTAACACAAAGGGAGGAGATGGTTTCTTATAAATACATGGATGTAATATGTACTTTGAGCCATTATTTTGATGCAATAGTATATGTTATTAATGCTCTCATTCTAACTGTAGTAAATCTTGCCAAAGTGTGTATTTTTGTGAATGTGTGTTCATGAATAATAATGGAGCCAATGGTTTTATTGTATTATGGTGTTTTCCTTGTGTTAATGAATTATGTTGTTGTGATGAATTAGAGAAAGAAACATCTTTGTTCTTGCATAGTTTCTTGTCTTGTGTGAGTGCACTCTCCATAGCCTCATGATTTGATGAAACATTAAACATCTTTTAGTTTATATTAAGTTCCTATCAGTGATTATGTCAGTGGAGTTGAGGAAGAATTGCTCCTAATTTTGTTAGTTTCCTACCTAATCCTTTTGATAATTTAATTCGTAGATGTGTTGTTACAATTGGCTTATGTCTATTAGGAATTCCCCTTTGAAGTTATTTTCTTAAATCTCTCATTACTATATCTTTTTTATTTTCTTTTGATACATTTGGTTAAGTAGGAATTCATATAGTTGCATCAATAAATTGCATTCATCATAAAATAGAAAATAGAAAAATATATATCTTTTTTGGTTACATTTCAAATAGCAACAAATTGTCCAAGATTGGTTTGAACCAACAAAGGATTCCTTGTGAACATACACATTTATCTTTAGCTAAGAGAACCCATTAGGTTGCAAAACACACTTGGAACCTTGGAGTTGGTCCTTGATCAACTTTTCAAGAGAGGGATTAGAAAGGATCTTTTTCATTCATCATTTTGTAAAATAACAGCTCAACAAAAGTGACACTAGAAGGGGGGCCTAAAAAACCATTCAAATTAAGAAAAATAAGTTATTATTTGAAAATTTTGTAGTTTTTGGATGTTCACAAAATTCTAAATCTATCTATATGCACAGGTGCACTTTTTGAGGAGGTGCACTTTGTATAGGTGTGCTTCTCAAAGATGCAGTTTTTTAGAATCAACACAAACTAGAAGATGATCCACCATCTCCATTTTAGCAAGCTTTAAGGTCTCCACCCAATGGACACAAGTTCTTAGAACTCAATCATTTTCACAAGCCTCATAGTGATAAAGTGTAATACCCTTAAATTGCCACTTGGTATTTTGAACCAATTTCAGTGCATCAATGTAACAATATCTATTTGTGATCAAATTAAATCCTATTGTACTAGGCATTTCTCATTCGAATCATCTTTACTTGACCTAAGTGTCAAATGTAGAAAATCACTAATCTGTATTAATCACATAGTTCATTTAATTCCTAAATATTGATTGAAATTAGCTAAATTAATCTACTAATTGAATTTATTTAATTATAAGTCCTAAGTACTTTAATTAAATTAAATCCACCCTCTTTAGCTAATACACATTAAAAAAGGAATTAAAATACATCGATTTAATTAAATATACATATCATAAGTGTTGAAACTAATTATTTAATTAGTTAGAATATTCTATTATGATGTCATGTTTGAATGGATCAATATCATTTCCTAATTCATCTCATATAAAAAAATATTAAATATATTGATTAAATCAAATATGTCATCATAATTGTTGAAACTAATTATTTAATTAATTAAAAAATAATTATGAGCACATATTTGAATGGATCGATGGTATCTCCTATTTCATCTCATTCAACTTCATAAAAAATGGAGGACTCAATCTCACATTCAATTTGAACCATACATTTGTTTTAATCTTGACCGTTATTTGGGTCCAAGATTCTATAAAAAGAGACCCCTGACCTCTCATTTGGAAGGATACACATGAAGAGTATCAAATTACTATTGGATTGATCACTCAAGTACTTTGCATTCGAATCTCTTTTTCTTTACATGCTTATCATTTAGACTAAAATGCATTCATTTAGCTTAACTTACTCTTCATTGTTCTTAAATTAATTTGAAATTCATTTAGATTAATTCATTATCTTTGCATTCAAAAAAATCAAAAGCATAGATTAGATTACATTTTCATTCATAAATCCTTCGTACTAGTTTGGTTTGGTTATTGAACTCTTAATTCTTAGAGTGAATAGTAAAACCCCATCTAGTTAGAAGCTAAAAAATTGCCTTGTGTAGGCATACCGAATGAATAATCTCATATTAATTTTTGGATGTTACTGAAAAATAATGATCATGTTGAAGTTTGTGTGGAATTAGAAGCCCATATTTAAATACTCATATTTTTAGTGCCCATTGCGGGGCCAAAAAATCAATTATTTGGCCCCATTTTATTCATTTTTTGACATTCTGCATTTTCTATCCGTACAAAATAGTGAATCCTCACACGATAAGAAGCTTTCTCATGTGAGAAAACTAAGATTTTGTGCCAATTAATTCACTTCCTCGCATGGTAACTCATATGCTTGCATGGTGAAATTACTTTCTTGTGTGACACAAAGAGAATCCTCACACGGTAAGCTGCAAAGTCTCATGCAAGACTTGACTTTAGAATAGGGAAAATTTGCATTTTAAAGTCTAAATACATTAGTTTCTTTTTATTTGACCTCTATTTTTGAAGCATCTATTTTATGATCTTTGATTTTTGAAGCAACTTGACAATGGTTTGCAGGACATCTATCGAAGATACCTTGAAATAAACATACAAATAGTACTAATGGTTTGATTGCAAGACATTTTTTCAAATATTTTCTTGTCAAAGAACAATTCAAATCCACTCAAACAATGTGTTTAACTTCATTATTTTTCATACACAGATTGATAGGGCTTATGAACTCCGTAGGGCTCTAGACAAAGGAATAGGAGAGTATGATCTTTACTACTCTGAAGTGATGCCCAAGAGTAAATTAGAAACCTAGATGGCTTTGGAAGATAGTACTTAAGGGAGGCAAGAAAGTTAGTGGTTCTCCCAAGAAAATATTTTTATGAAGAGATGATGCTCTTTTCCTTTTAGGAAAATTAAAATCTCAAAAAAAGACAAGTTGGGATTGATAAACTAGCTTGGTGATGAATATATTTTGCATGTTTGGGTAAGGTGATGAGGTAGAGGAGTATGCTCATTTCCCTTTGGGAAAATTAGAAACTTGGACCCTTGAATTAGAGAAACAATTTGAGTCAACCTTTAGAGGGCTTAGTAGAGAAATCCAACCTCCAAGAACAATGCAAGTGAGCACGTACCTAGCATTAGTGATTCCAACTCACTATAATAAAGAAGCTTTGTAGAGAGAAAGACTCAAAAGTCATCTTAATTTCTTCTTCTTGATCCTGATATTGAATATCAAGAAAAGGTTTTGTCTATTGCACTGGGTGACGCCACCCCCTATCTTATTTTAGTCAAGTGTGTGTAGTTTCAAGTGTCAGTCTGGATTTTTCACCTTAACCTCATTTGGGAGGCCACCAGGGATTAATGTGAATGGAAGCCTATTAAAAACTTTGTATCAATTGCTACCTAGTTCATCTCTGAAAGGGGGTATAATATTTGTGCAAAGATGGGGAAGAATCTCTCATGTAGATCCTCACCATAGGCATGTACCCAAACACTGGAAGGTGGTATACGCCCTTGACCCCTACCACAAGGGTGCTCATTGAGCCTATTGTTAGGATTAAACCATGGACAAAAAATAACAATTACATGCAAATATAACCAATAATAGAAAATAATAGATCACACAAAAAAGAACACAAGGCACCAAGATTTAACATGGTTCACCCAATCCCTAGGCTATGTCCACCAAATAGCAAGTCTGATATTATTACAATCTAGTGATTACAACTTGATTACAATCCATAATTCCTTATAGCTCAATACCGCCACAAGAACCAATTTTGCATCACAAATTAATGAAAATACCTAACCCTAAGCCCTTTTATACAAGTAATTTTATGCCGCTTTATGGTTACAACATGTCGGCCATATGTTGGCCATATGTCAGCCACAACGTCAGCCATGGCCCAAAAAAACATTTAGAGTTTATGAATTATTTACAGTACTTTCCTGATCAGTCACCACAATCTAACAATCTCCCACTTGCAGACTAATCAGGCTCCACACTAAATAACAATCTCCCACTTGGAGCCTAATCCTGTAGCAATACCACTATTACATGGGGCTCCCATTGGATCAAACCACCCTAGACTCTATTGTTCTTTTATTCATGTTTAGTCTAGAAGACCAACCAAAGCTACAGAGGAGTTTAGCTTCTCCCTTGTTACTACCTTTGTCAACATATATGTTGGATTGTCATTTTTATTTATCTTCTCTAGCTTTAACTGTCCATCCTCCAAAACTGATCGAATGAAATGGTACCGCAACTGGATGTGTTTGGTCTTTGAATGTAGAGCCGAATTATTTGCAAGATGAATGGCACTCTGACTATTTGTGAACAAATAATTATATGTTTGAGGATGTCCCAATTCTTCTAAGAAGAATTGAAGCCATATCATCTCCTTGACTACCTCTGTAGTAGCTACATACTCTGTCTCTATAATGGATAAAGCATTAATCTTCTATAACCTAGAAACCCAGCTCACAGCTACCCCACCAATAGTAAAGACATAACCTGTAGTACTCTGCCTAGTATCAATATCCCCTGCCAAATCTAAGTCAACATAGCCTTGTAAATTAGTAGTAGAACCCCCAAAGTGTAAACACTTATTGGATGTTCCTCTCAAACAATTGAGAATCTATTTGACTGCATTCCAATGCTCAATTTTTGGATGACTCATATACATGTTAATGACTCTCAATGCATGTGCAATATTTAGCCTAGTACATACCATGACATACATCAAGCATCCTATAGCTGAAGCATAGGGTACCTTGGACATCTTATCCTCCTCTTCTTATGTCTTGAGACACATCTCCTTTGTCAACTTCAAATGACCAGGTAAAGGTGTGCTGACAGCTTTAGCATTCTCCATAAAGAAACGTTGCAACACCTTCTCCATATAATTAGTCTAAGATAGCATCAATGTTCTATTATTCCTATCTCTAAAAATCTTCATACTAAAGATTTGTTTTTTTGCCTCCAAATTTTTCATAGCAAATGCATGTGCTAATTGGCATTTCAGCCCCATAATGTGATCCATGTTAGACCCATCTACAAGCATATCATCAACATATAAACATAAAATAATGTAGCTATCATCATCCAACCTCTTAAAATAAACAAAATGATCTGAATGAAACCTATTGTAACCATGATCATGCATAAAACTATCAAATTTCAGATACCATTACCAAGGTGCTTGCTTCAAGCCATATAAACTTTTCTTCAATTTGCAGACTAAGTTCTCCTTACCTTTGACCTCAAATCCCCATGGTTGAGCCATATATATCTCTTCATCCAAATCACCATGAAGGAAGGTTGCTTTAACATCAAGCTACTCTAAATGCAAATCTTCAGTAACCACAAGACTTAAAATAGTATGGATAGAAGTCATCTTAACAACAGGAGAAAACATCTCATCAAAATCAATGTCCTTTTTATGTGCAAATACTTTTATGACTAACTTGGCTTTAAATATTTTCTTACCTCCTTCCTCTTCTTTCAACCTATAAACCCACTTATTTTGTAAAGCTCTTTTACTAGTACGTAACATGCATAAATCTCATGTCTTATTCTTCAGCAAAGAGTCCATTTTGTCTTCCATTGCAAACTCCCACTGAATCTTAGAATCCACCTGCACAAATTCATCATAACTTTTAGGTTCACCAGCATCAGTAAGTAAAATAGAATACAAAGAGGGAGAAAATATTTGTGGGGGTATAATTTGACTTATTGACCATCCAACATTCATCAGTGTGTGTGGTATTTGTTATTGCAGTTGTTGCACATCATGAGGAATGGGTAGAACATTAGCCTTTGGAGTATCATCCAGCACTACATAATCATCTTCTTTCTTCTCATCTTGCTACAAGCGATCTTTGTACAACACTTTCTCATTGAATATGACATCCCTACTTCTTACAATTTTCTAATTTTCAAAATCCCAAAGCCGATAACCAAATTCGTTAATGCCATATCCAATAAATACACATTTCTTTGACTTAGCTTCCAGCTTGGTTCTATTTTCAAAATCTATGTGAGCAAATGCTTCATAGCCGAAGGTTTTGAGTAAAGAATAACTCACCTTCTTACCAGTCCATGCTTCCTCTAGAATACCACAACCCAAAGGAGTAGCGGGACCTCTATTAATCAAATATATAGTAGTATTGATAGCCTCCACCCACATGTGTAAGGGAAACCCAGCATGCAACCTCATGCTCCATGTACATTCCATTATAGTCCTGTTCATGTGTTTAGCCACTTCATTTTCCTATGGAGTCCTTGGAATAGTTTTCTATCTACAAATACCATTAGTGGAGCAATAATCTTCAAATTCATGATTGTAATATTCACTACCATTATCAGATCTGAGACATTTTAATTTCTTACCAGTCTCATTTTCAACCAAGCATTTCCATTTCTTAAAAGTTTGAAATACATCATATTTATGTCTGAGGAAATAAACCCATACCTTTCTTGTTGCATCATCAATAAATGTAACATAATAATGAGAGCCTCCAAGGTCAACCCAGCATACCACAACCCAAAGGAGTAGTGGGACCTCTATTAATCAAATATACAGTAGTATTGATAGCCTCCACCCACATGTGTAAGGGCAACCCAGCATGCAACCTCATGCTCCATGCACATTCCATTATAGTCATGTTCATGTGTTTAGCCACTCCATTTTCCCATGGAGTCCTTGGAATAGTTTTCTATCTACAAATACCATTAGTGGAGCAATAATCTTCAAATTTATGATTGTAATACTCACCACCATTATCAAATCTGAGACATTTTAATTTCTTACCAGTCTCATTTTCAACCAAGAATTTTCATTTCTTAAAAGTTTGAAATACATCATATTTCTATCTTAGGAAATAAACCCATACCTTTCTTGTTGCATCATCAATAAATGTAACATAATAATGAGAGCCTCCAAGGGAAGATACCTGAGTTGGTCCCCATACATTGGTATGCACAAGCTGTAATTTCTCCTCTCTTTTTTTCTTCCCAATCTTTACAAAACTCACTCTCTTTTGTTTTCCATACACAACTTTCACAGAAATCCATATTAACACATTTTAAACCTAGTAAAACTTTCTTTCAATGAAGTATTTTCATACCTTTCTCACTCATGTGCCCAAGTATGTTATGCCATAGCGTTGTATCAAAATTTATAGTAGCTATTTGTTCTCCCTACTCAACTGCAACAATTGTTCTTGAACATTCATTTTTCTCTGAAACAATTAAAGTAGAAGGAACAATATGACCTATACAAATATATATGGTGCCTACTTTCACACATTTTCTACTACAAGGGAACCTTTTGAAACATTCCAATTTTTATCATTAAAAGTACACAACCCTCATCACTGAGTTGCCTTGCTGAAATTAAATTCCTACTCAACCTTGGAACATGTCTTACCTCATGTAGTAGCCAATGATTCCCACTCTACAACTTAATCTTAACTTTTCCCTTTCTAATAATCTGATAGGGTTCATTATCCCCGAAATAAACAAGTCCCAAATCCCCTTGGACATAATCAATGAAATAACCTTTATGAGGTGTAGCATGAAATGAAGCACCAGAATCTAAAACCCATGAGTCATCAACACTTTCTAAAGACAAAAGCAAAGCATCCTCTTTGGATTTGTCACTTACCACATTTTCCTCCTTGTCTCCATCTGGTTTATCTCCTTTATTTTTCTTTCAATTCCAACAATCTTTCTTTTTGTGCCCTGGTTTCCCACAGTACCAGTAGTCGTTCGGTCCTCTCAATTGAGACCTCCTCCCCTTTGACTTTCCTCTTGATTTCTCATGATTTCCAGAGTTACTTCCTCTCTCACTCGTTATGCCCCTGCTTTGTGCATTCAAATCACTTCCTCATGTAGATCCACCTGAGGTTTTCCTACGAGTTTCCTCACTCAAAACAACACTGATCACATCTTCACATTTTAGGGTACTAGATCTAGGAATAGAATTACTCACAGCCATTGCCAAGCCATTCCAGCTTTGAGGCAAAGAACACAAAATCAAGAGAGCCCTAATTTCTTCATCAAAATTGATACCCACAGAAGATAACTAACTAGTAATAGTATTAAACTCATTTAAATGATCTACAACAGATCCACCTTATGCCATATTCATATTAAATAAACACTTCAAGAGAAATACCTTGTTTGAAGTGGAGGGCTTTTCATATAGTTTTGCTAGGGTTTGCATTAATTCTTCTATCATCTTCGCTTTTGTAATATTAAATGCCACAAATTGTGCTAGGCATAACCGAATGTTTTCAAGTGCCTTTCTGTCTAAAAGATCCCATTCATCATTTGACATAGATCCCTAATTCTTGTATTTGCCTTCCAATGACTTCCATAAATCCTTCTGATAAAGATAGTCTTCCATTTACATTTTTCATAACTAGAAGTTCTGACTATTAAACCTATCAACCCTCAGCTTACCCTCATCTGCCATTGCTCCCACTCAACCATGAGATTTTCCTACAGAGGATAACTGAAAAACAACCTCACTCTGATACCACTTGTTAGGATTAAACCACAGACAGCAAATAATAATTACATGCAAATATAACAAATAACAGAAAATAATAGATCACACAGAAAAGAACATAAGACACCAAGATTTAATGTGGTTCACCCAATCTCTAGGCTATGTACACCAAATAGCAAGTTTGATATTATTACAATCCAGTGATTACAACCTGATTACAATATGTAATCCATTATAGCTCAATACCACCACAAGAACCAATTTTGCATCACAACTTAATGAAAATACCTAACCCTAAGCCCTTTTATACAAGTAATTTTATGCCACTTTAGGGTTACAACATTTTGTCCATATGTCAGCCATATGTCAGCCACAATATCGGCCATGGCCCAAAAAATTTATGATGTATAGTACTTTCCTAATCAATCACCACGATCTAACAATCTCCCACTTGGGGACTGATCAAGCTCCACACTAAACAACACCTATATGATATTTAGTCCTTGGAATACACCAAAAAAATAGGCACCCTCTAGTGAGGTGACAAGGCTATGTGAGGTGAACGTATACACATAAGTTGTGAGACAAAGGTTTTGTTGCCTCTACCATTTTTGGTTATAGGGATAAGAGAGTGTCTTTTTCGAGTCTAAAACTTGTCCAAACTATCTAAACAAAAAGGTCAAGACTCCCCCATCTCTTCAAGTTTCTTTTTCCTCGGTTGGATTATTTATGAGTACTGTTTGCATCCCTTGTATGAAAATCAATTTTCTACTTGGAATCCAAAATGGTGTCCAAATCTAAAAATGATGTGCATGTATGACTTAAAAATAAAAACATTGTCAGTACTCTATCCGAAAAAAAATTAGAACTTATCAAAATTTCTTCAAATTTAGTAAAAACTTATCAGTATTTCATGTACCCACCTACACGTTTGCAAAATTTTGCGCAAGTCAAGACCTATGCATTTGTCAACTTGTGTTTCCTCATCTAGTACTCTATACTTCCTTGTATAGGAGGTTAATCTTTCTTGCACAAGAATCTACCAAAATACTACTAATTGGTATAAGAACTATCAAAAAATTGTTCAAACTAACAATCTATCATTTCCTCGTGCAATTCAATACAAAACTTCACATGAGAAAATGCTTGGAAAAAAAAAAAATTTGTTTCCTCGCACATGTCTCTATACTTCTTGGTGTGGTTCTTCTAGAATCTCTATGCAAGCTTTGGGGAATGAAATGTCAAAATTTGTTCAAAATTGGTCCATCAAAGGTCTTTCCTCACTTGGTTCATAATATTTACTTGCAACAAAGTTATTTCCTCGCACAAATTTATGAGGAATTATCTAAAAATAGTGAAATATTTTGAGCTCCCTCATTAAAACTTGATCCAAATCTAGCCTTGGACTGAAAATATTAAGTCACTCCTCTATCTACAATAGTCTAAAACTCATACATCTTGCTTAGTTTATCACTTTTGATCTACACATGAACTAGTCTCATTACTTTTTTGTCCTATATGCTCTCTTGTGTTTGTTATATCTTGTGTCACAATAGTCAAAACTCTTGGCTATTCTAGCCATTTCTCTGAATACTCATATCTAGGTATAAAACATGCTTACTAAATCTTACTTACTTTGAGACAATGTTCTAAATGTTATCCTTGTTCAAACTTTTTCATAAGTCATTTTCTATGATTATTGCAACTAGGAGTAGAAATGTGTTTCCTCCCCACAGGCTGAGATAAGGTAGAGATAGAGGTAGAGATCGTGTTAGAGGTCATTCCTAGATTTACATATACTATGAGTATAGTGAAGGGTCCTCATGATCGCTTTCACCTAATAGTCCACCTAGTGCTCAAAGAGTCTTTTCCATAAACTTGCAACAAGTCTGGAATTTGTTATTCTAAGAACATCCAGACATTGACAAGACACCTACATCTCTAAACAAAACAACTAAAATTTTATTTGAAATACCTATACAACCTAAAAAATTTGAAAACTTCTACACCCCTAGAATGGAAAATCAAGATCAAGAAATAGGGGAAAATAGTTGGAGACAATATTGAGATGACTTCCAAATAAATGAAAGGATGAAGGATCCTTACACCTATACAAATGAGTATGGGTATATTGAAGAGACACCCCTAGAAGACATAGAGAAATTTCGTAATGATAAAACTTCCAAAAAAAATGGAAATCTTACTCTATGATGAGAAAGAGAAATATTTCCTCAAACTTGCTCAAGAAGAAGAAAAACTACCTCAACAATTCAATGTTAAAACAATTGACACACAAGAAGAGGAAAGTGAAACCTCCAAGTTACAAAAAATAACTTCAAATCATGCAAGAGAAATTGGCCCAAATTTTGAAAGACAAAGATAAATCAACTAAACAATACATGTTAGACAATATTGGGGAGTTTGGTGCTTTGTCTATGGAATTCATGCACAATCAAACATATCTTATGCATTTATTCCCACAAAGTCTAAGTGGTTAGGACATGGAATGGTTTTCAAGATTACCTATTGGAATTAAAATATTTGATGAGATTGATAATATATTTATTTAGCAGTGTTCACACAATATACAACATCCAGTCAACATACAAGATCTATGTAACCTTAAACAAAGAATTGGAGAACCTTTCCTAATGTTTGTCCAGAGATGGCGACAATTGTATACCAAATACTCACATAAAATCCCCAAAATTGAGAAACTTGATATCTTCATGGATAATATTTTACCTAATTTTAGGTACAAAATACAACTTCAAGGTCTACATACCTTCAAATACATGATTACACAAGATATCTAAATAGAAAAGTTCATGGTAAAGAAAGGCAAATTAACCCTTCAAAAAGACATCAAACAAGGGTCTACCTCTAGTAAAGATAAATCCAACTACGTTAATAAAAACTATGAGGTAGTACATGATGGAGTGGTGGATAATATCACTCCCAAACCTTCTAAGGTAGCTTTTAATCTCATTGAGAAAATCAATGCATCTAAAACCACTAAAAATCTACTTCAGATAACAAGACATTTGGAAACAAAGCAAAGAAATCATCATGAGTTACTCAACCCAAATGTGAATACACACCCTTGGGTGAACCTCTAGATGTTGTCTATAAAACTTTTCTTCAAAATTCAATTATTACTCCACTTGATAATTCTTTCCTTATGATCCACAACCACAACCTATATGGTGGAATGACAATGCATATTGTGAATATCATCAAAAAAATGGTCCCAAAACAAACAACTTAATTAATCTATGTCATAAGGTTTAAGACCTCATTGATGATGGTGAAATATTTGTGGGTAGACATAACAAGAATTCAATTCACGAAGCTTTTAAGGTACCATTTCCACATTATGACAAGGGAGAAAGCACTAAATAGAAAAAAAAAAAATTAATAACAAGGTCAACTATACATATACTAATGATGATAACATGATCAACATGGTTGAACTTTTGGAATTGAACATTGTGATGAACCTATAGACCTTGAACATTGTGATGTTATCACAATTAAAGGGGAAAATGACAATAGGAAACATAAATCCATTTGTCTTAAGAGGTGCTACATCTCTTGCATTTGATCATGAGCAATCATAATCTTGTGTCAATATTGTTACATGTTCTCGTTCCAAGATAGTACTCAAAGGCCCTATGCCTTCTACTCTCAAGGTATATCAACATAAAGACAATCCTATTGCTAGTCCGTCTGACAAATATACAAAAATTACAACATCCTCCACAACTGCAAACTATAGTATCCTTGAAAAATTGCAACAAATAAATGCTCAAATAACAATCTTTGAACTACTTAAAATCTTGCCTACTAATAGGAAGATTCTTGACAAAGCCCTAAATGAGGCAAGTGTACCTCAATATATTGATCTTGATCGGTTTCAATCTATGATAGTTCACCTAACCTCACTTCATTATTTGTCCTTTTTTGAAGAGGATGATAATTCATTGATTCATCCTCATAATCAACCATTTCATATTGAAGTCATGATACATCAAAAATGTGTTTTTTGTGTACTTATTGAAAATAGAGCTGGCCTTAATATCTTTTCTGGTACTTTTCTCAAATAACTAGGTTGTCTTGATGAGTCTACCAATCCTTGTCACAAAATAACTGTCAAAGCATATGATGAAGTAGAACATAAATCATTAGGTCTTATTGTGTTGCCTCTCTGATTTGGTCTTATAGCAAGAGATGTTACCTATCAGGTCCTTGATATTCCTTTAGCATAGAACATACTATTAGGAAGACCATGGATTCATAAAATGCAAGAAGTACCTTTGACATACCATCAATGCATCAAGTTTCCATTTCAAGGATCAAAAGTTACTATACCTACTAATACTAGTTACACATGTAACATGCTCAAGTCTACTAACTATTTTGTTCCTAATAATAAAGATTTTACAAAAAATCATGTCAACAAGCTCAAAGAAATGGAGAAGACTTTCAAGTTAATAGAATTTGGAATGGGTGAATATCACATTGAGCTAGCTTTGTCTTTGACATCTCTTCCTAAATCTCTTTGTCATTATGGGAGGCCATCTAAAGAAAAGAGACCTTTTGTGGTATCACCTAACACTAAATTCAATGGTTCCTTTGTAAAAGCCAATGTACCTCTAGAAGACAAAGATGAAAATAGAGTCATCACTGCATGATTATACAAAGAAGTCCTAGCTGATCTTATAGCCCAATCTCATGAGATAACTCCTAAAAAATATGGACTAGGTCTTGAATTGATAAAACACCTTGGCTATAAAGTAAATGGTCCTATCAAACATAATAAAAATAAATTGATTGATCCGAACAAGGCAACATCTAGAAGGCCTCATGATACAAAAATCTTAGGCTTCAATAAAGTCCCCTTTCATCTAGGAATTAATAAATTTGTGCCAGAATCTAATAGGTCATCTAAACATGAATCACAAACTGAGTCTGATAATCAAGTGGACAACTCTGATGATGAGGATACTTTTATTTATCCTATTTTGCTAGATCTTGCTATGTTCTTTGCAAAACCAGATGACTTTGTACCATGTGTTAGTACTACTATTACTGATAGTGATTCCTCTAAAAACACTATTGATACTCCCAAAATTCAATAGGAATAGGGTAAGTTTAGTCATACTATAGTTGTTGAATGACTTTTTAAAAATCAAGATAATATTGAAAGCAAAGAATGGGTCCCCATAACTGTTGGGGAACTATATAGTCTACCTTCATGTAGCACAAAATCTTGAGAATATGAATTTGATTCTCTATCAGAGGAAACTTTAGACAAGGGCGTAGATCAAGTTCATATATATGAAAATCAGCTCAAAATAGGATAGAAATCTAGGGTTTGGTCAAATGAGTCTCATCCTTCTAATGTCGATGGGTCTTCGATAAATGTTGTTGGAACTCAAAGGAATTCAAACATATCTTTGAGAAAAATCACTTTAGGTCTTGAATTACTTTTCCATACATTTGATGACTATACTATGAGTGTCATCAAACCCACCACTTCTCTTTCACTCAATTATCCTAGATTAATAGACTAGAACTCCAATACTACATCTAGTGAAGTCCCAATGTTCTAGAATGACTATGCTCTCAGTTTCTATCTACACATTGTTGAACTACTAATGTCTTCTACCAATGAACAAAGTGTTAAAATGATTGAATCGGACATTAGATATCTTATTCATACAATTAAGAAAAAAATAATGGATGTTTTGATGGTGAAAACCACATTGTGGTAGTATCAGAACCAAAAATATTAAAAACAAGACATATTCAAAGGTGAAAACCTCTCTAAGGCACCTGAGGATGAAATATTTTATGCACTTCAAAGTCACTTTCAGGAGATATCATCAGTGTTGATAGAACCAACACAACCAATCAATCTAGGAATTGAGGAACACCCTTATATAATAAGCCTTGCACAATCTTTATCTAAAGAGGAAAAGGAGAAATCTGTTACTTTTTTCCAAACGAAGAAAATCAATTTTGCATGGACTTACTTAGATATGCTAGGCTTAGATCATGATCTCATAATACATCATTTATCTATTGTTCCAGGGGTGAAACCTGTCAAACAAAACTAAGGAAAATGCATCCTTATATGGCACTACTAGTTAAAGTTGAACTATAAAAGTTGTTGAAAGTTGGTTTCATCTATGTTATTGATTATTTTGAATGGATCTCAAACATAGTCCCTATAGATGCTCAAAAATGGTTTGTGTCTACTTTTTAATCATGTTTTCGTACTAGCTCTTCCCATTTTCTCATTTCCCTAATTTTGATCCTTTGGCCAACTTGATTGTCATTTGATTAACTCCTCCATCAATCATAACCCTATTTTTGTATCATTTTTAGATCATCTTAGAATCTCATCCGCTCAACCCAAACCATTTCAACATCATCAAAACCATATCAAATCAACCCAAAATCACCCCAAATCTACCCAAAATCACTCAGAATCAATCCTAATCAACCTAGAACATGCCTACCATCCTAGATCTACCATCATCTATCCAATCCTAGGTATTATCACATCTCTTAGTACCTTGGAAATCTATCAATCTAACCTTAGTACTGTCATGGCACTTAGTGCTAGGTCAAATTATCATTCACATCATTCAATCTTCAACATTTTTGAGTCTCTCAATGTTAGATCGTGGCATTACCATATCATTTAATAACATTGACAATGTCTATCGATGTTATTATGATCAACCCTTTTAATCAATCTCGATCCTGTAGCATTTACAATATTACTTAAGTGTTACATGTCCTTAGTCCATGTCATGTGTCCTTGGCATGTTATCAATATTAATCAATCAATCAATTTTATCATAGCATTGATCTATCCACCATCATTCTAAGTCGATCTGCATAATTGTCACATTTCATCAAAGGATATTGTCGCATTTATCTAATCAAATTGGTCAATCACCTGTTAATTATCTGTTATAGGATTAAATAACCCATAATTTAATCATGTATCATTCTATTAATTATTCTTTCTAATTAACATAATTAATTAATTGATTCATCATTCACAAACTATGGAAATTCTCAATTTCCTAAGTCTCATTTTCCACCTCTAATTTCCAAAACACAAATCTCCATTTGTGTGGAATAATGAATTTTTAATTCAAATATTCCACATAATATTGACATAATCTTGACATCATTGTGATACATGGACATCTTACATCATGGATTTTATCCTTACACTTAGCTAAGAATTGTCATAATCCATATATTCTTATTCCCTTATGCATATCTATATTTAGGTGTCATTGTAATAGATTCTTGGCTTTAAGTGGCTTTAAGGTGTCACATGACGCATCATAGATCCTCCACCATTTTTAGCCATGTTGACTTCTATGCATCATACAATCCTACATTTGGCATCTTGTGTCATATTTGCATGGATTTCCAAAAGGAATCTCTTGCCAAGTTGCATATCCAAAGTGACAAGCCCAATGCTCTCCTCTTGCATGTTGCCTATAAATTGAGCATTTTTCCTCTCATTTCTAGTCCTAATGCCTAATTTCATAATCATCAAGCTTCAAATAACTTTTCTAGTATTCTCATAGCATTATCATATCATAGGAGTTTTCTTTTCAATTGTGTGCAGTATAAGCAATTGGAGATATATCATATGGAGAAGAAAGAAGGACATGGGAGCTACAAATGAAAGAGGGGGTTTTTACTTTATGTTGCTTTCTTTATTTATTTGGATTTCATGGTAGAGTAGATTTTTTTTAGTGTATGTTGATTGATTTTAGTGATTGCTCATAGTATGTTAGATATTAGCCCATTTTCTGGTCCTACAGTCCCACACTCAAAACATGGCAAGTCTATCAAAGTTTGTATTGATTTTCAAGATTTGAAAAAAGCATGTCCCAAGGATGACTTTCCACTACCTAACATTGATATGATTGTGGACATGGCAGTGGGATATGAAATGTAGTTACTCATGTATGTTTTTTCTAGTTATAATCAAATTAAAAGTGCACCAGAAGACCAAGAGAAAATTGCTTTGACTTGTACATGGGGTACTTTTTGCTAGAATATAATGCCATTCAATTTGAAGAATGTTGGTGCCACATGTCAATGAATAGTTACAACAATATTCCATAATTTCATGCATAAAATTATAGAGGACTATGTTAATGATACCTTGTTCAAAAATATATAGAAAAACACTCATCTTCAAGATTTAGAACCTATCCTAGATCGTATGGATAAATTTAGTCTCAGATTAAATCCCAAAAAAATGTGTTTTTGGTGTTACATTAGGAAAGAAACTTAGTTACATGGTATCTACAAAAGAAATTGAGGTGGACCCAAAAAAGGTTCAAGCTATAATGGAAATGTCTCCACCTCGTAACATTAGTCAAATGAGGGGCCTACAAGGAAGACTTCAATATATTCATAGATTCATCTCCCAATTAGAAGATAAGTCACAACCTTTTACTAAGACTTTGCAAAAAGGTGAAAAATATGACTAGAATAAGGATTGTGATCAGAGCTTAATGTAGATTGAACAATATCTTGCTAATTCACTAATCGTGATGCCTCCTATTTATGGGAAGCCTCTCATTTTGTATATCTCTATAATAGACTCATCTCTAGGCATCTTGCAAGTTGAAGAAGAAGACAATGACAAGAAATCAGCTATTTATTATCTCAGTCATACATTGATCTCCTATGAAATGAACTACAACATTATTGAGAAATCTTGCTTGGTAGTTATTTTTGCTTCTCAGAATTTGAGCTACTACATGCTCACTCATACTAAGCAACTGATTGCAAAAATTGATCCATTGAATTATTTTCTTAGCAAGGCTACTCTAACAGGAAGGCTAGCTAAATGGGTCATGGTCCGAAGTGAGTTCGAAAGTGACTATGTCAAAATAAAAACTATCAAAGGAAAGGTAATTATTGATCAACTAGTGCAAGCACCAATGCAAATTTTTCTATGACTATGTATTGAATTCCTTGATGAATCTATTTTATTGCTAACACATCAAACATGGGTGTTTTTCTTTGATGGTTCCTTCACACAATAGGGATCTGGTACTGGAATTTTATTTATAACACCACAAACATATTCTTTACCTAAAGAATCCAAGATTTCTTTTTCCTTGTACAAATAATATTGTAGAATATGAATCCTTAATCAATGGCATGAAAATTATAGTTGAATGGAGGGTAGATGAACTAAATATCTTTGGTGACTCATAGTTAGTAATCAGTCAAGTCAATGATGTTTATCATACAATGGATCAAAAGTTGACACCTTTAAAAACAATGGTTGATGATTTGATAAGGTACTTTACACATGTCACTTTTCAATAGATTCCTTACATAGATAACAAGGCGGCTGATGTAATGGTCACTCACTCTTCCATGCTACAAATGCCAAAAAATGACTTTTGACACGAGTTCCTAGTGGAGACTTTATCCTACCCTTCTTATGATTCACCCGATTCTCTAATGATTTGTTCTATTATAGGACATGATTCATTTCACTACCATCATATCTATTCTTACCTACATGACTAGATTGTTCTAGACAATCTAACCTAGAATGAAAAATGTCAACTAATCTGCAGCTCTTCATGGTGTTGGTGTTTGAAAACACTGGAGGGTTTTCAATTATCCCACGAAGAAAGTGACACATCTAGGGGCAGCTAACTCCCATTTTCAACATGCCATTTCTAACAATAGGCCAACTATAAGGCATGACCCTTCTTCTACTTTAGGCTCTGCTAAACCTAGGTGGGTAGACCTCAAATTCAAATGATACCGTACCAGTGCAAAAACATATCCCTGAATCTATTAAGCAGATAAAACCTTTATTTCTCCTAATAACTCATGAAATAACATCAATCTATAGTAGCTAAATGTAGATCTATGAATCTCAGAAGCTGAGTGAGGGTTAAACATTTAGGTTCTTCAACATGAAAGGTGATTAATAATGTTGATTTCAGCATACCCTCAGATATGCAGCAGTAAGAAATTAATGATCCTGTAGATGATCAGTGCCTAATCCATCAGGAAAATCCATGAATCAAATGCATACATATGGATATCTAATACTTATACATATATTCAGATATTTAATCTACCTATTTAATTTTTAAATAGACATCTGTGCTCAATCTAAACCTCATTCTTACCTGATATCCCCCTTAATAAACTTGCAACCCTGTTGATTTACTGAAGCATTTACACAACCCCTTGAGTTATAAGCAACAATAAAACATCATACAGCCTTAAGGGACTGCAACTATGACCTAGGCTCTTTGTTCAAAGATCGTAAAACATTGAAGCTTACTAAGAAAGGAGACAAGATTCAAGATGAAACTGATGAAATCCTATTGTTCTTTGTATTAATCTCTTTGAAACAATACAACCATATGCATGAAATGAAAACATAGAGAAACCTAGCATATTAGAACTTGTTGTATTAACCATCCTACTGTTGTTCATACAAGAGAAATTTGCTAAAGAATGTGGTCATAGTCATGGGAATTCATCAAGAACTAGATCCAAAACCTTGGTATCACAGTAATCTGCCAATTTTCTTCAAAGAACTGGAACCCTTACAATGAGAAGGAATGAGATTGATATAGGAAGAAGGAATTTTCAGATTTTCTCTGCATCCAACATTTGTCCACTTGAAATTCCCTCTCTTTGCCATCAAAAGACTCTCTCTTATCTCTCCTCCATGGTGAATATCTAATTTGGTTTCATCATTTCTATAACTAATTTATCCTTTTCTAAATGATGAAAACTTGTTGAGTCACCAAAATATCTAAAAACCCACTGAAAATAGTTGCGAAAAGGGAACCTGAGAGAAAACCTCATATAGCTCGAGTAGATGGATTCATGTGTAGAAACTAACTCAGAATCAAAAAATTCAGACTTTGCTGATTTCGACGATATATAATATCGCATACTTTGCCTACAAGAAACTCATTAAATCTTCATTTGAAAATGTCCCCCCAGGTAGGAAGTTCACTGAGTCTGCAACATCTTTGATTTTTAAATTTTTCAAAAATTTAAAACCTTCTAAAGTTAAAACTTTATATTTAAGCCCTTTTAAATTTAAAATGAATCTACACGTCCAATTTGAAAAAGAATAATAAAAAATTATTTTTATTTTTATTTTTCAAATTTCTCTTCACCCCTTTGAATTTGGGTCAAACTTGGTTTGACCAATGCCACGTGGCACTTCCTGATTGGCTACTCGATATGCACCATCTACCACATCACCATCTACTCTGGGACCACTTGCCACATGTCAACTTCCCACTTTCCTGCACTATTTAACTAGCTTACATCTTTGGAATGTGGGATTGCGTCGTTCGTCAGATCTGCCATGTGGCAGCATCTTGTGCATCACACCTGAACTCGCTCATGTGGTGCCACATCATCGAATGTAGGACCACTCGTCTCCATGTGTCAATTGCCCACTTTCCCGCATTTTTTTTATCTTTCACACAACTTGATAATGCAAGAATGCGCCTATTGTCTGATGTGCCATGTGGCACGATCTCTTTCAACCTCCATTTTGGGTGCCACATCATCATCCTTGCGCATCCATTCAAAATTATGCTCCCATCATGCTAACATCACATCTTTAGCTAAGCACAGGGTCACATAGCTTTTACAAAAGGCCTGTTTCATTAGACATTGTTTCATTTGTTTGAAGTTGTATTTAAATGTTTAAAATTGTTTACCCACGCAGCATGTGGGATAAAAGGTCCATTGGCTTTCCCCATCCTACGTGAGCGGCTCTCGTTCCCTTTTTAGCAAGGATCCTTCTTTTCATGTTGCAGCTTCTTATTGTGCTATGATCTTGCCATTAGAAATTCTCTTCAAATTCCCCATGATCAACTTCCATGCTTTGCATGGAGCTTTGTCTACTTTAAAACATCTTCCTTCCTTTTTTATTTGCAAAGTGGGAATCTTCTCACTTAAGCCACTGACTTCTTGTAACACGTGGGATGGACTTCTTTTTGTGCAGACTTTCTACTGGGCAGCTCCATTTGTCTGGATCTCCCTGCAAAAATGTGGGTGACCTCTACCTTTTCTCCCATCATGTGAGGCTCCAGCCCAAGTCGTGGCTTCCTCCTCTGCATCTTATTTGCTACTGCTGGGAGTGGATGGCATCTCATTAAAACATGGTCCATGACTTTAGAGTAAAATGCAATCCATGCTCTAATTTTTCGTGGATGCCCCCTGTCGTGCCTCTTCCTTGTTCTTTCAAAAATCATGGCCTCGTCCATCTTTCAAAACTATAATCTCCTCCCTTATGTTGTGCCCACATGGTTCTAATGCCATGGCTTATGTTCTATGTGGATGTCGCCTTTCAAGTTCAAATAGTGAGCTCTTCATCAGGTGATTTTAATGAAGCTTCCTACTACGGTCATTGCAAATGCATGGGCGGCCTGTTGCAATGATTAATCATGCTTCATAATTTTGTATACCTCATCTCCCTGTGGTGTAGACACATGTGGATCTACTCATTGGGCATTTTCCTTATTTATGTGTAGATGGGATTTTCCCTATTCTCCTTAATTTATTTTATAACACTGACTCTTTGTTTTTCATTCTTTCACCCTGTTAGATTTCATCTTATGATAAATTCCTAGTCAAAAGATATTTGTCATCAAAGTTGCCTTCTCAAAATTACCTACATGTAAACACATTAGAAAGTAGTAAACTGGGTTCAGATTTGGCTCGAAAAAATTGGGCAAATGAGCACATGGGGGAAACAAAAACTAGGACATTGGTTATCTATCATGAGGTGAATATAAATCCAATATTTGGGCTCATGAAAAATAATAGGATGCAAATGGTGATCAGTCAAAGTGAGCTACTTGGATTTTGCAGACTAGAAACACTAACAGAAAGTGGTTTTTTGCAAATGGAATTGACCTGGAAAAGTGCGCAGATGGATTCTTCATGACTTGAAAACTAACACACTTAAAGTATTTTCAAATTAAAACACATTAGTACCATCCATTAAATCTCACCTATCACGGATCTCAAGTTATGATGTCCCGAACAGGGGTACCAAACAATCTGCAAATGCTGACACCAGTAAAAAGATAGAAATTACATTTGGAATCGCGTTTGAAAACTGATCAAATAGATTCGTCAAGACTTAAAATTGAAACATAGGAAGTCTCTGACATCTATAATGCAACACAAAAGGAATTTCAACATTTTGGTCAACTGGTCAAAAGTTATTGCATGTCAAACAGGGTCTCCCAGAAAAATGTGCAAAGTGTAAATGCATGAAAACAATAACTGACCAACTTTGAGGGGTTTGAAACCTAATCAAACTGACTCAAAACAATTCAAAATATAAGACATAGGTTCTCAGGTATGGACACTAGATATTTCCAAAGTGGTAAGTCATGAAACATTTCTTGGTGCAAGATATTCAATAGCAAACATAGCCTCCTGTTGCTGTTTGACACTAAGGGTAAAATGCAGATTTGATAATTGCTCAAAACAGGACTTCACGGAATGACCCAAAATGATGATTTAACTTCATGGAATGCTTAGGCAGAGTGAATGAAAGGTGCTAGAAGCATTAAATAGCTCTTAGGCCTCAGACTGACAGTTGGGTACATATGCACTTAAAAGCATTTATAGGGCTCATTTTCTCAACAATGCTCAAAATTTGAGCTTACAATTTTGAGCGCCAACACATGGTATCTCATCATAGCTAAAAAATTATTTAGGAGAGGTCTTGATGGTGCACTCCTTAGGTATCTAGAACCCGATAAGTAGAACACATATTAATAGATGTACACGAAGGCATTTATGGATCCCACTCAAATGGCTTAACAATTGCCCGCAAACTTATTAGAGTTAGTTATTATTGGCCAGATATGGAGAAAGAGGCCATTAAATATGCCAAGTCCTGCATACAATGCCAACTCCATGGAAATTTGATTCATCCTCTAACCAATGATCTTATTCCTTTCATCATGCTTAGGCCATTTCAACAATGGGCCTTTGGTCTGGTGGGTCATATTCATCTATCTTCTTCAAATGGACATAAGTTCATTATTACAGCTATAAACTACTTCACAAAATGGATAGAAGCAGTCCCTCTTTCTAAGGCTAATAGAAAAATGATAGCTTTTTCATTCTCAACTACATCATCTGTAGGTATTGATGTAGGAGCATCCTGGGTTTCCTTGTAATCATGCACTTTTGTTCATTCTGCCAGTTGCTACCAAGTTTCTAGTTACTGCTAAGTACCAGTTTCCAATTACTATCAAGTGCTAGTTTCCAATTACTACCAAGTGCCAGTTTCTAGTTATTGTTGAGTGCCAGTTTCTAGTTATTGTTGAGTGCCAGTTTCTAGTTATTGTTGAGTGCCAGTTTCTAGTTATTGTCAAGTGCTAGCTTCTAGTGTGTGTTGAGTTCCAGTATGTGCTAAGTTGTCCAGTGTGTATCGAGTTATCCAGTATATGCTGAGTTTTCCAATGTGTTTCGAGTTATCCAGTATATGTTGAGTTGTCCAGTGTGTGCTGAGTTATCCAGTATATGTCGAGTTACCTAGTGTATGTCGAGTGCTAGTATTTGGACATGATTTTTTGTGAAGCTAACTTGTGGGATTTATTTTGATCGTGACATATTTTCTTAGGATGCATCCAGACCATTGTTGGGTCGGCCTTCCTCTTATGTAATGTTCTAGAATGCTCTATAAGTCATTTTGGCAAGTATAAATAGGGTGTTTAGGCTTTGAGTTAGGGAAATATTTAGAGGATTAAAAAAAGAAAAGAGATATGTGTTTGGAAATGTGAATTTAAAGTTGGATCATGGATCTGTAAGTTGCATTTTGTATCTAGCTATAACCCAAAGGGCCTTACAGCTCGGCATGTATGAAGATATTTTGATGAACCAATAAAAGTATTTCCCTCTTCTTCCTCCTTTGGTTGATGTTCTTTGTGTTTGCTTCCATTGTGTTGACTCTTGCAAGGTGGTTTGGATAGCTGGGTGAGCCTTTGGCCCCAGTTATTCATCCTTTGTCCATGTCAGTTGGTATCAGAGCTAGGTTTTTCCTTGTGGAGATTGGATCATGTAGAACTATGATTTGGATTTGGTTGTAGGGTGGTAGATCTGTGGATTTTACCTATAACTTGTAGAGGGTTACGATCTTGCAGGAACCTGATTTGTAAAGATGGTTCATGGTAGAAGAAATGTTGATGATGCTATATTGGATAAGTTGAGACAAATTGCAGCAAAATTAGATGCTACGGAGATAGCCCAAAGGAGAGGAGCACATGTTGATGATGTAAGTGATGATGAAGTAGTAGCACCAAACCATAATCTAGAACCTAAAGAAGATCAAGATGAGGAAAGATTGTTGCGAGTGTTGTCTAGGGAAAATTCAAAGCCTGTTGTAGAATTTTTTTCCTTATGATAGAAAATTGGATACCAATGTTGTGTTGGATTGCATCTCTGGTATGGAGAAGTTCTTTGAGTATGAAAACACTCCTGATAATTGAAAGGTGAAGATTGCAGTCACTAGGCTGAAAGGTCATGCATCACTATGGTGGGAGCACTTGCAAACTAATAAACAAAGGAGAGGAAAAGAGAAGATCAAAACTTGGCCAAAGATGGTGAACAAGGTAAAGAAAAAATTCCTCCCTATTGATTACCAAGTTATCTTGTTGAGAAAGATGCAAAATTTAAACAAAAGGACATGGCTATGAAAGAATATACTGAGGAACTCTATAGATTGGACATCACATCTGGACATGTGAATGATGATGTTGAGAAAATTGCAAGGTACATTAATTGATTGAGATCTGGAATTCAATATGAAATAAGTTTTGTGAAGTTGGAAAGTTTAGAAGAAGCATATCAATATGCCTTAAAGGCTAAGGAGATCTTGACAAAGAATCATGAACAAAGAGAAAGAGGAAGAGGTGGTAGATTCCAAAGAGGCAGAGGTAGATCTTATGGTGAAGGTGGCAGATCTGAAAGTTTTGTGTAGGATAAAGACAAATTTTAATGGAAGAATGATGAAAAAGGAAAGATCGAATGGAAAAGTTGTAATTCTTACCAAGGAGGCACTAGTTCTTACCAAGGAAGAGGTAATTTTTATTCTAGAGGTGGATTTCATGGTAATTGTTTTAGATGTGGTAAATAGGGACATAGACCTTTTGAATGTAGATCCTCTGAAAGTAGGCAAGGTAACAGAAATGTTGTGATTCAAGAAGATGATGAGGGTTCACCAAGTGGACCTAAGGCTAGAGAAAACCTGATGGTGAGAAGAACCTTATGTAATAAGGGAAGTGACGAGGAACCTATTTTAAGGAGAAGTCTTTTCAGGACAAGATGTAGGATGGCTGGAAAATGTAGCAAAGTGATCACTGATAGTGGAAGTTCTACAAATTTGGCATCAGAGCAGCTGGTTACAAAGTTGCAGTTGTAGAGGCTGAAACATCCCAAACCCTATCATGTTTCATGGATCAAATATGAGCATAAGATATTGGTAAGTGAGCAATGCCTTGTGAAGTTCAAAATTGGACATTACTTTGATGAAATTTTTTGTGATATTATGCCCATGGATTACTGTCATATTTTTTTGGGTAGACCTTGGAAATATGATAGATATGTTGTACATGATGGAAGATTGAATCAATATACTCTTTGGGTAAATGGGAAGAAACAAACATTGCTACCTTTGATTGAAAGTCCAGATGAGGTTAATTGTACTGCTATAAAAGTTTGTATGGTTAATGGGAAACAATTTGAAAAGGAAATGAAAAGGAACCAAGTTTTTTTTGCTATAAATCCTAGAGGACCAAGTTGTGTATCAACAAACAGTGTTAACCAAGTACCAGTCAGTGGTGACCAAGTGACAATAGAAACTAATGGAAGCCGAGTACCAGAGGAAATTGTAGAATTGTTGAATGAGTATAAAGAAATTATTGCTGATGATATTCCTGATGGTTTACCTCCAATAAGAAGTATAATTCATTGTATGGATATGATTGTTGGAGCTAGCTTGCCAAAAAAAGCACCATATAGATTGACACCTGTAGAGAATGAAGAACTTAACAAACAAGTGCATGAGTTGTTGCAGAAAGGTTTGATCAGAGAAAGCTTGAGTCCATGTGTTGTACCTATTGTATTAGCACCCAAAAAGAATGGAGAATGGACAATGTGTACTGATTCTAGAGCCATTAACAAGATAACAGTGAAGTATAGGTTTCCTATGCCGACAATGGATGACATAATGGATTGTTTGAGTGGAGCAAAGTATTTTACCAAGATTAATTTGAAGAGTGGCTATCATCAAATCAAAATCAAAGAAGGTGATGAAAGGAAGACTGCTTTCAAGACAAAAGATGGTTTGTATGAATGGTTGGTTATGCCTTTTGGTTTGACTAATGCACCTAGTACTTTCATGAGGTTATTGAATGAAGTTCTGAAAAGATTTTTGGGTAAGTTTGTGATTGTTTATTTGGATGATATTTTGATATTCAGCAAGACTAAGGAAGAACATCTTGAGCATATTAGACAAGTATTGCAGAGGTTGAAAGAGGAAAAGTTGCTGATTAATTTGAAAAAGTGTTATTTTATGTAAGAGGAGATTGTGTATTTAGGATTTGTAATTTCAGCTAATGGATTGAACATGGATCTTGAGAAGGTTAAAAAAAATTTGGAATGGCCTACACCTAAGAATGTGAGTGAGGTAAGATCATTTCATGGTTTGGCTAGTATTTACATAAAGTTTATAAAGAATTTTAGTGTTGTTTGTAATGCTATGACCAAGATAATGAGGGGAGATAAAAAGGAATTCAAGTGGACACATGGAGCCAATAAGAGTTTTGAGACTTTGAAACAAAAGGTTGTTGAGTTACCTATATTGGCTTTGCCTAATTTCAAAAAAGTATTTCAAGTTGAATGTGATGCAAGTGGTAATGCAATAGGAGTTGTATTAAGTCAAGAAGGTAAGCCTATTGCTTTCTCTAGTGAAAAGTTGAATGATGCTAAAAGGAAATATTTTGTGTATGATCAAAAGTTTTATGCTATTTTTCAAGCCTTGAAGAAGTGGAGACATTATTTGATTCCTAAAGAGTTTGTGTTGTATACTGATCAAAAAGCTTTACAATACTTGGGAAGTCAACATGAATTGAATCAAATACATATGAAGTGGGTTGACTACTTGCAGAGTTTTACATTTGTGATCAAGCATAAGAGTGGAGTTACTAATAGAGTTGTTGATGCATTAAGTAGAAGATGTTCTTTTTTGACTGAAATGAAGGTTGAAGTTCTTGGTTTTGATGAAATGAAAGAGTTGTATGATGTTGATCCTAATTTTTTTGAGACATGGAGAGAGTGTAGAGCACCAAATCTGATAGATCACATAAGTAAGAATGATGACTATTTCATTCAAGAAGCTATGTTGTTCAAAAGTTTTCAATTGTGTATTCCTAAAAGTTTTATGAGGTTGAATCTGATTAAGGAAAAGCATAGTGGTGGATTAGCTGGACATTTTAGAATTGATAAGACATTGAGTTTGCTCAAAGAGAAGTATTATTGGCCACAAATGTATAAGGATGTTTAGAAATTTGCAAAGAGTTGTGGAATTTGTCAAGTTGCAAAGGAAGTGAGTCAAAATACTAGTTTGTATACACCTATTACTACTCCTGAGAAACCTTGGATTGACATCAGTATGGATTTTGTTCTTGGATTGCCTAAGATAGTGAAGGGGTATGACTCTATATTTGTTGTAGTGGACAGGTTTTCTAAGATGGCTCATTTCATACCATGTAAGAAGACATGATATGTTGAGCATGTTGCTGAACTTTTCTTTAAAGAGATTGTGAGATTGCATGGATTACCAAAAAGCATTATTTTTGACAGAGACAGTAAGTTTGTTGGTTATTTTTGGAAGACTTTGTGGAAGAAGATGGGTACTGAGTTAAAGTTTAATTCTACATTCCATCCACAGACAGATGGACAGACAGAGGTAGTGAATAGAAGCTTGGGTAATTTGCTAAGATGTTTAGTTGGGAATAAGCCAAGTAATTGGGAGATGGTATTGGTACAAGCTGAATTTGCATATAATAATTTTTTGAATAGGAGTATAGGGAAGACACCTTTTGAGATTGTTACTGGAATGCATCCTAGAGGTATATCAAATTTGAGAGATGTTGTTGGTGAAGAGAAGTGAAGTGCTGCAGGAGAAGAATTTGTTGATTTTATGGAATCTTTTCATAAGGAAGTGAAGTTGAGGTTGGAACAAAGTAATTAGAAGTATAAGGAGAATGCTAATAAGTCTAAAAGACATCATGTTTTTTAAGTTGGCGATGAGTTAATGGTTCATCTGAAGAAAGGAAGATTCCCAGTTGGAACATATAGTAAGCTAAAGATGAAGAAATTTGGACCTTGTAAGAACTTGAAGAAGTTTGACAATGGTAATGCTTATGAAGTTGAGTTACCTAATGACATGGATATATCTCCTATATTCAATATTGTTGATTTGTATAAGTATCATGAGTCAGATGATGAAGTTGTTGTACCTGATGATTATCCTAAGAAGCAAATTGAAGAGGTTGAATAGATATTAGATCAGAGAGTTGGTAAGAGCACAAGAGGAAAAGATTACTATAAATATTTGGTGAAGTGGAAGAATAGACCAGTTGAAGATGCTACATGGATTTTTCAATCTGAGTTGGATTCAGCTTAGGTTGAGACACTTGCATGATAGAGGAGAATCATTTCTCCCAACCCTAGTTGTCTGATGTAGAAGCATCCTGGGTTTCCTTGTAATCTTGCACTTTTGTTCATTCTGCCAATTGCTGTCGAGTTTCCAGGAGTGCCAATTTCTAGTTACTGTCGAGTGCCAATTTCCAGTTACTGTCAAGTGCCAGTTTCCAATTATTGTCGAGTGCCAATTTCTAGTTATTATCGAGTGCCAACTTCCAATTTGTGTCAAGTTTTAGTATGTGCTAAGTTGTCTAGTGTATGCCGAGTTGTCTAGTGTGTGTTGAGTTATCCAGTGTATGCCAAGTTTTCCAGTGTGTGCTGAGTTATCTAGTATATGCCAAGTTACCTAGTGTATGCCGAGTGCCAATATTTGGACATGATTTTCTATGAAGCTATCTTACAGGATTTATTTTGATTGCAACATATTTTCTTGGGATGCGTCCAAACTATTGTTGTGTTGGCTTTACTCTTATGTAATGTTCTAGAATGTTTTGTAAGCCATTTTGGCAAGTATAAATAGGGTGTTTAGGCTTTGAGTTAGGGAAAAATTTAGAGGATTAAAAAAAGAAAAGAGATATGTATCTAGAAATGTGAATTTAAAGTTAGACTGGGGATCTGGAAGTTGCATTTTGTATCTGGTCATAACTTAAAAGGCCTTACAGGTAGGCATGTATGAAGATATTTTAATGAATCAATAAAAGTATTTCCCTATTCTTCCTCCTTTGGTTGTTGTTTTTTGTGTTTGCTTTCATTGTGTTAACTCTTGCAGGGTGGTTTGGATAGCTGGGTGAGCCTTTGGCCCTAGTTATTCATCCTTTTTCTGTGTCAAGTATGGTTTACCATCCTCCATCATTACTGGCAATGGGGGATAGTTTAAAAACAAGGATTTCAAGGAGCTATGTTCAAAATTTAAAATCATGTAACATTGGTCTTCCATCTATTATCCCTAGGGTAATGGAAAAGAAAAAGTTTCCAATAAGGCTATTCTTAAGATCTTACATCATACAATTAACAAATCTAGAAGGGACTAGCAACTTTAGATCAATCCAACTTTATGGGCTTACAGAAGAAGTATTACAACTCCTACAAGAACAACACCCTTTTCTTTGGTATATAGAGGGGATGTTGTGCTTCTTGTTGAGGTCAAGATTCCTACCTTATAAATCTCTCTGAAAGGCCTCATTACTAATTTTAATTATAGAATATCTTGGTTGTAAGAGCTAGAACTACTAGATGAGCATCAACAAGTGGCATTTGATCATCAAGCTTATCAAAAGAAAATGTCTAAAAGCTACAATAAGAAAGTCAAACCATGTCACTTCCAAGTAGATGACCTCATCCTAAGGAAAAATCCTAATAATTAGTAACAAAGGATATAGAAAGGGAAGTTTGAACCTAACTGGCATGGTCCATACATAGTCACTACAATGTTTAGATCCAGTGCTTATCAACTTTCAACAACTAAAGGAGAATCGCTTAAAGAGTTGATCAACACTCTTCATCTAAAATGGTTCTACAATTTTGAAGCTCTTTGTACATACTAAAATGTCCTAAAAAAATCTATTATCTTGGTGAAAACCTAGCAATAGGCACCTTCATAATACCAAAAAAAAATCCAAAAATCCACAAATCCAAAAAAAATCAAAAATACAAAAATACAAAAAAAAAATGGAAAAAAAAGTATCATTCATGAAAACCTAGCAAATAGGTAGCATGGTAGAAAAATAGAATCTCTGAAAAGAAGGTGAAAACTTGGTAAACACATTCCTCTTGTTTCAAATGCTACATCCCGTAGTGCATCTCTTAGCTCTTGTATAGCTGTTTTCCTTCTTTAAGTTTGTTAGTTTCACTCATCCATACACTATTAGTTACATTCAAGACCTTGCTCAAAAGTTATGTGGATTGAAATTGGTCATAGTCTTAGGGGAAACACCCTATGGTTTCTTAGAAAATCTCTTAAGCATCAATCACCAATTGTTCTAGTTGTGTCTATCTACTATTGCTTACTTTACTATTAAGATTCCTCTCAAAGAATATCTCTTACGCATCAACCACTAGTTTTTCTAGCTATGTCTATCTACTATCACTTACTTTACTATTGAGATTCCTCTCAAAGAATATCTCTTACATGCTAGTCACCAATTTGTCTAGCTATATCTATCTACTTTTTCTTAGTCTCCTACTAAGATTCTTCTCAATGAAGATTTATCTCTAACATCAATCACCAATTGTCCTAACTAAGTTTTTATATTGTCATCCTCCTACTAAAGAGATTTCTTACACATATGTTTTAAACATCGACACTTGACATCAATCCAATGAAACTAAAATCAAAATATAAATATTGACACTATTTGAGCTATGTTGAGCTTTTCTTTGTTTATTTTTCTTTTTCTTGGTCATTCCCCTTTGAGAAACTCGAGGATGTCTATTTTCACTAGAGAAGCAAGGACTAGGGGCATTATCTTTTCATTTTTTTATGCTTGATGGTTTAGTTCCAATGACCTGAAGCAAACATATAACAGGGGTGTCCACTATAATAGCTTCTATCTCATGTTGGATGGCCATGTGTACATCAACTTATTTTATATGATCACTTTAGTGAGGTTGGTTCTTCTCCTTGACTATTTGAGTGAATTCTCTATGCTATAGTAAACTATTGATACTCGTCCAGATAAGTGAATGTATTGGTCACTGTGAGTATACTTAGAACACTTCTATCTCAGGTTATGAACTTGCAAGGGTCATTACAGATAGAATCCTTATTGATTATTTATGATGAGAAGGATCTCTTGCATGTCTAGTATGTTTACATGCAAGAAACATTCTGGTCATCCTAGCATTTATGCTACGATGCTTATTTTCACTTGTTATATTAAAAGGGACAAATGTTCTGGTCATTGTAGCTTCTTGTACCTTAATGCTTACATCTAATCTTGCTAAAACTAAGACCCATGTCATATTCACATTCTCATAATTGCAATGTTAGTATGAATTGTATGACATTCATGTGTCTAACTAAATGCTCTATGATGATAACTATCTTACGAGTTTAGTAACTAGTCCTAGGGATTGCATCTAGCATAGGGTTGCATTTCATATTCAAATTGCATTAGAGCATAGCTTTGGTTACTTCTTTACTTGTATCTTTCTACTTGAGAGGTCTCTAATTTCTTCAATGTATCACATTTTATCTTGACTGCACAAGCATTTGATTCCTTGGTTGACCTTTCTGAATTTGACAAAGCACCTGTCATGAGAAACAAATGAGAATCTTGCATGAGATGTTAGTACATATACATTCTACATTACCATATCATTCATCTAAATATTATCATCTCATGTCATAAGCATACATCATATCTCATTCATCATATTTGCATAATAAACATCCATCTCATCTACACTACATATCCATATATCATATCAATTTGCATTAACCATAATCATATAACTACATATCTCATGTCTAAACAATCATAAGAGAAAAAGTGTGACACATGTAATGGTACTAAACAAGAGCTCATAATATATATATATATATATATATATATATATATATATATATATATATATATATATATATATATATATATATATATATATATATATATATATATATATATATATATATATATATATATATATATATATGTATGTATGTATGTATGTATGTATGTATGTATGTATGTATGTATGTATGTATGTATGTATGTATGTATGTATATATATGTAGATATATGTATATATATACATATATGTATGTATACATACATATATGTATGTATACATACATATATGTATGTATACATACATATATGTATATATATACATATATATATCCAATAGAGTTAGAATATACATCAATGCAAAAATGAGTGCTACTCAAGCACTGTCCATCTCAAAACTGATACAAAATGATGTTGATACATCATACAATACATGATAAGAAGTAAGATAGAAGAAGGTGGACTAACTACATCCTTCTCCTTCATCCCCAACTAGAGGAGGAGGAGGTGCATCTACTCTAGCTAGAGGGTGTGCACCCTTTGATGCCCTCACATACTCTAAAAAATGAGGCACCTACTATGTTTCCTCTAGGACTACTCCAACATAAGCCACATAATAATATGTTTCTTTCATTGTCTATACATGAGCCTCATCCTGCTACTGCTCTCTAAGCTTGCAAATCTCTTGATCCCGCTCTACTAGTCATGTGTCTCTAACAACTAGCTAGATCTACAACTCTCCCAACTACCATTGTGTTGTCCTCACTCAGTCCCTAGATCTCCTAAGGGCATCTTGGGTTTGTGCTAAGATATCTCTACCCTGTGGCTTAGGAGAAAGCTAATGTTGCATCTCCTCATCGCCCACACCTTGCTCAACCTTTTGTGGAGGCTAGCCCTCCATCCTTTTCCTCTAAGCATCACCTCTAATGGAACCCAAGGTTCCTATCTCTCCTCAAGATCTCCTTTACACAAACCCACTACCACTAGCACCTGGATCCACTCTCATCTATTGAGGTGGGATCAAAACTATTATAGTCCATTGTCTCGGACCTTGCTACTATGGTTGTTGTGGTACCTAAACTAGCTACACCAATACTATCATCCTTATTGGATCTATGAATTGAGGGAAGGGATGACTCACAAAATGATCTATACTCGGGAGTCTCCCCTCCATCTACTACTATTGGCATGTAGTCATAATAGATCAGTGTGATACTGCATACATTGATCATAGACCTACCTAGATCCAATCTCACTGACCACCCCTTCTTTATGTCCTTGATGAAGTGGGCATATGTATAGTACTCTTGTGAAATGACTTGTGGTTAGTCGTACTACCTCCACATGCATGTCAGTGGAAACTACTCAATCAGATGGATCAAGCAACTAATGAATGGCTAAGAGGTAAACATATAACTGAGTTGCACTTGGGTATCATCACATGCCTCTATCTCTCATTAGGGCCACCATGCCACTACTACCAAATCATCTAACTGATCTCTCCACTACTTAGTCTTACCCAACATAGTTTGGGTCATTTGCCCTCGATATCTACAAATGTAGGGCTCAAGAGATTATCTCTTGTCCTCACATATCGATCTTGTGATGCGTAGGTTCTCCCATGCCCATACCTACAAAATAAATACCCTTACAGCCATAATCTTTGTCTCTCCATACATGATCTTTTGCATCTCATGGAATATATGGGCCAGCATGCACTAACCCCACCCAAAATGTGATGGTTACTCTAGTATCCTCCATAGCATCCATCCCCATCCACACTCTAGACCATGTTGACCTCTGTCAGGCATCAAGTAACATCAGGGGAAAGCTCCAAGCACCACTGCCAATCTATGGTTCAAACTGCATACCTAGACTAGCTCCTCCCATGAGATAGCTTTGCCCATGATGATATCATCCTGAAATATGGCCCTCAATGGCAATGTCCCTGTTTATGGTTGTGTATTATAGTCTATTCATGTCCCATGGAATGGTATCTAAAGTATCATGTATATGTCCTCCAGTGTAATGGTCATTTCTCCAAATGGAAAATGGAAAGTGTTCATCTTTGAATGGAAACACTCTACCAAAGCAATCAATAAACCATGATTCACTCACAAATCAGGGATATTACAAAGATGGGAGAGACCAAGTGTATCAATGTGTATCAACTTGGTAGCATGTAGCTATATGATCCATGTCCTAATGGTTGGATAGTACAATCTGAACCCAACATCTAGAAAGTCAACCTGTGAATAAGAAAAAAACATAACCACGATCAGTAATAGACTTGAGTATAAACATTATTTTCCTATACTACTACAACACACACACACACACATCATAGAATCATTCTTTAATTAACGATGATGCGAAAGGATGACAAACAACTAATTTTCAATGCAAATGACTCACTCATACTTAGAATTTTGTGCTTAGACTTCACATTCTTGCACGCACGACTCTCATTCTCACATGAGGAAACTCTACAACTTTGTGCAATAAAACATTCTTGCACAAGGAAAGTCTACAAAGAACATGGTAAAACACTCGTGCATGAGACAAAAATACATTAAATGCACAAAATTCCATTATTTCTATGGTTCCTCATGTGAGAGATGACTATCTCCCATGTGAGGAAATCCCACCTACCATGTGAGAAATTACCCTAGTGGCACTTCTTCATGTGAGAACTCAAGTCCTCGCACAAGGACCCTAACGACATAAACTTCAAACAATCATCAAATCAATAAAAATTGACAAAAATGCATGATATTTCAAATGATTGTGGGGTTTAATGACTACCCACTAGAGGTCCATAGTTTGTTGGTCGGTTGTGTAACCTAGATCGCTTGAATTGTTGTGACTGCACAGGGAGCACCATTTTGGCCTCAGAGCTCCTTCTCCATAAAAGAAAAATACACAAATGATTTGAAAATGACCCTTTGGGCCCTTATATAAGTTTTGACCTAATTTTTTAAAGTGTTCCTATGGACATGAAAATCACTCCACTAACTAATTGGACTACTCTGAACTCATTTTCAGGATCAAAATTGAAAGTTGCTACACTTAAACAACAAAAAATCACACTTTACAAATTTGGGACCGACGTGATTGAACACTTGTGCAGTCTATTTTTCTAATACTTTATGAATCTTGGAATATCATCAATTCAACATTTCTCCAAAAAAATTAAAATTGTCATAAAAAGTCAACTATGGTCAACTCTAGTCAAACTTGGTCAATTAGACCTTGAAATTACTCATAATTAACTTCAAATTTTCTCCATGCTCTTTTGATCAATTCTACATTCCTCTAAATCTCTAATCAATTTAGTATCTTTCAATCTCCTACTCTGCATTACTAATCTAGTGTGTCATCTTTTGATTTTGCTCCTAAGGGGGCAGGATGATTACATCATTGAATCTTTCAAAACTGACTTCAACTTAATCTAAATATAATGTCCTAATCACTAGGGTCATCTCATCACTCGGGTTATCTTTGTTCCCTCTATCTAGCATTATATGCTATCTAAACTTACTTATTTATCAAAAGATCCAACTCATAACAATGCTAGTCATAGCTCGATGGACAGGTATTGAGGCATTCTAACCCTAACTCCTACAGATTAAGCCTCATTCTAGGGATAATCCTATGACTCGTGATTAGGTCATATTATCTTTTATGGACTAGTATTCAGGTGTTATTTCTAGACTCTAGAGGATTAAGCTTCATTCTAAAAATAATTCTAAGCTCTCTTTCAATCATTGTATAATGGACAACTATCGGGGCATGCTAATCTTGACTCCTGATGATTAAGCCTCATTCTAAGGATGATTCTATGAATCATTATTAATCTTGTCCTCTTTTAATAGACAAGTATCAGGGCATTCTAACCCTAATTCCTGAGGATTGAGTCTTTTTCTAGGAACAATCTTGTGAATTTTGACAATCTTTGTTCTATAAGACCGATATCTAGGTGTTCTATCTAGACTCTAGAGGGTTAAGCTTCATTCTAGAGATAACCTTTAAAATCTCATCAATTGGTCTCTGTGTCATCAATCTCAAAATCAATCTCACTTCTTGATCTATACTTCAGACTTTTGATTTCTTTGAATCAACATGTTGCTCTCACATTTATTCAAAGAGGGGCAAATGTACTACCTCTAAATTAGCGCATTAGTATTCTGAACCAATTTTAGTGCATCAATCATAGAATATCTATTTGTGATTAAATCAAGTCCTATTGTACTAGGCATTTCTCATTCTGATCATCTTTACATGACCTAAGTGTTAAATGCAAAAAATCACTGATCTGTATTAATCACATACTTTATTTAATTCCTAAATATGATTGAAATTAGCTAAATTAATCTTCTAATTGAATTTATTTAATTATAAGTCCTAATTACTTTAATTAAATTAAATCTACCCTCTTTAGCTAGTACAGATGAAAAGGGAATTAAAATACATTGATTTAATTAAATATACATATCATAAGTGTTGAAACTAATTATTTAATTAATTAGAATATTCTATTCTGATGTCATGTTTGAATGGATCAATATTCTTTCCTAATTCATCTCATATGAAAAAGGAATTAAATATATTGATTAAATCATTTATGCTCATCATAATTGTTGAAACTATTTATTTAATTAATTAGAAAAATAATTATGAACACATATTTGAATGAATCAATGTTATCTCCTATTTCATCTCATTCAACTCCATCAATAATGGAGGACTCAATCTCACATTCAATCTGAACCATACACTCAGTTTAATCTTGACCATTGATTGGGTCCAAGATTCTATAAAAAGAGATGCTTGACCTCTCATTTGGAAGGATGCACATGAAGAGTATTAAATCATTGTTGGCTTGATCACTCAAGTGCTTTAAATTCAAATCTCATTTGCTTTACATGCTCATCATTTAGACTAAAAACATTCACTTAGCTTAACTTACTCTTCATTGTTCTTAGATTAATTTGAATTCATTTAGGTTAATTCATAATCTTTGTATTCAAAAACATAAAAAAACATAGATTAGATTACATTTGCATTCATAAATACTTTGTACTAGTTTGGCCTAGTTACTGAACTCTCAATTATGAGAGTGAATAGTAAAACCCCATCTAGTTAGAAGGTAACGGATCACCTATGCAGGCATACTGAATGAATAATCTTGTATTCATTTTGGGATGTTACTAACGAATAATGACCATGTTGAAGTGTGTGTGGAATTAGAGGCCCATATCTCACATAAAGGACTACCATGAATTCTACCACTCCCATTCCAAATCCCATCATCTTCAATTCCACCTCTGAACTTACCTCCACCTATCATTCCACCTAATCCTCCACCAATGGCCTTCTTTAAAAATGTAGTAGATTATCCAATCAACTTGCAAGGTGCACTTAATGACCTTCTCAAGAATCCAATGAAATTATCCCCAAGGTTTATCTACAGAGAGACACGAATAGTTGAGGATCGTATCAAAGTCTTCAAAGAAATATGAAATCAAAAACAAATTCAAGAAGAGAATGTGGTTCTCCATTTATTCCCATATACATTGGGAGAAGTTACCTTCAACTAGTATGTGAATTTTCCACCAGGATGTATCCAAAATTAGGCAACCTTTGAAAAATTGTTCCTAGATCAATTTTAAACATTCATCAACCTAGCAGCAATATATCATCAATTCATATCAATTAAGAGGGACCCAAAGGAGACCATTTCATGTTTCAATCATCACTTTTACATGGCATACCACAAGTTGGAAACACCCTACACCATATTAGTTGAAGCTACAATCCATATTTATCTTAATGTTATGGACCACCTTACTACTATCTTCCTAGGAAGATTTCCTATTGCAGACATCAACACATTGGACAAATTCTTCAAAGAAGCAATTACATTTACTAAACAAGCCAATCCTAATGGAGGAGGATTGATGGTTCTAGCTCAAGATAGAAAAATAGTACTATCATATCCTATTGGAGCATAAGTAATGCCTAGTCAATTCATTCCAATGACTCCAATTCCACTACAAAAGGCACCACTCATATCAGTTACATCCATAACCTGTCCAGGATATGAACCTCCAAAAGTTTCTTTCTTTAAGAAAAAGGTAGCAATATCCATCGAAGCAGAAAATAATGTTACAACTGAGATTCACCTAATGAAGAATACCATGTCTTAGATTACCAATGAGCTAACCCATTTGAGGTTGTCGGAAGGGTAGAACAACAACTTTCAAGAACAAATATAGGCCCTTACAACAACTATGGTCAAGATTACAAAAAGAATTTCAGCAAAAATAACAATGTAGGGAATAGTTTCAATCCTCCAGATTGCAACAATGGTTTCCAAAGATAGAATCAACAATGGAACACCTATCCAAACAATTGAAGTATCCCTACATACAATAATAATAATTCTCAATTTTTAGACATCAATCAACTTTACACCAGTCAAAAAATACCTAATGATAGAAGCTCATAGTTCAATAGAAATCAAGAAGTGAACCAAAATTCACAAGGAACTTACAATGACCCCCCTATGTAGTTCTATACTATGCTATTAGAGTCTTATGATTCTCCATAGAATTTGGGAATGGAAGAGAAAGTCAATAAAGAGGTTACCTTTCCATTTAGTCAATAATCAAATCCTTAACTAGAAGAGATGTTTTCTTGTCAGAATGACAATAGAAATACTTACAATTTGTGAAATCAAAAGTAGCTCATGACTGATGGAATTCCTCCCGTGTTGTAACCAATGCCTCTAGATCTAAGGTCTTGTAATAATCTAGTTCCTTCCAGAGCACCCTATGTTGGGAAACAAAATCAAAATCATGGAAATATACCTACTATACTAAAGAATCTTGCTTGGTCAACTAAAGAATATAGTGTAGTAGAAGATTTAAAAAGAGCAAAGGCCAATATATCCTTGTTTGATATTCTACAAAGGTTTCCCTAATTAGAGGGAAGCATTTTTGAACACTCTTAATCATACCAAGGAAACACCTGCTACAAGCCATCAAAAGATGATATCACAAGTTACCACTTTTGAGGTGATGCCCACCATGTATAAAGATAAGGCCGAAGTGCCTACTTTCTTGATTAGTATTACAATTTTTGGGAAACATCTCCATAATTTTCTTATAAATTTAGGAGCTTCATGTAAATGTCATGCCACTTTTGATAGCTCAAAGGTTGGGAGTCAACTCAACATACAAATTGGATATTGATTCAGCTTGATAAAATAGAAGTAGAATTTTTGGGGGTATTGAAAGATGTTTGAATATAGTTAGCTAGAAACTGCAAAATTTAAGACATTACAAATATACACATGGTGAAAATTCTATAAATATATGGTTTGTTACTGAGTAGAGAATGGACCTGATGTCTAAGAGGATGGTTCTTGGCTGATTTTACTCAACTATGGCTACCTTGGAAAGGGCTGAATAATCAGATCAAGATAGATGATGATCCAAAGCTAAAGACAATGATCACAGAGTACAATGGCCCAAATGAAGTACCATTTCTTCAATCAAACTTAGGTTCCTACAAGGTGATTTCTCTTGACATAGATCCAATTAAAAGAAAATTCAATTTGAATAGAGAATTCATCAACCCTATCCCAAGAGAAGAGGTTGTGACTCAGTTCATAGATAACATGGTTTCAAATTTGTAATTCTTAGGCAAAGAAGCAAACCCAAGTGTTTTAGTCCTTCCAAGATTATTTTGGTTACACAAGGTAAGTCATTCAAAATTTGAGAGTCAGATAATGCACTTGAAAAATGGTCAAACTCCAAGTGAGATACAAAAGGAAAATTCAAGGTCTATGTACATATCTCAAGTTGTGGAGAATGATGAAGAGGGAAAGGAAGATCTTAATATGTCATATAGTGACACCTCTTCAGATGGTGGGGGTTTGTCTTCTCCTCCAGCAAAGATGATTGAAGTCCTGAGTAGAAGACATTTTGTAAAAGGTCAAGGTTGGACCTCGATAGTTGTTCATCCTAGGCCAAAAATTGGTAAAATCATAGAATTTAGTAGGGAGATTCAAGATCAACAAGAGAAATGGGCAATCCCCATATCAAAGGTTAAAAATTGTATCTCACTAAGTCCACCATGTGAAAGATTACAATGGATCTTGAAGAAATATTCCTTCAAAGTTCAAGTGAAAGAAAAGCTTCAAACAAATAAACACAAGTCAAGAAAGCTGAAAGATCAACCAATTTGGACACTCGAGTTTGACAACTCTAAATGTGAAGTAGGAGTTGGTGCAAGTATAAAACTAATTAATCCCAAAGGTGGGTCTTTTATGATGCATATCATTTACAATTTAAATGTACTAATAATGTTGCAAAATATGAAGCCTTGATTCACGAACTCCTCTTTGCATTAGAGAAGGACGTCAAATCTCTCATAATTGAAGGAGACTCTCAATTGGTGATTAGATAGGTGAAATTAATCTACTCTTGTGCAATAATAGAAGACTACTTGCTTACCAAAAAAGATTTTGGGATTTAATGGAAGATTTTGAGGCCCTAAACATAAGGTTTATTCCAAGGAGAAATATGGGTGTTGACGCCCTTACAATTACATCTAGTGCATTACAGCCCATTGAAAGAACAAAACTCAAAAGGTTTTCAATTGAATTGATGGCTATCCCATCTATTCCAAGTAACATTACTAACTTCCAAGTCTTCTAAGATGACCAACATATTATCAAGTTCATTATGTGCAACGATCTTTCCAAAGGAAATGAGATTGATGATAAAGTTGAGAATGATGAACTACAATGTGAAGATGGGATTATAAATTTGAAAACCAATATTTTTCCTAAGGGGATGGTAGAGATGGAATTTATCTTTGACCGAGATGAATCAGTACATAGTAAAAGAATTATTAGAGAAAAAGGGATTGAAGAATGTGACTCATATAATCTGGGTACGGAAGAAGATCCTAAGATGGTGAGAATTAGAAAGGCATGCAATTCCCACAAATGAGAAAGTATTCTTTAGTTACTTATAGAATACAAAGCTGTCATAGCATGAAGCTATGAAGAACTCAGGATGTATGATCTTAAAATCATTACTCACAACATTCCATTAAAGCCTGATGCTAAACCTTTTTGTCAAAGACAAAGACCAATTAGCCTCATTATTGAACCGTTAATAATCAAAGAGGTCCAGAAGTTGTTTAATTCTAAAATTATCTTTCCTATCCAATATTCTACATGGGATTCTAACTTGGTTCCAGTAAGAAAAAAAACTAGAGAAATTTTCCTTTGTGTGAATTTCTACAACTAAAACAAGCATCCTAGAAAGATAACTACCCTTTTCCCTCACTTGATGAAGTATTGCAAATTTTGAATGGATCCAAAATGATGTCTTTTCTAGATGGATATTTGGGATACAACTAGGTGATGGTAGATGAGGAAGATAGGTTAAATATCACATTTACAACAAAATGGGGAACCTTTGCATACAGAAGAATGCCCTTTGGATTAATCAATGTAGGAGCTACATTCCAAAAAGTGATAGACGAGGAATTTAAGGGACTGATAAAAAAATGTATAGTTATCTATATGGATGACCTAGATCAAAGTACTCATATTTCTAATTTGAGATAAGTTTTCAACTAATGTCGAAGATATGGCATATCTCTTAATCCTAAGAAGTTTTCATTTTGGGTGACCAAAGGAAAGCTTTTGGGTCACATTATTTCTGAAGTTGGGATATTCATTGATCCTGAACGAGTAGAAGCTATTCTAAAGTTGTCACTACCCATAGTCACAAAGAGCTTAAATATTTCTTCGAGAAGATTAACTTTGTGAGAAAGTTCACCAATGAGTTCATTGAAATAGTTCATTCCCTCAATGACTTGATGAAGAAAGGAGAAAAGATAGAATGGGTTCCTAAGATAAAGAGGTCTTTCCAAGTTATCAACATAGTTATCTCCATAGCTTCAATACTTGTAAGTCTTCATTATGAGTTTCCTTTCGAAATCTATTCATTTACTTTAGAAAATTCATGTTCCATGATTCTCACACAAAAGAAACTTAAAGAAGATGAGAGACCTATCTCATTCATGAGTTGTCCTTTAAAGAATATTGAATTGAACTATTCCAATCTTGACAAACAATCTTTCACCCTAATAAAGGTAGTAAAAAAAAATTGTAATTACATACTCATGAGTAAGGTATATGTTATTGTGTTGGATCCTACAATCAAATCATTACTAATGTAGAATGAATTAGGTGAAAGAAGAGGAAAATGGATGTTCATATTACAAGAGCTTGATGTGGAAATTCAACCAATGAAGATGGTGAGAGGACAAGGGATGACCAAGATGATAGTTGACAATGAGATCAATACTAACAATAAGATCATATTTGATGATGAAACCAAGACTGACAATGAACAAAGGATCATAGTGTCTGAAGTGGACATTGATGAAGGAATAATCATAGATTTTGGTATCAAGATATTGTGTACTACCTCTTACATAATCAATACCCTAACTGGATGAATAGTTCCCAACATAGAGGACTCAAGATGAAATGTGAATCCTATATGCTTCAAAATAGGAAACTTTATAGAAGAAACTATGAGGAAATTTATTTGAAGTGTTTGGGACATGAGGAAATGAAACACATATTGGAATAGTATCACAATAAGTATGGCATGGGACACGGATCAACAGAGGATATGACCCATATAATTTTGAGATTAGGTTACTTTTGGCCTACAATTTTCAAGGATACATTTGAACATGTATGCTCTTGCCACACTTGTCAAACACATGCCAATAGAGAAATACATCCAACGCTACCACTACAACAAGTGTTTGAGGTACACCCTTTTTCCAAGTGGGGTTGGACTTTATTAGATTAGTAATCCCACCATCATCAATAGAACATATGTTCATCCTCACAGCTACATACTATTGCACACACTGGATAGAAATTGAAACTTTCTAAAACTTCACAGCAAAAGTGGTTATTAATTTCTTAGAAGAGCACATTGTCACTAGGTTTGGAACATCATTCTTCCTTGTATGCGATAATGGGTCATCTTTTTCTTTGATTGTCCTTACTCAATGAACATTAGAAAATCAGGTTATAATCAAGTTCTCATCTAATTACTATCCCCAAGGGAATGGTGTGGCTAAGTCCACCAATAAGAACTTGATCATAGTGATAAAGTACTTACTAAAGGAGAACCCAAAATATTGGCACAATCAACTGAAATATGCATTATGAACAGACAAAGTGAGGATGAAGAATACTTTGAGAATGTCCCCATATCTACTTGTCTACAAAAAGGAGCTAGTATTCCCACTCAATCTCAAGATTCCAGTATTGAAATTCATGAGAGGATATTTTGAGGATGCTAAAAGAGTTTGGATCATATTAATGAATCTTTTGGAATTGTATGAGAAAAGGACAACAACTTTAGAGTACATGTCAAAACAATAGGTTGTCATAAAATGTTGCTTTGACAAGTGAGCCACAATCAAATCTTTCATAATCTTATACCTTATTCTCCTATGGGACAAGGAAAAAGAAAAACTAGGCAGTCACACCAAGTTTCAATGCTTGTGGATTGCCCCCTATTAGATTGTAGATATTTTGGGAGAAAATACTTTTAGGCTAAGTTCCTTACAAGGGGAATTGCTTCCACTGCCAATCAATGGCCAGTTCCTGAAACATTATTTTGAAACCTAAAATGGAAAACATTACATAAAAAATTAAAAAAATTAAAAATTAAAAATTACTTTGTACATGTGTGTTTACTTGTTGCATTTGTGTTTACTTTCTGCATGCGAGTTTAAATTTAGTCATGTTTTTACTTTTAGTCGTCTATTTGCTTTAAAATTGTGTCAGCCTTTTCTTGTCAATTTGGGGGTTAGGTGTAATCAAGACTTTCTCTTGATGCATTCAATAGATGACTCCATTTGGTTTTAACTTTAGGGAAGAGATCTTTCTTTGTCAAAGCATTCAGATGATTTTGTTTCTTGTACCAATTGAAAATAGGTGTTATTTGTAGTTCTAGAGGACTTCTAGTCTTTAATCATAATCGTAGATTGATAGTTCTCAACACTTTACACATTTAAGGATTGATTATCTTGGTGATTTTTGAATCTAGATTGATAGTAGCAAGGGATAATTCAAAACTTGTTGGTTCAAACAAAGGATCTCTTTAAAGAATTATTAAGATCATCATTTGGCATGAGAGTTTCCCAAAAGTTCATTAAAAGAGGAATGCAAGAGTTATCAAATGGAAGAACAGATCTAAAAAATAGCACTATAGCCTTGACCACATAGTCTAAGTGTGGTCAAGATAGAAAAAAAGAAAATAAAAATCACAAGAGGTGTTAAATCTAAAGATTCTAGACAATTCTAAAGGGTAATTAGATAAAGGGATATGCTCTCCAAAATGGCTATCCTATTCTATACAAAATGCTTCAAAGAAGAATCAAATAGAAACATGCAAGCTCCATGAAGAAAATCAAAAGGGATTACCAAATATTAAAAAGAAAAAAAGTGATAACTCACCAAGAACCCTTAGAATGGATTCTCTCATTTGGTCAAATAGTGCTTGACAAATAGGTTTTACAAGGATTCTTGATGAACACACCGGTGGAGAAAAAGATTTTCTCTAAGTTTCTAGATACTTAGGATAGACTACACCTCAAGATGTCAAAGGAAGTTTATAAATGAAGCACACATTGAGCTTGAAGATTTGAGATTCTAAAGTTTTGATTCCCAAGGGACTTGAAATATGCTTGAAATATTTGAAATTTAGTGGTCACTTGACACACATCAGAAGAATGCTTGTTGATGAAGAAACTTCTTTGTCATTTCTTCCCTTTTTGTTGGGGCTATTTGTTGAGGTTTCACAATGCATGCTCCATTTTCATGTGGAAAATGGGGACCCCCTAGTTTTAAATTCCCCTCTGAGGCTTCTAGTCCACAAATCCACTCATTTTTTACTCTCCCTTGGGTTTAGGTCAGATCCTAGTCTCAAACTGGAAAGGGTTGGAAAGTCAAAGAGAAGAAAAAATCAAGTTTTGGGACTCAATAGTGCTTTAAGTGTGCATATGCACATTTTCATACATGTGCATGTGCACATGCACACTTTACCCCCATTCTGAGGGAGCACACATGCACATGTGTGTACCCTTAGAGATGTGCACCTTCAAAGTTGCACACATGGTTTACCCCAAGGCCTATATAAGGACCCTACCCCCCCTCCTTTCTTCACTTTTCTTTTTCTCTCTGTCAACATTGCATCTCCATAGCTTCACACTCCCTAGCTCCCCACATCTTCACCACTCTAGTCTATTGCAAAGCCAAAAACAAAAGGTAGAACCTCATGAGATGTGTACATGTGCACCCCCAAGAGGTGTGCATATGTGCACCTCTACACATAGACACTAAAATACTAAGGTAGTCCCCCCTCTTTTTGTACAAGCCACTATGCATGTGCGCATGTGCGCAACTTACTAAGGTGTGCATGTACGTTGGTGCACAACTGCACACCAAGCCATTTCTAGGGCTAATGAAGTGCAATAGTGCACCTGTAAGGGTGCGCTAGGTGTGTTGAAATTCACAAAAGGCTATTTTTGGGGGGAACTACATTTATTTCCCTTCTAAATGATTTTAACTTATTTTGGAGCCAATCTAGGTTCTTTTTAGGTCTCATTTTTTCCTTTTGATATCCATAAGACTAATGTTTGCCCCTTTTGTATAGATCAAATGGTGTCATCATCATCCTCCATGGCTAAGAAAATGGCACCAAGACCTATTGCATTCAAATTCCAATGAGCACCAAAGAAGTCAAGATTCCAAGATGGACATGCAAAGATCAAAGATATTGAGTTGGGCCACATTGACTGGAATGCCTTTCCAACCATTTCCAACAAACAAAGGGAGAGGTCAATAATGATATTTACACTAATATGGTCTAGGCTAGTGAACACAACATCACATCCCACATCAATTCAATCTTCTAAATTGATTATGACTTTGGCAAAACATTATGTGACTAAAGAGAAGGTAGTGAAGAGCATCATAGGAGAGATAATCCTGGACCTCCGACCCTAAAACATAGAGAAAGTGTTTCATCATCCAAGGGAGGACTAGTACCTATAGATATCATATGATGGATCAGAGTGGTGGTATAGAGAGAATGAGAAAGAGGCTAAAGAGTTAGTGCAGACCTAAATTCTGATCGAAAAGACACCTTTAGGTCAAAGAGTAGGCAAGGTAGATATGACTAGAGGGTATATAAAGGATGACATCGGATACTTGATCATCCTCCTTAGCAAAGTAATTGTCCCTCCTATAGTTGGTCACCTTAAAACATGGATGGTTCATTTCATTGAAACCATAAGAGCTTCCAAGATGCCCATTAATTAGGCCACCATCCTAAGTGATAACTTAGATGAGTAGCTAGTCACCGTTAAAATGTATCCTCATTTCTACATGACATGATACATGGTGTACTTGCTAGCAGCTAAAACCACTGACTATCTACAACTGTATAGAAAAGGAAGCATGCAAGATGAAAATGATTAGCCCTATGTGGTATACCCACAATTGTTGAAAAAGAGGCTCCCACTACAGAGTGTGGAATATAGAGTGGTCAATGATGGATTCACCTTTTCCATCATTAGATTCACTAAAGGAGATTATGCGAGGAGAATGTCAGTAGAGGCAACAACTAGAATCAAAGAGATAGGAGCCAACTATATTCAATCCAAGACTTTTACATATCTTCAGGTAGCTAGTACTCTTCTATGCCCCAAAAACCTTTTGAGATACCCTTTATAAAGGCTCAATACCTAGACATAGCCTACTAACTCACTTTTGCTTATGATAGAGTGAGGAAACAACACAAGAAGACATAGGTCTAGCCAATTACAATTGGTGCATTCAAGGTGGAGCAAAAACAAGAGATTTCTACCATTGACTCTAAATAGGATTAGTATCCCTAGCAATAATACAACTCCCCTTGCCCATTCCCTGACAATATTGGGATGGTTCAACATCTGGTAGAGAAAGAGTGTGTACATGTTGATGCCCTAGGAGATAATTAGATGAATGCAATACATGACTATGTTGTCTACATAAGGGATATTGTAGGATGAGTCTATATCTACTAGAAAATGTGTTGAAAATGAAGATTCCTCTAAAGGTCGTAGAAAAGAATGCCCCATAAGTTATTCATTTGTACAATAGAGACAAAATCTACGGCATACATATCATGAATGTAGAGATATGGTGAGAGGAAAATGATGACATAGATCATCAGGCCAGACATGTGATTGAACTGACAAGAGAATGGATTTGGACGCCATTTTGGGTGGATGTTCCCCAGGCCATACCTCTACAAGCCACAGCTAGGCCTATCAAATGTAAAGTTGCACTGGTCATTATACCAATGTACCCCACTCAATCCCCAATAAGGTGAGAAATGGTACATCAACATGAGTAGGAGGTTGAGTACTATGATGCAAATAAGGGCAAGAAGAGGAAAGAGTAGCCCCTATAGCAAAGAGACAATCAGCTTAGGCCCAAGCACCTCTAGAATAGGCACAACTTGAGCAAGGGAAAGATAAGACTCAAGCAAAGCCAAAAAATTAACCTCTAGAGTAGGCACAACCAAAACAATAGGAGGAGGAACAAACAAAGGAATAGAGGGTTCCATTGCCAACAACTACAAAGGAAGAAGCCTCCCCCTCATCTCTAAAGAGATTGAGAATAGAAACAACTGTGGTGGGTACTCAAAGGAGGAGATTGAAGAATAAAAATACTCCATCCCCATAGGTTCCAAACACAATCCCAGAAGCCAAGGATGAGGAAGGAGAGGAATAAATAGAGTTTTATCCCTTAATCAGAGAAGCTACTCAACCAAATTTACAGAGGAAGATAGAAGAAGAAGCTCTACACTAACACCTCCATCTACTCCAAGAGAGCCTATATAAGTATCAACTTTAGAAGATGAACAATAGAAGTGGATAGACGAGATGGAAAGTAAAGGAACTGATGTCATCAACCTCTCAAACTTTGATTTTATGTAAGTGGGAACTGAGATGGTGGGTGAGAAAATTAGAGATACTCTAATGAGTGAGCCTTTAGGAGAGGATTGGAGTCAATTTCCTCTTCTTCCTTAAGGACCTCTGGGAATTCCATCACCACCACTATAGCATACAGCTACCATTTTGGATAAAGTGTCAGTAGCTCTACCTCCTCTAGTGGAAGAAGCTCAACTAGAAGGTAAAGAAATTGAGGAAGGTGAATACCAATATATTCATGCCAATGAAGTATCTAAAGAGGGGAAAATATAAGAAACTCAGCAAACTCCCCCAGATATAGAGGCTAGGTACTATCCCAAAAGAGTATAGAGACTCCTTCTAAAGATCTTCCTTGACATGAGAAGACTCTAGAGAGAAGTCATAAGGGAAAGAAGCTTGTTGTACAACCAACCTCTTCAGCTAAGTATGTGTCACCTATGGGGACCACATAGTCATGGCTAAGGGAGGTTATGTTTCAACAAAAAAGCCAGCTAGAGCTAATAGAAGAGGGGGGAATGAAGGAACTAATTAAAATGATAAAGAAGCTTGAGCCACCTAAGGGTGATGCTAGAACATTGGCCTTCATAATAAAGATCCAAGACTAGGGCCTCCTCCTCACACCGACACCAAAGAACTAGCTCTAAAAGATTACCAAATCAAGGAGGTTATGTTGGGAAAGCCCATGGTGGACATGGCCAAAGTAATGACCACCACGGGCATGAAGAAGGTGTTCTATCACATGGATCAAGATGAATTAGAATTGATAACACTATACAAGAAAAATGAGCTACTCAAAGGATACTTGAATAAAGTAGTGGAACCTATCAACCTAGAGAATCTAGAGGTTGCTCTTAGAGTGGCACTAGGAAGAAAAGGGGTAGGAACATAGTTGGGTTCATTTTCGGAGGCATGTTAGCAATAGCAAGACATTTTTTTAGAGAGAAGAGTGCAAATAATACAAGGAAATTTGAATTTGTTGCACAACCTCTAATCAAATTTTGACAAGTTGGTTTCCATAGTGAGCCAATATTTTGGGTTGATGGATGAAGTACGTTCCTGGGCCAAGGACTTACAATCATTAAGATTAATAAAGGGTATGAGGTACCAGATACTTAAGGAGGAGGTAAACACTATAGAGGAGCTTGATGAGATCGATGATTAGATAGAAAAGATATTGGTAGGAAATAAAGTAATGGAGGAATTGCATGAGGAGATCCAATGGATTAAAGATAAAGATCAAGACCAATTTTTGAAAGTAGAGAGGTACTAAAATGTCAATTTCCTTGAGATTTTTAAAGATGAGACTAAGACCAAGCTTTTTGCGGTGCAATCAGTGGTCCAATAGTTTAGAGGAGCATTGGAAGATACTTCGCCAAATGATGACATAATAAAGGAATTCAAAACTAAAGAGGTATTGTTTGAGCTAGACACCAATCTTGAAGATTTTATAGAGACAAGAATAGAAGTTAGCAATTACTGGCAAGTAGTGAAGAATAAGTATGAGGCTTTGGATTTACTAGAAGCTAGACAAGTAGCATAGATGATAGAGAAATTTAAGAATAAACATCCAGACATCATTTGGTATCAAGGGAAAGAAAACCCAAATGTTGGAAATTCAATTTTGGCACTTAGAAGTTTTCTCAATTTTTGGAAACCATCATGCAAGTGCATAGGTGCACTTTTCATAGAGATGCACTGACAATTTTGAAGTAGTGTGCCAATAGTTAACTGCCAATTCTTAATTTAGAGCATTCCTTGTACCAAAAATGCATTTTGACGATAATTGAACTTTCAGAAATGCCTAGAGAAGGTTGAGATCCCATTTTTAGAGCTTCCAAAGACTTCCATCTATCATCTCACACCTTCCTTCTTCTTATATTCTTATTCTTTCATTGTTTTAAGTCATGTAAAGGCTCATGTACCCATTAATAGATATAAACAAGAGTTGAGGCCTACTTAGCACCATTTAGAGAATCAGTTTGTATATAATTAGATTAGATTTATTACTTTTTAGCATGAGTTTGCATTTTAAGAGCTCACTCCTAACACAAAGGGAGGAGATGATTTCTTATAAATACATGGATGTAATATGTACTTCAAGACGTTATTTTGATGCAATAATATATGTTGTCAGTGCTCTCATTCTGAGTGCAGTAAATCTTGTCAGAGTGCGTAATTTCTTTGAATGCATGTTCATGAATAATAATGGAGCTGATGGTTTAATTTTTTTGTTAGGGTTATGTGACCTTTTAGTTCTGGTGTTTGCCTTGTGTTAAATAATTCTATTATTTTGACGAATTGGAGAAAGGATCATCTCTATTCTTGCATAGTATCTTGTCTTGTGTGAGTATACTCTATGTGACCTCGTGATTTGATGAAACATGAAACATCTTTCAATTTATATTGAGTTCCCATTGATGATTGCATCAGTGGAATTGAGGAAGTACTGCTCCTAATTTCATTGCTTTCCTACCCAATCCTTTTGATAATTTAATTTGTAAACATGTTGTTACTATTGGCTTCTGCCCATTAGGAATTTCCCTTTCAAGTTATTGTATTGAATATCTCATTACTCTATCTTTGTTATTTTCTTTTAAAACATTTTCTTAAATAGGAATTCATGTAGTTGCATTGATAAATTGCATTCATCATAAAATAGAAAATACAAAAATATATCTCTTTTTTGGTTACATTTCAAATAGCAACAAATTTCCCAAGATTGGTTCGAACTAGCAAAGGCCTCGTCATGAACATACACATTTATCTTTAATTGAGTGAACCTAGTAGGTTAAAAAATCCACCTAGAACCTTGGATTTGGTCCTTGATTAGATTTCCAAGAGAGGGATTCGAAAGAATCCCTTTTGTTTAACATCATGCAAAATGACAACTCAACATGGAGGAAGTTCTCCTTAAAGATTTTCTTCTTGGTTCTTTTTAATAAAAACCTATGTGTTCTTTATTTTATCCATGGTTTTCAAAGTAAAATGGCACTAATTCTTTAACCTCTAAGTCTTGTTAGGATTAAATCATGAATAGAAAATAACAATTGCATGTAAATATAAATAATATCATAAAATAATAGATCACACAAAAAAGAACACAAGACACCAAGATTTAATGTGGTTCACCCAAACCCTGGGCTACATCCACCAAACATCAAGTCCAAAATTTTACAATCCAATGATTACAATCTGTAATCCCTTACAGCTCAATACTATCATAAACCAATTTTTGCATCACCTTATGAAACAATCCCTAACCCTAAGCCCTTTTTATACAAGTATTAAAACACTTTAGGGTTATAATTAATAATTACATGTCGGCCCAAAATCTTGATAAAATAGGGCCCAATTTTTTTTTTTTGGGGTGATGCCTTGAGCCCTAAATAATTTATGAAGTATGTATAGTACTTCCCTAATCTTTCACCACAAACTAACAATCTCTCACTTGGGGACTGATCAAACTCCACACTAGAAAAAAATATCCCACTTGGAGATTGATCCTGTAGCAATATTGCTACCACATGGGGCTCCCACTGGATCAAACCACCTTGGACTGTGTTATTCATTGATTGTTATTCAATCTAGAAGACCAACCGAAGCTAAAGAGGAATTCAACTTCTCCCTTGTCACTATCTTTGTAAATATATCAACTAGATTTTCATCTATATGTATCTTGTCTAGCTTTAACTGTCCATCATCCAAAATAGATCAAATGAAATGGTACCACAATTGTATGTGTTTTGTCTTTGAATGCAAAGCTAAATTCTTTGTAAGATGAATGGCACTCTGACTATCTATAAACAAATAATTATCCCTTTGAGGATGTCCCAATTCTTCCAAGAAGAACTAAATCCATATCATCTCCTTGGATACCTCTATAGCAACAACATACTCTACCTCTATAGTGGATAAAGTGTTTACCTTCTATAACCTAGAAACCCAGTTCACGGTTGCCCCACCAATAGTAAATATATAACCTGTAGTACTCCACCTAGTATGAATATACCCTGCCAAATATAAGTCAACATAGCCCTATAAAGCAATAGTAGAGTCCCCAAAGTGTAAACACTTATTAGATGTTCCTCTCAAATATTTGAGAATCCATTTAACTGCATTCCAATCCTTAATTCTTGGATGACTCATATACTTGCTAACGACTCCCACTGCATGTGTAATATTTGGCCTAGTACATACCATAGCATACATCAAGCTTCCTACAATTGAAGCATAGGGTACCTTAGACATCTTATCCTCCTCTTCTTGTGTCTTGGGACACATCTCCTTAGTCAACTTCAAATGACCAGGTAAAGGTGTGCTAACAACTTTAGCATTCTCAATAGAGAAATGCTACAACACCCTCTCAACATAATCAGCCTGAGATAGCGTCAATTTTTTGTTCTTCCTATCTCTACAAATCTTCATACCAAGGATTTGTTTTGCTACCCCCAAATCCTTCATAGAAAATGCATGTGCTAATTGGAGTTTCAGCCCCTTATTCTAATCCATGTTAGACCCAACTACAAGCATATCATCAATATATAAACATAAAATAATGTAGCTATCATCATCCAACCTCTTAAAGTAAATACAATGATCTGAATGACACCTATTGTATCTATGCTTATGCATAAACCTGTCAAATTTTACATGCCATTATTGAGGTGCTTGCTTCAAGCCATATAAACTCTTCTTCAATCTGCACACTAAGTTCTCCATACCCTTGACCTCAAATCCCTGTGGTTGAGCCATATATATCTCTTCATCCAAATCACCATGAAGGAAGGTTGTTTTAACATTAATCTACTCCAAATGAAAATCTTCAATTGCCACAATAATTAAAATAGTACAGATAGAAATCATTTTAACAATAGGAGAAAATATCTCATCAAAATTGATTCCTTTTTTCTATGCAAAACCTTTTACGACTAACCTAGCTTTACCTCTTTTCCTATCTCCTTCCTCTTCTTTCAACTTGTAAATCCACTTATTCTATAAAGCCCTTTTACCTATATGCAACTTGCATAAATCTCATGTCTTATTTTTTAGTAAAGAGTCCATTTCTTCTTTCATTTCAGACTCCCACTGAATCTTAGTATCCACTTGCACAACTTCATCATAACATTCAAGTTCACCAACATCAGTAAGTAAAATAGAATACAAAGAGGGAGAAAATCTCTCTAAAGGTCTACTCATACTTTTTGATCATCTAACATTCATTAGTGTGTGTGTTATTTGTTGTTGTGGTTGTTGCACATCATGAGGAATTACTAAAACATCATCTTTTGGAGTATCATCCAGCACTACATAATCATCTTCTTTCTTCTCATGTTGCTGCAACATATCTTTGTACAACACTTTCTCATTGAATATGACATCCTTGCTTCTTACAATTTTATTATTTTTAAAATCCCAAAGCCTATAACCAAATTCATTAATGCCATATCTAAAAAATACACATTTCTTTGACTTAGCTTCTAGCTTGGTTCTATTTTTAGAATCTATATGAGAAAATGCTTCACAACCGAAGGTTTTGAGAAAAGAATAACTCATCTTCTTACCAGTCCATGCTTCCTCCAGAATATCACAACCCAAAGGAGTAGAGGGACCTCTATTAATGAATATATAGCAGCATTGATAGCCTCTACCCACATGTGTAAGGGCAACCCAGCGTGCAACCTCATGCTCCTTGCACGCTCCATTATAGTCCTGTTCATGCATTCAACCACTCCATTTTCTTGTGGAGTCCTTAGAACAGTTTTCTATCCACGAATACCTTTATTGGAGCAATAATCTTCAAATTCATGACTACAATACTCACCACCATTATCAAATTTGAGACATTTTAATTTCTTACTGGTCTCATTTTCAACCAAGCATTTCCATTTCTTAAAAGTTTGAAATACATCAAATTTCTATCTTAGGAAATAAACCCATACTTTTCTAGTTGCATCATAAATGAATGTAACGTAATAATGAGAGCCACCAAGGGAAGATACCTGAGCTTGTCCTCGTACATTGGTATGCACAAGCTCTAATTTCTCCTTTTTATTTTCCTTCCTAGTCTTCACAAAACTCACTCTCTTTTGTTTTTCATACACACAACTTTCACAGAAATCCATATAAACACATTTCAGACTAGTAAATCTTTCTTTAACTGAGGCACTTTTATACCTTTTTCACTCATGTGCCCAAGTCTATTGTGCCATAGTGTTGTATTAGAATCTACAACAGTTATTTCTTCTCCCTGTTCAACTGCAGCAATTGTTCCTGAACATTCATTTTTCTCTAAAACAATTAAAGTAGATGGAACAATATGACCCATACAAAGATATAAGGTGCCTACTTTCACACCTTTTGCTACTATAAGGGAACCTTTTGAAACCTTCCAATTTTTATCAATAAAAGTAACTACACAACTTTCATCACCGAGTTGCCCTACTAAAATTAAAGTCCTTCTCGGCCTTGGAACATGTCTTACCTCATGTAGTATCCAATAATTATCATTCCACAACTTAATCTTAACTTTTCCCTTTCCAAAAATTTTACAGGGTTCATTATCCTCCAAATAAACAAGTCCCAAATCCCCTTGGACATAATCAATGAAATAACCTCTATGAGGTGTAGCATGAAATGAAACACCAGAATCTAAAACCCAAGAATCATTTATACTCTCTAAAGACAGAAGGAAAGCATCCTCTTCAAATTTTTTATTACCACATTTGCCTCCTTATGTCCATTTGGTTTATCTCCTTCATTTTTCTTGGAGTCCAACAATCTTTCTTTTTATGCCCTGGTTTCCCACAGTACTAGTAGTCATCCGGTCCTCTTGATTGAGACCTTCTCCCCTTTGACTTTCCTCTTGATTTCCCATGATTTCTAAAATTACTTACTCTCTCAGCCATTCTGCCTCATCTACCATTGCTCCCACTCAACCGTGAGACTTTCCTACAATATATAATTAAAAAAAGCCTCTCTCTGATACTACTTGTTAGGATTAAACCATAGACAGAAAATAACAATTGCATGCAAATATAAACAATATCAAAAAATAATAAATCACATAGAAAAGAACACGAGACACCAAGATTTAACGTGGTTCACCCAAACCTTGGGCTATGTTCACCAAATAGCAAGTCCAATATTTTATAATCCAGTGATTACAATCTGTAATCCCTTACAACTCAATACCACCGCAAGCCGATTTTTCCATCACCTTATGAAACAATCCCTAACCCTAAGCCCTTTTATACAAGTATTAAACCGCTTTATGGTTATAATTAATAATTACATGTCGGCCCAAAATGTCGATAAAATAGAGCCCAAAAATATATTTTTTGGGCAATGCTCAGAGCCCCAAAGAATTTATGAAGTATGTGCAGTACTTCCCTGATCAGTCACCACAAACTAACAGAGTTGTCACCCACTACTTATGGGAAATGTGATTTGGAATAAAAAGACCTTGGAAGTTATATTGAATCACTCACTACTAAAAAATAGGTATGACTTTCACTAGGCAGTACTTGTGGAACAATTTTTGATAGAAAATAATCCTACTCTACCCCAATAGGAAAAGGACCTAACATGTAGTATAGTATTTTCATTATACCTCTATAGTAATCCCCAATAGACTCATCATTTTTGTTGGTTTTTTATTTAATAGATTTTCAATTATACCAAGGAAATAATGAATAGCATATTACCTAGGGTTTATCTACTTCCCATGATTGATATATCCTATTCGGTCCTGGATCAACTTAAAAAAACACTTATGCTTCCTACACTTTAGGTTTTGCTAAACCAAGGCGAGTCAACCTAAGGATTTGACATCTTTTATGAGTAGTTCTCTATACTATAAACCCTTCATAATAGATTGTATCCTTGAAACTTCTTGAAATTACAAAATAAATGACAAGTCAACAATACTTAATGGTGAACTTGACATATTCATGCAACAACTAATTACCAACTTTACACTCCATTATGATGATAATTATTTAATAATTTTGATTTATAAAAATGTGTTCATGCTAATTCAAGATTGATATTGCTTGATTTCTTGAACCTAAAGATCAGTGCCTTAATTCATTGTCAAAATAGAATCATACCAATTACCATTTAGATCTATTTAATTGACTTGCAATTAAATGTATCAACTGCTCATCTCCAAATCATATACTTATCATATCCCTTTCATACCCTAAATGATCATATCATTCTATGGAAGCATTTACTTAATTCTTTGAATTAAAGGAAACTCTAAAATGATATACAACTCATTAAAGTGTATTTGAATAAAATGAAACATGTTTATTCATTCTCAAAATTACAAAAGCATGACATTGGAGACATAATTATGAGACATAGATAACCTACAACACTTTCTTATATTAACTTCTTTGAAAACAATACATAAATCTGATATGATACTTATGACAAAGATATAAGATTGAACCAAACCTCCATTAGTCTCCAAACTTCTATACAGAACAAGCTAAATACATCAAATACTTAACACAAAACCTAGAACCCACTCAAATTGATATGTATAATTACAAAATAAGAATTTAGATCATTTTCCAAGCCTTGGGAATTCTTTTATAGTAGAAGGATTGCAACAAGCTTCATGTTGGAAAGGGCTTACACATGTCAAGTTACAACTTGTGACAATGTTGTTTCGTAAAAGATACAACATTAGTAAGAGAAAAATCTGGAGATAGCCAAAACTTGGACAACTGTCATTATAGATTTTTTAGGATCAACTCTTTGTTTTCAATGTGATAATAACCATAGCAGGTGAACCACAAAGATAAGGTATCTCATTGAATTAGTTGTCCTTCCTCTATTTTCTAATGTATCTTCTTTCAGCTCGTTCAATTGCTATCTCTAGATGGAAATGCCTTAATATCAACTATAACTTCCCATATGGTAATGTCAATTTCAATGTCTAGCCAGGTGGCTCCTCTAGTATTGTTTAGCTCATTCATAAATATGTTCCATTTTGAATCTACTATATCTTTAACATCTACAACTATTTTGTTCATGTCCATTTCAATTTTGTATAGGCTATCAATCATATCATAAATTGTTGCCACATTAGTTCCATCATTATAATAAGAAACAAGCCTCTCATGCTTCAAAATATCCTCAAAAGATGTGGACCACTCGTGCCATGATTTCAAGTTACCTTCACCATGAATGATTTTTTACACAAAGCCATGTTTACCTTTAGACATGGTTTTCATCTTATTTTGGATTATATGCATCTTTCTCAAGAGAAAACCATGCATCTCCTTGACCTTATTAATTTTTTTTCTAGTTGGAATAATAATTTCTTTTGGAAATTCTTTCTCTAAGTTAACACTAGAACAAGTTTATCAAAGAATTGCATGTATGGAACCTATTTAGTGAACAAGGGGCAAAGCAATGACAATTCCATAGAACATTAGTATTCAACACCTTGTAGTGAAATGTAATTGTTATGGATATTCTATGAAATTTTTTTCAGGATGCCTATCTTGTGGGAAAGCATGTTTTCCATTGTCCTTATTTCCACTTTCTTATTTATTTCTTCTTCATCCACATCCATATGCATTGGTTGATTTTCTACTCCACCCATGTCTAATAAATCTCCTTCTATTTGTGTCTCTTTATCATTTATCTAGTCTATAATGTGTCTGGTAACATCCTTCAGGGTTTTTATTTCATTTTTCAAAGTAGCATTTCTCTGTTCCAATACATATGTCTTCTTCATTTCCTCCTCATACTATTTTATGGCTTCTATATTTTTTCCATAGGCTTGATATAGTTGCTCTTCCAGTAAATCCATTTTACTTTTTCCCATAAGTGACACTATATATAGATCCCTTTAACTCTCCAATTAGATTGACATCTTTAAAATATATAGATCTTTCTTATCTTCTGATCTAGTCAGGCATGAAAGATGAACTCAATTCCTAGCTAGGGAATAATATCATTCCACTTCTGGCAACTAATTCTCTGGCTTCTTCCACAGTGAGAGTTTCACTATTAGGATCATATTCTTGTAATTTTCCCACTAGCTTAGCCACCTTTTCTTCTGAATCCCCTCGCTATAATTACAAAGTCAATTCATTTTTCTTTAATTTAAAAAGAAAACTTTTGAATTGTTCAGTTGTGATTAAATCATCATCACGTATACATTCCTAAGCTTGTATGATTCCTTCATTAATCATCTTAGCCTCAAGCTTAGTCTTGTTACATATCCTCTCACTTTTAGTGGCTTGTCTCATCAAAAATCTATGCCTTAAATCATAAAAGTATTTACTTCTTCTTGGCATGATTTGGAGAGCCTTTTCCTTAACCTTATATGGTATCTCAATCTATTTATATTTATTTTTGCCTCCTTTGACCCATGTTGAGATTTCTAGTTGCTCCTCTTCCTCATCAACCTCTGGCATAATGTCCTACTTAGGAGACTTAGGCTCCAATCTATCTCTCATTTCTAGAGGCACTTGGGCTATTGTTTCTTGAAACTTCTAAAGGCATTTATTATACCTATCCAAATATTTTTCTTCATGATAAAAACCCTTGAATTAAGGGTCAATCATTTTCATCTCTTCTTCAATTGCCATTATTTATCTCCATTTCATACTTCTATTTCCAAACAAGTAGTAATGACATCCTCTTCCCATATTTATTAAGGGAAACTTGTATCCCCTCATCTATCTCAAGGTTGTCTTGACAACGATCATATGTCCTTGCAAGCCTATATGGCAACTTAAACTCTCTAATGAATGAATCAAATTCTTTTACTATATCTTTTCCTATATTAAAATCTCCCACTTTGATATTTCTAAAAGCAAAAATCCCCTTTCGGATAGTGGGCCCTAAGAATTCCCTATTCATCAAAATTAGTTGCCAGAAAAACTCAATAATTTCCAATCTTTCAATGACATATTTGAGGAGAAGATGAGATGGTTGCGAGCATCCATGAACCCTTATTATATAAAAATTTTTAAATAGAGAAATTCTTTCACAATCATGTCCCTATTTTCTATCCTCATCATAACATCTAGATGGTTTAAGCAATATCCTCACAACTCTTGGGACCCTCTCGGTTACATCATCTAGAATATTCAAAATAGGATACACAAAATCATTGTAAGAATCAAGAGAACTTGCATAAGGATTAAAAAAATCCATTCCATTTTCCAACATTGTATACGTAAATTTTCTCACATTTCCTTTGTTTCTTCAATTCAACTTGGGTTTACATACCCCACATTCTTTTACAGGATTATATGCATCAACAATGAATATTGGTGAAACTTGAAATTCTTTAGTTCTCCCTTCTTTGCAACAATAATATCATTATGGATAACATTGATTATATGAGTGACAAAATCATATCCAACACTTGAATGTTGATCCTATATATCCAATGTCATTGTATACAAAGAACTAGGAGCACTCATGGTCCCATTGAATCTCATTACTTTGTTTAGATCAAAGATAGTGTATTGGAGATATTTTCTAAGGTACTCAAGGGGCATGAAATCCCCTACCTTCTTTGGAATCTCACCTTTCTCCTTCTTGGACATGGAGATATGTTTTCTCGTGACTTTCCCTGTAAGAAAATTTTTCTATGTTTTGAAAGTTTCTTCAAGTTTCCCCAAATCAATAATATAACTCATGGCTCCTCCTAAATCAAAAACCTCTATGAATGTCTCCATGTCCGATGTACACAATATACTTCTATCATTTTTCCAAAATGCATGGCTAACTAGATTATATGCTTTCATTAAAGCTTTTAATAGGTCTACATCAACAAAAACCTCTGGTACAATTAGATTACCAAAATTCCTATTTCAACAATTTGAAATTGGAGGTTTACGCACCCTATTGTTGTAGAAGAAATAGAATAATTTATTTCCATGTGTTTCAAGCATTATTGCATCTCAATAAAAACTGTATGGATCCTTCAAGACATGGGAATTTGTAGACTATGCATTTGAGGAACCCAAAAAGAAACACCCATTCTTCTACAAATGGATTAGGGCTTTTCATGTTTCCTTGCATGACATGGAAGGAAACCTCATTGACTTCTACTTGAGTAATTAATTTTCCTTCTTCTTGTGTTATTTTTTGCAATTCAAATATTCTCAAGCTTTCTACACAATTACCTTCTCTTCAAAATCAACTTCACTGAGACTAAGGACAAAACATCATTACATCAACCCTTTAATGGTTTTTTTGAGTTAAGAGTGGCATTAATCACATTTAAGGTGACCTACATGAAATCTTTCCAATTTCTAGAAAATATTTATATTTACACTTTATGACATTCGTACTACCAGTCATTATTTAGCCAGTGCTCAAGGAATTACTCTTTCCATAATGTACCTATGCTTTTTAATAGCAATATTGTAGTGGCGGTCACTTATCTTACCCATCTCTACTTCTTAGGAGTCATCACTAGATTAACAACCTAAGCCGCAATAGTACAAAAACTTAGCAACCATAGCCTCTCACAACATCATGAGTCTTTTATGACAACATATCTTGCTTGTAGAGATGTTGTGTGTTAACTCTATCTCCACCTTGCAACTCATATTTTCCATCAAACCTTTGGCTCTACAAAATAGTGAAAGTCATGTCATTCTTTCATCATCACATTGCAATATTTATAAAAGATGGAAATCACTAAAAGTGGAGATCTAGTGCCAATGTCCATCTTTATAATTTATTTCCACATTGCAACTCTCTTTCTTTATTGCCTTTATAACACTTGGCAAAGTGGCAAACAAATGTTACATTACCTTTTTTGTTGCTTCACAACCCTTTGTTAACCTTATACTCTTAAGTCGCGAGACCCAGCATGAAAAAAAGCCTTTGCATTATATAACCTTCTCACTACATCATGACTGTCAACTCACACTGTGCTCTTAACCGCAAAAAAATATAAACATGGTTAACCTCTACATCTCCACTTAAGATCAATACTAAGAACTTAATCCCATAAAGGAGCATTGTATTTTATCTTTGCATTGATAACTAGTTCTTCGCCTTAAAATCAGTTATGCCATAGCACTTTTCCTAGATCATTCCACATGGCATGGTTATGAACCTTCATAGCCCTCGAGATCTCACATCAAGATGATCTTTTGTAGCATCGTTGGATTTTCTCAACCATCACTACTAGTCATGGAAATTTTTTGAATACCCTCCAATAAACTATGTCACACTATCATGACCTCAAAATAGTTAAGAATCATTAGACTGGAGACATGGTGCCTAGGAAGGAATTATGACATTATGACTTAAAAGTAACACCAACCCACTTCAAAGACAAAAATACACATATAAAGGATTGACCTAAGGGTTTAAACCATGGAAAGGAAAATAATAAAAGGAAAAGGCATACAAGGACAAAATTAGGGTTTTTAGAACCCTTCCCTAAAACAATTTTCAAGCTTAAAAAGCATGCCTTAAAATTTTAACTATCTTATTCCAACAAGAGGCTAGCAGTGGCTCTATTTGGGGATGATGGATAGCCTACATCCATGCAAGGATCTAGAATCTCTAATTATAGAAAACTACATTTTGACAAGATGACAACTACTTAGAGAGCAATGCTTGATCAAATTAGGGGAAGAAAACAACATATAGATATAGAAATATATAGTATTTATAGATGTACAAGAACCCTAAACTAATGTTCATGGAATAGAAAGTACCTTCAACAGACGTATTTCTTCAAGAATTGTCCATGAACTAGCAATTCCAGAATATCTCTTGATAGCCCTTTAATGAAATATGAGTCTCGTTCCCATTTTCCATGAATCATATATGGACCAAGCCAAATGGGATCAAATTTTGCATATTTTCCTTTATCTTCCATTCTAGCATTCTAGAGTAGTACTAATTCTTCTGATTCAAAATTCCTTTTTGATGTCTTTTTATCATACAAATGTTTTACTTGTAGTTGTAATTTTGAACTTCTTGCATAAGCTTCCCTTATGGTTTCATCCAATTGCATAATGTTATCCATTCTTTGTTGCATTTCATCGATTACATTGTCATCATATTGCTGAATAAATTTATACATCCCATTTAGGTTATTGTTATGATCCTCGTGGGTGGCCTTCACTAGCACCTTAGGGTTTCAATGCAATGCTTCATACCATGTAGTATCAGAGCCTCCACCTAGGTTTGATTCTTAAAGCGAGTGGCAATGCCAGCATTGCAGTGTTCATTTGGGGCTCATACGACTAAGAGAGGGCCCATCATATGGGTGCACATCTAGCCCAGAGTTTGGATTGTAGAGCATGGTGGGATGTTATGATCCTCGTGGGTGGCCTTCACTAGCACCTCAGAGTTTTGGTGCAATGGTTCATACCAGTTATTTTATGCTAACCTAACTTGTATTCCATAAACAAGGTCATAAGGTGCACAACCTATTGCTTTCTTCATTGTTACTCTGCTAGCCCATATTGGTCAAGGTAACTTGGAGTTCTAGGCCTTTTTGTTTTTATCCAAAAACCTTTAAATGATTTTCAGTAGGCTTTTGTTAATAGATTTTGCCTTCACATTCCCTTGAGGATGAAATGGGGATGATGTAAATCTTGTAATGCTATATTTCTCACAAAGAAGTTTACATTCTTCTTATTTGAAGCACATACCATTATATGCAATTATCTTTTATAGACAACCAAATATGATGATAATGTTATTAAGAATAAAATCCATCACTACTTTGCTAGTTTCTCTTTTGGTGGGGATTTCTTCAACCCACTTTGTAAAATAATCTATTGTAGCTGAGATTCATGAATGCCCACCACTGGATTTGTTCATGACTTCTCCTATGAAATCAATTCCCTAATGTTGGAATGGTGTTTGCACCTCTACTTGTGGTGGGACTTGATCAATTTGGTTGTTTCTCTTCTTCTATATTAATTCTTCTTTCTTCTATTTCCTTCTATTTTGTAAATCTTCTAAATTATAGAATAGAAAGAAAATGTTGTAAATGTGTAAAATATCAAAAGTCATGGTTCATAATAAGTAGAAAATAATTTTTGAAGTATCATAGCTCTTATTTCTTAATATTAAATTTCATTGTTGACTTATACCATATGACCCTCTCTAATTTAAAGTGTAAAATTTCTTTAAGCTGAAATAATACGAAACTAATCATAGTTTACAAAAATATTTGTTGCCATGTTTTCCATTTATTATTAACTTTTTTTCCACAAGAAGTACAATTGCTTTAATATATAAAACGAGGATTTTATGTCTTAAAATGGATTATTAAAAATGGTAATGTAATGTGCATATAATAATTGCACTTTTTTTTTTACTAGGTGATAACATTCTTTGAAGACGCATTTAAGATGTTATAGTGAGGAATACTCTCCATTGGACTTTGTTGCTCTTTTTTTGGCACTAGTTGATCTTACAGATGTTGATTCAATTTGGTCACATAAAATCAAAAGAAAATCCCCTTGAATTTTATGTTGAGTAATGGTAGGTGTATATGTTATCTAATACAAATTGTGTCATTCTGAAAGAAAACTAGGGTGACTAGAGATAATACAAAAGTGGTAGATTGAGAAAAATTTGAAAAAAATCAAAAATTCAATTTTTTAGTATTTTTCTACTTTTCAAAAAAGTGCATTTTTCAAGGCCTTCAAAGAAGAGTTTGGGGCCAAAACTGGCATCTACCCCTTGACATGGTGTATTGAAGGCACAGTGATGAGAGACTACAATTACATCTCCTAGAGACCTTTCTAATGATGTATTTCATTATGATTTTTTAGTAGTGACCTAAAAGTTTTGACCCTCCAAGATTAGGGTAATTAATACCAACATTGTGTATGGTTTATTCCAAGATTTTGGTTTATTTTCCTTCACATACTTTATCTTCTAAAGAATTCTTATTATAAAGAATGCCATGGGCTAGCATTGCATAACTTTTGAGAGAAGAAAAGAAGAATTCTTGCCAAACTTTTGACTAGAGTGTCATGTGTTAATCAAGAACTGACCAAAAACTATATTTTTTGATAAACCTAGACATTACTTAAGTAAGAGATATGGATGTTTCATGATCACTTAAAGAATTTCAATTTTATTTTAAAGGAAAAGTCCCCACTTGAGTGTCATGTGTCCATTCTTTTTTCTAACCCAAATACTTTTGATGGTGGGTCCTGATACTTTTCAAGGGTGTACACATCTTGTAGGATTTTTCTGAGTTTCAATTTTTGTTCAAGGGGGAGTTTGTGCCAGTGCACCATGTGTTTTTTCCATCATAACTGAATACTTCCATGCATCTAGTGTCTACAAGATAATTTTTTATTTTAGTTTTGGTACAATTTTCAATAAAACTACCACCATGACTATAAAAGAGGTGATAGTTGAGCATAATGATGGAGAAACCAATGTCATTAATAAATCAAGGGATTGTGGTATTACTATCAATATTTAATTGTGTATTTTTTTGGGTCAAACTCATTGACCCCATATTCCATGAGTAGTGGTTCATAGAGTCCATCCCTCATGAGAATGAATAGAGCACTTAATAAGCATTGCATCTAGGTGATGTTCACAGAGGTGAGGCACTAAGACTTCCTTGGAGGTTACCCATTCCACTACAACTCCAACTTGAGCACACTTAACTACAAAGTTTTCTCCATGGTTAAACCCACTCTTCTTGCAACCTCATTTGCAAAACCTTCACTAGTGTTGTGTCTTATGAACCATTCAATAGAAATTTCCTTGAGCTCATCAATTGATAAGTAGGAGATATTTTATACAAGTCAAGTTTTGATATTACTAACTCAATTTAGTTATGTAGTTTTTTGGGTCAAACTCATTGACCCCATGTTTCATGAGTAGTGGTCCACATAACCCATCTTTCATGAGAATGAATGGAACACATAACACACATTAGATCTAGGTGATACACATAGAGGTGAAGCATTAGGAGGTCACACATCCCAGTGCTACTCTAGCTTGAGCATGCTTAACTACATAGTTCCATCCATGGTTATACATGCTCTTCTGGCAACCCCATTCAAAAAACCTTCACCAAGTGTTGTTCCTTCTAAACCACTACTCATAACATGGTGTTAATGAGTTTGACCCAAAAAACTACATAGTTAAACCTTGATAGCAATATCGCAATTTACCATGCTATGAAAAATATCTCCTACTTATCAATTAATGAGCTTAAGAGGATTTTCAATGAATGGTTCATAAGGCACAACACTTGGTGAAGGTTTTGCAAAAGGGGCTTCAAGAAGAGTGGGTTTAACCATGGAGCAAATTTTTTAGTTAAATGCACTCAAGATGGAGTAGTACTAGGACGAGTGACCTCCTGGGAAGTCTTGGTGCTTCACCTTTGTGTCAAAGATAACTTTAAGAAACTACCTCCCCAGAAAATTTATAAAATGTTTGCAAATCCATCATTTTTTTTTAAGGAAAAAAATATTTTCCCTTGGCAATTTTTTTTTCAACATGCAAAAACTTTAATTTTATTTACTATTTTTTCCCAATGTAGAACAACTTCATAAAATTATGGCGATTGATTCATTTTGCTTTGGTGAAATAAATAATTTAGGAAGTGATTTTTTTCCTCTCGAATGGAAAGGATATATAAATTATGAGGTGATGTTTTCCCATTTGATGGAAAAAATACATAATTTATGAGGTGATTTTTCCCCTTAGCTAGAAAGGGTACTTAATTAATGAGGCAATTTGGTTGCTTTTAATGCAAACAAATGTAAGACATCAGTGAATGTTGTACAACTTATTTTTAAAGCATGTGAAACATCATAATTAATTTCCTTTTGGCATTAAATGCATGCTTTATAAAACCAAGTTACCGGCAAAAATAAGAATGTGTACTCAGAATGCAAGATTTTCTCTAGATTAACAAGTGTATTTGGGAAAATTGATGAGCATGAGACTCCCTATTTAGGAGCATCTAGCAAGATAGGCACCAAACCCTGTAGTGAACCCAGGATAGGTTGGGTCTAAAGAAGATCAATATGATATTATTAGTAGAATGATGAATGTTGTGTGGGGTCTCTAGATAAATTGTCCCAGGTATATCAGTGATCAACATGAACTGGAGTAGGAGGTAGAAAGGGAGGAGTTGGACCAGGCAATTCATGATTTGTGATGACAAAAGAGGCTCAATATACATGCTACAAACATAGAACATATTGACAATTTACTGGCAATATTTCCAACTATGCGGCATGCACTTCAATAATTTTCTTGTTTTCCAAGTCATTTCATAAAAAATTTGGGAAAATTCTACAAATTTATTAGTAACCAAAGAGTCTGAAGCTTGTATGCACCCCTTCATTTTCTATAAGAAGGGGTACCAAGACTCTTTGGAAGGTATTTAAGGATATGCAACATATAATAGGTATACTTATAAGTTATTATACTCTGTTGAATGTTCATAAAATATAATTTTGTATAGGCTCTTATTAGGTTATGCAACTATTTCAATTTTCTAGCTCGATTGTACTCATATTTTCAAATTTAATATAAATCCAGACTATTTTATGCCTTATTGGATGATTGTTGATCAACATATTTTTTTCCTACCATACTTTGTCTCAAAAGGCCCTCATTGTTTGGAAAAAGTATATATTAAAACATGTTACATAACAATTGTCAAATGGTAATTAGTAATAAATACACCACAATGGAGTTTTACCGAACAATAGTGTATTGCTCGATGATTATATGTCAATGGTGGAAGTTTTATTTCGGGTTGAATGCCTGGAATGAAACCTCAATCTAATTTTAATTGCTGTAATGGTGAAAAGTGTCTGTTGTTCTCATTGTCACCTCCACTTGGCACTTACAGTGTGATTTGACATTAATTAGATGTTCCATCAATGTCAGTTACATTTCCTCTACCATCCACTTCACATGCTTCACTTTTTCTTTGGTACTAAAGAAAATTATAAACTATAATCCTGCATATGTGGGAAAGATTTCCTAAGATTTTCTACTAATAAAATTTAACTTGGACTAAGGGATACAAAAGGTAGAATGAATGCCATGTTAGTTGACCATATTAAGTTATAAGTAGGTTATTTTCTTTGTCATTTATCAAAAAAAATTGAATTAACTATGGTAGTGTTTGGTAGTGCTAATTTTTGTCTAGTTTAGGAAAAGTTTGTTTGGTTTAGGTGAATTCTCCCTGCCTCTGGTGTTGTTGGTACAAATTGTTCGGTTTTGGTAAATTGTCTGAAATGGACACTCCAATAAGATTAAGGTACAAATTGGAAGAACCAAAAAGGGCATTTTTAAGCCCTTTTCCTGATGAAAACCTAAATGAAATTTGCAATGATGTTGGTCCTTTTGTCTTTGAGGCTGTGAAAATGGTACTTGACTATGAGTTTCTAGAGAATGAAAATAGGTACTGTATCAACACAGACATTACTTCCTAATTTCTAGCATCTCCCCTCAATCTCAGAGGAGAAAAGGTGGACATGCATATATTGTTGAGGAAAATGTTCAAAGAAGTGTATTTAGCTAATGACATTGATTTCATCATGCATACCGAATTAGGGGTGGGCATCCCTTGGGCTCATCAATTGTGCAAGCTTTCACAACCTGGCCAGAATGTGGCAATGCAATCTTTCCATTGGACCTCATTATCAAATAGTTGAGGTGTCATAGGAAATGGGCACAGTGTGGAAGATAATTTTTAAGAAAATGGTTTTATCTAGATGTTGAGATTGTGGATGGCCATCCAAAAAACACATATCTTAATGAATTTATATATTCGATTCTTACGCAAAAATTCTATACTGACGATGGGCACCACCACTAGGGTTTCCCAGGGTTGATGATCCATAATTGTCATATTTTAGGTTTTTTTTTGTTTTAACAAATTAAAAGAAAATATGCATCATTCCTCATGAAAATTTTAATTACCATTTGAATATTAATGAAAATATGTAGTTTCATTTCAAATTTTGTTTAATGGATTATGGACTTGCGAACTCCTTAAAAGATTTGGAAATGTGTTTTTAAAGTTAAATTTGATTAAGCTTTCATCTTTAAATGTTTTCATCCATAATGAAGTTAATCCCTTTAGAAATTTGATGTTGTCCTCTACAAGGAAGACATGTGTCCAATTTACTCAAACAAAAAATTACATTATTATTATTAATACTAATATAAATATCAATTAATGTTTTCTCTAATGATGTTTACTACCATAAATAGTGAACATTCATTGTCATCCATTTTATTTTAAAAAAATAAAAGGCTCAAATCATATTTTAGACAAAATTTTGGAGTCAAGATTCATTTTTTCAATTGTCCCCCACAAGGAAGACATGTGTCCATGTTTTTTCAAGATAGTTTGACATCATATGTCTCTTCTTAAGGTGTCTTTTCTTTTTGATGGCTTACATTTACTCTTCCTTCTCACATCTCTCACTAGATGGTGCCTTTAGCAAGAATATCATTGTATAATATATTCCTTCTTTATTTTATTCGTGTTAAGGGTAGTACTTCTTAAAATATTCTCTCAATGATTACATTATATGCCTTTATGACATTTATAGTGATAGGTTGGCAATCTTCCCTTCACCTATTTATCTCAAGGGTTGGATTTCTAGGTTCCACTCTTCTTCAATGCATACTTTGATCAAGCTTTATTGCTCCTCTCTACTCATGGCTTTTGGCATACCAGTCAAAAGAGTGCATTATGTAAATTGTCAAAGTTAAAAACATGGTCACTTGGCGGGTTTTCCTACGATGCTTAGGGACCCAATTTGTTAACATTCCTAATAGATTCTAGTCCAACCTAGATATTGTATCCATGTTCATTTCAATTTCTCACTATTTTTATGTGGACCATGATCTTATAGCCACATTATGCAAGGAATTGTTTGAAGATGTTTTGCTTGCTGACTTGGACACTGTCCTCCAAAATATTAGGGATGACCTTACCATCCCATTAGTAGAAAATTATAACATGCTTTATATTTGTGGGCAACTCATTGTCACCTACCTAATTATCTTCATAGAGAACTCGACTCACTTCTAGGTACAAAGTGATTCCTACAAGAGGAACCTGTGTTTACTCATCTATTTCTGCTTAATCATTGATCCCTTAAAAGAAGATTGGTTGGAGTGGTACTTCATGGAGGAGGATATCCTGTAGAATAGAATACTTAGGTCTTCTATTAAGGCCCTTTGAGAGGCCTTTAGAGTGGACTAGTGACCATCTTGTGCTTTTTGTTTTAACTTAATCTATAGAGCTTGTTAAAACTCAAGCTCTAAAACTCTTGTTACATTCTATTTTATTTTACTTTACTCCTACTGCACAAAAATTTTAAATAACTATGTTGACTATGGAATCATGGATGATTTTATTGGAAATTTTTTTGAGTCATTTCCAAGTATAATGACGAATAATGCTCTTTGTTATAATTTTCTAAGAACATTTGGTTATTTAAGGGCTTTTATATTAGTCAAATTTAGGTGAAATTCCTTAATGATATTTACTCCTATGAAAATTATAACTATTGTTCAAGTTTATTATACTCTAACCCTATTCAATGTTATTTTGGCATGGTAGTTACTCTTTTCTATGACAAGTGGATTAAAGGCAAATAGAGGGTTACCATCAAAGTGTCACTTTAGCATTGCATAGGTTCTCTTTTAATGAATCATTCTCATTCTCATGTAATTCACTATAATAGGGGTTATGCCCCCAATATATCTTGTAACAAAGGGGATGCCCTCTTCAATTCCCATTTAGGGAAAACATATATATACAAGACTTCAGTCTCGAGCTATATCGAGGGTTTTCTTTATCCCATCCTTTTTTCCCTAGTGCTTGCACTTTGAATGGGTTGTATGGAAATATTTTGATTTTTAAAAAATGGGCATTTCTAGGTAATATCATGAGGACTAAATGGTTTACGAATCATTTTATTGTAATTGTATATAGTTTAGGGTTTAATTTTTTATCATGCATGTAACTCTATAAGCCTAAATCATTAGTAGTGAGTAGTTACTGCTTAAATTCTAGAATTCTAGTTAATTTTCAAAGTAAATTATAGAACTACTTAATTTTCTTTAAATTTGTAAAGGCCAAACTATCAATATCTACGAAACAAATATCAAACTATCACCACTAACCCAATAATATAAATTAATTTTTATAGTGGCTCACTTTCGTATCAAGTAGTTTTTAGGGTGAGTTGTATTTTAGCCTTACATCGGCCATTAGATCATAATAGATCAACAAGGTAAGGTGTATTTTGAACAAGAAGGGGAAACAGGGCCAAAATGTTACCAAGGGATCCCTCAATGATGACATGTGAACTATTAGATGTGTCACCACAAGGCAATAGGGTTTAACATCATCGTGGTCTTACATCAATCATTAGATCACAATAGATCAATGGGTGAGGTGTATTTTGGGTGGGAAGGGAAAACAAGGCCAAAACTTTACCAGAGGCTCCCACAATGATGACATGTGGACTATTAGACATGTCACCACAAGGCAATAGGGATTAACATCATCGTGTCCTTACATCAACTTTTATTGTTAGATCACAAAAGATCAATGGCATGAGGTGTATTTTGATCCTCAAGGAAAATGAACATCACATTTTACAAAAATGTCCCCATAATGATGACATGTATCCTCTCTCTCTCTCTCTCTCTCTCTCTCTCTCTCTCTCTCTCTCTCTCTCTCTCTCTCTCTCTCTCTCTCTCTCTCTCTCTCTCTCTCTCTCTCTCTCTCTCTCTCTCTCTCTCTCTCTATATATATATATATATATATATGTGTGTGTGTGTGTGTGTGTGTGTGTGTGTGTGTGTGTGTGTGTGTGTGTGTGTGTGTGTGTGTGTGTGTGTGTGTGTGCGCGCGCGCAGCGCGCGCGTGCGTGTGTGTGTGTGTGTGTGTGTGTGTGTGTGGCCATGCCCATGGATAAATAGGTTTAAGAAAGCACTATGAATAGTATGATAAATTACATGTTAAACCCTATAATAATACATACAGAATCACATTTATACTTCTTATCTATTTGTCACTTTCTCATCTACAAAAAGAAGCATTTATAGTCCTAAGTTCTCTTGTTCTAGGTTTCATTCCATTACAAACTCATGTTTTTCCTAGGAAAAATCCCTTTCTTAAGATAATTGGTCAGCCTCCTCAAATTATTGTATAGGCATCATTTCCCTATCCTGTTGCACATATGAGGAGGTAAACTCAGACCATCCCTTGGGAGGTTTGTTACAATTATCCATTCTTCTTCACTAGGGGTGGTATGAACAAATTTTAAGGATTCAAATGATAACAAAGCTACAAGCCTCATGAAAAAAAATAGAAGAACAAGTTGTAGAACTGACCAAAGAAAAATAATCATTATGCCAAGATCTAAACAAGGATCCCTCAAACCGTAAAATAAAGCAATGGGAACAAAGAGTGGAGAAATACTTTGAGAAAGAAGCTCAATTAAAGGAGGGCTCAATGATGAGATAAGATTATATAGAAATAATTAATGTAACTACAATGGACAAAATCCAAAAAAGAACACAAAGATAGAAAAAGAGGAATCACAAGGTTAAACTAAGACATGAAAAAAGGAAGGAGAAGAAGAACAAGAAATATATTATGTCCCTGCAGAAGAATTCACACCTAAGGAACAATAGATACCTGAGAAGGACATCCCTATAGAAACCATGGAGCATTCACATAGGGATGAAGAATAGGTAAGAAAAGAGACCCCATTAGTGGAGCAATAGACAAGACAAGAAGAAATATTGTCATCGAAGAAAGAGATGACACCAACAAAGTCAAGGCCATCGGGTAGTATGTCCAAAGGACAAGGAAGTGTGAAGAAGCCTGAGAAAAGAAAAAGAAAATTTGAATCAGAAGAGGAGTCGAACAACAAAAAAAAAAACAAAGGAAGACACAAGTCATCTGACCCAACCTCATCGTCCACATCTAAGGATGAGGGAGAACTATTTGAAGAAGATAATAAAGATAAAAAAGAGAAAGCACTATTAAAAATAATAATAGAAATAAAAAAGTATCCTAACAAGATGGATGGTAAGGAACTAAAAATATATATAAAGCTCATGAAAAAATACAAAAGATTGAATCTATTTAGCAAGAGATGTGAAAGAGAAAGTGAATTGGTAAGGGCCAATGATCTCATTAGAGAGTTGGTATCCAAAATATACTATAGCCATGACATTTATCTAATTAGCCAAATCAAAGAAATTCTTGACCCTCTTTATGAGAAGGCTAGAGACACCACAAAGTTTGTTGAATAGAATGTTTAATTTCCAACTCTAGAGAAATAGGCTAATCTTGTTCAAGATAAGAAAGAGGAACTAAAACAACTCAAGGATGATATTTTAGAAGCATTGAAAAAGTTCACCCTAGTATTTTGGAAGGTTTGCATGTCACACACCTTAACTAATCATCTTGAACAAAGAAGAGAGAAATCTCAAAAGAAGCTCAATGAATTTATCCAAACATATGATCCATTATCTTGATCATCCATAGAGCATGCCATAAAGATACAAAAAACTATGTATTTGGTTAATCAACTATGGGTAGAAGAGGATTGGAGGGAAGTTTAATTACTTGAACTGTGATTTTTATTGTCATTCCTAGAAAGAATTGTTAGAGATCATAACCAAGATGCAGAAGACTAGATTGCATAGGCACTGAAAAATTCAATGGACATCATTGACAAGCAACTAATAGAATTAAGGAGTGATATTCTAGCTCTCACCCACATGAAGGAGACTAAAATCAACACAATATTACATCATTTTAAAGACACATTTGAAATGCTATGAGAATTACCCCTTTGTCTTTAGATAAAAAAAAGGGGGAGAAAATTAAGAAATGGGGAGAATAAGAATAAATATGATAAGAATAATGGGGAAGAATTAAAGGTTAAGGTGAGGAAAGAGGAAAAGAAGGAGAAATTTCATAATAAAGTACATAGAAGAGAAAAATGAGAAAAAATACGAATGCACCCTGAGAGGGGAAGTGCACCATGAAAGTGAGCTCATGGAGTAATTGAAGTTTTTTTGCTAAGAGGTTTTTCCATTAATGTAAAATGGGAATATTGTTGGACTTATAGAGTTAGATTGGTACTTAGACAAGAAAAAGGTGATGACTATTACTCAGCATCACAAAGACTTGAAGTGTTGTCATTGATTGGAAACCAATTGATGAAGGATGGAGAGTTGCAAGCCAGTACAACTAGTGGTAGGTTGGGGTATCAGTTAAGACATTAAGAATGTGTTAGAAAGTAAAGTCCACCAAGATAATTTGGGGTGGGGGGGTGTGTGTGTAAATCAATTATCCAACTATTAAAACATTCATCAAACTTATTAATCCTTAACCATGTGAATAATATAACCAGCAACCATAAGAAGATACACATACATAATAACACCAAATATGTTAACTAGGGAAACCCTTGATTAAAGGGAAAACCCCGATGGGGATGGTACCCAGAAAATGATGTACTAATATAAAAGTTCCTTGTAAGAGGATGGACTCTATTAGGAGCCAATAAAATAAATTGAGTACATATTAGTCCCTACTAGGAGACTCTGAATCCCTATTAAGAGTTGTTGAAGGTAGATGGACCCACTGTTCAAATAGATTTAAGGAAAGACCACCAAACATGTTGTCCAATAAATATTTGTATTATTCCTTGTAGAATAATATAAATGAAATAACTCGGTCTCCTCTATCCTCTTGACTAGACCAAACCTCTTATCATCTCAATATCGTATCACCAACTTCGCATCTAATAATCCCTTGGATTACTTACACACATTTACCAACTTCTCATATCACTTGCTCACATACAATAGAATTCACATCACTTGTACAATTTACCACAAGGAAATAACCTACCTTTATACCATATCCTAAAGATAATCCATTGAGTCATCCTTGAGGCTTTCCTAATTAATTATAATAGGGCCTCATTAAGATATTACAATTCATTACATCTTTTTGCAATTACAAAACACTATCAGCTCACAATAAATACAACTTCTCATATACGTGACCTTGAACCTTGTGCACTCATTGATGTCATGATTAGGGTGTCCATTATCATTTTCCAACTTCTCTCATCACAATTCTATCCCTATTAAGATATATAATCCAAACATTAGAAACCACTTATCAGGTACTATGAATGTACACTTTCCTTTGTAAATCTTGAATAACTCTTGCATGTCTTCAACTTTCTATACATGCACTCGTCCACTTCATTGAGACACAATATAGAACATATCCTTAACTGTGCTTGATCTTATCATCACGACACAGTCTCTATGACCTCATTCTTTATCTACTACTCTATCAGGCTTTACAAAAAAAATACTATGTTGACATAAATGAAAAACACAATCATGAATGCAACGTGTCAATCATGCTAATAAACTCTCCAATTCTTAGGATACTCCCCCAAAGGAATATCATTAGCATTCATGCTAATATAATGGTGTAGTCAAGGCTGGAAGTAGCAAATAAGCACAAAAGATAATGTATTATCAATCATGTGTCAAGAGTCACCAACAATATGATATGAGGAAAGGACAACTAGAGAATGATGTGATAGTAATGCAGGTTGAAGCAATAGAAGGATGCAAGGATGAGAGTCTAGATGTAGACTTGTAGGAAGATAGACATGCCTATGAATAGGTAGTAATGGTTATTTCATGATACACTCATCTACAGAATTAAAAAATTGAATTCAATATTTGAGTGGAATAATTCTATAGTTTTGGTGCCTAGATGATGAGCGTGTATATATTGTACATTCTTTATTTTTAAGATTGGTTTTTGTTTATGATTCAAGAGAGTAAGAGAGGAGTAAATAATAGAGAGACAAATGAGATAGCAATAAAGTAGGCTAGTACAAAAGTACATAGGGAAATAAAGTGAATAAGGATAGTCCACAAGGGCTAGCCAAAATAGAAGGAGAGGATCAGAGAATATTTGAGGTAAACATAGAGGATCTACAAGGAAAAGTGTTCCATACTTTAGATATAAAACTTAAGTTTTCTTTCTTATAAGTGTAACTGTGTGTCAAGAATATAGTACCTACAAATATGCACTTCAATAAGACATTACAATGTTAGGGGGTTAGAACATGAAAGATATAAAAATAAAGCACATAAACCCTAAAAAATTGTCCTATCACTCTCTAATTAGGAAGAATGTGATCAAGTGCTCAATTGTCCCCAGAATTGAGTCCCTAATCAGTAATAGTGAATTCCTAATATGAGAGATTCAATGTAAATCATAAAATTAGTGCAAAGCCAAACTTAGTTCACCAAATTGAAAGCATATGTGAGCTAATTGATAAGAAATAATTTTTTTCACAATGCAAATCTAGAATGAATTACTATGAGCATGAAAGAAAATGCACAAAATGAGTTAACAATTCACTATAGTATCAATGAAACTAAGAATAAAGGCCTTATTGGTAGTATAAAAATGCATCTAAAATGAGAGAGGGGGCCTTATTGGCATCATGAAAATGTATCTAAATGAGAGAGGGGGCCTTGTTGGCATCATGATAATGCATCTAAATGAGAGGGGGGGCTTATTGGCATCATGGCAATGCATCTAAATGAGAAAGGGTTTAATTAGCATCATGGCAATGCATCTAAATGAAAGAGGTCCATTTGAGCTTCAAATCCATCTTATTTGTAGGAATTGAGGTCAAATGAGTGGTTAAGATTCATAGTTGCAGGAGAGTTAGGATTCGAAGTGGAGTGGTCCATGTGATGCACTCTCATTGGTCCATGTCACCACTTCTTGTCCATTTGTACCCTTTAAGATTAAATGTCTTTTAGTGGGATTTAATAATTCATTTTTAATAATTAACTTAGCCAAGTGTATTCAATCTTTTGATTTAATTAAATAGATCAAGTCATTTAATTCTTGATTTAGGAATTAATTGATTGAAGTTGATCATTTGATTGAAGATTTGATGAATTATGTAAGTAACAAGGTTGACATATTTAGGAATATATCCTAATTAGGATAAGATATGGCTTTGAGTCTATCAACCCAATTTAGGGTGATTACAATCTCCCCTCATTGAATTAATGTGTGAGCAGCACATTGATTCAAAGAAATGATGATGTTGACTCAAAGAATAGTTTGATATGAAACAATAAAACTGTTCTAGATTCACAAGTTAATAATTCCATATCTAATTAAATAAATTTCAATTGATTGAAAGATTTTTTTAGAATTATCCTAAACCTGATAGAACAAGAACTGACCATACTAACTATGATCTTGATGGAATGAAAGTCAATAAGAGATTAAGAAGAATGTCCAGTTTAAGTCAGACTGTTAAAAAATGAACATATGAGATCATGATTTACTAACAATAACCAATTCAAGTTATAGTGTTAGAATTGATCAAAGTCAAAAGATATTAGAAGAACTAATGTTTGATTAATAGACCAACTAGTTTAATATGATGTGATGAAGTTGATTAGTTGTGAGATTGATTTGATTTAGGAATAGCTAATCAAGTTGATATGATACAATGAAGTTGATTAACCAATAGTACCAACTTGGTCAAAGAGAATTATCCCTAGCCTTGATATACTTGATTTGATTGATTAACAAATTGATTTAGGTATGATCATGCCCCCTTGGGAATGAAATCAAAATGAACCCTGATGAAATCTTAATTTCAAGCATTGTGTGATGACTTGTGATTGAGATAAATGTGATTTGACCAATTGGGAGATGATAAGAATCACGTAGAAGTTTTTTTGAACTATTATTGATGTTTTGAATCTTTTAAATCTAATTTGAGATGACAAAGTGTTGATTAAATATTGTTTGACCAAGTTCTTTGGTTGATTAAGACCATTTCATTTCAATTTTGGTCACGATAGTGTTCAATATAGATGTGATAGAATCAAATTTTAGTAAGTAGTCAAAATTAGATTTTGATTTGTGATTTTAGATTCTATTAAAACTAGTCCATGATGAAAAGAATAATTTGAAATTCAAATAGCCCATGCAACCTATAATAATCCTGAATGCATATAAATTAAAATGACTTCAACCTATAGTTTTCATTGATTATTCAAAGTGGAACATTTTTCATCATTGGGCTCTCTTTTATAATGAACATCATAGGTTAGTACAACCTTTACTGATAGATTGAACAATCATGAAGATATGAATACTACCTTAATCAAATGTAATGTCAAAAGAAAACCTAAGCATCAAGGCATGTAGCTAGGATTATTTGTAATTTACTTCCTTTTTATTTGATAATCTTCTATTTGTGTGTAAAATATGATTAGTAACCTACAATTACCCTTGTTCTTATTCATATCCTTGGGTACATGATCCTGCATATACATTTACTAGGAAGTTATTTTTTTTCTATTTAACAAATAGACAAGGTGAATGAACCAATCTTACTTAAGTTTCCATATAAAACAAGTCAAGGTACACAAGGCCATCCAATCATGATGGAGGCACTTATAGTGGGCAACCAAATTATATAGATCCTAGGGATCATTAGAACAATCACCATAGATTTTTTATTTTTTTTTAAAACATCATGCCCTTTATCCTTACAACTCTAGTCTTTTTAGACATCCTCAAGTCACTCAAGGTTTATGGTAAGAAAAAAAAAATTAATGATGTAAAAATACTTTAAAATTGAAGCACATTTCTCTAGTCACTGAGACATCTTCAAGACAAACACATATATGTAAAGAAATCTTTTTGTCAAAAAATATTTGTGTTATTATTTTAGATTTGTTTTAAGGCTTGTTTTATCTATATGTGAAAGATTTTTTGAACATAGTTTTGAGAGATACTTTTTTAAAGGTTTAATTGTCAATGTGATATGCTTGGTGTTTTTATAAATACTATGGGTTAAAAGTGTTGAGAAACAGTAGTTTTGATGTCCATTATAGGAGTGTGGTGTTGAGAAACACCTTTGCTTCTTCTTTTTTTGGTAGTGTTTGTGAATTTTTTTTCATTTTAGAGTGTTAAGAAACACGTCCTATTATCAATAGCAAACTCCCCAAGATCACAACCTAGACATGACCAAGTTTGGCAAATCAGACCCAATTGGCAAGCTAGTCTTGATAGATAGATTGACTAGTACAATGAGATACATCATCCTAGGACTTAGATTCATTGGTATCTTATTTTTATTGGTAACTAGGGTAGAAAAAGGTAAGGAAGCTAAGAGGTGTCTCAAATTATCCTGGTAACTGTATTGGAAAAACAAAAGCTTAGTGGTGTCTCAATTTTTCCAGTAGATGGATTGGAAAAGACCATGATCAAGGATAACAAAGTTTGATGAATATATTAATAGATGAGACTTGACTTACTCACTATAGGATAATATTGATGTTATTTAGAGTAAACCTCCACAAGATGACTAGGAATTTTTAGATAGCAAGACATGATTATCCATAAAATGAGATGCAGGTTGATATAATATCCAACACAACTGATAGATTTAGGTCTAGGCATGAGATTTGATATTTATATTTTTTATTTTTTATTTTTTTAGATTCTTAGATGTTTTATATTATGTTTTTCAATTTTTAAGATATTTGTATGTATTTGAGATTTCTTAAGATATTTGGATGTTTTTGAATTTTTAAGATTTTTATATGTTTTTGGATTTATTTAAGAACATTTTTTATTTTTTATGGACTTTTAGAGATAACTAGTTCTCAAGAAAAATCACATTATTTTTTCCCCAGTGTCTAGCAAGGTATAGGACATGATGGATTAACAAGCTGATGGATCAACTAGATATGAAACGATACATGAAGCAATATATGATCTACAAGGACCAATTCTTCAAGATTTTCCAAGCAAGGAAAGGATAATAGATCCATATGAAGCATGTCTCAAATAAGAAATGATAGTTAACAAGCTAGATAGCATTTAATAAAATGACCACCTAATGTCATGAAAGAATGTGGTCCAAAGAATGTACATGTCAAGGTTTTTTTAGAACCATGTTTTCTTTCTTTCTTTTCTTCTTTACAATGTGATCAATACCAAGGAGTTAATGGATAGAGTCATGACAGGATAGAGACTTAGGATGAAGCTCACTATGGAGGCTACGAGAGAATTCCTTAGGATAAGCAAGATCATGATAGGGTATTTGATAAATAAGGTATCTAATGCTCATGGATAGCTCAAATTTGTCAAGATCAAAGGTGAAAGAGAGAATAGATAAATGATGAAGGACTTATGCATGATGCCTATTTTCTAATTATTCATCATGGTACTCATCTAAGGTGCCACAAGAAGTGGTTTCAACCATAGGACAAAATTATTTCTCTTTAATTTTGCTATCAAGGTGCTTGTTTACCAGGTTTTCACCACTTTTTCTATATTTTTTTTTAATTTATCTTTTTTTTTTTCTTTTTTTTGATATTTGGAAGGACTTTAATCCATTTTCTTATTTTATAAATCTCCTCTTAAATGGATATGTTATGATGGGAGAAGGACTTTGAAAAGTATACTCAAAGATGTTGATAGGGTTATGGAAAGGAGATGATAGAGAAAATAGAGTTACATTGAGGACAAGGTTTTATGCATTGGATGCAATAGATAGGATGGAAGGATAGAAGGTAGAAGGATGATAGATAAGTGAAGGATAAAAGATAGTTTATTTCAAATATTTCTCAAGGGAAAATGGTAAAGTGTGCAAGATCAACATTGACACTCACCTTGAAAGGTGGTGAAATTATGGAGGAAACATGAATGGAGTAGCTTGAGGTTTGATATATGAGGTGACGCAATCTTTTTGGAAGAAGATGGACTGGAAGCCTTTGGAAGCTTGGATTCCAACTTAGATTTTTCTTTAATACTCAAGTCCTTTAGGAGAGACTTGAGAATCCATATAGATTTTGATTTTTCTTTTATTTTGGATGCTTTAGAAAGAATTTCTTCAATGATGGATTTAGAAACCCATATTTTCTCTAATTTGATTATTTGTTTTATTGACCTTTGTGGTATTTTGAATCTTTCTTGTTTCTTCTTATTCACATGTTGATAGATAGGACATGGTGATCATTATTTGTAAATGGATTCTTGTATTTTTGTTATACATCCAAGTTGCTTCCAAAAGACTTGGAATTTTTGGATGAAAAAGGTTGATATGTTGGGTTCAAATAGATGGGTGGACAAAACATTTCTTAATGAAAAATTTATTTCTTGATCTTGAGGTATAGGAGATGGAGGTATATTGTTAGATAACTGAGAGAAGGTGGGGGAGGGGGATTGAATTAGTTATATCTAGTTATCACAAAGGACTTTAAAATAATTTGGTACCAATTCAAACTTAATAAACTATCAAAAAAATAAGTCGGAAACCATATTAAACATCTCATTTCAAACTTATATTCCTTTTACTTCAAATGATTATATCATTGGTCTTTACTTTATCGAGTATCAAAGTATTAACTTAGCTTATATTGAGTTGCATCAATATGTAAATAACATGAAAATAAATTTGCAACACATAAGAATTCACACAATTTGACACAAATGTTGAACGTGGAAACTCTATAAAGGGGAAAACCACCTGGGAACTGACAGCCCTAAAATTTCACTCTACTAGGAGCCAACCTTGTTAAGGTTTTACATGCACATTTTTAGTGTGATCTGGTTAGAGAAATTTAACCAAAGATCAAAAACACCTTACCACTCGTTCCCATTACTAAAGAGTGTCCTTCTCTAATGGAGTTACAAACATCACTAATCAATGTTACCATATAGGATTTCAAAGACTTGTTAGGTCCACTTGGTTAAAATATTTTATCTTCTACAATGGTAAGAAAGTAACAATCAAATGATCTGCTAGGTTGACCACTTTCTTGCTTGTTCAGAACTCTACTTTTCTTGGTTTCTACCTTTTGATCTCTTTATGGCCAATTCACACTTCCTCTTCTTGATCTTTTCTTCCTCTCTTTTGCTCGATTCACCTTTTTCTTCTTTCTCCTTCAATAGTTTTCACTTTATTAGCAATATTAGTAAGCAATCAACAACCAAAAATGGTATTGTTCATCTCCTTAAATAGTTAACTTTTTCTTTCTATATCTTTCCATATTTTCCCACTTAATTACAATCGTAGATCTCAAATTCATTGCATCTAGTCATTTGGTCAATACTAGTTCGCCTCAAATTTTTTGCTTATTCTAAAAATGAAAAATATTTTCCATACAATCATCTTTGAATAATTCTAGTTGTTGATATTGTAACAAACTTCATCCTTATCATTTATGCTTCTTGAACATTCTCAATTTTCATCAATTATTGGTCTCAAATTAATCTTTTCTTGTGTTCTTAACTCAATTAATATTGCAACTAGACTTGAGTAATACCAAACTTGGTTAACACTAAATTTTAACATTACTTTGCCAAATTCTCGGTGACAACTATAATCATTTGGTTAGTACTATAGTCCTCATTTCATTGGCTCGGTAGTTATGAACCTAATAACAACATAACATGATTGAAAAATAATCAAACAACATTATATTGTCATATTCCAATTCATTCAAGTACCCATTGAATACCAATACTTATCAACTTTGTAATCATCATGTTAGCCCCAAATGATAATGTAATCAATAATGTTATGAATGTATGTAAAAGGGTCATATGAGTTGTTTGTTATCATTGATGTCAAATTCTTAGTTGGCTAGACATTATGCTAACTTAGTAGAGTGCTATATCATTATGATTGATGAAGAGGATTTAAAGAAAGTATGTTAAAGAAAGAGTTGATAAGTATGGTATTCAATGGGTACTTGAATCAGTTGGACATTGATAGTGTAGTGTTGATTTGATTTTTTATAATCATGTAATATTATAATGAATTGACCTACATAAGCTTAATTGAGTGATAAGGTTAAAGAAGGAAGATAATAGTCACTAAGTGACTATAGTCTTTGCCAAGTAGTTGGCAAAGGAAGTTCGAAATTAGAAATTTCCCAAGTGAGTTTATATAGAAAAATGGAATGTTTGAGATGTTCAAAGGTATGAGTCAAAGTTTGTTACAAGATCAATGATTGGGGGAATTCAATAAGTATTTGATGATGGAGATTGAAGAAAGATAAGGATGTGCACAAAGTTCCATACAAAATATATTTTTTATGTGGCTAAATTCATTGAATCTGAGATTGGCGATTGTGATTAAACAAAAATAAAAGGAATAATTTGGAAGCATAGAGACAACTATTTAAGGAGATGTTCAACACGTTTTTTGGTTGTTGGCATTGATTGTTAAGATGGTGATTATATGAAGTTATTGAAGGAGGTGAAAGAAGATAGTTGAACTAGGTGAAACAAGTAGAGTTGAGGAAAAATGAAGGAGTGACTTAGTCAATCAAAGAGATCAAATTGTAAAGAGATCAGACAAAGATGAGAACATAAAGGACATCTAAACAAGAAAGGTAGTTTTATATCTAGATAAATCATTTTTACACGATTACTTTCTAATAAATATTGTAGTAGAAAATCTCATAGACCGAGTGGACCTAAAAACTCTATGAAATCCTATATGGTAACATCAATTAGTGGTGTTTAAAAGTCCTTTAAAGCAAGCCACTCTTTAGAAAAGATCAAGGAGTGATAAGGCCTAGATGATCTTTTGGTTAAATCCTCTAACAAGGTCACATTAACAATGTGTTTGTAACCTTTAACAAGGTTGGCTCCTAACAGAGGTCACTTCACAAGAGTGAAATTTTTTGGGTTGTCGGTCCTAGGTGGTTTTTCCCTTCATAGGGTTTCCATGTTAAAAGTCTTGGTATCAATTATGTGATTGTTGTTATGTTGAAAGTTTTTTACATGTTATTTTCATTTTACTACAACTCAGTAACAACTAAGTTTATGGTTAGTAATAACTAAGTGATATTACCATCAGTCAGTTATAATAGAATAGTGAATGGCAAGTTTGGAGTCAAGTGTTTGAATGAGCTAATTGTGAAGTTGAATGAATACATAGAGTGAAATTTTATGATGTTTATGAATTTTATTTGGTACTAAATTTATTAAAAGGGATTATAAGATAACTAAACATAACTAATTCACCCTGACCCCCTCTAAATTATCTAACAATTGGTACCAGAGAACAATGTTTGGAGAAAGAAGTTTAAAGGAACTTGAGGTAAAGATAAAATATGTATAAGAAAGATGTACCAAGGCTTAACACAAAAAATTTCTCATCGTGGAAGGAAAAAATGAACTTGTGTGTATCTAGAATTGGAGATAATATTACACATTGGTTGGAACATGAATACACTACCCCCACTGGTCCTCTACCTATGGAGAAAATGAATGAGAAGAGAAACCACAATAAAGAGATGATTGAGATTACTTATGCACTCAATGATGTCAAGCTTGATGGTATCAAGAAATGTACTACTACCAAAAAAATATGGGATAAGATGACACTTGTACATGGAGGAGATGATTATATGAGGAAAGCCAAAGCTTAAAGTCTTAGAGGAAAGTATGATGACATGAGAATGAAAGAAGGTAAGAATGTTGCATAGTATGTAAATCGAATCAAAGAAGTTGTGAGAACAATCAAAGATATTAGAGGAGTTATTAGTGACTCTAAAATTGTAAGTTCTCAGGACTCTTCTACTTATTTATGCTATCAATTTTTTTGTAATTCAAGAAGTAAGAGCTATGTCTGGTAATGTATTGGCACTTGATAGTTTAGTTGCTTGATTGACTACATTTGAATTAAGCAATATGACAATATTATGGTTACAATTGGAAATGCTTTTAAATCTTCACTAACAATGGGAAATTCCAAGAAATAAAATAAAACCAAAGAAGAAAGTTATTATAAAATCAAGGATGATCTGGATGAGCTTGAAGCATTGCTTGCAACAAGGTTGTCAAGAGGTAAAGGTAAATACAGAGCTAAATTTCCCTTGATTTGTTTCAAATGTAATGAGGTTAGTCACTTTGCTACTAAATGTCATAATGACAGTAGGAGTGAAGAAAATGAAAAGAAATATCTCAAGTACAAGAAGAGTATGGATTACAAAGATAAAGTGAATAAAACATGGTAAATTGTTGAAGAAGAGCACACCAATCCCACTTTTGATGATGACAAGGAAATAATTGAGATGGTATATGTTGAAATCAAGGAAGATCCCAATGGAGAAAGGTATGAAAGTGAAACTTTCTTTATTTCACATGTTAGCAAGAATGACTCATGGATTATAGATAATGTTTTCTCACATGACATGACTAGTGATCTAAGCAAGTTTGATAATTTTGAAGACATTGATGATGATGGAACTATTAAGCTAAGTAATGATGTTCCATGTCTAGTGGAAGGTAAGGAATCACTAATATTGAATGATAGGATCAGATGTGATGATTAATACTAGTTTCAAGGACTAAAGTACAATCTTTTGAGTGTTGCATAGTTGAATAATTCATGTCATAAGATGGAAATTTAGAAAAAAAAAGTCAAGATTTTTTATAATGAAGGCAATTTAATTGGAACAAAAATGAAAACAAGAGGTAACTTATTCTATCTTGATCCTGCTATTAAGACATGCTTATTTGCTAAATTTGAGGATGTATGGTTATGGCATAAAAGTTATGTCATGTAAATTTTATGAACATGGTGAAACTTAGTAGAAAGAGGCTTATCGAATCTACAAAAACTAAAAAATGCTATGTGTAAAGAATGCCAGTTTAGAAAGATGACAAAATCTAGTTTTTCAAGAAAGATGCACACTTCAAATGATATCCTAGAATTGGTGCAAAATGATCTTTGTAGTCCAATTGATATTGATAGTTAATATGGTGGTAGATACTTCATATTGCTTTTTGATGACTATTATAGAATGATGACTGCTATGTTCATGAAGGTGAAATCACATGATTTTGATATATTCAAATAATATAAAGCTAGAATTGAAAAATAAACTAGAAAATATTTGAAATATTTAAGATCTAACAGAGGTAGTGAGTTCATGTCTATTGAATTCACTAACTTTTGCATTGAGAATTGTATAAAGAGACAGTTGTCTGCATTGAGGACAGCACAACAAAATGGGAATGTTGAAAGGAGAAATAGATAAATTGTGGATTATGCAAGAACATTAATGATTGAAAAAGAGGTTTCTTAAATGCTCTAGAGAGAAGAAATTAGCACTATTGTTTATACTCTCAATTAGCAACAAACAAGACAGACTATGAACTCTAGTATGGTCATACACCTAGTGTAAGTTATTTCAAAATATTTAGAAGTAGGTGTTATATTCACAAGGATGCAAGGAATTAAAATTTTGATTTTAAAGGGGATAAGGTATATTCCTTGGCTATTCATCTAAGAGAAAAGCTTATAAATGTTTGAACAAATCTACTAACGAGATCATTGAAAGTGAAAATATAAGATTTGATGAGTTTGCAAAAAAGAATGATGTGAAAAGAAAAAAGGCACCTAAAGATTACAATAAGTTTGCATATGTATATGAAGAGGCACTTGATACATTTTCTAAGTTACAATAGAGACACACCAAGAAGTAGACAATGAAACCTAATCTGTAGAATGCTTTACCCAAGCATAAGATAGTTCAACCCAAGTAGGAAGATAAACCCCTACCGAGTGGATAAATTGCTAAAAATAAAAGAACTAAACCTGTATTGGCCAAATATGTGAGAAAGAATCATTCCCTTGAATGGATTATTAAAGATAAAGTGTTGGAGTACAAACAAAAATTAAGTTAAGAGACATTACCTATTTAATTGCTAATTTTGAACCAAGAACAATTAAGGTTTCATTGGATAATGAGTATTAGATAAATGCTATGAATAAAGAGATTGATAAAATTAAGAAGAGCAATACATAGACACTAGTACCGAGGCTAGTTACAAGAATGTGATAGAAACCAAGTGGATTTTTAGAAACAAGATGAATGAAAATGGAGAAGTGGTTAGAAACACGGCAAGACTAGTTTACAAAGGTTATGTACAAGAAGAAGGAATATATTATGGAGAGACTTTTGCTCATGTGGAAAGACTGGAAGGAGTAAGAACATTGTTGGCATATGCTACATACAAGAAGCTCAAGGTATATCAAATGAATGTCAAATCTATATTTCTAAATGGAATACATGAAGAGGAAGTATATATTGAACAAACTGAAGGATTCATTGAACCTAAAAAGAAGAAAATGAGTTGCAAATTGAACAAGGCTCTATATAGATTGAAATAAGCACCAAGAGAATGATATGAGAGGTTACATTCTTATTTGATTAAATTAGATTTGCTAGAACAAGTGAGAATAGTAATCTATATCTAAAATGTGAATATGAAAGTATGGTATTGATTGCTGAAATATTTTTGGATGATATTATATTTGGAGCAAGTGACATGTTGTGTAAGACATTTATTGATCAAATGAGTATAGAATTTGAAATGTCAATATTTGGTGAGATCAATTATTTTATTGGATTACAAGTCTATCAAATAAGGAAATGTATATATGTGACTCAATCTAAATATGTGAAAGAAATATTGAAAACATTTGGGATAGATGAGTCTAAGCCGGTCGGTACACCTATGGTTACTAGAGTGAAATTATAAAAAGAAAACACTGCTAGAGAGGTAAATGAGACACAATACAGATCTATGATGGGTAAGTTGCACTATGTTGTGCATAGCAAACCAAATATTGCACTTGATATTGGTATTATTGCAAGAATTTCATCTAATCTAAAGGAGACACACATGACTATTGTAAAATGATATTCAAATATGTAAAGGGAACTAAAGATTATGGCTTATGGTACAAACAAGATGATGACTTTAATCTTAAAATCTACAATTGATGATAGAAAAAGCACAAGTGGTGGAACTTTCTTTTTAGGAGAAAGCTTGATTACATGGATAAGAAAGAAACAAAGTTGTATTTCACAATCTACCATTGAAGATGAATATGTTTTGGCTACAATAAATTTTTCAAATATTGTATGGATTAAGTAGTTGTTAGAAGCTATGCAAGAAGAGATAACCAAGCCTATACTATTTATTGTGATAATACTAGTGTAATAAATATTTTGAAAAAGCATGTTATGTGTGCAAAAACAAAGTGCATATCAATCAAGTATCATTATTTTGTGGAGAAAGTACAAGAGAAACAAGTGAGGATTGAATATGTGAAGTCTAAAGAGAAAATTGCAAACATATTTACTAAGCCATTACCTAAGGGTGCTTTTTCGTATCTAAGAGGTAAATTGAGAGTCCTACCCCTATCCAAAATTCACTAAGTGAAGATGATGTTGCATTAATTCATGGATGAATTATAATACCTTTGTGGATTTGATGCAAGAGTTCACACTTTTGGAACATTTCTAAAGTTGTGAAATGACTATGATGAAACTAGTGTATATTGTACATCCAAGGTACAAGGATGACTATAAGATTTTATAAGTTTCATATTGAAATTTATAATGATCTTTGACATTGCTGTCAAAGGGGGAGAGAATTAGGAAAGGAGAATATTTCCCAAGGTCAAAGGAGGAGAATATGAATAGTACAAAGAATGAGAGAAATGATAAAGGAGAACATCAGAGTTGTTGTTGACAAAAGGAGGAGAAGATTATCAAATGGTGAAGTATACACAAAGGGGGAGAGGATTTGAAGATCTAAACTAAGAAATGTTGATGAAGATTGTTGCTATTGAAGATAAATACCAAGTTATAGAGAACTTGATGATGAAGACAAAGAGCTGAAAAGTAGTATTGTTATTAATGCATATATTTGATTATCTTAAATAATGTAGAATCTTATGTTATGTGTTTCCACCAATGCCAATGGGGGACATTATTATCCCCAACTAATAATGTAATCAATAATAGCATCTATTATGTTGTCATTGATGTCAAAGCCTTTGTTGGCTAGACATTATGCTAAATTAGTAGAGTGCTATATCATTATAATTAATGCAGAGGATTTGAAGAAAGTATGTTAAAGAAAGAGTTGATAAGGGTGGTATTCAATGGGTACTTGAATGACTTGGATAGTGATAATGTACTATTGGTTTGATTGTTTACAATCATGTAATATTGTACTTTATTGAGCTACACGAGCTTAACCAAGTGACAAGGTTAAAGAAGAAAGATAATTTCATCAAGTGACTATAGTATTTGTCGAGCAGTTGGTAAAGCAAGTTGGAAATTCAGTATTGCCCAAGTGAGTTTAGTAATAACAGAGTACTATATTACCTGAGTGAAATGTTATGTTCACCAAGTAACAACTAGAAGAAAAAGTTGAAGGAAATGAAATCTAAAGTCAAGTTTTGATGGAAAAATGAAATGTTCGAGATGTTCAAAGGTACGAGTTAAAGTTTGTTACAAGATCAAAAAATGAGAAAATTCAATAAGGATTTGATGATGGAGATTAAAGAAATATAAGGATGTGCACAAATTTCTATCTGAGTTATATTTTCTATGTGGCTAAATCCATTGAATCTGAGATTGGCGATTGTGATTAAGCAATAATAAAAGGAAGACTCTAGAAGCATAGAAATGACTATTTAAGGAGATGTTTAAGACACTTTTTGGTTTATGGTTTGAATGTTAAGATGGTGATTGTGCAAATTCATCAAAGAGGGTGAAAGAAGATAGTTGAATCATGTGAACCAAGAAGAGTTGAGGAAAAAAGGAGTGAATAAGCTAGTCAAAGAGATCAAAGTGAAAAGAGACTAGAGAAAGAGATTAGATAGAGGCAAGAACAAAAAAGAGATCTAAACAAGTAAGGTAGTACTATACCTTAACAAAAAAAAAAAATTACACTATTAATTCCTAATCATTATGGTAGAAAATCTTGTAGACTGAGTGGACCCAAAAAGTCTGTAAATCATATATGGTAACATTGATTTGTGGTGTTTGTAAGTCCTTTAGAGAAGGTCACTCTTTAGACAAGATCAAGGAGTGATAAGGTCTTGATTATCTTTTGGCTAAATCCTTTAATAAGGTCACATTAACAATGTGTTTATAACCTTCAAAAAGGTTGGGTCCTAATAGAGATCACTTCAAAAGAGTGCAATTTTTTGGGTTGCCCATCCCAAGTGATTTTTCCTTTTACAAGGTTTCCATGTTAAAAATCTTGGTGTTAATTATGTGAATGTTGTTATGTTGAAAGTTATTTTACATGTTATTTTCATTTTACTATAACTTATTAACAACTAAGTTTATGGTCGGTAATAAAAAAAGTGATATTACTGCCAGTCAATTAAAAGAGAAAAATGAATGATAAGTTTGGAGTAAAGGATTTGAATGACCTAATTGTCAAGACAAATGAATACACAGAGAGAAATTCCATGATATTTATGAATGCTTTTTTGGTATTGTAGTTGTTAAAAGGGAATGTAGGATAACTGAACATAATTGATTCAAACCCCCCCCCCCCCAACTCTTAAGTATCTAACACATCATACTTTCCTCAAATCATCTTCATCAATCAAATGATATGGTACTCTATTTAATTACCATAATGTATAACAAACTAAGGATTGATGTCAATGACAACATAACAAGTGATATAAGTCTTTTACATACAATAATAGAATTCTAAATTATATTATCAGTTAGGGCTAACAACTTCCCCCTTTGGCATTGATGGCAACACATAAATATAAGATTTTACATTACAAAATATTACACATAAGATAACAAAATGTATGCATTTTCAACAATACAACTTTTTAGCTCTTTGACTTTATTCTTTAGCAACTTCATCTTCACATTTTCACAATTTCTCCCCCTTAGGGTATACTTCATTCTTCAACACCAACTCCATCAATATGTGTCTCCATAGTATATCATTCTCTGCTTATTCATTCTCTCTCTATTTTAGTTATCTTCTACCCCTTCGACAATAATCCAAAGATAAATATAAGTTACAATGTGAAACTTGTAAAACCTTGTAGTAATACCTTGTACCTTGAATGTATTGTTTGCATTAGTTTCATTAAAATCACTTTCACATCTTCAAGAAATATCCCTAAAGAGTGAACTTTTGCATCACCTCCACAAAGATATATTTGATCATCCATGAATTGATGAAACATGTATTTTCACTTAGTGAATCTTGGATATGGAAAGAACCCCTAGCTTACCTCTTACATACTCAAAAGCATCAAAAGGAAATGGCTTGGTAAATATGTCTATGATTTTTTCTTTTGATTTAACATATTCAAGCCTCACTTGCTTCTCTTGTACTTTCTCTCTCAAGTAATGATACTTGATTTAAAAATGCTCGATTTTTTCATGCATCATTAGATTCTTTGATATGTTTATTACATTAGAATTATCACAATAAATAGTAATAGACTCGGTTACCTCCTCTTGCATTCCTTCCACCAATCACTTAATCCAAACAATATTAGAATAATTAATTGTAGTAGCAACATACTCAGCTTTAGTTGTAGATTATGAAATGCAACTATATTTGTTGCTCAACTATGTAATCAGTTTTTCTCCTCAGAAGAAATCTCCACCATGTGTGTTTTTTCTATCATCCACATTACTAGCCCAATAAACATCAGTATAGACTTTATGTATAAATTCACCATCTCATTTGTAACATAATCCAAAATCTTTAGTTCCTTTCATATATCTAAATATCATTTTCACAACACTCATATGAGTTTGATTGGGTTTAGAAGAAAAGCTTGCAACAATTCTAGCTGCATGAGCAATATCAAGTCTATTGTGTACAAAATATTGTAATTTACAGATCATTGATCTATATTATGTCTTATTTACCTCAATATTAGTTTCCTCCTTTGATGATTTGATCCACTCACCATAGGTGTACCAACTTGCCTTGACTCATTCATTCTAAATATTTTCACTATCTCTTTGACATACTTTGATTGGGTTACATATATACCATCTTTTGTTTGATGAACTTTTAAGCCAATGAAAATTTGATCTCACCTAACATATACATTTCAAATTCTTTTCTCATTTGATTAGAAAATTATTTTCATAGAAAGTCATTACCACCAAATATAATATCATCCACAAAATTTTTAGCAATCAACACCCTATTTTCAGCTTCACTTTTCAAACATAGATTATTGTTTTCACTTATTCTAATAAATCCAATCTTAATCATATATGAAAGTAATATTTCATACTAGGCTCTTAGTGCCTACTTTTTTTTATTCAAATATTTTTTCAATTTGCAAATTAGTGTCTCTGATCAAGCTCAACAAATTCTTTAGGTTTTTCTGTGTAGATTTGATCTTCAAGTATTCCATTCAGAAATGCAAACTTAACATCTATTTGATACACTTTATGTTTCTTGTAGGTAGCATAAGCCAACAAAGTTTTAAATCCTTCCAAACTTACAATAGGGGCAAACATTTCACCATTGTCAGTTCCTTATTCTTAGGCATAACCTTTTCAAACTAATCTTGCTTTGTTCCTCATAGCTTCACCATTTTCATTCAATTTTTTCTTGAAAATATACATTGTTCCAATTAAATTATTATCAACTAATCTTGGTAGTAGTGTCTATGTATTGTTATTCTCAATTTGACCAATCTCTTCATTCATAATTTTAACAATTCTTAGTTCAAATTTAGAAATTACACATGTACTTTCCTTCAATTTACTTCTTGTTATAACTCCAACACTTTTATCTTTATGATTTGCTTAGGTGAATGATTCCTTCTCAGATATTTTGCTAGCACAAGTTCAGTTCTTTGATTACCAACATTATGTTCACTTGGTTGAGGCTCAACATCATTCTTGGGTTTTTTTTATTTGTAACTCGGGTACTACAGGCTAACACTCGATGGCTCTCTATTGTTATTTGGTCATTATGCTAGGAACACCTTCATAGACATATATTAACTTGTTATAATGATATGGTTCCTTTTTGCTTTCCTCATCATTCTTATCTGCAAACTTATCAATTCTTACATTTGCACTTTCAACCATTGTGTTAGTAGCCCTGCTCAAACATATATATGCCTTTCTCTTAGAAGAATATCCAAGGAAAATACATTCATCACTTTTTGAATCAAATTTACCATTCCTTTCATCTGTATGAATGTAGCATCTACTTTCAAATATCTTGAAATAACTCACATTAGGTGTATGACAATACTAGAGTTCATAGAGTGTCTTTCTTGTTCCTTTCTTCAATTGAACTCGATTAAGAGCTATTGAGCAATCATTTTACATGATGACAGTGACATAAATCTTTACAAATTTCTCTCTTGAAAATTTTATCAAATTAACCAACTCCAAGGTTCCAGATGGTTATTTTTCAACCCACTAGGTAGCTCAATTGAAGATAAATGTGAATGTTCACAAGGAGGCCTTTGCTGGTATTTGTAAATCCTATAGAACTTTGAAAAGAAAGTGACCAAAAACTCATATAATTTTGTCTTTTCCAATTTTATGATGAATGCAATTTCCCAACAATTCAACTATATGAATTCCTATTCTAACCACTTGCTCAAAAGAGAATAACAAAGTTAGGGTAAAGAGAAATTTAAAAAGTTTGTGGAAAATGAAATTCCTAATGGACATAATTCATAGCCACAAGACATATGTGAATTGAATTTTTGAAAGGAATCAAGAGGGGAAACAAATAAAATTAGAAGCAATGTGTCCTTAACCCCACCGATGTAATCATGAAAGGAAATAATGAAAATGGTATAATATTTCACAATTATCAAATTATGAAGCCACAAAAAGTGCACACATACAAGACAAATCATTATGCAAGAACTTGAAGGTGATATTTTCTCCAATTCATCACAATAGAAGAATTTGTTAAGAAATGTGACAAATGATAGAACCAATTAGTCGCATGAGAATTAACATACAACAAAACTATTGGCTTCATTGTTATTCATGAACATAAAATTCACAAAGAAAATGCACATTCTACCAAGAAACACTACACACAAAATAAGAGAACCAATCTAGGATAATTTATTGCATCAAAATATTGGCCTTGATTAAATATTACATCTTTGTATCTATAAAAAACCCCATCCTTCATGTAATTATTGGATCTAGGGATTTTTCCTTTAAAAAATAATGCTCAAATCACTAATTTTAGGAAAATTATGTACAAATAGACTCCTAACTAGGTGCTAAGTAGGCTTGCACTTTTTATTTTATTAGTTAAATGGTGCATGGACTTACATGACTTCAAAAGTAATAAAGAAGAAGAAGATAGGAAAAGATAATACTTTGGATGATCTGGGAGTCTTTAGCACTTCTTTGGATGCAACCTTAGGCTTCACTATGTGTCTCTATTACTTAGACTGATGTCAATATGTGTTTTTAGTGCATGAAATGCTCAAAAAGTGAAACTAGTAGTGAACTGTCAGCACTACCATGACCGATCCAAAATTGTTAGAACACTTCCACATATTAGAAAATCGTGCACATGCACACACACACACACACCTTCAAGTATCGTAGAGTAAAAAATGATAGGGATTTTCTAACTCCCAAAATTTTTGTTTCCAACATATGGGTCCTCTTGACCTTCTACCAAAATGATGTTTGGATGTTTTGCCTTAAACTTCTCAATGGTAGTAGCAATCTCTAGAGGATCCGCATATTTAATGGCTTGATACTTGCCTCTTACTTCCCTATGAAAATCTTGGACCTCTTGCCTTACCTTGACAAAATCCTCCATCATGGAGTCCAATTATTTTAGTACCTTCTTAGCTTTGAATATTCCTCACATATCATGTTCAACAATGTTGCCTTGAAAGATGTGTGGAATTGTTACACTACTTTTTCTAGTGAGCATAGCTAAGTCCTGGAGTCATCACTAAAAATCTCCAGACTAGCCATGCTATAATATTTATCTACCTCCAAAATTTGGGCTTGATTCCTTGCTTGCATGTCCTACATGTCCTCATATAGGTCAACATGACCATGTTTCTCAATTGAATCTTCTCAATCTAGTCATCAATCTTGTCAAGCTCTTCCCCTTTATATACATTCAGTAACATTTGGTATATTTGGCCTTTTATAGTCTGCAATGCTTCTAGGTCATTCATCCAGGTGGACACTTCATCCATTAATCCAAAATCTTGATTGACCACTCTTATTAGACTATTCACATTCTATATATGCATGTTAGCTTATATGATCTCTAATCTATGTTCCTAAAAAATGTAGCACCATCTCTTATAGAAATCCAAAAATGAGTCACTAGGTTCCAGGGTTGGAGCTCATTTTTTAGGGTAGTTGCTAATGCAACCTCGGGGTGATATGGGTCAATGGGATTGGCCACCTCTCTCACAAAACCTTAAAAAATTCATTATATTTCCTCAATATTTGGAGCTATTTATCTTCGTTGTCCAATTGTTGGAATACCTACTTTAGAACCGAACTTATTAACACTTTGGTAGTGTTCTTGGTGGGCTTCCCCAACATGATCTCTTATATAAAAAAATCTTGAGCTGTAATAGTCTCAAGATTGACATAGAGTGAAGGAATAACTATATGTGCAACCATGCCATCCTACATATTCTTCAAAATATAGACCAATCGATGTGGCTCTTTCATAGGGGATGGTGTCATCAGCACAACCTATATCAAAATTGATATTCCTTCCACCTTTGTTTGTACATACCTTCACCATTGGGTCTCCACTACCTATATCAACCATGTTGGGGCCATACTTGAGGAAGACATGTCTTGACTTACTGACAAGACTATTGTGAATGCCAATGCCTTTCCCTTATATATACTCCTCTAAGTCTCTTATGTTCCTATCTACTTCATACTAGATGTGACCATTATTATTGTAGGGATGGAGGAGGATGGCTGCACTTTCAAAGGAACTTGTTCTTTTGTTGCACCCACCAAACCCTCTAATGGATCTTCCTCTATGTGGGATATTTGTGCTTCTCCCTTTGCAATGTTCTAGCTTGGCTCTTCCAATGTTGGAGTGGTCACTTATGCAATTTTTTGTTCTGGCAAAGGTGGAGGAGGTATTTCCAGTCTTATAGGAGTCAAACGAGGTATGCCAACTATACATTGTGGAAGATGAGGTATTGAATTCTAGTCATCACCTAATGGCCCCTGGTGTGCTATGTGAATTATCTCTCCTTTCTCTAAATGTGTCCTAATTGGCATCTAGTCAAAATTAAACAAATAAAACATATCTAACCCACTCCCCATTGGTGACTCAATTCATCCCTTTTTATTCTTGATCTATGACATCGTCAATCTTGATGAGTTGGTCTTCAATGGTTGGGGGTGTTTGCGTGACACTTCGTCCTCCTCTTTCTTCTTTGTTCATTGATGTTGAGCATGTCTTCTTACTAAGAGGGAGGGTTTTGATCTCATCATCTTCTCATTCTTCTTCTTCAACCTCAAGGACTGTCTTTGGGCTTTGAGGTGAAGTGGCAATATTCTTCTTCAATTTCCTCCTTTTCATCCATACAACCACCATCTATGTTCTACTATTTTTGGGTATTAATGGGGAGACTTTAGCTTAGGTTGGGGGTCTTCAGGTTGTGTTTCCTCTACCTCAGTAGAATTTATATTCTTCTTCCCCTTAACCTTGTCATCACTCTGGACGTATGCTACCTCTCATTCATGCCTATACACGATCTCGGGCTTGACTAAGGATTTCTCCTGGTAGATAGAGATGGTGACCTTGGTTCCCTCTCCTTTCTTCGACCTTGCAGGTGCCTATAAGGTTGGAAGATTTGGTATTGGTTCCAAGCAGAAATGATTCCTAACCCATTATTTTGTAAGCTTGATGACATGTATATCCTGATGTTAGATATCATCATTTTCCTCATTGCCTACCTCTACATTTATAATCAGGTGCTCAAAGATCTTGTCTTTGTTGTATAGGGGTTCTAGTAAATTGGGGCTATCTTTGTTTCATACTTCTAGAGATATACTCAAATTAAGGGTATTCTCTACAAGTGGTAGACTCATCCTATAATAGTGCTTAATATAAACTTTTTAGTCATTTACACAGTTCAACCAGTGGTCCTCAATAGCAGCATTGGGTATGAACTCCTTTCTTGTGATTTGCAAGATCGTCCCAATGTTGTTAAAGTAAGGGTGGTGTACTAGATAATCATCCAAAGAGTACTAGTCCCATTGTATCTCATATGTAGCAATTTCCTATGTTTGTTTCACCTCAAAGGGTACTATAGTGATCAACCACACCCATGTCTTCCTATGCATTTTTCAAACTCTCTTACATGTAGAAGCCAATTGTCTAGCAATCTCTAGAAATACAAGCCTATCTAATTGATAGCATGGAAGCTTCTTGGGGAATAGGATAGTTCCAGCCACCCAGATATATGTATATGTGTTGAATTGGATAAAATATCCACCCACTTGTGTTACTCTGGTTGCAGCTTCCAAGGATAGCCTATTCACATAATCTCCTTCAATGAACTAAATTATAGAAAAAATAAACAATATTATTAGTGGTTTTATGTGTTATCTTATTATTTGTGAGGATATATGTATGGTTTATACTACTGGCCCTTATCATACATCATCTTTGTTGTCATCACCTCCTATCCCTTTATCTACCTTTATCACTATAGGACTTGTGTCAATCCCATAATACCCTCATGTACCACCTCCCCCACCATCCCCTCCAATCTCCATTACTCTTATATTATTCTTGATTCTCCCCCTCCCCCCATTATTTAACTAACCCTATATGCATACATACATATATACATATATATACATATACATACATACATACATACATACATATATATATATATATATATATATATATACATATATATATACATACATACATACATACATACATACATACATACATACATACATACATATATACATACATATATATATATATATATATATATATATATATATGTATGTATATATGTATGTATGTATGTATGTATGTATGTATGTATGTATGTATGTATGTATATATATATGTATATATATATATATATATATATATATATATATATATATATATATATGTATGTATGTATGTATGTATGTATATGTATATATGTATGTATGTATGTATGTATGTATGTATGTACGTATGTACGTATGTATGTGTGTATGTGTGTGTGTATTTATGTATGTATGTATGTATGTATGCCCTCAAACCTGTCAACCTTTCCCAAAAAGCCCTGCCCTATTCCTACCTACAAGATTGCAATCTCATAGACAATATTAGATGGGGTTATAGTCTTTCCCAATAACCTAATCCAATCCATGTGGGATCTTTATCTTACAAAAAAAAGATACTTTTACAAATTAAGCAAGACCATGATCTCACCCATCCCTACATCAATCTTGCATGATTGAGAATCCCCTACCAAAATTAATAAATGTAGTAAAAACTAAAGTAACGTGAAGTTTTTTGACTTGCCTCTTAGTCCTACACTCTATGTTGGCATACACTCCTCACAATGTCTATTTGGTTCCCCAGTCATTTGTCATGTGCCATCCTCATCCTCTCTCTAAAGTCAATGCAAAAACTCACGAGAAGGCTCTCAAACATTCTATTTCTCTATAGGGATTTGAATGTAAATGAGGCTATTTAAGCCCTCCCCAACCTTATTAGGGTCCCTACTAGGGCATATTTTTCACCTTTCTAGCCCTAGAGTGACATTTTCTCACCATGTTTTCTCCTAGAGACTCTATTTTACATTTTGATCATGATAATGTATATTATTTTCATTCCCCTTTCTTTTATTCTACAAGGGAAATTTATTTTAGAGATATTGCGCAAGCCTCTTTTTCTTTCACAACTTGCTTATCAAGGGGGCATCATCTAGTCTACTAATGTCATTTCTCATAGTCCAAAGAAAATTAGTTACCTTTTATTATTTGGTTCATTAATATTTCATATGTCTTTGAAATAACATTATTTGGACACTATTCAAAAGAGGGATAAAATATAGATACCAAAATTCTATGAACAATTTTATGATCAAATTAGCTCTCTCCTAAGAGTTTTAATTACATATTACTATTTTATTAAACTAGGTCAATCCTCTAATTAATTAATTATAGTCCAATTAATTAAATACATAACCTTGGCTACTCAATTAATTAATCCTCCTTGTTCTATTAATTGAAACAAATACCACTATTTGATTTGTTTAATTACTTAAGCCTTTTCCTCTATTATTAAATTAAATCAATCCCATTTAATCCAATTTGGAAACATGGCTCCTAACTTTAACTACTCTTAAACCAAACCACATAACTCATGGTTATAACACAAACCAACTCATTCACACAAACTAAACTCACTTATATAGTTAATTGACATTGATTAACTAATTACCCATCTACTCATTCTCTCTCCTCCCATTTTCCTTTTCTAATCCTCCCACTTGCCCACTTACCCAAGCCTAATCCCATCCTAAAAATTTCCACAAATTAATCTAAGGATAAAGGTTCATATACCAAGCCTAAGTCAACCTTCTATAATATCCTCTCAAATACCAACCATATGCATTTAAGTCAACCTTAAATGCTCTTACACATCCCTTACATCCTCTTAAAATTTGTCCCCCATTCCCTCTTCCCAAAATATCTAGAATCATCAAGTCTTGGCCTTTTGCATTTGACATAATATGTGCCCTGAAAGACTATCTTCTCAACCCCCCATGTCATCTTGACTTTTCTCCTTATGACACTTGTCACAAGGTTATGTGTTTGAATAAGTAGAATATGTGCACTCACCTTCATATACATCATCCTTTCATCCTGATCATTTGTTCTCCCCTCTATTTTCCTATAAATTGAACCCTTTTCCTTCACAAATCATTCACCGTATAGAGAAAAGTCATAGTGGAATTATGAATCCAAATAAATAGAAAAGTATCCTTCTAATGTCAAAATACTTACTCACCATTGAAGTTTGATAAAACAACACTTGAGCACACATCCTATTAGAAAAATCCACATATCAAAGAAATTACTTGGTGTATGATGTTGACATCCTTTTAATTTATTTAGTATTCTTTTTGTCTTCTCATATATATTGTATTAATTTATTTGTTTGATTACTTTATTTATTTAATTTTATTTGATGGATAATTCATTAACCAACCATTCACATACTAAGCCATTCAATACAAGGGAAAGTGGGGCTTCCAAAAATAACTCTCAAAATAGCCCAAGTTAGATTAGAAATGCCCAAATGGAATTAAATGTAAAGCATGAAAGGAATCAAGATAAATTTAAATATTCACCTTCCTTGGTGAAACCCTTGTCAATAAGGATTTTGCAATACTTATGCATTGTAGATGTTGAATTTGCAATGAAGGATGTAATAAATATACACAAATGAAATGAATCTATCAAAATAACAATATGTATCCATGGATATGAATGTGCATAAATGAATAATATGATTAATTCCATAATACATATCTCCTCCCTTGATGGCCAACAAAACATTAGGTCTTGAAGAGAAAATGCTCACAAAGGATCCGTGAATGCTTGATAAATGCTTGAAATGCCTTAGGAAACTTTCTTTCTTGAGTTCTTGAATGCAAACATGAATGTATTTTTAATGATATATGGATGATGTATGTCTTGTGTATATAAAAATAAGGTGCCTAGGCTTCCTTTTATACTAGTTTTCAGGTACAAAAACAAAGCAAGTCGACAAGGTCACCAAATTTTCAAATTTGGAACCAAGATAAAATTAGCCTTGGAACCGAAAGTCCCTATGGAATATGTCAAGATGAGTCATTATATTATAGAATAGGTCAAACTAGGTCAAACTATTCTATGGATATCTTGAGAAGGGGTAATCATGAGGTCTTAGAAACTACAAAGATGAAAATAGAAGAAATGGGATTGAGTGAGAAAAAGATTTGATTGCACATGAATCCATCCATGGTCTATAAGGTCACTACAGGGTTGGATATAAAAGGTCTTAAATTATGGGTGCTTTTATTTTAAGATGGTATAATTACATTCCTTTAACAACTATTTCGTTGAATTCAAGAGGATTACCACATAACTTTATCCATAATTGGGATGAGCTAGGAGAAAGACTATGCAAATACTTCAAAGATAAAGTGCTCACCTGTCACTTTTAGAAAAAAATAATACAACCAAAAGAGCACCCCATTAATTCATGTTAGACTTCATTTATAGATATAAAAAGACATGACCTGCTTTGGTAAAGCCTTCCCAATGTAACACCTTCTTTCATTGTCTCAAAGTTTTCAACACTGATATTTTTATCATGTTGTAGATAATGGTAGAGACACTTTAACACCTTCATATGATGTTGTAATCACCCAAAAATGGTCACCTAGAATATTATCCCCCTTCTCAACATTTTGGCTAAATTATTTAATTATTTGCCTAGATCAAATCTTTAAAAAACAATTTATTTGATTTTATCCTATAATTTGACCACTATATAATAAGTTCATATTTAATTAAAAGAAAAATGTCCCCCCTTCATTAAATAAAAGACCCCTTTCACCCCCTTATCCTAAGTTGCACACATGAAACATTTTCCCCAATTTAAAAATAAAATAAAAGATTGTGTGTCTCATATGGAGATGCAAAAGTCAACTCTTTCTCATTGGTGGAAATGATCTTGCACATGGATCGTGCTAATAGTCAACCCCATCCTTCATCATATGCCTCTATATTTTGATCTCTACCATTTGTAGATCTTTGAAAGGGAGAGATCTCCCCTCATCTAAGGATTTGAATTAAAATTATTGTTATCCTAAAGGTTTTTCTATAGGTTTCTTAGAGCATTTGTGGATAGCTTCTATTCTCTCTCTCATTCTTGCATAAGCATACTAGCATAGTTTCATAGTGCATTAGCTTAGTTTATTTTGTGTAATAGAAAAGCTTAGATATCTTAATTAGAAGGATTTGTGACACTCTCATATTGCTATGTTTAGTTGCATTCTTTGCATCTCATTTAGATAGTTGCATTATTGCATTGCATTCCATGGAAATTCTTGGACACTAGCATTCTTTCTCTTGTCTTAGAATCTCTCATTTCATGGTTTATTCACAAGGGGCTACATTCCTTAGGCTTAGCTAAGAGCCATCTTATTTCTCATTGTATCCCTTTGCATTCCATGACTAGGGAGCTCCAGTCTGCCATCCAAGCTTCTCAATCTATGGAATACTTTGGATAGAATGGTTTAGAGAAGTGCACAATCTAAGTGTACATTTTTGGTGCCCACTGTGTGGAAGAACAACTCTTTTTTTGCCTCTCTTTGTCCATTTTTAACATCACTACATTTTCTATTTGTGGTTGTTTTTATTTTTCGCTGACAAAGTTATTGTGTGATACTTTTCCAATATCATACGATATTTTGTTATATACTAGTGCGATACTTTACTAGTTAAAATATTGCATACAATGTAGAATTTTATCGCACCATAGTTATAGGTGTTATCGTCCTCATTTATAAAGAGTATTTCACATGCTAAAATATCACTCAACCATACAAGGAATTATCGCACGACATTTGTGCAGTCAAAAGTACCACCCGGTTCAAGGCAGAGGATAGTTTTTAGTTTTGATTGGCATTTTGAGTCATTGTAACATCTATTTTTTGGTTTTGTGCATTCTTTTTTGTTCAACTAGTAGCTTGTAGATTTTCTACAAATTTTGGCTAACCCTTTGTTGTTGCACTAACTCATTGGTTTTGTAGGGTTGTCTAGGTGCTTGCAAAATTATTTGATAAAAGAATGCATGTCAAAGACAATTTCTAACAAGGGCTACTATCATTTTGTAGGGTTTCCCAACAAAAGTAAAAACAAACAAACCAAGTTTGTTTGTTTTCATTTCATTTCAATTGTGACATATGCTAGTTTCTCTATTTTCATAAGCACATAAAAACTTGCAAGTAGGTCTCTTTATTGATAGAAGACTATGATCTTCACCCTTTTGGTGAATCATAAATCTTGACCCTTCATTGAGTCTCAAAAGTGAGTGGCACATTTCACTTTTTAGTGGTCTTAATTAACTTGTTTGGTGTGCTTGGGGGAATCACTTGGAATATGAGAGTATACTCTTCACCCTTTGGGTGAATCATAAATCTTGACCTCTAACTATGGATCCATTTTGTTTCTATCTCTTAGAGAGATATTACCTTTAGAGGGCCTGCTATTGGTGGAAAGATAACAATAGGAATGACCCAAAGTGGGAATGAGCACAACCCAGCTAAGTCGGCCCACTATAACCATAAACCCCTTGGCAAAGGCCAAAGCCTTGGGGGGCATAACACTTGTCTTTATTTAATAGAAGTACTTGTGGGATTGGGACCATGAGGAAAATACTAAGCAAGATTGCTTAAGGTACTCTAGTGGTCGCAAGGTCTATTACCTATTGCAAGGTAGGGTGTCATAATTATAGGTGCAAGAGGAGTTTTGTAAATGAGACCCTTTATAAACACCTTAGGATTAGAAGATACCCTTTTTAATCTTCTTAACATCTTGGTGCAAGGATTGATCCTAGTGGACTACCCAGATCACCCCAAGATTTTACACTCATCATTTGTGTCCCTTTGGTTGTGCCAATGGCACCTCCATGATAGAGCCAACATCTATTATGGAAAACTACTTTGTGTGAGGTGAGAGGGCATCAAGCATGGGCCAAGTTGTTGAGTAATGAATCATGACTCTTAGGTAGATCTTGCTTGATGTGTTAGACTTGTGGGAATTATTTGAACATACACGTGACGATAGCATTCATGGGGCTTTTATTTGAAAATCTCACAATGTGCTCTTATTGGAAAGGTTATCTTGCCCCTTGTATAATTGCTTGAAGACATGTGTTTGTATCACAATTGCTACCAAAACATACTACATTGTTGTCAAAACTGCAACTAAACACTGCTAAAATGGTCTATTCAGTCAAAAAACTCAACCAAATCAAGTCTTTTGAGCAAAAACACATCAAAAATTTTCTTTTCTATCAAATTGGGATACTGTCTTGTTGATGCACACAAAATATCATACAATATTTTTATTTTTTTACAAAGCGTAGTACAACATTTTATGTTGTCAAACTATCACCTGACTTACTGTATTGTCTCGCTTGGTTGCTAAACTTGATTTTTCTTGCTCCAAACTTGTTCTTTGGTTGTCTAGAGTATCTATACTTGGTTTACCATGGTTACTTGGGTTTGAAATCTACATGTTAGAGTATGTTTTGCTAAAATGGCTACCTTGATCTCTTAATTACATTGCTTGATTGGGAGAGTTGTTCATTTTTCTTTACCTATCTATCTACTTGGCTACTTTGCTACTTGGCTTCTTTCCTAGCTCTTGACTTGAGCCACTCATGTCATAAGTTTCTTGGACACTTTGTTGGACAAGTCACTCGTTCATTGCTACCTCTCTTTGACGAGTGAACACTCTACCTCTCTAGTTTGGACATCAAGTTATCTTGTGTCACCTTATTAGCTTCCTCTAGTTTCCTTCATGCATGATTTCCTATCTACCACTATGGAATTCAAACCTTGTGCTACCAAACCTCAATCAAGTCTAGATGATCATGAGTTCTTCTATGTTGCTAAAGAGTTTCAAGATCTACAAGCTTGATACAAAGGACTAGAAGAAATAAATGATCTTTCTTACCTTCATCTCACTAAAAGTGTGATAGAAATCAAGTCTAAAATTGAGATAAATGTTAGAGGAAAGAATGGAATTATCACATGAGCTTCCCTTAAGATCTCAATATACACATGAGTCATCTTCTTCAAGATCATATTCTTCTTCTTCTTCTCTAAAGACCTCTTTAGAGAGCAAGCAAGTGATACCTTCTTTGAGCCTATGCCAAGATTTCATAATAAACCTATCTTTGATGAAGACATTGATGCATTCAATGTACTTGATGAACAACAAGAAGAACCTAGATATAATCTTGAGAGAACTCTTACTCCCTTGGAAGATTCTTATGATGTCATCTTGCAAACACTTCTTGTTAATGAGTTCATCGCATTACCAAACAACTCTAGACCTTATGAACCTGAAATCAAACCTCCATGGTGGAGAGATGGTCAATTTTGTAATTATAATAGAAACAAAGGTAATAAAACCAAATATTTCATAGAGTTTAAGCATAAAATCCAAGATCTTATCGATGTTAGGGTAATTGGAATTGAGAACTCTAATGACGTGTGTGATGAGGATACTTCTCTTGAGCAAGATCATATTGATGAACCTATGACTATTGATGGTCTCCTTGATACCTTCAATTATTCCAACATTTGTGAACTTCCTAAACATTCAAATCTTTTCAACATACCTCCATCAAATAAAGAACCTAATGCTTTCAGTATTGACTATGCCTATCCTCAATGGCTACCTCTAAAAGAAACTCAAGTTGATCTATACTTGGTTGCAAACATTTTCCATGCTACTAAGGCTAAAGATCCACAACCTTCATGCAATGTTATGCGTACTATGCCCACTTAAACTAGTCCTTTGTTATCCCTTCAAGATGCTACTATGAAAACTCAACATTCTCCCTTGTCTTTAGAAGTGGCTCCATGTCAAGACAACTCTCAAAAAGCTAAAACTATAAATAAAGATCAAGACTAATCACCCTTCCATATCCCATGTCTTTTCCACCTCCTAAGTATGATGAAGACACCACTTCAAATACTTACATTGAGCTTATTGAAAATCATTAGAAAATCACTTTGCCTATGCTATCTAAAGAAAATTGTCAAGATCAAAGTATCCCCTCTTGCTCTACTTCTCCATGCCCACTTCAAAACTATGATCAAGCTTCAAATGCTTCTATAAAAGGAATTTTTCCTACTAGAGCTACTCTTGAGGCTATTGATGGCCTTAGTCACATTGATCACTCTAAAGATGTTGATATCCCTATCTACTATCCATTCACATCTTCTAAGTCTATCCTTGGTCCTTATCCATCCAAGCTAAAACCTTAAAACCTTCCATCTATATTGGGTCCTTCTATTGCTCCATCTCCTACTTCCACTCCTAGCTCATCATCTACTTCTACTATACCTCAAGATCAACAAAGATAATCATCCTTGAACCCTTCACATTCAACTTTTTATCTAAACTAGTCATATCAACCTTATTTATTCACAAGTCCCAAGTATTTTGGAAGTAATTTGGATGATCAAATTAAGAATCAAAACAAGAATCCATTTACAAATAAGGATCATTATGTCTCATCTAGTCGACATGTAAATGGACAAAAAGAACAAATATTCATCAGATCACAAAGGTCCACTATTCAAAAAGTGAAATTAAAGAAAATATGGGTTCCTATATCCATTATTGAATAAATACGCTCTAAATCTTCCAAAGGAAAAGAAAAATATAAAGCTATATGGATTCCTAAGTCTATTTTAAAAGACTTTAATATTGAAAATGAAGAAAGTTGACATTCAAGATTCCAAAGGCTTCCACTCCATTTCCTTCCAAACATCTTCCTCAAAATATTTCAAAGTCTTCCACTTCGTCTCCTTCCAAAATTTGTCTACTACCTCATACATCTAAACCTCAAGCTATTTTATCAATGATTCCTCCATCATTACATCACCCTTCAAGGTGTGTGTCAATGTTGATCTTCACCATTTTCTCACCCACCCTTATGAAACCCTTTCAGTCCTACACTTACCTACTATCCATATTACTTCTAGCTTTCCAAGGTATGAACTCTTATCCTCCATATTTGTTTTCTACTACCATCTCTCTTCCATCACCCTATCAACATCTTTGCGCATACCTTTTTACGGTCTTGGCCTATCATAAGTTATCCTTCCAATAGAAGCACTTTTTAGTCTATCTAAAAATTCAAAAAAAGAAGAAAGAAAGAGAGAGAGAGAGAGAGAGAGAGAGAGAGAGAGAGAGAGAGAGAGAGAGAGAGAGAGAGAGAAGAGAAAAGCAATGTGCCTTGGTGAAAACCTGGAAATAGGCACATTGGTAGCAAAAGTAAAATAAATCAATTCATCCTATGGTGAAAACCACTTCTTGTGGCGCCTCAGAGAAGTACCATGATGAAAACTTGGTAAATAGGTGTCATGCATAATTCTTTCATCTTCCACCTATACCCTTTTCTCTCTTTGATCTTGACAATGTTAAGCTATCCTTCCATATTGGCTATCTTATCCATGAGATTCCCTATTATGCTTTCTCATTCACTCACAGCCTTCATATCCAACTTCATTCTTATTGATCTATCACATTTCTATTCTATCCACTCAACCTCTTAGTCTTGATCACACAAATAAAAACACATTTCTTAGTCTTGAGCAAGATTACATTGATGAACCTATGTCTAGTAGTGGCTTCATTACATCTTCCACTTCTTCCAACACTCGTGCATCTCCCAACACTTCAAATCTTTCCAACTTGCCTCCAACAAACAAAAAACCTAGTGCTTTCCATATGCAATATGTGTACCCTCAAAGGGCTACCTCTAAAAGAAACTCAAGCTAGCCTTCACTTGGCTGCAAACCTTTTCCATGCTACTAATCCTAAATATCCTCAACCTCCATGCACTACTATGCCTAATCCAAGCACTACTCCATTCACTCTTCATTCTCCCTTTTCCTTAGAAGTGGCTTCATGTCAAGAGGACTCTCAAAAAGAAAAAGCTATAAATGTCAAGAAAGATCAAGATCAAGCACCCTTTCATCTCTTTCAAGATTTTTCCCCTCCATATCCTATATCTTGTCCACCTCCTAAGTATGATGAAGATAGCACTTCCATTATCTCCCTTGAGCTTACTAAAAATTATGAGAAAAGTTCTCTTCATATGCTATCCAAAGCTACTTGTCAAGATCAAAGCATCCCCTCATGTTCTACTTCTCCATATCCACTTCAAAATTGTGCTCAAGCTTCAAGTGCTTCTATTAAAAATGTTGTTCCTATCAAAGGTACTTATGAGTCTATTGATGGCTTTGACCATGTTGCTCATTCTAAAGATTTTGATATCCCTTCCCACTATCCCTTTGCATCTTCTAAATCTATCCTTGGTCCTTATCCATCTAAGCTAAAGCATTCAAACCTTCCATCCATATTGGGGCCTTATGTTCCTACATCTCCTACATTCACTCCTAGCTCATTCCCTAGCTCTCCTATAATACCTCAAGATCAACAAAGACACTCATCCTTGATGAATTTTCACCCATCTATACATCTAAACTAGTCATATCATCCTTATTCATCCACAAATCCCAAGTCCTTTTGAAGTGAGAATAAACATAAGAATCCATTGAAAAAGAAAGATCACTATGTCCCATCTAACCGACATGTGAATGCTAAGAAGGAGAATGCACAAAAGAGACCGCAAAGGTCCACTACTCAAAGAGCTAAACCAAAGAAAATATGGGTTCCTAAACCCATCATTATACAAAGGCACTCTCAAGCACCCAAAGAATGAGGAAAATCTAAAGCTATGTGGATTCCCAAGTCTCTTTTAAAAGACTTGAATATTGAAAATACTTCAAAGTTGACATTCAAGCTTCCAAAGGCTTCCATTTCATTTTCTTTCAAAAATCTTTCTAAAAATATTCCAAAGCCTTCCACTCCACTTTTTTCCAAATCTCTTCTACCACCTCATACATCTAAACCTCAAGCTACTTCATCCATGATTACTCCATCATTCCAATACCCTTCAAGGTGTGTGTCAATGTTGATCTTGTCCAATATTTCAACTAGCCTCATGAAATCCTCTAAAGCTTACACTAACTTTCTATACATGAACTATTATCCTCCATATACTCTTCCTACTACCATTTCTCTTTTATCACCCTATCAACATCTTTGAGCATACCTTTCTATGGTCTTGGCTTATCATGACTTATCTTTTCTATAAGAGCACTATCTACATTCAAATAGCTTGAGCTCTTTCTAAAAATTCAAAAAAAAAAAAAGAAAAAAGAAAAAAAAAAAAAAGCAAAAAATAAATAAAAATGAAAATGTGCTTTGGTGAAAACCACTTCTTGTGGCACCTTGGTAGCAAAAGTAAAGAGAAATAAATTTATTCTATGGTGAAAACTTCTTCTTGTGGCACCTTAGATAAGTACCATGATGAAAACCTGGCAAACAGGCATCATGCGTAATTCTTCCATCATCCATCCATCCCCTCTTCTATCTTTGATCTTGACAATGTTGAGCTATCTTTGCATATTGGCAATCTTATCCACGAGATTCTCTATTTGTGCTTTCTCATTCCCTCATAACCTCCATCTTAAGCTTTATTTTTATTGCTCTATCCCATCACTATACTATCTAGTTGACCCCTTGGTCTTGATCATAATAAATGAAACATGGTTCTCATAGGTCTCTTGACATGGCTACTCTTTTGGACTACGCACTTCATGCTATCTCACTTGTTGGCTTCATTGCTTATCCTAAATGCTATCTTTCTCATTACTTCCATTTCTTATCGAAAATATGCTTCATATGACTATTTCACCTCTTTCCCTAGCTTGGGTACTCTTGAGGAGTCAGTTCTTGAGGATCACTTTCACTTGCTTCACATTCCTTTCTATGCATCTTTGCTTATCCATCTGGCTTGTTTCTCCATCATGTCCTATACCTTGCTAGACATTAGGAGAAAATGATGTGATCTTGCTTGAGAACTAGTAATCTCTAAAACCTTCTAAAAAATCCAAAAAATCATATAGGATGTTGAAAAAATCCTAAAAATCAGAAAATGTCAAAAAAAATCTGTCAAATTGGTGAAAACCTGGAAATAGGCGCTACTTGAAACCCTTGCACCTATGTCTATCAATCTCAATCATCCACTTCGCTACACATTTCCTAGCTTGGAATTGTTTCTTGTCCTCATCTTGGGGGCATAGCTACTTAGCCTATTGAGGTATTCTTGTTCATTAGGGTTTCTTTGACAACTCACAAAATAGTGTTTCTCAACACTTCCCCCACTTTGACATCAAGTGTTTTTCAACACTTTACAGATAGTTTACCTACGGTCTCCGATGTCGCGATATTTCTCACTATCAGAATCAAGTCTGGAAGAAATGGCCAAGTGACTTACACACACGCACTTTAACATTTAAACGACTAAGCTATGCTGATATTTATCTACTTTGTGTGCTATCTATGATGATTTCTTTGCCATGTGTTCCCTCCCTAATAGTCTTTCGAGGATGTCATTGACTAGAAGACTGGGGGCATGGGACATATTAGCATTTATGCTGGTCCTATTCAACACATTGACTTACAAATGTATCATCCTTGATTGTTTTGCAAGATCGCACTCAGGGTTTATCCTGGCGCTTATGCCTTGATATAGGTGTAATCTTGCTAAATTAAACTTAGGGAATCTAATTGTGTAGTTATCTTGACTTACATGTCTTTGATGCTTAGATTGGATTTCCACATACCTATCTGATATCGATCATATTAATATCCTCATAGCTATACTAGTGATGGTTGTATGATCTCATGATGTCCCTAATAAATGCTCAATGATGAAATTAAGAGTCTAAATGTTATGCACTTCTTGCTAGTAAACCACTTTTCATATTAGCTTGCATTTTAAGTTCATTTTCTAGATTAGTCTTGCATTCTTGCATATGGGAGAGCTCTCTCTTCATCTTTTTTGTGGACATATTAGCTAACTCCTTTCATATATTTCTTTACTTTCTTCTTGTTCATGTCTTTTCATGTTCTTAATCTTTCACTTCATCTCTTTTTCTATCTTATCATCACATTATATAAAGTTTTGACCTCTTAAATAATTCAACATACTAGATTCATTTTCAGGATCGAAATCCAAATTCGAGTTCATCTTGATGGTCAAAACTGTCTTTTAAAATTCTACTTTCTTCTAAGCAATTAGCTGACCTTTTGAGGTCTAATCTCTGAATCATCACTGGGGCATCTTCATTTCTTCATTTCTTCATCATTTCCATACTTCATATCTACTTCAATTCACTATTTCATGTCTAAAATCATCTTTCTACTAGATTTGACCTAATTTTACGCTGTGTCCTTCATGGTCAACTCTAAGTCAAACTGGGGCATTTAATCACTTTCTTATAGTCATTCTTGGGCTCTAATCATCTATCTGTCATCTTGGACATTGCTATATTCTCAATTTTCTCATATCTAGCTACTTTCTGCTTCCTCTTACCTCATTTCAATTTCGATCCCGAGGGGGCAGATATACTCTATTGATGATTGTTACAACTATCTATTTCTTAGGAGCATTTGTTTGATCTTCTCACTTGTTCTCGATCTATCGACTTTGCTAAGTGTTAGCATTCTTCTTGAATTCTAACATCATCATCTTCCTAATGTTCAGTACAACTGCTATCAGGCTGTGCATTTAGGACTTGCTATCTATTTTTGCATTTCATTCTTTGGAATTAGACGTCTATATCTATCACCGCCTACTTGGCTTTCTATTTTCTTTGACATAATGTGTTCCCAGATCAATCACGCATTAGTCAAAGAGGGGCAAATCTAATCAACTAAAAATGGTCATCTAGACTATTAGCCCCCTTTTCAACATTTTGGCTAAATTAATTTAATCATTTACCTAGACCAAATTGCTAATAATCAATTTATTTGATTATAACCTATAGTTTGACTATGCTATCCTAAGTTCATTATTTGATTAAGAGAACATGTCCCCTTTTAATTAAATAAAAGACCCCATTCTTCTAACCCACTTAAAGTGCACACATAAAGTCCTTTTTCTATTTTGCAATTAAAAGAAAAGGCTTTGTGACTTTTTTCTTATATGACAAGTCAACTTATATTCTATTGGTTGACTTGTGTGTGCACATGGATCACTCCTCTTTTTGAATTCCACCGTTGATCATCTACCATCTTCATCTTGATCTCTACCGTCCATACATCTTTAAAAGGGAGAGAGCTTTCCCCCTCAATCCTCATTTTTTGAATATTGTTATGCTCCAGGTTTTCTAATAAGTTTCTTTGGAGCTTTGTGGAGAACTTCTCTTTCTTGTCTACATTCTCTCATTCATGGCATTCTAGCTTAACTTACCTTTCATTTTTACATGTAGCTTAAATCATATAGTCTAATATTTGGATTGCAACACTCTCATACATGCTTAGCATAGCTCCACTTTACATTTCATTCTAGCTTAATCTTCATTTGCATTGCATCCTTGAGGAACTCCTTGGGACATTTGCATTCTTGCATCTTGTCTTTGGAACCTCCCATTGCATGGTTTACTAGCAAGAAGAGTATCTCTAAGGCTCATATGAGAGATTTCTTATTCTTAAAATATACTCTCTTGCACTCCATGGATAGGGAGCTCTAAGGCAGCATCCAAACATTCCAACTCATGGAATTGTTTGGATAGAAAGGTTTAGAGTGTGACACAAATCAAGTGTACACTAGTAATCTCTAAATCATTCTAAAAAATCCAAAAAAATCACATATGATATTGAAAATTAAAATACTAAAAATTAGACAATGTCATGAAAAAATGATCATCCTAGTGAAAACCTAGCAATGGGCATTTTGATGCATCACAAAAAATTTTAAAAAACCAAAAAATATAACAAAATTATAAAAAGTTTTGAAAAAATTTCCAAGTGGCAAAAACCTAGAAACATGCGCTACATGAGACCCTTCCACCTATGTCTATCAATCTTGCTTTGCACTCGCTCGTGCTTCACTTTGCCTTGGCTAGATTAGAATCAACTCTTGTCTAGGTCTAGGGGGCACAACTATTTAGCTTATCAGGGTCTTCTTACGCATTGGTTTCTCTATGGGAAACTGGTCTAAACAATGTTTCTTAGCACTTTCCCTTGACATTGAGTGTTTCTTAACACTTTTCGGATACCTTAGTTACAGTCTAAGATGCCACAATATTTCTCACTATTAGATGTGAGTCTTGAAATGGTCATGCAACTTACACACACACACACACACACACTTAAACATTAAACGTTCCAATACTTGATTGATTTTATTTTCTTTGTGTGTTGTTTATGACGATTTCTTTGCTAAGTGTTCCCTCACTTATAGTCTCTCAAGGATGTCATGGACTAGAAGATTAGGAGCATGGGACATGTTTTACTTGTTTTTTTCTTGTGGGTATACCTTGTTAATCTAAAGTGTCATGAGAATTAATGCTTGTCCTACTTGACATTTTGGGTAGATAGTGTATAATCCTTGTATGTTTTCACAAGACTACACTCCGTGTTATCCTAGCACTTATGCCTTGATACAAGTGTAATCTTTATATACTAAACTTATGGAGTCTAACTGCATTAGTCATCTAGACCTACATATCTTTGATGCTCAGGTTGGATTCCCACATATCTACCCAATATAGGTCATAGTAATATTCTCATAGTTATACTAGTGAGCATTGTATGATCTTTCTATTAGAAACAATAGTCCACCAAGATAACTGAGAGGGGGTGGGGGGTGAATCAATTATCGAATAGTTAAAATATTTATCCACCTTAAATAATCTTAACCATTCAACCAAAGTAAATAATAACCATACAAATATGTAAATACACAATTACACCAAATATGTTAACTAGGGAAACCCTTGATCAGAGGGAAAACCCCAGTGGGAATGATGCCCACAAGATGATGTACTAATATAAATATTCCTCATTAGAGGATGGACCTTGTTAGGAGTCTATTACAACATTTAGTACATATGAGTCCTAGCTAGGAGACTTTGAATCCTTGTTAGAAGATTCCAACCCTCTTAGAAGATGTGCCAACCCTATTAGGAGTTGTAGAAGACAAAAGGACCCACTATCCAAACAACTTCTAGGGAAAAATCACCGAACTCACTGTCCAATTGATCTCTCATATATTCCTTGCAGAATAATTGTATGTATTGTATTTTAACTTTTTTCCTTTGTCTTGTCAACCGAACCAATCACTCTCTGACCTTGTAGACCAAGTCACGGACCTCAAATGCAAGTATCAAACTTCAGATCACATAATAAAACCTTGGCAATGAAGTTTCCTTCACCTTCGCTCTGGTTTACTTATCTTCACATTCCACTCTTTGTGTTGCTTACAATCATTCACTCCTCCCATACAATGATAAAGGAAAATGTCCTTCCTTTATACTGAATCCATAAAATAATTTCCTGAGTTGGCTATTACACCTTCTCAATTAATTATTATAGGACCACATTAAGAACACGTTACACTTAGTGATAACATTAATCTTCCACCTTGTAACTTGAATAACTTTCTATACACATATCATTATGATGAGTGAGCTTAGTTACATCATCTCTAGAATGTATTCTTCACATATTTAACTTCGGCTTCTCAGAATAACAAATCTGCTAAGAGATATAACAAGTTTACTAGAACATGTGTCTGTAAAGTCTATCTCAGAACAGTCTTTACCGAAACTTGCATAACTTCTTCCAAAATTAATATCTTATGTTTTTGTGGTTAGCTGCATATACTAGAAACTTAGTAGTATCTCCCTTTAAGCTCGCTTAATGAAAATGCTCAACTATCTATTTGTACCAACTTGATCTATTTGTTTGTTCTTTTGTTAGAGACCACAAAAAACTACTATGTTGACATCAATGACAAACACAATCATGAATGTAACATATCATCATGATAATGATCTAATCATGCTTCTACAATACTTCCTCATAGAAATATCATCAACATTCATGCTTCCAACAATCTCCCCCTTTGACATTGATGGCAACGTAGATGAAAAACATCTAGTTCCAAGAATACCAATGGCAAAAGACTGTTAACCTTTCTTTTCAAATCCTCTTCATCAATCATTCTTCCATGTTGTACTTCTCCCAAACCATTTTCCATGCTAAACTGTCTTTCACACTGTACTTATCTTGCTGTACTTTTTCTCAACTGTTTCTCTTCTACCAAACTATTTCCAAACTTCTTTTCATGCTAAACTTCTCCCCCATTGACATCAATGTCAAAGGTTTTAACAACAAACAATCTCTGCAAAAACTGTCCCTGACATGCTCAAGTGTCCAAAGACACTGTTAAAACAACATCCAACAAGAGTCCTAGATGAGTCTATCCATCAAAGATACTCCCCCATATAGGAAGCATCAACATTCAATCTAGAAAAACAATAGTGCTATGTTATACTGGACTGATGCACTCTTGCATCATCTACTCTAATGTAGGAAGGAGGCATAACCCATAACATACCTTGCAAATACTCAAAAGTCTCTTTGGGAAGAGGCTTAGTGAAAATATCTACAATTTTCTCTTTAGTGCTTACATACTCCAATCTAATTTCCTTTTCTACAACTTTTTCTCTCAACATGTGATACTTGATAGAAATGTGCTTAGTCTTATAATACAACACTAGATTCTTAGACATATTTATTGTGCTTATGTTGTTATAATGTATGACAACAAGTTCACTCAATTCTATCCTTATATCCTTCAGCATCTACTTCATCCAAAAAATTTAATTACAATTTTTTACTACTGCAACATATTTTGCTTCTAGTGTACTTTGTGAGGTACAATCCTGCTTCTTGCTTAGCTAAGAAGCCAATCTTCCTCCATGAAAAAAGGCTCCACCACTAGTGCTCTTTCTGTCATCCATACTACCTGCCCAATCAACATTACTATAAGCATATAGAGTGAAATCATTAGATCTATCATACCACAATCCAAAATTTGGTGTTCCTTTTAGATATCTACATATCATTTTAACTGCTGCATAGTGTGCTTCATTGGGGTCATCATGAAAACTTGCAACAATTCCAACTGCGTTTGCTATATCCAGCCTTGTGTGAGTCATATATTGCAATCTTCTGATCATAGATTTGTACTTCTCTTGTTCAATAGTAGGTGTCTCATCCTTTGTAGATAACTTGTGTCTAGTTACCATAGGTGTTCCAATGGGTTTACATGTTTCCAAACCAAACCTTTTAAGTAAATCTTTCAAATACTTAGTCTAAGAAATAAAGATTCCTTCTTTGTCTTGCAAAATTTGTAATCCTAGAAAATAAATCATTTCTTCTATCATGCTCATTTAAAATTCCTTCTTCATTTCTTCTACAGACTTGTCACTTTCATCATCATTTCCTCCAAATATGATATCATCAACAAATATTACTAAGATCATTAATCCATCATCAATTTCTTTCCAATATAGATGACTATCTGAATACCTTTGTTATATCAGAGCTTTGTCAAATGCTTGTCCAACCTTGCATACTAGGTTCTGGGTGCTTGCTTCAAGTCATACAGTGCTTTCTTCAATCTACATATTATGTCCTTTTCATCTGTCAAAAGACAACCTTCAGATTGTTCTATGTATACCTCTTCTTCAAGTTCTCTATTTAGAAATGTTGACTTGACATCCAGCTGATATACTTTGAATCTCTTATATATTGCATATGCTAAGAATAACCTTACAACTTCTATTCTTACCACAGGAGCATAGGTCTCATCATAGTCTATTCCTTCTTGTTGTGAGTAAACTTTACATACTAGTCTTGCTTTTTTCCTCACAACTTCACCTTCTTCATTCACCTTGTTCTTGAATACCCATTTTGTTCCTATTACATTCTTGTCTACTGGTTTGGAGACCAATTCCCATGTCTCATTCTTTACTATCTAATCCCATTCCTCTTTCATAGCTTGTTTCCAATAGTCATCTTTACATGCTACATCTGTATTCTTTGGTTCAACTTGAGATATCAAACATAGTTCTTCATTGATTCTACTTTTTTCCATCACACCTTTATCTCTGCTTTCGATGATTTGCTCAGGTGGATGATTCTTTGCCATACTTTTACCCAAAGTAGGAGTTGTTATCTCAACTCTTAGCTCTGTTGAAGGTTTTGAGCTTTGTTCCTGCCTTGGCTCTCCTTCATTCTACAAATCATTGTTAGTCTCAAAGAATACTTCATCATTCCTTGGTTTAGTAACAACATTCTCATCATTTGAATTGTAAGAAACTATTCTTTCTTGTATCTTGAATTTCTCATCAACTCTCACATTTGCACTTTTTCATAATAGTCTTAGTTCTTAGATTATAACATTTATAAGCCTTTCTTTTCAATGAATAACCAAGAAACATACCTTCATCACTTCTAGCATTAAACTTATCAATATCATCATCTCTTATGATATAGCACTTACAACCAAAAATTCTGAAATACTTGACCATAGGTGAGTGACCAAACCATAGTTCATAAGGGGTCTTGTTTGTGTCTTTCCTGACTTGCATTATGTTCATAGTGTAGACTTTTGTATTTACAGCTTCTCTCTATAACATCTTGGATACATCATTCTCAGCTAACATAGCTCTTGCTACTTCTATTACTAATCTATTTCTTCTCTTTGCAATGCCATTCTGTTCAAGGGTTCTCGAAGCTAATAACTGCCTTTTGATTTGATTTGCTTCACAAAAGATGTTAAAATCATTTGAGGTAAATTCCCCTCCTCTATCTGATCTTAAACATTTAACTTCATACTTGATTCATTCTCAACTCTATTCTTAAATATCTTGAACTTATCAAATGCCTCTGATTTTTCTTTAAGAAATGGAACCCACATCATTCTAGACAAGTCATCAACTAAAATCATGAAATACCTTTCACCATAGAATCCTTTAGTCTTCATAGGACCACTAAGATCTGTATGTATAATCTCCAATTTTGTTGTAGTAGTAAACTTCTTGCTGGGAAAAGAAGTTATGTTATGCTTTGCCAATACAAATTCCTTGCAAATTATGTTAGTAGGCTTTACAATCTCAGGCAAATCTCTAACTGCAAACATACTACTAGTCTTTACAATGTTGTCAAAGTTTATATGACAAAAATCTCTTATGCCATAACCAACTATCATCTACCTTTGCAACCAAACATGTCATTTCAATAGGATTCAACTGAAATACATAACCTCTAGTTCTAGTTCATGTTCCAATTACCTTTCCATCTTTGTCTCTGATCATACATGTCTTCTCTATCAATTGCAACTAATAACCTTTATCCACTAGTTGTCCAATGCTCAAAAGATTGTGCTTCGAACCATCAACAAAATATATATCCTCAGTGTTAGTCTTACCATCAAGAGTTATAGATCCATTACCTTTAACTTGGCATGTTGCATTGTTTCAAACTCTAGCAAGCCTCCACCATGAATTTTGAAGTTAACAAATTTGTTCATATTACTAGTGATATGATGTGAACAACCACTATCAATTATCTAATCAAATTTCTTTTCAACCTGTGATACCAAAGCCATTTTCTCTGGACTTTCTTTTTTAATAGCTACAACTCCAATTTCATCATCACTAGCACTTATTTGCTTATTCATCATAATCATTTTCTTCATTTGCCTACAAACATTCTCTATCTCTTCTAGATTTGAAATTTCCTCTATACTTTTTCTCTCTTTAAGGACACTTCAATGCATAATGACCAAATTCATTACAAGTCTAACATTTTAAGATTTTCTTACCGTCCTTTTCTCTTCTTACCAGAAGAGTTACTCCTTCTTCTATCTTTTTGTCCTCATCAGATTTGCTACTGCTAGCAAAGTCTCCTCTAGCACTAGTGCTCCTTGATAAACTAGGTCGAATATTCAAGGCATTGAAAGTTGTTTCTATTTTGGTCAATTCTCTGGATTGTATAAACTCATTCTCAACTACTTCAAGTCTTCCAAGTAGTGTTTCCTTTGTGAAATCTTTGGTACAAGAGATCAACAATTGTATCATTTGAACTGCTAACTTAAATGGTGGCGTTAAGCTTTTCAATATCTTCCATATCACCAAATCATCTTCTTTGGTTCCTCCTTGAGATTTAATATCTATAGTAATTTTTGATATCCTGCCTACATATGTCCTTATAGATTCATCTTCCATCATTTTAGCATCTTGAAATGCACAAATCTAGCTTTGTAACCTCAATTTCTTAGAATGTTCATCACCTTAAAAACTACTTTCCAAAGCTTTCCAAATCATATGAGAAGTAACAAGTGACTTTACCTGGTTGTACTCAATTTTAGGAAGTGCAGACAATAGTTCTTCTTTAGCTCTCTGTCACACACGAAGATTTCCCTTTCTTCCTCAATGCAAGTTTCCAAATCTTTTTCTAGCAATGACTGTCTTTTCTAATTTTGTCAAAATCCAATATCCTGGAGTCATACACAATAGATGTGTCTTCATCTTTTCCTTCCAACTATCATAATTTGTTCTGTCAAATTTCAGACTATCCTTTTCTAAATATGTTCACCATGGATCTCCCAAAGTTTTTAAAAATTATCTTCAAGGACCTGATGCTCTGATACCAATTGTTAGAAATAATAGTCCACCAAGATAATTGAGAGGAGGGGGGGTGGGGGGGTGTAGGGGGTGAATCAGTTATCCAATAATTAAAACATTTATCCACCTTAACTAATCTTAACCATTCAACCAAAGTAAACAACAACCATATAAAGATGCACATACACAAGTACATAGATATGTGAACTATGGAAAGCCTTGATTAGAGGGAAAACCTTAGTGGGAATGATGCCCACAAGATGATGTACTAATATAAATATTCCTTATTAGAGGATGGACCCTGTTAGGAATCTATTACAACATTTAGTACATATAAGTCCGTGTTAGGAGACTTTGAATCCTTGTTAGAAGATTCCAACCCTTTTAGGAGGTGTAGAAGATAGAAGGACCCACTATCCAAACAATTTATGGGGCAAGATCACCAAACTCACTGTCCAACTAATCTCTCAACTATTCCTTGCAGAATAATTGTATGTATTATACTTTGACTTCTTTCCTCTATCCTGTCAACTGAACCAATCACTGTCTGACCTTGTAGACCAGGTCATGAACCTCAAATCCAAGTATCAAACTTCAGATCACAAAATAAAACCTCAGTAATGAAATTTCCTTCACCTTCGATCTACTTTGCTTATCTTCGCATTCCACTCTTTGTGTTGCTTACAATCATTCACTTCTCCCATACCAAGATAAAGGAAAATGTCCTTCCTTTATACTGAATCGATACAAAAATTCCTTGAGTCGGCTATTGTAACTTCTTAATTAATCATTATAGAACCACATTAAGAACACATTACACTTAGCAATAACATTTATCTTCCTCCTTGTAACTTGAATAACTTTTCGTACACGTATCATTATGATGAGAAAGCTTAGCTATGCCATCTCTAGAATGTCTTCTTCACATCTTTAACTTTGGCTTCTCAGAATAAAAAATTTTCTAAGAGATATAACAAGTTTACTAGAACATGCCTCTTTAAAGTCTATCTCATACCAGTGTTTACTAAAACTTGCATAACTTCTTCCATACTTAATATCTTATGCTTCCAAGGTTAGTTGCTTATACTAGACACTTAGTAGTATCTCCCTTTAAGCTCTCTTAGTGAAAATGGTCAACTATCTATCCATACCAACTTGATCTTTCCGTTGTTTTTCTGTCAGATACCACAAAAAATTGCTATGTCGACATCAATGACAAACATAGTCATGAATGTAAAATATCATCATGATAATGATCTAATCATGTTTCTACAATACTCCCCCATAGGAATATCATCAACATTCATGCTTCCAACACTTTTGATGTCCCTAATAATGCTCGATGAAAAAATTAGAGTCTCAAAGTTATGTGTTCCTTATGATTAAACCTTTTGCATAATAGTTTGCATTTTAGGTTCATTTTAGCTTAGCTTTTGCATCTTATATGTTGAGAGAGCTCTTTCTTCATCTTTCATGGATACGTTAGCTAACTACATTCACCTTCTCTTGCTTCCTCTCAATCACATCAACTTAATGCTTCTATTCCTGTCATAACAAGGGGTTAATCTCATCATCATATCTAAATACCCTTTTGGACCTCTTTTGACCTAATTTTTGAATTCCTTAGAATTGTGTGAAAATTTCTCTCCTAGCTAATTTTGACATCCTAGATCCATTTTCAAGATCAAAATCAAAATCTATGTTTATCTTGAAGGTCAAAATCACATATTAAAATTTCTTACTTATTCTATACAATTAGCTGACCCTTTAAGGCCTAATCTTTGAATCTCATTGAGGCATCATCATTTCTTCATTTCTTCATTATTTCTACACTTCTTACCCACTATAGTTCACTTCATTTTGCTTCCACATCATCTTTCTCCTCGATTTAACCTAATTCTAATGCTTTGTGCTTCTTGGTCAACTTTAGTCACACTAGGGCATTTTATCACTTCTTCGTGGTCACTCTTGAATTTTAATCACATATCGGTCATCATGAACCTTGCTTTATCTCAATTCGATCATATCTTTCTCATTTTTGTATCCCTTATACCTCATATCAATTTTGAACTCGAGGGGGCAAGAATATTCTATTATTACCATAAATTGCTTTTCTGCTATGGTTATCTATTTCTTAAGAGCATATGCTTGACCTTTCCATTTGCTCTTAATCTATTTGCTTCACTTGATGTTAGTACTCTTCTTGAGTTCTGATATCCTCTTTCTCTCCTAAGTGCTCAGTACTATCGCTACTAGGCTATGTATTTAGGACTTGCTATCTTGCTCTACATTCCATTCTTAGAACTAGATCTCTTTATGTGCTTTTGCCTACTCAACTTCTTCATTCTTTGACATAATGTGTCCCTAGATTGATCACACATTAGTCAAAGAGGGAAAAATGTAATCACCCAAAAATGGTCAACTATACTATTATCCCCCTTCTCAACACTTGGGCTAAATTATTTAATTATTTTCCTAGAACAAATCTTTAAAATCAATTTATTTGATTTTATTCTATAGTTTGACCACTGTATCCTAAGTTCATATTTAATTAAAAGGAACATGTCCCCCTTTAATTAAATAAAAGACCCATTTTACCCCATTACCCTAAGTTGCACACATAAAACATTTTCCCCAATTTAAAAATAAAAGAAAATACTTTTTGTCTCACATGGAGATGCAAAAGTCAACTCTTTCTCATTAGTGGAAACAATCTTTCACATGGATCATGCTAAAATTCACCCCCACCTTTGATAATATGCCTTTAGATTATAATCCCTACCATCTGTACATCCTTAAAAGGGAGAAATCTCCCCTCACCTAAGGATCCGAATTCAGATTATTGTTATGCTTAAAGTTTTTCTATAGGTTTCTTGGAGCATTTGTGGAGAACTTATATTCTCTCTCTCATTCTTGCATAAGCATACTAGCATAGTTTCATAGTGCATTAGCTTAGTTTCTTTTGTGAAATAGAATAGGTCACATAACATAATTAGAAGGATTTGTAACACTCTCATATTGCTAAGTTTAGTTGCATTCTTTGTATCTCGTTTAGCTAGTTGCATTGGTGCATTGTATTCCATGGAAATTGTTGGACACTAACATTCTTGCTCTTGTCTTAGAATCTCAGATTTCATGGTTTATTCACAAGGGGCTGCATTCCTTAGGCTTAGCTAAGAGCCATCTTATTACTCGTTGTATCCCTTCACACTCCATGACTAGGGAGCTTTGGGCCAACATCCAAACTTCTCAATCTATGCAATACTTTGGATAGAATGGTTTAGAGAACTGCACAATTTGAGTGTACAAATGTATGTGTAAGGGTTGAGAATTTCCTTATTCAAGGAGGGAAGATGACTCCAAGGATGCTGATGCCTTTATTTTAGATATGCCTACACATTAGCCTAATATTTCGTATTTCTACAACCGCTATGAGTTAGATTCTTATTGTTGGTCCATCAATTTCAACCCATTTGTTCACAAACCATACAAAATGGAAATAGCATGCCACGTGATTTTTGTTGAAATTTCGTTAGAAATTTCATTAATGGAAAAGTCATTAATTAGGAAAGAAAATGTTAAGTTTTTGGATATATGTGTCGAATCAGTTGGGTCAGTTATGCACCTTGTTAAATCGCAACTAATCTTGGGAAGTTTTTTTTAAGTTTTATGGATGTTTTCTATTACATCCCTAATCTGCTTCCTTTCTCATTATTCTCTGCTACATTGCCTCTATACCTTTGTTTTTCCATGGGCCAATGAAAATGGCCATGTTGTTTAACTCATTTCCTCTTCTTTCTGCAAAACTGAATGACCTTCATAATGCATTCTTGGAGATGGGTTTCTATATCTTCTACTATCAATCTCAGTGTTTGCTCGAATGGGACTAAAGAAACCTGTCATGAGCATTGGACACATTCAAATGTTGTGGACGTCTGCACAAAACCCAAAAGAACTATCAACGATTCAACTAATTTTGGCAAAGTCTATAACAATCCTCTGTGCCTGGCAAGGTCTTCCCCTTCCAAAAGAGTTTTTCAATGATACAAGCATAAAAGGGGTTTCAACTTGGGAACAAAATGCAATAGAAATCCTCCACCAGGTAACAACAGTGGCAAAGCTATTCTTGATGCTCTTTTTTTTTGGAAAGGCTTTTGTTGAAGCACTTAATGAGTGGATAGGGGCAGCTGTTGGAGAGTTCTTGAGTGAGATTGGCAGGTTGCAAGTAGAACAACAAAAGCAAACTTGTGGTTTTCAAGAAGAAGTGCTAGAAAGGGCTAAACTAGTGAGGGAAAAAGCTGCCCGTGAAGCCCTTGGAAAAGAGAGCGAGAAAGATTTATCTTCTTCATCCCAAATTTCATCAACTATGGTGTCAACAAATTCAAGCTTTGTATCTAATTCTTCTTCTTTACCAGTAGTTCCAAACTCCTCTTCCAGTAACTCTGAGGTATCAAATATAGATTCAACTTAAAATTAGGGTTGCATAGGAAGGAAAGTGGAAGGTGGCAATGCTTGTGACATAATTGAAGGAAATGATAGTGAGCTACCAAAATAGGTGCCCTTTCTTACTTTCTGCTTCTTGAATATTGTGGAAACATTCACCAGTTAAGTTTAAAAATCGATCATGTTGTGTTCTTTTCATTTATTTTTCCCAAAAAAAAGTCTACATTCTCAATGCTTTAATAGCTTGTATATCTAACGTTGCATTTGATAGTAGTTTCTAAGGCATTATCATCAGAAGTAGATGATCCAAAAAAGATTCAAATACATATAAAAGAAAACTATCTGATAGTCACCTAGTGTGTTAACCCACTTGAATAACGTGGAAACCAAATTATCAGTCTCATTCATTCTATGATTTGGAGAACAGTCTTTAAGATTGACCTATGTAAGCATGTCTCTTAAGTTGTTGATTTCTTCATTGTCGCTCGATATAGATGGGTGGATATCTGTAAATGACAGGAGTAACTAGTTTTCTTTTTATCTTCTAAGATCATATGTCATTCCGATAAGAGAAAAATTTGTGCATTAACCTAAACTGTGAAATCTTATTATCTTAAGACATACTATCAAAGTGATTCACAAAGCTTCATTTTCCTCGCCTATTGTGATCAATAGGGTGGTGATCATTTCAACCTTCTTAGATACTGGTGTATGGTTGAATGTCTTCACTAATTTGTGGATACTAATGCAAGAATAGGACCATTGAGCAGTTGTAGTCTCATATGTGCTAGATAAAGATGGTTTTCATTGGTGAGTGAATTCTATAGGTGAAATTTAGCAATAATTTTATTCCATACTTATACTCACCATAGTTACTTAAATTTTGATGGGAAATACTTGAAACTTAGATTTCATTCAAATCATTGACTCCTTAAACTGTAAACGTAGGAGATTTATTCTACCACTTTTCTTGTGGTTTTGAATGTCAGGTTGTTGATTATTCAAAAAGTGCTCCTTACTTATTAACATAGTCAAGACAAATATACTATGATTGATCACAAATTGAAATGAAACTTACCCACCATAAAAATCTTATTGAACATGTGATGTTCTTGACTACTTGATTGGACTGAATTTAGTTTTGTCTTGAAACGTAATAACCATTCTTCCAAATTTTCTTTTCTTGAGTGGTTACCCTGCTGTTGTATAATCTTGAGCCAATACTTTAATCGTTTATTTGTGAATGATCAGACATATACTATACCAAATTAGTGAGATGCCATTAGAATAAAGATGCATTTATCTGACAACTTAATTTTGGGCATATTGTAATCTATTATATTAAGTTTAAGTTGATGAACAATGAATGTCTATGACTATATTTTTGGTTAATGCATAAATGTTGCATACATTTTACTTTGGAATAATGATATTCAAATCTTTCTTATTATTGTCCAAGAATTTTATGAGAGGCTTGAGATTTATGGTGGGATACTACTCAGAAATTATCATGCAACTTAAATATTTCACATGCTATGAATGTGTATTATGATAACTCTTACAGAACACATAATTTATTTGAAATAACTTATGGAAATGCCAATGTGTAGATAGTGCATATTGAGAAACTGTGAATGTGTTCATTTTCTTTTTTGATGCATGAGTGCATTGTGTTACCTTTCGGAGTTGGTGGAGATTTTATGAATATGCTATAAATAATGTATTGCACAATTCCATTACTTCTCTTGGTTTTACCAAGTTAGTCTTCCTTGATGCCGAGCTAGGTATCTTTCATGTCAGGAAAGATTCCAGGGAAGCTTAACAACTTCGTGGTAGGGTAGTAAAGCACTCCTACAATATTCTCGCCCTTGTGTTCTTAGACAAGTTTTGGAGCTCTTTTCAACTTGGTCCTCATGGTTATACCACCTGGTATCTGGTATCTAGTAACAAAATTATGGTTTCTTTTAAACTTGAGTATATAAGAATATATAAGTACATGTATCATTTGTTTAAGTTAATGACAGTTAATCAACTAATGTTGACTAGTCAATATTCAAAATACTTTGAACCTCGTTGATTTTTTCGCATATTATGGAGATTGCTGATGTGGCATTTATTTTGCAGGGGCAATCTTTACAAGTAAACTCTTAACCATGATAGAAACCATGATGCAAAAGATAAAAAATTAACAATATATTTAAAATACATTTAAACTTGTACATATAACACACCTAAAGTAAAATGATTTTCACGTGTAAAACCCTACATAATATAAATGATAATGATGATACCAATTGATAGGCTCGTTTGATCTCCCTGCTTTGCCACTCCTTAATCTATCCAAATGCTCATAAACATTTTAGTCCCTGCCAGGAGACTATAGTTTTTTCCCTGTTTATACTATTATTACTTTTTTCAAAAACCTGAAAAATATTACCAAATGTTAAATGTCTCTTAATATTATTATTAAAATACATATTTTTCACATTTAAATGCTTTTTTTTATTGGTTATTACTATTTTTGCTAGTGATTTAAACATTTTTAAAAATCCATTGAAATTCTTTTATTGCTATTTGAAAGGAAAGTGGCTTAAATAAAGGACGCGCATTTAATTTGGCCTTAGTGGTTGCATTATATTCATTAAACTTCTACCATAAATGCATTTCATTGAGGAGCCATATATGCATTTTATTGTGCATTGCATTTCATGCCTAACTCGTAATTAAAACTTATTGTTTTTACGAGTTTTAATTTAGCATTTTCAAATTTAATTATAAAATGCATATAGTTAGATGCAAGTTTTTTAACTACATAATTTCTATTAAATATTTTTTGATGATTTGATTGGGTGAATCATTTTGAGTCTTATATGCACAGGATTGAAGTTAAATATTTTTATTTGTGAGTAAGTTAGTTTAGATGTTTATACTTTCAATATTCTATTTTAAGAATTAATTTTTTTCAGTTAACTAAAATATTTAAAAAAAAAATCTACACTTATATTATATAATATTTTAAGAAACACTATTATATATTATTATTAAGATATTTTTATTTTTATATTATAATTTATTTATAATAGTATATATGATATATATGAATAGAATTTAACTATATAAGATTTGCATTAATTAAAATATTTTATATACTATGATAAATATATTATTTTAACATTAGATTTATACTAAAAACTATTAAAACTAAGGAAAGTACCAAGCCATTATATTGCACTTGTTTTATATTTCATACTTGCTTTTTGGAATACTCACAAAGCTTGGGTGTTTTTTTGGGTTGGGTTGGAGATAAGTAAAACTAGTGTAGTTGTCTTTCTCCATTATATTCTATGACTCATTTTGCCTTATGGCTTTCTTGTCTTTTATATTATTTGAATTTTTTCTGTTCATATCACATCAATATTGGATTTGTATTGTATTGCAATAGCCTTATATATTTTTATAAAGGGTTTGTATTTATTGCAGAGATTCCATTCTCAATAACGCATCAAAATAGAATTATACAGAGTTCATATTCTTCAAGTAACGAAAACTCCAAGTCAGAGTGGTGTGTTATGTACTCCTTGGATAAAAATGGTGTTCAACATTATATTTTAGGAGAGGATGTCTACTCTCATTATGAAAATAATAGTACATAGTTTTTGTTATTATATAGAAGACTCCAGACATCTTCATTCTTTTTCTTTTTGTAATTTTTTATGTTCTGGGCATTTTTTATATTTGTAGTTACTAACTTTCAGTTTGTGCTACCATTCAACGTGAAGCTCCTCCTTGGCCACGTATCTATTTTCCTCCTTAGTCAGGTACATATTCTTGACATCTCTTTTTAAAGAAAATATTTTTTTAAAGATAGGGCTTTGTTTTCATGGTGAATATTTTAGTGTTTGGCCCATCTTGTAGTAAATTTCATAATTTCTTTCTGCTATCTGATTAACCTTTTTCTTGCTTTCAAATTTTTAAACTAATTGTTACATGTGATATTTTGAGGGACAAATTGGTGTATTCAGATATCTTTTCTCTAAAACATCAACTATGAATATATATTGAAATAAATATATACAATTATTTTATTATTGTCTATCTTAAAATAAATTTATTTACAATAACTAATATTAATTTTGTTGCCATAAAATTGTTTGCAAGAAATGCATTAGATCTTATCCATACTATATATTTATATATTATGTTCTAATTACATACTTATAGATTAATATTTAAAAAAAAAAATATAATTAATACAAAATTTGACAAATCAATCATTAAAACAATCATCTATTTTTTTTTTTTTTGATTTCACTAAAACAATCATCTATTTTTTCAAAAAAAACACGGATTCTCTCTTCTAGAGCCTTCGTTGATATCTAGTTTTGATCACCCTTGGTCTTCGTAAGCGATAATATCCAACTCTGCATCACAAAACTATCCAAATGCTCATCAACATTATTGATATCCATTTTGATAGCCCTTGGTCTTCGTATGCGCAATATCCAATTATGCGTAATTGAAAAAATAAAATTTATGCTTAAAATAAAAAGAAAGTATACACCGATATGCGAGCTTATACACTCCAGAGCTACGCACCATATAAAGAAAACAGTACTCTTAAGAGTCCTCGCAGTCTTTTGTGCCTTTGGTAAAGCTGAGGAAGGGGAATTATTGGGAAACAGCAATAATAAGAACACGAGTATAGCCCGTGCAAAAGAGGAAGAGGAAAAAGAAGAGGAAAGGGAAGGGTATTGCTGGGGGAGGCAGTTTCGGAATGAAGCTTGCAGGTTTGAAAACTGTGCAAAATGCGCACGGAGAGTCCATATGGGCTGTGGCGTGGGTGCCTGCAACAGAGTCGAACCCCGCTTTGCTGCTGAGTGGATCATTGGACGAGAGCGTAAAGATATGGCGGGGGGATGAATTGGAAGAGGAGGCCTGCAACACCGGGCACTCGCTGGGAGTGGTGGCAGTGGCGGCGCATCCAGCGGGTTCAATTGCCGCCTCCACCTCGCTCGACAGCTTCGTCCGCGTCTTTGATGTTCACTCCAACTCCACCATCTCCGTCCTCGATTCGCCCCCCTCGGAGGCCTGGAACATGCACTTCCATCCCAAGGTATTCTTTTTACAAACTCTGCTTCTCTGCTTTATAATCCCAGACGGGTATCAGGCGAAAGGATTTGGGATTACAATCCAAACTAATGATTTGATATTATGTAATATATACAAAATAGTTCCCACGTTCCAAGCTGTTCGTACTTGGGATTATACTTACTAATGTTGCAACCATAAAATTTATAATCCTTTTGTCCTCGACTGTAAACTCACAATTTGATTTTTGTTAATGATGAAGAACATTCTCGAAACGTGGTTGGAATTTATCTATGCTCACAGTCTAAATCAGACGAATATATAATTGCCTGAACGATGCTTGTTACTTTTATCAGCCTAACGTCGTGAGAGAAAATGTTCGTCAAACTTTTATGTCAATGAAAATGGTTTCTGCAGTCTATATTTTGTGAAAATCAGCCCAACACCTCCCGCACGTCAATTTGAAAAGACCTCTACTTATGAATTTGATTGGAACGTGTTGATATATGCTCCAGCTGCATTATCCTTTTTTATCTGATATCCCAAAATTTGTAGGCCTCTATATCCAAAGTTAACAATGCTCAAAAGACGACCTATGTCTTCTCCCTCGCTAGATGAGAGCGGGGGAAGTTTAAATATTAATAATCGTTATGTCTCCTACCAACTATTTTCAGCCAGATTGCTCTCGAATAGTGGAGATTGACTCCTATGGTATCATCATAATGTATATGTTCATCCTAATACCTCCATTATTTTCTCCCATAAAGTTGAAAGGGGTAGTCACCTTGGGTTAGTAAACAACACACTTTACCTTTAATTTGAAGGATAAGCAACAGTCCTTCAAGTGAGCAACAATTCCTTCAAATGTGAAAATTTTGTAAGAGTTCTCCAAAAGGTGAACCTCTGGGCATCGTCAACACACTCTTTCATGCAAAATATAATTGTTTGTTCAGCCGTCTAGAAGTTCTTTTACTAAAAGTTGTGTGATTCGTCTTCCTGTTCTGAAGATTTTGCAGGGGATTTTGTTACTTTGAATACACCCTCCACTATTGAACTCACAGGTTGTGAATAATTAGGAATACAAAATGCCCAGTCTTCATTGTACATCATTTTGTTGCAATTGAAGGTTAATTAATTATTATTGACAATATTAGATGAATTGCCCTGCTCCTGAGACTGAATAGATTAACGCATTTAAACATCTCAACACTTTTGCCAATGTGCGAATGTGGAGGGTGTTACCTTCTCATCCGTGAGATTTGTGAAGTCTACTTTGCAAGGAGTTTAGTTATGCGAGTAGGTTTTCTATGGTGAAAAAGTAACTAGCTCTAAACATGTAACAGTTGTAATTTGGGTGCCAACCAAAAATTCTGAATACCTTGAAAACTTATGTGTTGAAATAGGAACAAAGACATACAATAACCATTGAGAAAAGCAGCTTCATCATGAAATAGATGGATTTGAGCTATGTCCCTAGGTTTTTACGGCCCTGGAGTAGCACCCTATCAAGAATAGGATCCAATCTAAATAAAAGAAAGAAAACAACACAGTTTTGCCAAAAAAAAAAAGAGATCCGCTCCTCGATAAATATAGGAAAAGCTAAAAAGCTGAGCGAGTCATGCTGAAAAAGAATAGCTGCCAAGGAACAGCTAGAGAAAATCTACACTAAATCCCATTGTTATTGGAGTTAGTGGTGTTGTTGAATTTCAAGACTTTAATTTTTGAGGCCCATGTATCAGCAGTCACAACCATGATACTGATGCAAGATTGGAACAGAACAATAGGAGCAATAAGCACCAAGGGTAAGATGCCTCATTTATCAAGATATGATTCATCCTTTATGTAAAATTATATGACATGAACTATGCACGAGTAGAAATATTGCAAGGAAACTTGTTAAGTGGTTACCTGTTTCAATTCCACTGATAAATCTAACTGAATATTAGGATAATAAAAAGGTATAAAATAAAAACTAATTCTTGCATCCCTAGGTGGTAGGACCCAGGATCCACTTTAGTGATGATATAATATCACGATCAGAGATCTTCTTAAAGTGGCTTCAGCGGGGATTCTGGCAATGAGAAGAACTATTGTGTTATCTTGAAATTAAAGAGAGCCAAGTCTCTTCTAGTGGAGGAGAAATGACAACCTGAAGTTTGAGAGGTTCATGTTTCCAACCGTAACACATATAATGTTTGGTTAATTTCTCATGCTCAATGACTATTCACTCATAACTGCCAAATGAAAAGCAAATTTGTGGATTTGGTCCTTGATAATGGCTTCCAATAGACCTTTATCTCAAAAGTTGGTGGATGATCTTTGTTTTCCGACTCAGTCTGTCCATGCCCATACTAGTGGAGATGGGTCAAGATGGAGGCATGTTAATCTCTTGTTGCTTGCAAGTGCAATGTGACTTTATTGTTTAGTCATTCTAGGAGATAGTTGAGTATGATGTCCCTTCCTCAATTTGATACTTGGAGCTTTGTATATTTATGGTTGCATTACTTTCTATTTTGGCTTTTCCAAAGCAATCAGCTTCAAATTGCCAGTAGAGCCTATGCATATATATTTTCTTATAGTTTCCCTTTCTGATAGGCTGCTGTTAAACAGGTAAGTCTGCATAAATTGAATATTCCAATTGCTTGGGAAGCTAAGGTAGATGATGTCTAAAAGTTCCTTGCAGCCATCAAGTCTTCTTGGTGGGTGTTCCAATGCTTGTCAGGAGTCTAAAGGGCTTCCATATTGTGCTTGTGTCACAATCTTAGGTGACCAATCAGCTACTGTATCATGCTACATCCAATGGGTGTGCTGAAATGTATAGTGGCAAATCATGCAATTGTTAAGGGAAAGTGAGGTTCAGCACAGCAATTCTCTCCATGGACCTTCTCTTCTTTTAGTGCCAACTTAAAAACTTATGTAGTGGTAGTTTGTCACAGATTATTGGGATTTGAAAAAGTTCTCTATCAGAAATTGCTAAGTGCCCTTACCATGTCGATGAATATTTAGAATAGCATTACAAAGCAAAGTACTTGTCTGAGATCAAACTGATTTATCAATATGGTAAAGTCTGCATTGAGCTTTGTGATGTTTGGGAAATAATCTTTCTTGAAAGTAACCTTCAAGACATTTTGGAGCTTCATCAACATACTTGCAATTTTCATTATTTGAAGAGTGGTTAAACATGCAAAATGGCGAGGGTATCCAGTTGGGAGGATTTATGTGGATTATCTTATTTTGCTTGCCAAGTTTGCCTATAGTTTGCAAGAACATTTATTTGTTCTTGAGTGCTTTTGTAGAATCATGGGAATGCAGGTCAACAACAGCGAGACTAAAGTCATGGATTTTTCTAATAGTGAAAAACAAAATCAGTATAAGTTTTATTTTGAAGAAGTTGTGAAGCACAAATATCTCAAGATTGACTTAAACAAAAATCTAAGCTGGGAAGGTTGCAGAAAGCAAAGAATGTTAGGAGGATGGGAGGCATTTTGTGCTCTTCAAAGTAGGTGTAGAGAGGCAAAGCTTTAGGATTGGAAAACTACTCAAACAAACTCTTTTTGGTCCTTGAGTTTTGTCAGTTCTTTATGGGTGTGAATTATGGGCCAACAAGCCTCACAATGGAAGCAAATTGAGAGAATCCAAAAATGTTTGACCACAACCAAGTTCAAAATCAAAAGCACTATCACCTATGATCTCATGCTACGTGAAATGTGGGCTACCCCTATTGAAGCAATTGCTATGGTACTTCTCATAAGCTATCTAAAAAGAACCGAACAAATGGAATAAGGTAGATGGCCTAAAGTTGTCTTTGATGATATATTGTGCAAAAGGAAAAAAAGACGTAGATGCAACAAAATGTCAAGTGGATGAGTAAATGGGATATTTATTTCAATATGTGCCCCACACAAATAACAGCCGAATAAAGGTCTTTTTTATGGATAAATTATACAAGTGAAATTGGGAAATTGGACTTAGAAGGAAGAAAAAATATTATATCAATGAGCTCAATCCCACATGTGATCAACTTTAAAAATTGTACATAGGGGCCAACATTTTATGGAAAGCTAAAATTCTTATTGCCGAACTGAGCATCAACTCTTAAACCAAACGCTGGAAGAGGCCAAAAGAGGCTTGGGAAGAGAGAGTTTATAAATTGAAAAACATTTTAATGTAAAATGTGATGCATACAAGGACAGTAGGGACAAATTTGTGAATTTTTTACTTCATAGCTCTTGGCATAATTTATTTGGTGAGGAGTACATTGAGAAGTTAGGAATGCTCATTGTTAACTTGCAGAAGAAAAGAGAGTTACTGAAGCTTGCTTAATTTGGTAGGCTGTCCCACATGCTATATTTAGCCTTGTGGACGTTAAAATTATTTTCTTGATCTTTTTCTACATGACATAAATGAAGTTAGTGTTGGATCTTCTCCACCATCAACATCAAGCTTAGATAAAGAACTATATGTCCTTTTGGCAAACTCCAATCAAGTACTAAACATCGACTAGAGGCAATTGTAGATAAAGTTAAGGTCATTTAGGAGTTTTCTACTACCTTCCACATTTTAGATTTGAAATGTTCTTCACGAGCTATGGACTGCTCAAGAAATTTTATTTGAAGTCAGTTTTCTTAATCCCTTCTTCAACTTATTCACTATAGAAATTTGAGGATGTAATTTGCATTGCTCTTGTGCTTGTTCTCTGGCTCCTACAATTACCACTGGAGCTTGATATTGTTGGCGCACTCCTTTAGTAGGGGAACATCTATTGCAGATCATGTTAAGGCCTTACCACAAGCCAATGTCAGTTATAGTACTTACAAGGTATTTATTGCTTTAGTCCAAGTACTCAGGCAATTGTGCCAATTAGCTTTTTGATAAACATGGCTTCGTGCTGCACAGGGATTATCAACCCCTTCAATTGTTGAGTTCTCAAGCCAAGATTCAAGAACAATAATGTTTGAAATGGCCTTTGTTTGTGTATTAGGTTCATTTGGTTATCAAGTACAAGAAAGGTTGACACAAGAATGTCTTGGGGTTTGAGCAACTAGCATTGCCGATAGTAGTTATTTTATTTCTAGTTTTGATTGGTTTGTTCTAACCTTGGTTTCCTTTATGTAGATGAGTGTTGGACCTTCAAATTACTTTCCCTCCCAATTTAGAGTGGCCACCTTAGAAAGAATTAAAAAATCTGGTTTGAACCTCCTAGAAAGTTGAAGAGTTACATTTTCTCATTAGGGCACTTCAGATGGTGGGCCTCTTGCTTGTTGTTCATTTAATCTAAATAATTTACCATCCTTTGCATGTCCTTGTTTCTTAATGAAGTTCCCTTGTGGGAAGGAGTTTGGAGGTATAATTGTTGGACTAATCGCCAACATTCCCCTTCAGTATTTGTGACATGGCTTAACCACCTCCGGTGTTCTATAAGTCTAGTGGTTGTATTGAGCATTGACAAGTTGATCTCTTATTGTAATGACAACCCTAGCTTGTAATAAGTGGTATCAGAGCTTGGACATAGGTTCTAATCTCCTCAGGTAATGTCAAGGGGGGCATTGTTGGACTAACTACTGACGTTCCCCTTTGGGATTCAGGACATGGCTTAACCGCCTCCTGTGTTTTATAAGTCTAGTGGTTGTATTGGGCATTGATAGGTCAATCTTTTGGTGCAATGACAACCCTAGCTTGTAACAATAATCTCGTATGACAAGCCTTCATGAGAGGGGTCTTAATTAAAGGAATGCTGTAGTCTTCTTAATTAGTGCTTTGAATTTTGTGGAGGATGTTGTCACTTATAGTGGAGGTTCCATGCCATGAGTTAAATGAATTTGAGGGCTATTGATTTCTTTGGAGAATGACATTACATCAAGGAGGGGCTACATTTGGCACTCTAGACCTTCTATAAAATTGCCTATCTAGGTTATATACTTTAAGAGATTATAAACAATGGAGAAGATATCTTAGTTCGGTTGGTTTACAATTTTACAAATGTTTTTTTTGCTGGTTGAAGGTGAAAGGCATTGGAGATTGCATTTTCGGGTTGGGAGATAAAGGGTCGGGCTTCAAGTCATTGATAGGAACTAGTCATAGTTTTGGTAGTCTAGATTTCAATCTTGTGTAATCTTGTGAGGCTGTAATCTTACTTGTATCAATTTTGTAAGAGGAGGCTTTGCCCAAATTCTCCCTTCAAATTTCTTGTAACTCGGTTCGTTCAATCATAATTAGAGTGAGCATATTTCTTGTGTGGTCTTTTCAATTTTGTATCCAAAATCAGCAATGTTAAAACTGTTTTATCCAGATTAATTCCTTATTTAAATCAATATTAGTGTCTTCTGATGTGCTTAAGGTCTGCAACAAATCAGCAATCATCTTTGAAAGTCTCCAAGGCAAAAACTCTATCAACATTTTAGTTAGTGAGGATCCTGTCCATGTATGTAGATCGTTGAATTTTCTGTCTAGATTGATGTCTCATGAGAGCATTTTTCAATTTTATTTTGTCTTCATCTAATAGACACCATATTGACCCCTTAGAGTGGCGTGCTTAAGTCTTTCTGCAACAGAAAGTTTGTCATTCAAGTGACTTCTTTCGCCTGGTTGCATCGAAAGTTTTCAAAAAAGTGGCAGATTTTATTCATTATCCTTTTTGACTTCATAGCATTTTAGATGGTTGATGTTGCTACCTTATCAAGCCAATATCTTGGCTCCTTACATCCTCCAGTTCAATCATTGACATTTCGCAACAGCGCACAATGAACATTCAATTGCTTTTCCTTGACTACAGTTTGAAATATAAGTTGTTGTAAAGGCTCATGCGACCTTGCATTTTTGTCAGCGCTTGAATATAACTTATAACTTCTCCTCAAGGGACTTAATTCACGTTATGGACATTTTGGCATATCACATGACTTGCAATATATGCATTTCCAGTTTGATTGATTTTTCTATGCAGATGGAGGTGGAGTGTTGCATACCTTAGTGTTTCCTTTGCAGCCAGTCTCAGACCTTCAATTAGAAATTTGGGTTACATCAGCTAGTGTTGCTAGCTTCATGACTATGCATATCTATTTTTCTCGGATTGCATTAGTGGTCTTAACTCAACTCAGCAGTAACATGAGTGCATATTTATGGTGGTGTGACTTTTATTCAAAATGACGTTTATTATGCCTTGTGCCAAGATAGTTGATGCTCTGCAAGTCTCTGACCCATTCTTCAAACATATTTGGAGTGATAATGTTTACCACCCACTATTATTTTTTATCATGGCTCTTGCTTGCTGGTTACGTTTGGAAATCATTCTCAGGTGTCTTTGCTGCCAATTGCGCTTTTTGAATTACGTTTACATTTTGCATGGTTTTGATTAGTGGTCTAACCTTAACATTAACATAAGTGCATATTTATGGTGGTGTGGATTTTTTTAGAAAGACTATTTTTATGCACTGTGCCAAGATATTTGAGGCTCCACAGGTTTCTGATCTGTTCTTCAAACATTTTTGGAGTGACAATGGTTGCCACTCACAATAACTTCTGATCATGGCTCTTGTTTGTTGGGTCACATTTGGAAATCATTTTGAAGTGTAAGCACTTCTCAATTACTTTTACCTGCACACTGCTTTTCCATTCATTCAATCCATGCTCTCCACATCTTTCTGTGGTGCAACTATTTGCACCTAAATCAGGATGATTGCTTTTGGTTATTCATGTTTCTAGAACACATCATTTTTGATAGAGAATTTTATATTGTCCGCAACTTAATTCGGCATGATTGCATCTGGTTATTCGAGTTTCCATAAGGCATTATATGTTTTTCTGTTTCTCATAATATTTTGTTAGACTCCTTCATCTTTTATTCATAATATTCTTGAGCAGTCTTTGCACTTCTATTTCCTTCTTAAGCTTGAATTCTTGTCAGTTATCTTTTTTGCTGGATTATTATCATAAATGTATCTCCAATTATGTGTTAGAATTTTTCACCTTTTGAATGTTGAATCCAGACAAAGTACCATACTATTTTAGAACCATTTTTGGGTCCTTAGTCCTATTGAAATCTTGGAACGCCTTTATCAAGCTTCTTTATAGCTTCATATAAATGTCTGTCTGGGTTCCCATCTGTTACCCTTGGAAATGATAAGTGGTTTGCAATTCAGGCAATTCTATAAGTCCATTTATCTCACATTGAATCAAATGGTTTGGTATGTCAAAGTTTGAGGCAAAGTCTGATATAGTAACTACTGCAGTTAGAAGCATGAAAACTGTTTAAGTGATTTATTTTCTATCAAAGACTGAATTGAACATCTCAAAAGAAAGAATGGATCACTGTTTCTAAACAGCAACATAATTATTTCAGTTACAGGCAACGTTACATGGGTGCGGGTGTTTGCATGGGCCATGTACATTACACCTTGTTAACCACCAAATCTTGGGTATGTGGTTGCTCAAGGTTTCATGGGTATGCAAGGTGCTGACCTAGAGATATTAGGTACATGAGGTAGCATCAAAACCAAAAAAGAAACCAAAAAACTTGAAAGTTGACACTTGAAATATAGGATCCTCATGCAACACAGTAATACTAATATCATAGCACATGAGATATTATTTAACAAACAAGTGATGTTATATAATGTATATCAGTATTACAAAATGATTTAGCTGTTGGGTGACGAGCTAAACAATCCAATCTCTGTTTCTTGCTGAAAATCTTTTGTTGGCTACAAGTTGAACACAAGAGTCTTTGGTTTTAGGAAGTTTATGGAAAGCCAACAGTTTGCTTTTAAAGCTATGAAGAGAAGAATGATTATTGAAAATGCGAGTTAAGTCAAATTAATTTAGGGCTGTCCTTTGACTTTTATACGCTTTTTATCGTTCTTAATATTACAATTTTTTTTTTTTAGTATTATATTTTTGTAAAATATTTTAACTGGGGCGTGAACTATACCAAGGGTTATGTAACTAAATTCTCAGACTATGCTTAAAAACTCTAGGATGTGAAGAGGGGTGTGTTTAACACCAACTCCCATTTAATCTACACACTTTTGTTTTGAGAACAAGCCAACCTTGGTTGGGTATGTGCAATCAGACTTCCTTGGTTACACTTAGTCTTTGGTGACTTAAGGAAGCTGAAGTTTGAGCAAGCCTTTAAAAATAATAGCAGTCGTTGAATCAAAAAATTAAATGTCATTTGTTTGTACCAGGATGTGTCCATGCATAGAGATGATGTCCAGAAAAATATTGAACACCCTTTTCCAATGCTCCCCATTGTATGATTTCCTTTTCACATGGATTCCAAGAATAATATCCTTATTTTCTCAAACATACAGATGGCATTATGTAGATGTCTCATGTATTTGTTTCTATGGCTGGCGATAGGAATAAAGCTATTTTGTGTGTTTGTCATTGAGACATTTGTAATGTCCCCATGGAACAAGGGACATCTGAGGGGTGTTCTTGTTGTTAGACACATACTGAGAGAGGGTTTCGGAGGGCGGGGGGAAGTGAATTAAAATTTAATATTTTTTCTTTAAAATGCTGGTTTCACAACACCATTAAAAGAAAATTTAATAAAAATGCAAGCAATGCACACATCAACAAAAGAGAAAACTAGATTTACAGAGAAACCCAGAAGGGAAATACCTTGGTGAGAAAGATGCTTGAATCTAGCGCCCAAATCCAATCTCATCAAAATAGTATAGAAATTATACTAGTTTTATGGCCCAACCCACATGATTTACAAACCCAACATAGCCACTAGGCACCAACTTAGACCAAGAGGCTTTAAGCTCAAGTACAATGAAGTTATAGGACCGACAAAGAATAGTCATGTGAATGCAAACCTTTTCAATACAATCTACATCTCTATCATATTATATCTGCTTCACAATATAATCATAGCGTGGATAGGATATTGCATCTTCACCTACAAAATTTTACAACGTATTTTCATTCACTACCTTCTTCACATCATCATTAACATACACCACACTAAAACAACTATCTATCTATTGACCTACCTATTTATTCCAATACATTATTAACATCATGATAGTGGCCTAGAATCAATTTTTGCCATCTGCAATTCATCCTGTGGGCCAGGATAAATTCTTAGTTGAAAACAACATAAAACATGTAGTTGGCTCAACCCAAAATTGAATGCATTATCCTAGTTGTAATAACATGCTATGTGTTTCTTTTCTTGAACTCAATTGGTCTGCTTCCTTCAACTAGTGCACATTTCTTCTCTCTGGTGCAAAACCTTTGAAACTTGAATATAACATATATCATGTTTAGCCTCTAATCTAAACTGCAAGGCAAAAAAATCACTGGCAGTAGAATGCAATACCAAAAACAATAATAGTGTAACTTGGTACAATTACCATATGAGCAGTATGCCTCGGAAACTTGATGCTAACAATTCTAGACTTTAGAATTCTTGGTAACCATTTAGGAACAACTTATCTTGATATGTCTTCCCCATGTTGCTTTTATATCGATAACCCCAATAATTTCCGATTGACATTCCATAATGATATCAATAATAGTAACTGTCTTGCAGAATTTGTCCAATGCTCAACAATCTCCAGATGACCTTTGTTGACATCCTTGACATTAGTGACAATGCTATGCTCTACACTTCTTGGTTGGCATATCCCTTGATTGTCTTAAGCTTAGGTGCAGGGTATGCAGCAAAGGACTAACACACCTTGTTTCTGCCAATATGGCAGAGTTTACTACCAAGTACGAAACTTTTATACTCAACTAGTCTACAATATTATCCCAGTATTCATACTACTAAATGAGACAGGCAAAATATATCTTTATGTACTGTACCAAAGAGTTTACATTACCAATACCATTGATATCCAAAATTACCACATCCTTTCCCAAACTCTAAGATCTCTATATAAAGGGCTCGGGTTTACGAGAGCCAACTATCGCCATCCTTGGTACATGTCTTTTACTAACAACTAGTTAAAGTACTTTATGTAATTACCTTCTACATTATCCCCCTTCCCCCCAAAAAAATGAAGTTGTCTTCCAAACGATGGTATTACAATACAATACTTTATGAAGAGGGGTGACATGGTGTCCCTATAATGGTGGATGCTTGCAGTCGTGCTAATTGTTGTCTGAGAAGTTCCACATCCCGTTTCGCCACCATTTGTTTAGCGTGTGCACCTTGTAGAAGTCCCAATGCATTTATTATATATTTTTTCTACTGCTGCCAATTACTCTATATACATAGTTGTCATCCGTGCAAGCTTAGATTCCAATTTCTCCACTTGCTCCCCTAGAATAATTCGGTCACCTTCTGTCTTCATCAATTACCAATGAGCTTTTTGGAGCTCCATGAATGTGGATCGAAAAACTTCTTAGACAAAATAATTAAGGGAGGGCCATGCACTTGTACAACTCGCGATGCTTGCCACTGCTGAGACTGTCCCTCTGCCTTGTCAATAGGCCATCCCTGTTCTGTGAATAACCTCATAAATTCCTCATGGCAGCCATCTTTCATGAAGTGCAAAAGTGATTTAACGGTCGGAACTACAGTAGTCATGTCTGCCTCCATGGCTTTCATTCTGATCTCATGTGTAGCTTTAGTGATAGCCTCTAGCTCCTTTAGGAATAGTTGTAGTACAGTGGCGAGTATTCCCGCCTGTCACGTAGGTGAACCGGGTTCATTCCTTGGCAATAATGCTAGAGATGTTTTTGCCAATTTGGTAGAATTTACTATCAAGTACGAAACTTATGTACTCAACTAGTCTACAATATTTTCACAGTGTTTATACTACTAAATGAGGCAGTACACACAAATGGCAAAATACATCTTGATTTATTGTACCAAAGAGTTTACATTACCAATACCATTGATATCCAAATTTACCATATCCTTTCTAATACACTAATATCCCTCTATAAATGGCTCAGGTTCGTTACGAGAGCCAATCGTCGCCATCCTTGGTGCATGACTTTTTCTGAAAACTAGTTGAAGTACTTTACATAATTACCATCTACACACATGAACTAGGTTTTCTCAGGCAAGGGTATACCCTAGTTACTTTAAGTTCACTATGGTTGTGACGTTGTACCCACAGTGTACTTGGGATGCACCCAAGTCTACATAATTACTATCTACTGGGTTTTCTCAGGCAAGGGTATAACCTAGTTACTTTAAGTCCACTGTGGTTGTGACTTGTGTACCCACAATGTACTTGGGATGCACCCAAGTGTATTTTGGGTGTACTTGGGGTGAACCCACCCTTAAGCACTTAAAGAAGTGCAAAACAAATTTAAAAAAAAAAAATTTTGTACCTTTTTTTTGTAGTAAAAAACATTAAAATTGTCAACTTGAAATTTTGAACTTTTAGTTGGCATTGATCAATGATGAAGTATCATACTATCACATGTATTTAGTTTTAAAATTTTGCATATTTCTTTGAATTTTTGAATATCTTATAAAATATGTATATATGTCAATGTGTATACACACATGTATAGATGCACCCAACTTGTACTCGTGCCCACGCCCATGCTCATAATGACAACTTAGGTCTTAAGTAGCACCTACATGTCCCTAGTGACAAGATTGAACACGTGTAAGTATAATTTGAAGAAAAGGGTATGAAATCTTAAAGTGGAGGGCAATTACTTCCAATCCTAATGCAACCTCCAAATCCCAAAATTGTGACTATTTATTTTGTCTAGTAAAGAGAGGACAAAATGAACGAATGAAGAAGAAAAAAGTGAGCAACAGGAAAAGGAAGAGGAGTAGATTAGCATCCAAGGAAGGGCATCTAGCACATATTTGCATTCTTTACTAAGTACTAATGATTTTATCTTTATATTTTCATTTTTAATGTTTGTATTAACAATTCAAATCAATTTGTGCTCAACTTAGTGGCAAGTTATTGAAAAAATTATTCCCACTGATTTATTATAGTTGAGACTTTACCCAACCCCAAACTCTCCCCAGTTTTTGGTCTATTACATCCCTTTTGTCTAGACTGCAGGGTATAGCACCCCCTATAGTGTACTTGAGGATAAGGTCAATGAGAATGAGGAGGATATTCATGGGAATGATATGCCCCCTATAGCGTACTTGAGGAGGATAAGGTCAGTGAGAGTGAGGAGGATATTCATGGGAATGCTATGCCCTTGGGATATTGATCTATTACATGGCCAAATTTAGGTAAGTAGTTTAATTTTCAATCTATTGCTTGTATCATCAAAGTTTTCTACCTATGTCTTCTAGTGACTGCGACATCATCTAAGCAATTTTCATTTTGAAACTTCAGACTTGTTGGTGACACAATCTAGGATTCAATTCCCTTGTCATATTGATAAATGATATTGAGTAATGAATTATCATATTGCAGCTCAACTTTTATTTAGTGGTGCCATTGGTATTTGAATTTTGACTTTGACCCCAAATTTTTTATATGAATTAATTTTGAAATTATTTTTAGTTGCCCCCAAAACCTGGTAGTAATTTTATCGACCTTTAATAAAAATGTCTTCATGTCCTGGAAACTTACACATTTATTGAGTTGGTTTGGCTATTTACTTAATCTTTATTGAAGGGATCCATCCATACATTTAAAAAGCAGTATTATTTACTTTTTAATTTCATGTGTGCATACTCAATTTCATTCTCGATATCTAGTCAAATTTAGGTTAGTAGTTTTGCTTAAAAATCTGTTGTCTGTAACGTGATATCTTAAAATTCTTGTAGCAATCTTTCTTAATGATCAGCCTCATATTTAGATGGTCAACATCTTCTATGGTGTGATGCAGGGCTTGAAAGAACTGGGGGTTATATGTGCCTGTACAGGTCTGCATACTCCTTGGGTATGCCTAGGGACTGCTCTAGACATCACTGGTACAATTAAAGTATGTCTGTAATGTATGTGGGGGTATTTGTGGGATCTGGGCACACCCAAAGCATGCCACGCATGTAGGGGGTATTTGTAGGGCCTGGGCACACCCAAAGCATGCCATGCATGTACCCAAGCAAAGAAAATAAAATAAAAAATGCATTAAAAAAGATATTCAGTCCAAGAAATAGGACTTTTTATTATTTTATTTTATAAAATTGCAGTTAGGCTCTATAAGTTCTTTTTTCCCTGGCAAATTTCAAATCCTCATTGCCATCCTTGCCAACCCAATTATATTAATTTTTAAACATATATAAAAAAAACTATTTTGATGTAGGTAAATTCCACAAATTTTCTTTTCATAAACATCTTTGAGTTTCTGAATCCTCATTACCCCTTCATTGAAAACATTAATCAAAATGAAAAATAAAATAAATCAAAAGAATGACAGAAAAATTGGTTTGATTTTTACCATCTTATCTAGTGATTGCCTGCACATTTGGACAGCCAACATGTTCCATGCTGTGATGCAGGGTTGGCCGGAACTTGGGGTTCTGCCACTCCTGGATGGGCCTGGTTGTATACACATGATGTCCTGGGCATTGTGGGTATGCTTTTGAGTTTGAGTACATTTGAGATTTAGGTGGAGATACTTGTAGAACCCGGGGCACCTTGTGTGTACACAGCATGTTTAGGGGTGAAAAAATAAAACTCCATTTGTCAAAGGAAAAAACCCTCTAAAAATAATTGCAGTTAAGCTTTGTACATTTACTTTTTATTAACACTTGCAAGTTTCAAATCCCCACTGCCATTTTTTACGAACCCGATAAAATGAACATATTAGAAAAACTCCATTTTTGATGTTAAGTTTTGCAGACTTTTTTTTATTTGGAAACTGTGCAGCAAAAACAAAGAAGAAAATAAATGTTAGCAGTGACCATAATGTTCATAATTAAAAATATAATATGAAAACTTATTTTTAGCTAGAGAAAGGTTTAACCTAAAATTTTGGTGTTCAAGTGCATAGAAGAAGAAAACCTATCTGCAAGTGGAGACCCCCAATTATACTAAAATACACTTTTTAAGCATACAATATGATATAATTATTGCATTTTTATGAAAAAAACATTAACAAAATTCAGTAATGGGGAGGCATATCTGCATATCAGACCTCCAAGATAGAATCGAGACAAAAGAAACCAATACTGTAAAGTTTGGTGACACCCCCAGCCTCCGGCCCCTCCCCAGCTCTCAGATAAATTTTCCAGATAACCAGACATGACATTTATACTGTATGCTACTACAATGGCTTGTGCCACCATTGCCAGAATTAGCCAGGAACCAAACAAAGACCTCGAGTAATCTCATCTCTTCCTGCTATGAACCAAAATATCCCCTGCCACAACTGGAAGTGTCAATATGCTTGCAACCACCATTTTGTACCATCCTTATGAGAAACTAATAGAGTTTTCACCAGCATTTGAAGGTCAGGGAAGAAGGATGAAATAGACTGAAATTCTTGCTGCACGGTCCACAGCTCAACCTAAAGAGCTTGAACATCACCTACTGAAGGAGGGGATTGAAGATCCTTGAAAGGGACCTAGACCTGACATTTAGCAACATTCTTCAAAAGCACTCCAACATTTTTAATATATATTATTAGCATTTATTTACTATGTTAGATTTTAAATAGATGTCATTAATGTAATATTATTATCTATATTTATTATTAGTTTTTAATAAATTAATGAGGGTTTTATTGGGGCCATTTCCCTTGAAGAAATTACAATTTCTGAAAGGAACCACAGGCTACCCAAAGCACATTCCAGCTTCAAAAACACAAAGAAACCCTTGAATTTTGTGAGGCCCAGCCTTTGAAAAGAAAAGACAGTGGTCAACAAAAAGGTAAGACTTATAAACCTAAGTTACCAGTTCGATTTTGGTTCCTAGTTCGAAGTTCGAGAATTGGTTCGCAAGTTCATCAAAAGTTTGGAAAGGGGTTTGGGTTCATCAGTACAAAAACATGTAAAAATCATATATATACATATTTATGAAGCATGAGTTAAAATTAGAATGTAGCATAGTAGCATAAATACATTTAAAGAACAAAAACACCATAAACTTGTAATCATAGTGATCATACCATCATATAGCTCAAGTAACAAGTTCAACATCAAAGATTCAAAACATAAAAAATATATCATAGCATCAAGTTCAAGTATCATTGTTTCACGTTCATTGTTTAACTAATGGAATAAAAATCTATTAATATTCTAAGTTCTTCAATCTTCATCTTCTTCTTCATATTTATCTTCTTCATCATCTTCTTCTCTAGCATTAGTTGAGCTAAGGCCAATGAGATTAGCAGTAGCAGCAACAATGGTATTGACATCAAATTCTTCTAAATCATCTAAGTGTAAGCCAAGCAGTGGAAGCATCCAAGTCCGCAACCTCTGCACCTACATCCCACTTCTTTGTCTCCCCTTCTTTGTATTCTTTACTCTTGTGCGAAAGAAGGTGCAAGTTGTAATGCACAAATACCGGGTTCTCTGCTTTTTTTGATTGCAACCTATTGCGCTTCACCTAGTGGATGAATGAATAGGTGCTCCAACTTCCTTTTGATGTAGAAGAACTAGCAACCTATGAAGACAACACACAGTAAACAATTAAAAAAGAATTAATTCAATCTTATAAATTTTTTAATATTACTTTTTAGTCATGATTCTTTTGAAAATAAAGCTACCTATTTTTTTTCAAATAAAACTTACTTGTGATATAACTTTGATTGCAAGGAGCTGCAATGTTTGGAATCTTTGGCCATGGAGGTACCACCAACTATGAGCATCCTTCTTGAACTAATGATGAAGAGCATTGCTACTTAGACCTCTAGCATTCACAAACTCTATGAACTCATCCATGATTACATCTCTCATTTCATCATCAGGAAAGAGTCTTCCAAATGTGGCCGGACACCTGTTAGACACTTCTATATCTCTATAGGGTGGCAACCTTCCTGGTAGATCACAATATTGAGAGCAATAGTATTCGGGCATCAAGGCATAGGCAAGCGAAGTGTAGTGGAACAATAATTGCTTGCAATTGTTTGAAGGAGGTTTCTTGTGGATCTTGCTCCTTGTCATTTATTATTTGCTTGATTCTCTCAAGCATTTGAGTCTATGCCATCATAGATCTCTCCAAGGCAAGGCCTATCCATGTCGGTGTACCTAAGCATGCTCATAATTGACTCGGTAAACTTAAGGAGATATTCCACACGTTCCCATCATGAGTCATCCAATACCCTTTGCTTTATTTTGTTTGCCCTATCAGTATTCCTTTGCTTCCATACACCTCAATTGTGGCTGATTACCATACCTTGTAGTGCCTTTTTCACTAGCACAAGTTGTCTCAGGACAAATATATTTGATGCAACACGGCTCTCAGCAACCTGTGATATAAATTAGAGCAAAGAAACAACTATTAGATACATAGTTTAGAAAAGCATATACATTGCACAAACAAAAAATGAAAAATCAGAATTTGTCAAATATTAAAAATTAAATTACTAACTTGAGTTCAAGTTCATTTACCTTCAATAGCTCCAATTTTGAGTAGGTTCTGAAAACGGATTGAGTCATGTGGTGGTTTGTGACAAACATTTAGATGTCCTTAGCCTTTTCATACACTATTTTGATCCACTCAATATGGTTCCCAATCTTTTGTAGCATAAGATTGAGTGAATGGACCGCACAAGGTGTCCAAAAGATATGCTGATATCGCTCTAAAACCAACAATCCAGGAGCTCTGCAATTCTTTGCGTTGTCCGTTATGACTTGGGCAATGTTTCTAGCACCCACTAGTTCAATGGTCTCAATTACAATATTAGCGATAAATGACCCGTCTTTTACTTGGCCCTCACAATCCACTATTTTTAGAAACATTGCCCCTTTAGGGGACACCACAAGGACATTGATCAAGGGACGGTTCTTGGAATCCTTCCAACTGTCTGAAACAATTGTCACCCCTGTCTCAACCCATGAGTCCTTTATAGGCTTCAATTAATCTTCAATCAGCTAGACCTCTTGATCAAACAAGGCGGTGTGTACTTTCTCAAACCCGGGGCCACAATACCCTCTTGGAGTTTCATTGGCAGCCCTCAACATGTCCTTCCAAAATGGAGAGCGAACAACATTAAAGGACAACCCATTTGCCTATAGGCATCTTCCCACCTTAATGCAACAATTTCCCAACTCTTATTTTCAAAAGCAGTTTCTAGTGGTCCCTTTCTTTTGTGTGTAATGGGTATAGATTTTGTCTTAGTGTTTGCTGTAGTAGTAAAAAAGGGGTGATCTTGTGCCATAACATCTGGGGAGGGGGGGTTGCATCCCCCTTGCTTTTTTCTTACTTTTATTGCTATTGAGTTCGGTTGCCCTACATCCTTCTCTCTCTTCTGCTGCTTCATGCTCTTCAATATATTTTAACATGGTTTCATTTGGTATAGGGGTACCTTTTTTGCCAGGGCATTTTTTTGACTCCTCTTATAATGTATCCACACAAATGGCCCACCACACGATAATAAAAATAATTTCTTTCTACACCGCAATCCCAACATCTCCAATGGAATGCACCACCTCCTGGAAGGGGGTTTATAATATCAACATACTTCTATAGAGATGCATTAGAGTGGGGTTCTATTATTTGTTCGGTATTGACTATTGATGAAGAGGTAGATACAATTGCAGTTCGTTTTCCTATGGCAAGAAATCAGATACATGTTCTTTTTATAATTTATATGCAAGAAAATGGAAAATTCTGAAAAAAATGGTAAGATCTTATGAAGAATGAAAGAGAAATGAAAAAAAGAAAAAATAGAACAAAAACAAAAGAAAATGAAACAAGAACTTACCTTTTCCAGCCATTGTGAGCTTGCAAATCTATAGGAATGAGGCACAAACACTTGGAGAATGCCCACAAATCAATCTTTGAACTCCTCCTTGCACAACCAAACTCTTGCTGAACCACTTATGTGCTCTTCCTTAAGTTAAAATAACCTGTTTGGAAACAAAAAATGACAATGAGAGGCCACCGAAAGTAATTCATAACAACCTTCTAGGGTTGTGGATGCCAAAATATTATTAAATTTTGCAAAAAAAACTCATTTTTGTCGTCTGCGGGGTCCAGCAAACAGGCGGGTTTGAACTTGGTTCACTATGTCCGTCGTGGTCCACCCATGTTCGAATTGGGTGGCAAGAAGTTTGAACCCACAGTGAAAAACCTGAACCCTGCCTGAACTAGACATCGAACCGGACTGGAACTTTGAATCAGTTCAAACTTCTGCTGGTCCGGGGAGTGCAGGGACAAACCATGGTAACTTAGTTATAGACTAAACAATCTTCTTGAGTGGGGGAACAAAACACTCATTTCTCTAACCTAACAAAGACCGAAAGAGAGCAAATACAAGAAAGCTCCGAAGTTAAAGAGCTATCTAAGTAGAGAACAACCTGTCTCCTATCCTTTTTGGATAGGACATCCTCCATACTCCAGCGGGACTTTGAGCTATAGCTTCCAAATCTTCTTACTGCAACCTATCCACTTCTGTCCTATGTCCTTTTATCTCTTTGGATTTTTCCAAGAGTTTAAACCTTTCTCCAGATCTTCATACATTCCTAAATTTCTGGAGAGGGAAATCCTGAAGCCCCAGCCAAAATCTATTGAGAGTCATTCTTGCAGAACAGGCCTAAATTTGTTTTTATATCACCATCACACTCCCTTTTCCTGCCCATCCCTTGCCAATCTGTTTTCCATTGTCCCATAGACGGGTTGAGCAGTAACCCCTTCCAAAATAATAGAAACCCCTAGAGGCTTTGAAGGAAGTGCTGAAGGAGACTGTAATTCCTCCAACTAATATATTAATCAGTCATTTCAACTTTTCTGACCCATTGCTAAAATTGAACCAAAGCAGGTTTTGAAGGACAAAAATAAAACATTCTGAAATTTTATATTGTAACTTAATTACATCAAAAAACATATGAAAGATAAATCTTCAAAGTTCACATATTGAAGCCAAGAACCTTGTGCTGATGAAGCACTGATTGTGTGATGCAAAGGTTTAGGGATATTTTCCATAGCACAAATCCTCACAAAATTGTTCTGAAAGCCAACTTGCTTACTATCAAACCTCACAAAATTGCCTTTTCGCACAGTCAATCAAAGCTTGATTTCTCAAACCCAAAGGAAGTTTATAATAACGAAAGAGGGACTTTGGAGATGATTTCAGTTTTGGGGTCAAAAACATTTCCACAGGCACACACACACACACCAACCTTGCTGAACATAAGCCATTGGAGCACAAAGGCTTCTGAAAGTTGTCTTCCTTAAGATTAAATAGGCCAAAAAGAAGCCCTTGGAAGGCAAAGCTAGGGAAGGACCTTTAACTTTGCAATAAATACTCTCTGTCCGTCTGTAACTCTTAGCTACCAATGGCCTTTTGCCCAAACACATGCACACCAAAGAACTACTTTTTTTCTATCTGAAAAACTGTTTGAAATAGTCTTCAGGAATGATCAGCTCTTAAAAATTCTTCAGCCAACTTGACTGGAGTATCTCCTAAGAAAGAGATTCAGGATGGACAACATCCATGTTTAATTCCTAAGGAGAACTGGCAACAACAATTCTGTCAATCTCTCTGTTGACAGCACTATGTTGGGTACATTGAGCCTTTCCCTTTATCCAATAAAATCTTTATCCTGCAGGAAGGCTGTACATTAATGAAAAGGTTGGAAGCATTTTTATAGAGGCTCTTCTAAATTTAAAGCTCCCATGCTTTATGTGGTTTGACAACTCACATTTTTGTTGCCAACAAAAACAGGCCACCCTATTAGGCCTGGATTTATTCTAATTGTTGTTCCTGTAAATTGTCTCTATACTTTACCCAGTTCTGTTCAGGATTCTTTTTTTAACCTGGGCATATCAATAATATTGTTATATACCTCCAATAATCTGATTGCAATTATACCTGATTAATTGTGAATTATGGAGCCAGCCAATTTCTCTCTGAGAAAAATGCTTGGTTCACGAAAAATTGACCCAATTTCAAATGATATATTGTGTTTAAATCGTGCTAAAATCATGTTAAAATCCTTAAAAATACAACAAAATAGTGAAAACAATCGTTGGAAAAACCTGCAAAGCCTTTAAAAAAATTGCTGAATTACTAAATCGCTAGAAAATAGGGCTAATTCCAGAACAAAGGCCAGCATGGAAACAATTTGTTATTTTCTCGTTTAGTTTTCTATCTAACCTCTAAAAAATCCTAAATAGAGAAGCAATGGCTGTCATCAACCAATTTTGAAAGGGCATTAATCTTCCTCATCCCAGAGCGCATGTGACAGTGTTGAAGCAGATGATGGAGTTGCTCTACACTCCTTCAATATGACTGGAGCTCTCTGCACTCCCTCCCCATGGATTCAGATGTATACAAGTATCTAATAAAAAATATTATACACTAATTTAAAATTTTTAACCGTTATGACTGTTATAGATGGTACTATGATGAGGAAGTAGCCAACTTCTATAGTTTATAGTTTATAATAAAGAAGTTTCAAAATTTAAATTTTTCTTCACAATTAATATTTTTTAATAGTTATATTGATTTTGGAATGATGTTTCGAAGATGCGAAGTGGTCCCAATAGTTTGTTGCAAAAACGATGTTTGTAGACAAAGGAAGTATGTGAAGCTTATTGTAACCCCTTCTGTAAGAGGATGTGCGAAGCAACAACAATTATTATGTTTCATAAGTACTTCAGTAATGCTTTTAGCACTAATTTGTAAATGAGGATGTGTAATACTTCCTAATACCCATATTGTATACATGTTTCTAAATTTCCATTTTTTGGCCAAGGCTGGAGGTTCTTTTGGCCCAACTCTTTTCTACCAGTGCCCCTAGTGAATCAGGTTGTGAATAGGCTTAATGTTAATAAAAATCATCTGGCTACGGTCCTCTACCTACAACAAATTTTTTTTCATTAACAGTTATGTAGTAAATTAAAATTTAAAACAATGTAAAATTTATAATGCACATATGTAATTTTATTATTTACATTGGTCTCAACCTAAAATAGTAGTTGCAAGCTAAGGATTACCAAAACCAGTGGCTTGCTAAACCTTTACTTCAACGAAACAAATTTATTTTCTTGGATTCTACCCCAGATAAAGAACTTAGCAATTGCCATTATGGAATATAAAGCATTGCATTTGTGGATTATAGTTTGATAAGCTTCCTAAAATATTAGATCACCCCTACTAAACTCCTCACCTCATGGCAATGAAAGCCTTGGATCATTGCAAAACGGCTTCCACATTTAATAAATTCCTAGCAGTAGCCAGATTGCTGTCTGATAAATTTTGATCCCAGTTACTTCATAGACTTCGCGAATATTTGATCCCAGACAACTATTTGGTGACTGCCCTCTTAAAAAGTAAATTATTTTGATCTAAGTTACTTCATAGACTTGGCTAATATTTGATCTCAGACTAAGACAACTATTTGGTGACTGCTCTCTTAAAAAGTTAACTGAATACTTGTCTATGGAATCAGCAATATGAATATAAATTGACAAAATCTATTTTTTTCAGTTCATTTTGATCCCTATAACTTCATAGACCTAGCTAATTTTTCATGTCAGACTTAGCCAACTATTTGGTGATTGCCCTCTTAAAATTTTTCACTTGAGTATATTCCTATCTAATGAGCACTGTGAACATTGAATATAAATGACAAAATCTCGTTTATACAATTAATGAATCAAACTCTTTTATTTGCTCTATATATCTCTATGCTATGGAAACATCCTTAAGTTTTAAATAAATTTAATTCGTCTCATTTTCGACAATTTTTTACATTTTCTGAATCTGATTGTTTCCCGATTCTTATGGTTTGCCAATGTTTTCCCCAAATTTTTAATGCTTCTGTGAGCGAGGCTATTCATTCAATAATGGAACCGAAGATAAGCAACATGTTGATTAAATTCAGATGTTAACAAGGCATGCAACAGGGTTGAATGGTGCTTCTTCCTGACAGTTAATGGAGAGATTTGACTTTTGCAGAAGATGGCTGGATGATATTTTTTATTGTATTTTGACTATGTAAATTTCTGTTGTGGTCAATGAACCTCTTAGTGGTCTTTTTAATACATCTGAAGGATTACAGCAAGGAGTTCCATTGTCCCCATTTCTATTTGTAGTGCAGGGTTTTGGAAGATGAAAGGAGATTTTAGTGGCAAGTGGGGTAGAGTAAATTACACATGCACAATTTGCAGATGATATGATGGTCTTCAAGGAGGTTAGTGTACAGGAGGTGGAGATCATCAAGGACACACTTGATTAGTATAGCTGGTGCTTTGGATAGATAATCAGCAAAGACAAACTGAAGATATTCTTCTTCAATACTAGCAAGAGGTGGCAGCAACAAATTGGATAGGTTCTGGGGTCCATAGTTACATTGGTTCCAGCCAAGTATATGGGAGCACCCAATTTTAGTGGGGCAGCTTGGACAAAACTATGAAGTGAAGTTATTGAACAAAATCAGAGCGAAGCTTACGCATGGAAAGGAAGATGGCTAACACTCACCAGAAGGGTCGGCATGATGGAGGTAGTGTTAAGTGCAATAACGATCTTTGTCATGTATATTAGATCTTTGATGGGGAAAGCGACCTCCATTTTGGAAGGATCTTGGAAGAAATTCCTATAGGAGGTGGCAATGAAAACAAGAAAATTACACTGGTTCATTGGGATAAGGTAACTAGTCTAGTTGATTGTAGGGGTGGGGGTGGGAAAAGGATTTAGGGGTGCAGAATAGAGCACTAGATGCCAAATTGGTATGGAAAATGTTAACATCCCCTAATAAGCAGCTGCTACATAGTAATACGAAATAAATATCTCAATAATATAGACCCAAGTGAAATCCCCACATTACCTTTCGTAGTGGCGGTTTGGCTGTTTGGAGGTTTATGTGGGATTGTCACTTACTGAATCATCTTGCATGGTGCATTAACAATGGGAAGATGGAGGATTTTTGGTTTGATTTGTGGAGTGGCAATAAGCCTTTGGATTCTGACTTTGACTTCACAACTTTAGAAGAGATACTACAATCTTAATACCTGAAAGTGGAGTATTACATCCAAACTGTGTAAGGGCAGGGTAGAGTAATATGGATTAACATAAGTGACATCTAGGGAATAAAAGAGATAAGGACAAGTTTAGAGAGGAATTGGGAAACAAGAGGTCATAGTGCAACTCACTGGATGGCATAATATGATGTATGGTGAAGTCTGGACAATATTTTGCACGTTTGGGGTAACTTGTTGCAAAAACTATCCAAATGGTTCATGAGTATTCGATATGGCTGAAAGAACTATGTTGGGCTTTCACATGGATTGCATGCTCCATCGTAGCATTCTCACTTGGGAAGGGCTACAAAAGATAAGATAAATGGGCCAAGTCAGTGTGTTTTTTGAAGTAGGTTGAGGAGACCACAAATCATCTTATGATTAATTGTATGCTTTCGGAGAGATATTGGAATTGGCACTTGTGGCAGGAATGAAACAATTGGCTTTTCAACAATACAAAAGCACTACTGGAAGAAGTGATTGAGAAGATGCAACACAGTCTAAAGAGATAGAAAAATTACAATCAAAGGTAGCTCCCATTTTGCACTCTGGGATATAAAGATCAATAAAATATAGACTGATCTCAAAGTCTCGACTCAATGTGGGATAGGAAATTAGAGATCAAACCCGATGGATGGGCACCCTGACTAGAAAATAAAAAATCAATTTTGACAAGGTTGCTAAAGAAAACCTTGGTCGTGCTTGATATGGGTGCATAACAAGGGGTGCTCAAGGAAAGATGGTTTGGGCAATATTTGGTCAGAGGGATTGGTACAAATATTTAGGCTGAAATTAGGGCAATAAATTGAGGGTTCGGGGAGTGCAGACATAGTAACGAGACTCGCTGTGAGTTGGGCGAGTCAAGTTACCTCAGCGAGGTCAAAATGACCCGTGACCCTGACTCGGTAGGTCAACTGAGCTGACTCGCGTAACTCGGCTGACTTGGCTAACTCGGCTTGGTGACTCGGCTTACTCATGTGACTCGGCTGATTTTTAATTTTTGTTTTCAAAATTTTTTTAATACATCTAAAATTTGCCTTTGTACTTACGTAATCGATGTGTGTTTTATATGTGATCAAATTACATTCTATATTATGATGTTATTGTGTCTCTAAGCTTTATTCAATAATGGGTGCATGGAATTAATTTAAATCCTAAAAAAGCTCTAAATTTCAAGGGTTTTCACTTTGCCAAGTCACTGCTGAGTCACAGGCAAGTCCGAGCCGGGTCACGAGTCAAGTTACCCTTGCCGAGTTCGAGCCGGGTCTGAGTCTCGTTACTTTGAGTGCAGGAGTAGGGGCAATAAGGTGGTTGACATTGAAGGAGACTTAGTGACGTGTAATTGCAGTTAGGAAGTGTTCTACACCAAATTGGAAATTGATGAGAGCAGTGTGTAGAGCTTGGGATGTCTTGGAAAATTTAGACTTTTCCATACGACATGTATATCCGGGGGCCATAAGGTGGTGGACCTATTGGCAAATGATCGCATTGAAGTGGAAGCAAGGGAAATTGTAGATGTGATGCTTGAGAGATGGACTAGTTTGAACAAAGTTACTTTTGAGAACATGGTTTGGATGATGATCTAACTATGTTGTTAGACAACATTTTAGTAGCACCCCATTTGATTGATTAGGCGCAAGGCTGCAAAAATGACTCTCAATGCAATCATATTCATAGGTAGTAGGGGGTGCAATTGGAATATTGAGACTATTGAGATCTTTAGATAGTTGATGGAGATTATGATGTGATCTTGAAAGACACTTGTATTTTTTGAGCATATTGCTTGCCTGGATACTTGAGGGATGAGAGGTGAGAAGAATGCAATTCAATGCCAAGCTTCTTGTAAATAGTTTGACTAATGGGGGTTGATTTTGAAGTGTAATGCCAGTGTGTTGTGGAGTCCTAGGAAGAGCAAACATCAGCCATATTTCGACTGAGAGATGATGAGGCTTGAGAGGCAATCATTAAGGAGATGGGTGCAATGGCTTGGTTTTAGGGGCACATCCATGATGGTTTGGTCTTCAAATCTCTCTTCTCGGTAGTTGTCCAAGTACTAAAATAATGCAGTAGATGAAGCAATTGATCTTCTTCCAATGTAGCATGTGTTAGTAGTGATGGTGGTCATTGTAATCTGGAGGTTGAAGTGTAAGAAGACTGTTTGGTTCTACCTTGTTTAACTAGCACTGCTAGATGGTTGTTTTTGCAATTTTATATTTTTTGGGTTTCATGTTTTTTTGCTTTTTGAAAATATAAATATATTGAATGCATGAAATCAAACTAACTTTTGGAACAATGCACAAATTACTCCTCTTATTTCAATTCTGGAAATAAATTACGTGCAGTGATCAACTAATATTATGAGGAATAAATTTATTGTGATTAGATAAATTAGGAATAAGATCGTAGCTTTGATTTATTGGCTCAAAATGGATCATTGGATTTGTTTGAAAGCAATTAATCCTTAGGTGCCAATGCTAAATGAACAAATGGCACTCAAAGCCCCAAAATGTGCCTTCTCATACACCAGTTTCCTCCCTTATAGGTTCACAAGGCTTCGATATTCAAGCGCTGCCGTCATTAATTCATACACTGATCATACTAGGCTGCAATTTGAACCCCCTTTCTGTCTCTTGCCTCTTTGTTATCAATATAAACAAAAACTATGTCGAAAAAACCCAAAGCATTTATCAATAAACACAAGCATGGCCTTTGAGAAAAGCCATAGCCAATTGCACAATTCATTGGATCTTGCACCAATGCAGACTGCTCAGAACTGGAAGCAATTATGATTCTCCAAGCATTAAACTTCTACAAACCCTTGTCTGTAACAACCAGTTTATCCCAGGTCTAATTTAACATTTAACATAAGCGTAGAATTCAGTTATAACTTTGATTTCATAGGAAGGCAATTACATCATTCATGTTCATGTGAAGAAGATTTATCGTTAAAATCAGTTAAACAAAATTTCTTATCTAATTACTTGAAATACCATTAAATGAAATAACTTCAGAAATTGAAATCACATACCTCGGAAAACTGAGACCGGAAAATCAACTAAGTATGCTTCTGCAACCACCCGGGTTAGTCCACAAATATATTATAACAATTTCTCAAATCGACTGCTATCTCAAAAATCATTTGATGAATACCACTAAATACCATTATAACTAAAATTAGGGCATCACATATCATCTTACCAATTAGGGCATCAATTACCATCGGTTTATTTAGGGCTTTTGGTACTGCTTTACCACTTAGGGCTTCCGCGACCACGGATTCAATTTAGGGCTTCCACGACAACGGATTTATCTAGGGTTTTCGCGACGACGGATTCAATTTAGGGCTTCCCCAACCATGGATTCAACTAGGGTTTTCGATACCACGGATTCAGTTAGGGCTTCCATTACCACCATTTCAATTAAGGTTCCAGCTGTCACACAATCAATTAGGGCTTCGGATTTCTTTTCCTTCTGATTGCTTATCTATGACAATTTCTCAAAATTAGATAATTACTTATACTCAATATTGAGTAAAATGATGATAACAATGAAATACCTCAATTTAATCTTACTTTCTCATAAACAAAAATGATAATACCTGTTTCCGATAGACAATTGATTTCATGGCTTATCTCTGTTTGACGCATATCTGATATCTTGAGAGAGGTGAAACATTGCCAGGGGCTTTACCACCCAACCTCGGACCACAATATATCCCCACACGATCTCTTAACGAGAAAGGCCCTCCTTACCTGGAATTGACAGGGAACATCTTACCATTCACTGGGCATCATGATATATAACACGCTATACGACTTGGCAGCAGAAAATCATCATAATAGGAATATGCATGAGCTATTATTAATGATATGTATTAAAATGTCATAACTGATATTACTGATTCTTATTGTTGATGAATCTTTCCTCACGCCCCCTCAATCTCATCATGCCTCCAAGCCCGTGATTTCCAGGTGCTTGTTTAGTATCAATAAATTCACTCTTGCAGGGTATGAATGTTTGTAATACATTCTAAACTGAATATCCATATCTTTTATACATATTTAATACTCTCTTATGAATAAAGAAACATTTATGGTTTGAGATGGTTTTCCAAGAACAAGAATTCTTTTACTGACCATCTCAATTTAGTCTACAATTGTATTAATGAAAAAGAGACACATTGAACATTCTTGATTCAACAGTTGCATTAGAAAGAAAAACACGATTGGCCATTCTAAATTTGGCAACATTCTTACTGGTCTCCTACGCTTATATCTCCGACCAATTTTCAATATCTATATCCTTGATAAACAAATTCTCAATACACACAGATACAACGGATGAACTCATATTATGTCCAACTTACAACTAGAAAAGAACAACTCATTGCACTCACTAACCATCAACAAATCTTTAGTTCGATGTCTCCTCGGTGCCTGAACCGTTACATCTTACACTTATTCATATGATTGAGACTCTACATACTCAGAATTTCCTTGGTATTCAGGGTTGATATTTATTATTGCTTTTGCTTGTTTGATAATAGAGCATTTCATGACACAAACTACAGATTAATGGCAGGGTTTGTTAAAAATATAATCCTTATTCAAAGGTATATTTGAATTAAGTGTTGGAAATTGGTAATAACCGACAATGTTTAAGATGGAAACATAAGTTTTACTACTTCCATAATTGGCTTCTATCAAAAGATCATCTTTCTAATAAACAGCTAAGTAATCAAGCTCTGTTGGCATTATTCTATTATTCTGAGCACAAGAAAAAGATCAAGACTCTAATCTGTGCACTTTGTATCAACTCGACTCAGAATGAGGATAGAAAAAGATGAAAAACGTGAGTGAAAGGAAATGAATTCGATTTTAGACACCCTTACTTGGCTCTGATTTACGGTGCGTCCAGTCTGGTGAATGTCTACCGAATTTTCGTCGCTCAGGGATGTGTAGGATAGATTCACGTAAGCTCAGATATTTGGTGTCGTGGTAAATCAGATTGATGCTGAAGGCATTGATTGCTTGGGGGAGAAAGGTCGACTAGATATCTTACGACAGAACACTTCCAAGGATTGGACAAACTCGGGTTAATGAAAGTCAGAACTTTGTGATTATGGCAGAAAGCAAGAGCAGACGGGAATGTTGTTGCCCCCATTCGAAAATGACAAAGGCAATATAAAAGATATTAATCGGCTTTTCATCTTCTGCTGTTACAAGACTCTAATGCGATTTGAATTTCCATCGATTGGAAATATGAAACGTTGGAACAAAGGTGAAAAAGTTTTATTAGTATCATTAAATGTTATATTATTATAATTCGAAAATTTATTAAAAACTTGTAAGTATTTTTTTTAAAACATCAATCTATTAATTTATTAAAAGATGCCAAAGTATTTTTATATTCAAATGGACATGTATAAACTATTATTAAAAATATAATATGACAAAAGATAATTAAAAATCTTTTAAGAATACGTTTATATTTAAACTTAATTAATTATTAACAACTCATGCAGTTCCAGAGATGAACCCTGTTACAAATCGCTTGGTCCTCTACTTGTCTATCCAATGATGGTGATGCCCTGCCTAATTCTTTTCTGACAGTGCTTCCACCCCCTTCGACAAGCTCCCTGCAAGAAATTTCTCTGTAATTAAATTATAAATTATAAATAATTATATTAGTTAACCTTTCGTCTTAATTCCATGAATTCGCGATTAACGAATAACTAGCATGTCATCTTCACTTGAAATCATAACGACTAACTATCTTACGATTTTGCCAAATCAAATTAAACTACCAACTGACTTCATGTGAACTTCAATGTCTATATTTCAAACTAGGTCAAAAATTGGGATGTAACATACCATTCCCCTTGAGGTTCATCGTCCTCGATGAACTAAAAAGTGCAACGATCATTATAAAGGAGTATTTTAAAATTGAAATGTAACGTACTATTCCCCTTGTGATTCATCGTCCTCGATAACCTCTGTATTGTAGATACTAAAAGAATATTCCACATACAAAATATATATATATATATAACATTGTGATATCATTTCTTTTCTCAATTGGGTCAGAATGAAAATCATAATCAAACCTCAAGATCCATTTTTTTTACTTTACAGTTTCCAAAAAGATTCTTGTATGGTAATATAAAATTAAACACGCACTCACCTGAGTTCACTTTACTGTAACGATGGTCATCTCAGCATCGGTTGAGTTGATTCTGTATCATATTCCTGTCATACTTATGTAGGCACTCACCATATGATTAGTTCAATTTCAATTTGATATCTTTATTTAAGAAAATTTTCAGGGTTCAATGCTTGAAAGTAGGATAAGCATTCAAAACTGAAATTCTTCAATCAGCAAGTCTAGATCATAACTTGATCATAATTTAAGTCACTCATACGTACCATCTGACACATAGTCCTCATTAATGGTTAGATCATCCTTGTAACTTACAGATTACTTGTAAGAGGTTAGTGAATCCATGTTTTTCCATCTTGGCCTTAAAGCCCAATATTTCATTAGAATAATCATTTCATGGTAGAATATCTCCAAAACAATATACAAAAGCTCAATAAGTAAAGTCAAATTCGCATGTGTATTATATATGTATAACAATGTGTCAAAGGGTAAAAACATGATATACTAAGCAAGCTCATTAAATCAAGATCATAAGTATCTAAAACAATTCATAAGATTCTCATCATTCAATTGTAAATACTTGGAAATTCATCCTTTCCACTACTATGATTCAAGCTTCCGTGCCCATCTCATCAAAAGTTTACATCTGTAAACAAACATTGCTAGTTCCAACTCCTTACTGGAGCACATAATGATCTTTTCATTTAACCAACATTAAAAAGAATCATGGTTCACAGTTTTGTTTTCATTCAATTCAGGTTCAAATTGGTAACAATTTATTTCTTTCATTAATCTGGGTCGACAAACCCGTTCATTGTGGATTTAGATATCATTTTATCAAGATTATAAACTGTGTTTGGATTGCGCAAGTCTAGGCATCGGGACCCTTTTAATCTTCTCATTCTCGACAAAGAATGAGCCTCCCACCAGGGATAATACATATGTAACATTCTGGTCCTGCCACTGAGTAATCAGGTGGGTTGAAGTCCCAACAATTATTCGACAAAATAACTAAAGCATCAGGACAATCAACAAGATCAATTGTTCCGACAAATCTGCCTAATTCCACCCTGGCCAAGGATTTCAAAATTTGGGTCGTCAAACCTGATCTCCACCACTCAGCTTGCCAATCGTTTTTATCTTTTTTTAATTGTTTATACATTTGTTCACTTAATATCATTTCAGCCTTCCTGGCTATTCTGAATGATTTTCCAGTGCGTTTTCCCAGTTTTGATTGCAATATTCGGATATCCAAAAATAAATCTTTTTCAACATTTACATTTTCAGTTTCTTAGAAACAGTGCTGGACCCAAGGTTTCAGGGTTGAACCCAGCGCTCTGATACCATATGTAACAACCAGTTTATCCTAGGTCTAATTTAACATTTAACATAAGCGTAGACTTCAGTTATAACTTTGATTTCATAGGAAGGCAATTACATCATTCATGTTCATGTGAAGAAGATTTACTGTTAAAATTAGTTAAACAAAATTTCTTATCTAATTACTTGAAATACCATTAAATGAAATAACTTCAGAAATTGAAATCACATACCTCGGAAAACTGAGACTGAAAAATCAATTAAGTATGCTTTTGCAACCACCCGGGTTAGTCCACAAATATACTATAACAATTTCTCAAATCGACTGCTATCTCAAAAATCATTTGATGAATACCACTAAATACCATTATAACTAAAATTAGGGCATCACATATCATCTTACCAATTAGGGCATCAATTACCATCGGTTTATTTAGGGCTTTTGGTACTGCTTTACCACTTAGGGCTTCCGCGACCACGGATTCAATTTAGGGCTTCTGCGACAACAGATTTATCTAGGGTTTCCGCGACGACGGATTCAATTTAGGGCTTCCCCAACCATGTATTCAACTAGGGTTTCTGATACCACAGATTCAGTTAGGGCTTCCAATACCACCATTTCAATTAAGGTTCCAGCTGTCACACAATCAATTAGGGCTTCGGATTTCTTTTCCTTCTGATTGCTTATCTATGACGATTTCTCAAAATTAGATAATTACTTATATTCAATATTCAGTAAAATGATGATAACAATGAAATACCTCAATTTAATCTTACTTTCTCATAAACAAAAATGATAATACCTGTTTCCGATAGACAATTGATTTCATGGCTTATCTCTGTTTGATGCATATCTGATATCTTGAGAGAGGTGAAACATTGCCAAGGGCTTTACCACCCAACCTCGGACCACAATATATATCCCCACATGATCTCTTAACGAGAAAGGCCCTCCCTACCCGGAATTGACAGGGAACATCTTACCATTCACTGGGCATCATGATATATAACACGCCATATGACTTGGCAGCAGAAGATCATCATAATAGGAATATGCATGAGCTATTATTAATGATATGTATTAAAATGTCATAACTGATATTACTGATTCTTATTGTTGATGAATCTTTCCTCACGCCCCCTCAATCTCATCAGGCCTCCAAGCCCGTGATTTCCAGGTGCTTGTTTAATATCAATAAATTCACTCTTGCAGGGTATGAATGTTTGTAATACATTCTGAACTGAATATCCATATCTTTTATACATGTTTAATACTCTCTTATGAATAAAGAAACATTTATGGTTTGAGATGGTTTTCCAAGAACAAGAATTCTTTTACTGATCATCTCAATTCAGTCTACAATTGTATTAATGAAAAAGAGACACATTGAACATTCTTGATTCAACAGTTGCATTAGAAAGAAAAACACGATTGGCCATTCTAAATTTTGCAACATTCTTACTGGTCTCCTACGCTTATATCTCCGACCAATTTTCAATATCTATATCCTTGATAAACAAATTCTCAATACACACAGATACAGCGGATGAACTCATATTATATCCAACTTACAACTAGAAAAGAACAACTCATTGCACTCACTAGCCATCAACAAATCTTTAGTTCGGTGTCTCCTCGGTGCTTGAACCGTTACATCTTACACTTATTCATATGATTGAGACTCTACATCCTCAGAATTTCCTTGGTATTCAGGGTTGATCTTTATTACTGCTTTTGCTTGTTTGATAACACAGCATTTCATGACACAAACTACAGATTAATGGCAGGTTTTGTTAAAAATATAATCCTTATTCAAAGGTATATTTGAATTAAGTGTTGGAAATTGGTAATAACCGACAATGTTTAAGATGGAAACATAAGTTTTACTACTTCCATAATTGGCTTCTATCAAAAGATCATCTTTCTAATAAACAGCTAAGTAATCAAGCTCTGTTGGCATTATTCTATTATTCTGAGCACAAGAAAAACATCAAGACTCTAATCTGTGCACTTTGTATCAACTCGACTCAGAATGAGGATAGAAAAAGACGAAAAACGTGAGTGAAAGGAAATGAATTCGATTTTAGTATACCCTTACTTGGCTCTGATTTACGGTGCGTCCAGTCTGGTGAATGTCTACCGAATTTTCGTCGCTCAGGGATGTGTAGGATAGATTCACGTAAGCTCAGATATTTGGTGTCGTGGTAAATCAGATTGATGCTGAAGGCGTTGATTGCTTGGGGCAGAAAGGTCGACTGGATATCTCACTGCAGAACACTTCCAAGGATTGGACAAACTTGGGTTAATGAAAGTCAGAACTCTGTGATTATGGTAGAAAGCAAGAGCAGACAGGAATGTTGTTGCCCCCATTCGAAAATGACAAAGGCAAAATAAAAGATATTGATCGGCTTTTCATCTTCTGCCGTTACAAGACTCTAATGTGATTTGAATTTCCATCGATTGGAAATATGAAACGTTGGAACAAAGGTGAAAAAGTTTTATTAGTATCATTAAATGTTATATTATTATAATTCGAAAATTTATTAAAAACTTACAAGTATTTTTTTTAAAACATCAATCTATTAATTTATTAAAAGATGCCAAAATATTTTTATATTCAAATGCACATGTATAAACTATTATTAAAAAAATAATATGACAAAAGATAATTAAAAATCTTTTAAGAATATGTTTATATTTAAACTTAATTGATTATTAACAACTCATGCAGTTCCAGAGATGAACCCTGTTACAAATCGCTTGGTCCTCTACCTGTCTATCCAATGATGGTGATGCACTGCCTAATTCTTTTCTGACAATGCTTCCACCCCCTTCGACAAGGTCCCTACAAGGAATTTCTCTGTAATTAAATTATAAATTATAAATAATCATATTAGTTAACCTTTCGTCTTAATTCCATGAATTCGCGATTAACGAATAACTAGCATGTCATCTTCACTTGAAATCATAACAACTAACTATCTTACCATTTCGCTAGATCAAATTAAACTACCGACTTCATGTGAACTTCAACGTCTATATTTCAAACTAGGTCAAAAATTGGGATGTAACATTGTCTCCAATTTCTCTTCACACAATTCAATAACATCAAATGCATAGAATGCTCGATATTTTGGCTTATATGTTTCCCAAGTGCAAATTCTATCATGAGTCTTCAAGAATACACGTCACATGATTTAAAGGTGTATTTGCTATTGTTTAAGTTTGAATTATAATATTAAATTATATGCCTCTCCAAAGCCAGGCACCAGAAATCAAATAAATTAATCAGAACTTGGTGCCAAACTTTATAATAAGCTTTTAACATTATTATTAATTAAGTAAAACTTAATTAATAATCTAATAATCAAATTATTAGCTTATTAATTTCTCTTAGTGGTCAACTCAAATTCTAAATGTCCACTGTCGGAGCCAAACACCTAAGTGCCTTGTCGAATATAATGACTAGACAAAATTGACTTACTATAACTAGTAAGCCCCTCACCAAATGAAAAATGTAGAGATAGGAAGCTGATCCCAAATATCACTGAAGAGAAGTATAGTCACCTTTGTTAAGGGTAACAACAAAAACCAGAGACTCTCAAACCATAATATTAGCCCACAAGGGTTGCAATGATGGGCAAACAACTTAACCACTAATTGGCTAAAAAGGGGACATTACATAAAGGAAAGAAGACTCTTATACAAAAAGCATGGAAACTATTTAGGAATAGAGTGAAGAAGATAGTGTTGGCTCCTGATTTGATAGAATTTTAACTATCAAGAAGCTGAAACAAGATAGTACTAGCTAATTCCTATGATTGATGCACTTGAATAGAACATGGGCCAATTGACAAGGTGACACTCCTACTGCACTTTAGGCTCTGCAAAATCTAGGCAGGTAGACCTTGGATTCATACAACATAACTAGTGCTAAACACATTTTTGAATCCAAACAAAGCAGATAATACCCCAAAATCTTCTATACTTATGCAATTAGATAGGTGTGCAATAGCCTAATTACCCACCCTATAAATCCACAAGCTAAGTGAGGGTCCACAATCAATTCTTAAAACATGAAAGGGAAACAAATTTTTGATATTTGAAGATTCAACAAGAACCAGATGTAAAACAACAAAAAACATGTAATCTCCCAGCTAAGAACAACTTCTTATCTACATTGGGCCACTGAGTCATAAAACACTTCACATAGCATATCAAACTTGATCAAATAGCTTAGATCTAAGAAACAATGCTTTGCATGATTTCCATATGAGTTATCTTGAATCAACCTTCTTATCAAATCCTTGTGCAAGCTTGATTTATCTGCAACTCCTATTAAGCATTTAATTGATCCATTGAATCAAAGCATAAAAAGAATGTGCATATCTCACAGAAGACAACAAGTGAGCTAAACCCTTGGTTCATCCACATGAAATAAAATCAAGAAACACATAGGATAGATCTGAAACAAGACTTTATTTCCTTTAATTTCTTTGCTATCTCTGGTATACAATGCAAGAAAATGGTTCAATAAACTAAAAAAACTAACATAGATTCAACTACTTTCCATTATTTTCTCAAGGAAAATGTACATCTGCTGTTCATACACAAAGAAATCCTGAAGAATGGTGGAAACACAAGCTGGAAACTTGTCCAAACACTTGGATCCAACCGGGTACGTTAAGAAAGAAAGAGAAGATATAGGAGAATGAAGAGGGTCGGATCTGATCTTTAGATGCCAAATATCACCATCATTCTTCATCTACCACTGAAGCAAAGCTTTTCTCCTCTCTCTTCAACTGTAAATTCAAAATCAAATCTCATCATTTTCAATAGCAAACTTGCAAAATACCTCTCCAAATGATGATGAGAAAACCCCTTTGAAACTGCCCCAAAAAATTCATAACTGCTGCTAAAACCCTTGCCAAACTTCCCTCTAAATGGATGGGAAAGCAAAATAACACTGCTGATAGACTCGTCTCCAAGTTTGGGACAAACCCACTTCATTTTCCTAGAAACTGATTTTGAATTGCTATGGAAGAAACAAAAATAGTGCAGGCGACAGTTAAATTAAAAAGTATTAATTATTATCATTAACTACCAAAAATTCACCCTCTATTGTTTGAGGGGTTCATTTTCAAATGGATGTTTGGAAGGTCATGAAAGAAAGAAATATTTAATTCAAAGGAAGCAATAATTCAGCCATCCGCTATGTATTAAGTGATTAATATATATAGCAGCGGTGGAATTCAGAGTATGTATAGTTTGATGACACTATGTTGGTTAACAGTTTGTCTTGATATTTTGGTTTATACCTTAACTCTTGACTTGCCCAATGGCTTATGGAAAACAAAGAAGTTAACAACAGAATGGGTTAGTGCAGTAATCTATCAAAGACCCCTGAATTGAAAGGTACAACTCCCTTATGAGTGCAAGATATGCAATGAATTTCTTTCGGGTTTTGGGGGTATGCTCTTAACCAGAGAGCAGAAGAGGCAAAAACCAAGTTACTCAGCACCTTAAAACAACCTAGGCAAGAAGGGGGATTAACCCACAAAATGCAATCTACTTAGACTAACAATGCAAAGAAAAGGAGATGCAAAACTAACTACGACAAGAGGAAGAAAGGAAACATAGTGAAATAAGTAATTCCTGGATTATGCAGTTAGCCAATGTTTTGACAATACCCAAATTGTCTATCCCTCAGCTACTCCACACACCAGTTTTCGCCTTCCTTATGCAATGAACTAAGCTAAACACACAAACCACAACGAGCAACAAAGATAACAGAAGACATGCTTATGTTGAAGAGAGTAAGGCATACAATCCATTGAACGAAGGAAACAGAGCGAAGTTCATTCACATTCATTCAACTTTTAATATTAACACATTCATTCCATAAACTCAAACTGAACTAAGTGAACAACAAAACTTAATATGAACTTAGAGTCTCACACAGTAGTCCCAGCTATAGGGGTTTGCCCAAAGTAAATTTTGCCGATCATATTAACTTCAATAAAGATTATGTTTATAGGCCTTCTCAAAATGGTCGGTTACGTTGAATGATTGCTTCACAGAGCATCTCTGAACAAAAAGACTAACAATAGGACAAGCTTGAATCATTGTCTGTTACAGAGATTAGCAAAATGCTAATAATGGTTAAAATTAGAAAATAGAAGAAGAAGAATGACAAATGTCTGGAAAAGCATCAGAACATCATGTCTTCTTAGAAGTAACCGATTTAAATCTATAAGCTTTCATGGTTTCAGTTACTTTATCTAGTTCTTCAACACCTGGAATGAGGATATTGTCGGCTCGGAACATCCAACAGTCATGCATTTCCATTAGTTCATCAATTCTGGCCACCCTTGATTGGAACTTCTCCATTTCTCTCCTTATGACTGCATCCATTGTTGAGAGTTCCTGGATTTTGGACACTTGGAAGTTGAGGGGGTCAATTGCTTCGTCGAAAAATGCCAGGAACTTGGACTTCATTCTCTCAATGTCCACGAGCTTGCCATTAGTAAACACAAAGGACCCTGTGTGCAAGATCTTCAAATATTGAAACAACTTTTAAATGATCTTTTGCACCAGGTCGTGCACATCCTTGAGTTCATTTGCAGATCTCACAGAGCTTTCTATGACAAACTCCAAGGATTGCTTCCAATGGAATAGTGTCTCTTTGCTAGTCTTCAGAATCCCGTGAGCAATGGCCACATTAGTCTTCGTGTCTATCACTTCTTGTAGAAGGGCCAATTGCTCTGTCAGTTCGTTTGCTGCCTTCTGTATGGTTGTTTAATGATCTAAAGCTGCCTCTTTGAGCTTGTGAGCGTCTAGCGCTAGGCTTCCCAAGTTTTCAACTAATGGGGGACCTTGAGCCTTGATTTGATCGACCCATGCTCAACCTACCTCCCCGAATTGTCTTTCTTGTTGCAGTTTGAGGAGTAATTTCTTGTTCTCCTTTGCATAAGGGTCAAATTGACTGGAAGAAGTACTCCCAAGTGCAAACTTTATGTACTCCACTAGCTCTCTGTTTGAGGCCTTTAATATCTCCTCTACTCTTAGCTCTTCCAACTTGTCCTCAATCTTCTCATTAGTTGACTTCCACATGTTCACCATGGAGTCGTGAACTGGAATGCCAAGATCTAATGTTCTGATTCGGAAGTCATCCTTTGAGAGCTCATGAAATCTTCCTTCTTTTTGAGGCTCAACAATCTCAACTAGCATGTGGCCAATCGTTGAATCTGTAGCTAGTGCAAGAATTGTTTTCTGTTTCTTTGTCTTCTTTGATGGTTGAGAGGAAGTGACCTGTGGGATCAAGTCCTTTGATGGGGCTGCATACTCATATCTCCTCTTCTTCCTATCAATGGTCTCTTCAAGCCAAGACTCTGTAGAGAGCACATTGATAGCAGATTGCAATGCAGAGGGGTGGAACAACTTCCTCGGAATTAATGGAGTTGGCTTGCTTTGGAAAGCAAGAGGAAAGGCAACTACTTTGGTTATCGAAAGGGCTAGAGTATCCCCTTGTTGAGATGCTTCCTGTTCCTGGCCATCCATGGGATTAGTATCACCATCTAAATTGATGACTTGAACATTAGCCACTGATTTTTCTTGTTCCTTTCCCTTATCCTTGTCATCCTCTTTCTCTCCAGTCTTCCCAATATTTGGAAGAGGGCCAACCTCGCAAGTAGGGGTGAGTGGCACATTCATTTTTGGAGGTTGGTCTCCACCTTGGCCAATAGACTATAATGGCCCTGCAGATGTTGATGTAGTAGCTGTAGTAGTGGTTGCTGCGACTGACTGGGCGGCTCCAATAGATACTCCACTCGTAGAACTAGTGCTTCTAGTCCTTTTCTTCCATGCTCGGGTCCACTCCACCCACTTGTTAGTTCTCTTGATTATACCTTGCATGAGAACCTCCATGGTGTCAATGACTGGGTCTATGGGTGGGATTGACAAGATTGGTGTGCCCTTGATCTTTTCATAAGATGTGGGGTGTATGTAAGCTCCATCATCTACAAGGTTAGAAACATCCACAAAATTATTATATAACTTGATTTCATCAATGGTTAGTTGCGACCAAAATCTCTCCCGAGTTTGGTACTCATTAAGACAGCCAGACCAAAAATCTTCAATATCCAGGACATGCCCATAGGCATATCCCAACTTCAGATGATCTCTTACAAAGTTAATTGGATCATATTGAGCCCTGAGCACCTCATAATCTAACAATTTAATCTTATTCTCAAAACTCTTTACCAAATTTCGAGCATCTGATCTGGAGGCACATGAATACGGGCCTATCACTATATGGAATGGAATCCCGGAAATCTTCTTCACATTTGAATATAGGGTGTTCACTTCCAGGATTTGTCGACACAGCTCGACTAGAACTAACTTGTCCTTCAAATATCTGGGCAACCTCTTGGGAAATCCATCATAGGCTCCTATTCGCAAATAGGAGAAGCTCAAAAACTGGATGAATGAGCATCCAAACTGGCTTATGACCAAAATTGCCTGTGGTGAGAATCGCCTCTCATGCACCCTTGCAATTCTCGGCACAACCTCATTGTAAAAGCATCATTGACAACCATGTACTCCTCATAGCTTCTTTGCAGTTGCAGATGCAGGTAGAATTCATAGGCCTTGGTGCGCTCAACATAATTTGGGATGCTTGGGAGACCAGGCTACAAGTGGTGTGTTGCCAAAGCATAAATCAAATAAGAGGACATGGAGAATTGCTTGAATTCTCTGGCAGAATTTAACCATGAAGCGAGCTCATCGCAGATGACCTGTGCCTAGTTGATCAGCATATCCTCAACATAGATTGCTTTTACTAGGAAAAAGTGGTGCTCGATGAACTCCAAAATCTCCTCTTTTCCTTTGAGTCTGAGGAGTGCGAGGATATCCACAATCTCTCGCTTTAGATTTGTGCCAAATAGAGCTTTTGACATTTTGCTCTTCTTCGAGCGGGTAGTGTGGAACCAGGTCCTCTACATATCTTCTTGTTTGAGGGTCTTTTTCTCATTGAACATGGACGTGGAGGACTCAAAATTGACATCACAATATTGCTCTTTCACAGGAATGCCAAACGCTGACTGCATCAACGCCATGTTAATTGATATGAGAATAGACTGATCAGGGAACAAAGTTTGCTTTGTTTCCGGTCGTATCTCTCTATACATTCCTTCACTATTTCTAGTGTATGAACCGCCATTGGAACCCAGCTGCTTCTACCAATCCACTCTCTTTAAGCTTCTGAGTGATTGGGTGTATGGGTTGAGTGTTAGGTCTTTTATGAAGGTCACCCAAATCGTAGAATTTGAAGAATGTATCTATAAGCTCTTTTAACTCACTTTCTAAGCCAATTAACTTATCATAACCAACAACTTTGATTGCCATTCGCTATGATTGCACAGGATGTAGTTCTCAATAAATAGCCGTTTAAATACACTAAACCAATCACATGCAATTCTGATGGAATAGCTTTAGGAATTAGAACATTGGGGCCACACGAACGAAATTAAGTTCGGCCAATGATTAATTTGGTAGGATTTGCATTTAATTCCATGAGTAACGGCTATTTAAACTTTTCATTTATTTGCACATAAAATGCTAAGTTCCCGAAAGCACTCTTACTTTACTTAAAGTGATATGACTAAAAGTCATTAAACAACACAAATACTTAACTTTGCGGGAAGTGCCTCACTTTGCTTCAGAATTTAGAATGTAGATATTCTTAACAATATTAACATGTGTGGGAGAGAGAGAAACACTTAGCTTTTCTGCAAAACAATTTTCCTTTAATTCAGAATTGCGGCGTGGGGAGTAAGCTTTTGCTAGCTTGCGCACTTTGTTCTTCCACTTTCTACCTAAGGCTTTTAACACTACTTTTCCTTCATAATGGGCTCGCATCTCCAACACTTACTTCTTCAGAAGCATCCATTGAGCATCTTCGAAGGATATTCCTATCCTCGGATAACTTGACTTTCTATTCTCAAAGCCCCTGAAAAATAGCCCTTTCTGTTGCCTTGGGGAAGAAAATTCCTTTCTCAGCAACAATTCTTGGACTGAAGCACAACAAACAACATTTTAACCTTTTACTTAATTCGATGGCCTCGAAGTTGGATCTTTGAACATGCTTCACTTGTTATGAGCCTTTAAATAGTTCCTTCAACATTATGCTCACATTATTTGATCATTTGAACTGAGATTTGGCTCAAGTTCATATAGCCTCGGAAACAAAACAAAACGGCTTCATTTCCATTAATATACAACAGCAAAACTGTAAATCCGTATTCCTAGCAGTACCTGATCTTATCTCCAGAGATCTGAATGAGACTCACCCTGGAATCTATCCACAACTTCGTAGGCCTTTGGGTGTAGACAAAATTATATTCACAGTTTATTACTTACTGTCATGGCTTCATCCATCGGATTCGCACTTGATGTAGTTCGCACAAGGGGAAAGTTAGCTCAAAAGCTCGAAATCCGTGGGATATGAAATGTTAGGGCAAGATAGTAGAGAATAAGATGCAAAACACTTCTCATCAAGAGGACGCAAGATCACACCCCAACCATGCCTAAATCACCTACACCCCATGCGCACTGGAAAAACAGGAAACCCGCTTAGAAAGATTAGGTAAATGTATTGCAAAGGGAGGCCCGGAAAACAAAGTAAGTAGAGCACTCGGGAAAGATGAGAAGTAAGTGACCTAAACAGACCTAGACACAACTCTCTCTGAACTTGCTCACCTCTATCAATGACTTCAAGCTTTAAAAAGGGCAAGACTAAAACTTGGCAACACACTACAACAATGATGTGAAAATATGATCCTATTAACAAAGTATTAGGGAGTTGTGTATATTGGAATATCAAGTCCATCATTATTTCTCAGGGAGCGATAAATACCATTATTTGAAGTCAAGAATTTCTACATAGAACAAACCATATCCTGTGTATACTAGTGAAATGCCTACCAAGTTACAAACTATGACTTGTGTGATAGCTGCGATGTCTGTAGAGAAGCACAATATGGAGAAATTGCACATCATATGCTTCAGGAAGATCTCTGGAACCATGAAGGAATTAGGTGTCTCACGCAGGAAAGTGCCATGGTCACGATAGTCATCAATTTAACAAGATGTACATAGCAACCTGTGTGAAAGACATGAAAGAAACAGACATAATATGTCTGTCTAGACCAAACAATGATAATAGCAACATTGGAAATGAAAAGGAATGGTGAAAGGACAAATACGCGTCACTAATACGATTCAAAAGGGGGTTGTAAATATGCAATGATGTTGGAATGAAGAGGAGCTTGCTATGAGCGTTGAGTATAGATGTGTGGATACTAAAAATATTCATACCAATATCGAGCCTAGTAACCAGAAAGCAATACGGGAAATATGTGCGACTCTATCCATAACACGAAGACTATATTGTCAGTCTTTATAGAGGAGAATCGAAGGTCTAATGCAAGATATTTGCGGACAACGATATGAAATCTAGAAGTCAGCAATCATAACAAAGATTGCAAAAGCAATGATTATGATTGATTTGGTGCATAGAGCCCGAATAAATCCATTAAGTGATTCATATGTCAGAATCCAAGATAGATTGGTAGGATCAATGTTATCAAACACTAATTATCATTATTAGATGGATGCCATTGGGAGGCGTGAGAGTTGTTGTAGTGATAAGCCAAAGAACAAATGCCGTTGAGAGCCAACAATTATCAACAATTGCAATCGGACATTTTTGGAGAGACGTGCATGTGGACATACAATAAATGAACAAGCAAATGTGCTAGATGTCACTTTAGAAGATCATGTGCATGATATTTTTCAGGTTTCCCATGTCTCATAGGGCCGTCAAAAACAATGGATTTATATTATTTATCACCAATCATCGTGTAACTAGCATTATTGTGCATTTCTTGTAGGTTTGGAAAGTGCACGCAAGAAGCAAGAATCCTCGTTCCGACTTAGGTCTGACATATGAAGCATGGAAGAAGCATATTGTGGACCTCTTACAAATACTTGAATAGTACAAAGAGGCGGAAGAAATATTCACACAGAACTATATTATTTCCCAGATATGGATTGGTTGAAATATTTGATATGAGTTGAGCCTAAGCTAATTGGCACATTTTAATAATTTCTCATACTCCATAATAAAGCACAAAATGTCATGAATTAGTTATTAGTTTTGAAAGAGTATGTTGTTTTGAAAAGGATTCCCACCTTTTCACTATTCTATAAATAAATTGCCAATGAAATGGAGGGACATACATTTTTTTATAGACACAATTCATATTACTCCCAAATTTTGGTGCATATTGAATGCATTTGATATATTATATTCTTGCATTGGCAAAGAAATGAATTTTTGAACAAAGCTCGTGGATTTGGATCGTTGAGTACAATTTTTCTATGCTATTTTGGAATCTAATTGCATTGGATAGATCATTTGTAAGGAGTGTCTCTAGTGCAATTTTATTTCCGGCAATCAGTAAGCATAATTATTTTATTTAAAAGCTCTAGAGCTGGAAATGTTATGAAATTTCGTTCTTTATAATTATTTTTAAAATTCTATAAATACTTTATATGATAGATAAGTGGACAGGATCAATTATAGCATTTTAAAATCTAACATCATAGATATTGAGAAATATTTAATTTTTTCCGAATCTATGTCTGGTTAGTCTTCAAACCACGAGAGTTAAAATACATTCCAAACTATTTTAAAATGACATCCATATACTTGATCCATCGCATCTTGGTTACTAAATTGTTTATAATTGATGTGCGTAGAATTTTGTAGAGTTGTACGTTTTTAACTTATAATATTGACTTTATTGCCCTTTTATTTTGGCACTGGGCTTTATATTATTCATGATTCATAATTCATACGCTGGTAATTATTTCATATCTTTCCTTTGAAGAATTGATATATTCATTTGTTGTTTTAATCCATAAATTTTTTTTTACAACACTATCACATTCATATAATCATTCACTTTTATTTTCAATTCATAATTTAAGCAATTTTTCCATTTTCATGCAAGTTTAAAGTTTTCTACAATTCTTGCCATTTAGGAAACTTTCATTCAAATTCTAATCAATCTGCTTCAAGTATCTTGGATCTAAGTGGTTTGTCCAGGATCAGGTGTACCCGCCTTGGCCTTGTAGAGCCAAAAGTGCAGGGAACTCGGACCACACTGTTCAGTTCTATCAAGTTGGACATAACCGGTTGGATATCCCAGCATTGAGTTGGCAAGACTCGTAGGATTCCAATCTGCGGTTTTGGGAACCAACAGACCCCACATTCTTTTTCTTCTTTTAATATTCTCAAATAATCCTTCAAATTGGATGGAGAATTGATTATTTTAATTGAATTCAAGCCTCTTCCCTATGAATAATCAAAGTGGGCCCCGCTGTCCTTACTTTTAAATAATATTCTACCAATGCTTTATTTATGCGTGCATGTGATCACGAGGGGATATTAATCTAATAATTCTTTGAACTACCCCATTGAATTTTCGCCCGAATATTTTGATCAACATTGATTGCTGACATGACGCCAAGTGTCACAATATGATTTGCTCCTTGGATCCTTGTCATCAGTGCTTGTGAGACCTATATGCGCCATGTGGCACGTCATAGTGAACCGGCGATACACATCATTCTCATTTGTGGCATTTCAATGTCACGCCACATTTCCTCTTTGCCAACTCGCCATCCTTGGTCCATGTGTCACGTGGCAGCTCATCGTGAACCTGCAATACTCACCATTCTCATTTGCTGCATTATGACTAACTACCATTTGTCTTCTTTGTGTTGATGTCACCTCCGGGTCTGTCTCGGTCATTGCCACGTGGAATGTTGTCACTTGATATCAAACCTCCAAGTCACCGCCTATGTCATCTTATTTGTTTGGTCAAAATTACGCTACTGCATCAATTCGGCCAAGCAGGCCCCATTCAACTTGGCAAACTTGTGTCATAAGGCGATGCCTTTAGACATGTAACTATTGAACGTTCCTATATAAAAATGTATTGAGGAATGAGTATACCATCAATGTGGGATTAAAAGTCCCATATTGTATTTTATTTTTCCAGGCTTCAGGAAATTGCCAAGCTATTTCATTTCAACCAACATTCTCCTTTATCTAATGGCAAGGATGTTTGTCTAGACCTGCGATAGGATTCAACCGTTTCCATCTCTGATCAACACTTTCCACGCACTTCATTCTAAAGTCAATACAACATCTCCCAAAAATGCCCAATAGATCCAAGTGATGTAGAAAAACATATCTTCAAATATAGAGAACGCATGCTCTCCATTCATGTGGGAAATCCCTAGTCTATTCAACTTTGCAAGCCTCCATGGAGATACCCATGCAAAAAACATGGCTTGGCCCTTCAATGGTTTCTTGAAATATTTCCCTCTTCCAATCAAAATGCCAAACACCATGTGTTTCCTTCAAATCATGTCGCTACTCCTCAGGCCTATCTATGGTGGTGCTTTTCTTACACATGGCTATAAAGCAAAAAATCAAGATGAAGACCCCATTCGAGTAAGGATGTTCTGAACACGTCTTCTCACTTCAAAAATTGGCTCCACACAAACATCTAAGCGACATGTATACATTGGGTTGAGAGGATTCATTTTAGACTGGCAACACATTATCTCCCCACGCAGCTTATCTGGCATATTATGCAACAAATTTGGTAAGAAGTAAATAGCCATTGGGCAAACTGGGCCTAACTTTATTATCCCACAGCAGTGGACGTCTGAAACAATGACGATAGTAGGAACAACGACGACTGTCATGAGTAGACTGGGAAAAGAATTTAATGACAGAGGCTTCACGGTGAGGGAGATGCACAACTATCCTGCAGCTTCGGGTTCCATCCCACTAGAGAAAAGCTTGTAACACATTATTCATGAAAAAGGTTTTAGACATCAGTTCACAGGAAGGTCAGTTGATTGGAACGGTGGCCACAAAAAGTGTGAGCCATGGGGTCTCCCTGGATTGTTATTTTTCTTCTCAAAATTAGACAATATCCTTTATTCATACGCTCTAAAACCACAACGTTCCCTTCTTTGTCAAGAGCTTTCATTACTATTGCTCTGCATACATTTACATCATGCCTTTCAAGGAGTGCAATGACCTTCAATTTCAATTGCCCCATTTGATATAAGACAGGATGAGCTCCATAAATTCAAACTGCTATACTTAGTTAGGGACTAGCACTGACTATTAAACATGCCCCTCCATCTCATACCATAGTTATCCTTTTATTTTACACGACACTCTGCTTGCCCATGCTTAATTTGATTTTCAAGAGCGTCATGTTAGAATCAAGATGACTTTATATGGCAAAATATTGTCCACCATGAGGGAGCCAAAAATTGATCAAGTCGGGCCACATAGTGACTCAGCTTTTTTTTTTTTGATTTTAAACAATTGACGTCTGTGGAAATCTTATGGGAACTTCACCTTTTAATTTGATAAATAATTTGATCACTGAGATCATTGATATAACCATTTTTGTAAAATGGAAAATCAAAATAAAAGGCGTTGACTAGCTGCAAAAACTGACCAGAACATATTTCCATCTCATGTTGACTGATAGGTACACTCTTTGGTCCATAACCCTTCATCCTGCAAGTTCATGTCTCATGATGACACCCTGATAAAAAATTATTAATTTATGCATTTACCTTCTGGAATTTATTCTGCACTAGACACGTTTGAAAACAACAATCATCATTCAGTATGACCCTCAAAAATAGTTCAAACGATCACTTGGAAAACTAAAACCCATGTCATAGCTTCACTTTGATATGGAGAATATGTTGGTGCATTTTGGGCTCATGATAATAATCTGGGTGAGTTTGGCATCCGTGCAAAGTTGGCTTCCAAAATTTACAGAACTGGGTAACCTTGTGAAACAGTGACTTTTGCAAATGGAATGGCTTTAGGAAAGTGCTCAAATAGATTTCTCAAAGAAGACATTTGACGAAATGATTCGGAATTGCAACCTAACACTATGAGACACATGCATATACCAAATGAAAGGCATGGAACACCTGAAACACACCATAGGCCTCAAAATGACAGCTGGGTACATATGCATAAAATATACTTATAGGGGGTACTTTTGCAAAGTTTTGACAAATGCACTCCAAAAATCCTTGTGGATTTTCGAGCCCCAACAGTGGCTCTGTCTGGGGTTGCATGCCCCTTGCGGGCAGGGCAAGAAGCCAACATCTCTTGGTAGAGAAAACCTCACCAAGAAACCAAATAACTTATTCAATCAAGAGAATCAACTTATACCTTGTTCGGTGGCCCCGCACCACCAAACAGACCACTTATTTCTCCCTTTGTCAAATATCTGATTCTCATCTTCACAGTCAAACAACTGAAATGATCATCACATACCCATTGTTCATAATCACAATAAAACATAGGTGGGAAACTTGCCTCATTAGGAACATCACCTATATCCTTCCAATCTCCTTTCTCAAAAACATCATGATCAAGCACATGAACTCCATTTTTCATATCAGCAAATAATGAATAAGAGAAATCACAATCATGAAGAAAAATATCATGATGTAAATAGCAATACTCACCACACACTTCTTCCTTTTCATCCGACTGGCTTGCAAATAAGAGAGATGACTTGTATACACAAGAGTGATCAGCACCAAAGTCTGAAACTTCTTCAAGGTTCTCCAATGTGTCTACATGCTCATCAAGTAACTGATTAGAAATCATATGAGATTTATCATCATAAAACTTATGACAAAGTGTTGGTTGATCCACCACAATAACTTCATCAAATTATGCATTACGAAGCTCACAATGTGCAACATTCACCTCAAAGTCACTGTCAGATTTAGAAGAAAAACAATCCGATTTTTCACTGTAAGAAGACATAGCATCATCATTAAAATCAGAACTATTCAACCCTTGTTCCTCCATGCATTCTTCAAAGAGTGGATTAACAATACCATGAATAGACCCTTTATAAACATTATGACAAAGCATGGGCTGATTGGTATCAATGTCTTTATCATACAAAGTATTATTAAACACCTTGAAGTCATTGCCAAACCCACTGTTATGAAAACTTTCAGCATATGAAGAAACATCAGAGACATCACTACACGAAGATTCATTATCCTCTTCTATCAGACATATAGCATTTACATCTTTATCATTTTCCTCAAGAATATCAGAAGAAAAGGGACACCAATCTTTTCCAAACTCATAATTACATGCTGATTTATCAACATTCGAAACAAATGCATGCTGAAGATTAGAATCATATGTTGTATGAAGTGCGTTGTGAATTGGTAAAACTGAATTATATCTTACCTAAGTTGCCGGTTCGGGTTCGGTTCCAAGTTCGAAGTTCGAGAACCGGTTTGCAAGTTCGTCAAAATTTTGGAAAGGGGTGTGTGTTCGTTTGGGTTCGTTAGTACAAAAACATGTAAAAATTATATATATATATATATGAAGCATAAGTTAAAATTAGAATGTAGCATAGTAGCATAAACACATTTAAACAACAAAAACACCAAAAACAGTTAAACTTGTAATCATAGTGATCAAACCATCATATAGTTCAATCGACTTCAACATCAAAGATTCAAAACATTTGACAAAATACCCTGTTTGGAAACATAAAATGACAATGAGAGCCTGCCAAAAGAAATTCATAACAACTTTTAGGGTTGTGGACACCAAAAAACATTTAATTTTTGCCTAGAAAAGCACTTTCCATCCGCCCGTGGGGTCCAGTTCGCTACGGGTTTGAACTGGGTTTGAACTTTTTGGTGCTGGTTTGCCTGAGTTTGAACCCACAGGGCAAAAGCAGTACCTTGGTCGAACCAAGTTTGAACCGGACCAGAACTGTGAACTGGTTCGAACTTTTCGTGGTGCGGATTGGGGGGGTGGAGGTACCCATGCAACTTAGTATCTTCCTGCAACTTCACCGCTTGTCTCAAAAGGTTTAGCTAATAAGTCACCCTAGTTTTCATATACAACTTCATGAAGCTCATGGACAAAACTAGGTAGATCTTCCCTATACATGACACCTTCATTAATCATCATTTTATCCTCATATTGTGTAGACAAATCACTCTCAATATCTTCAAAATCAAACAGACTTGTATAATGCAAAGGTGGAAATACATTTTCAGATTTGAGTGAACTCCTCATACCTTCACTTGCAAAGGAATGTGCACTTTCACCAATGCTCTCTTCTTCCCACGTTGCATCTGACTCATATGGAGATGAACCAATGCCATCTATGTCATCAATCTCACTTGAACAACAAGTTTCAGCATCCTCTTTCTCATAAGACTGTGATGCATATGAGACTCTTTTCTTCATATGATACTTCTTTATGCCACATCGGATCAGTATTTTTGTTTTCATCATTTGAAAAACAACTTTCAGCTTCTTCACCCGTATAAGACTGTGATGTATACACTGCAACTCCATGACTCATAACATCATTAGTATTATCATACACATAATCACCATGAAAATAATTTACTGCTTCAGATTCATCAAGTGAATGGTCATTTATTGGATCACACTTATTACAATCTGAAAAATTAATCTCTGCTGCAACCTTTTGAATATACACACTTTCATCAATATGAAAAGCAATCAAAGTATGCAATAAGGAATCCTTATTGATATGTACTTCAAAATCTGAATTTAAAACCGTGAGAAACCACAACAGAGGTACCCACACATTGATTCAAAGCTGAAACTCCTTCTTGGCATTGTTCACTATCTTCAAATGCATTATTCTGGCAAACATTTCTAGAAAAGTGACTTCTAGTTAATCCATAATTAATGTTATTTTCAATCTCTATTGCAGTCATAAATGCTTGGTATAATGTTTTTGGTTCTTTATCCCTCAATAGGTAGCTCATTTTTCCATAAAATGCATCAAAGTAAATGAATACACACTTGATCATTGGGTCGACAATTCTCAGGGATCTCATTCAAAACTCTTGCAAATCTGATATTAAATTCAGGAATAAATTCATTCCTAATATGAATCTTCAACAAATTACTAAAAGAATCAGATATGCTTACTCTTTCTCCAAATTGATTCGTGAAGGCTGAATGTAATTCATCCCAAGAGGAGATAGAACATGTTGGTAAAAAAGAAAACCAGTCCCTAGCATCATTCTTTAAAGTTTGAACAAACAATTTGATATGCACATCTTCATGAACAATTTCAAAGTCACCCTACAAGTTGCAAAATAATTGAACATGCTGACTTGCCGAATCAACTCGTTTCCCACTGAATTCTGGCTAATGCCCTCTAATGTCATTAGGAATAACATTTGGGAAACCCTTAATGCCATCAGAACAAAATGACTCTTATTGTTTGATAGTAAAGGATCTACAAACAATCTTATTGGGCTGCATACTTAGTGGCATAAGATACGACATTCTTCACAACTCAAATTATTCACTCAATTAAAACTTTCAGATCTACAACTCACAACAAACCCAAATGCAATCCTCTATCAATATCTCACCACAACATACTTCAACTTCATACAACAGTTCTGAAACCAAATGTAGAAACTTTACACAACCAAATCTCCTAATAGTGCTGATCACTTGATGGAGAGAATATTTGTACAACTTATGTTTGTGAAAGAAAATATTCATGAAAAATGAAAATATTGTATTAATTTGTGATGGCTGCAAGCTTCTTCAATGCTGAAAACACTGCAGATCTAAAATCTCATCAAATATTGGAAACTCTTGCATCAACACAAGTCCCTGAAACTTCTTCAACCCTTTGTCAAGAGCACAGCTAAACTCCAATTTGCCTTCTACCTGCTGCTAATTGATCAGAAAACTATCTATATAATGCACTGGTGCATAGATCCAGCACTAGAGTCACCATTCACACTTGGTGAAACAAAATTTGAATCAACTTGAAGATTAAGACAAGCTGATCCAAAATCATAGCAGATAAAGAACAATGATACTCTTGGATGTTAACTCTCTTGACATGGCTGAAACATCACAAATCTTTGACTCTAAGATAAGGCAACAAAGCTGAGAAGCAAATCTGTAGCAAGATAATGAAATACACATCAACACCCTACATCTGCAAGTATTTTCCTCAAGCTTTCTCCAGTAGAGTCGCCATTTTGTTGGCTTCTGATTTGACAGAATTTTAACTACCGGGAAGCTGAAACAAAAAAATTCTAAGGACTAGCTAATTCCAATGATTGATGCATTTGAATAAAACCTGGGCCAAGTAGCAAGGCAACACTCCTTCACTTCAGGCTGTGCAAAACCTAGGCAGGTAGACATTATATTCATACAATATAACCAGTGCTAAACACATTCTTGAATCCAAACAAAGCAGTTAATACCCCAGAGTCTTCTATACTTATGCAATTAGATAGGTATGCAACAACTAATTACCCAACCTATAAATCCACAAGCTAAGTGAGGGTCTACTTTCAGTTCTTAAAAAGAGAAAGGGAAATAGATTTCTGATATTTGAAGATTCAGCAAGAACTAGATGTAAAACAACAAAAACTTCTAATCTCTCCGCTAAGATCAGTGCCTTATCCACATTAGGCCATTGAGTCATGAACCCCTTCACATAGCATATCAGACTTTATCAAATAATTTAGATCAAAGAAACAATGCTTTGCAACATTTCCATATCAGCTATCTTGAATCAACTTTCTTATCAAATCCTTGTGCAAGCTTGATTTATCTGCAACTCCTATTAAGCATTTAATTGATCCATTGAATCAAAGCATAAAAAGAATGTGCATATTCCACAAGACAACAAGTGAGCTAAACCCTTGGTTCATCCACTTGAATAAAATCAAGAAACACATAGGAGAGATCTGGAACAAGACTTTATTTCCATTAATTTCTTTGCTATCTCTGGTATAGAATGCAAGAAAATGGTTCAACTAACTCAGAAAACTAACACAGATTCAACTACTTCCATTATTTTCTCTTGGAAAATGTACATCTGCACTTCATACACAAGGAAATTCTGAAGAATGGTGGGAACACAAGCTGGAAACTTGTCCAAACAATTGGAACCAACGCTGTACATTGAGAAAGAAAGAGAAGATATAGGAGAATGAAGAGGGTTATATCTGATCTCTGGATGCCAAATGTCACCTTCATTCTTCATCTACTATTGAAGCAAAGCCTAGATCCTCTCTCTTCAACTATAAAGCCAAAATCAAATCTCGTCATTTTCAGTAACAAACTTGCAAAATATCTCTCCAAATGATGATGAGAAAACCCCTTTGAAACTGCCCTCAAAAATTCATAAATGCTGCTAAAACCCTCACCAAACGTCCCTTTTAATGGATGGGAAAGCAAAATAACACTGCTAGTAGACTCCTCTCCAAGTTTGGGACAAAAACCCACTTCATCATTTTCCCAGAAACTGATTTTGAATTGCTATGAAAGAAACAAGAAAGACAGTTTGAGAATGACTCTGTTCCACAAAACTGGAAATATCTCACCCATTTAGACCTGCATTTGTTTTGTTAGCAAAATCAAAATCTACACTCTGGGACCTTTCCGCTGGTATATAATAGTTGCATATTTGGATCTCATTTGCAACCGTTACCCTTCTGTGAAAACCACTTTGCTGTTAAAAAATAACCCCCTGCTGGTAAAAGGTCTGGCTGGCAAAAACACAACAGACCCTTAAAATATTTTAACCATTTTTTACCTTTGCCTTCTTTGTCGTGCATCTCAATTCAGCAGGCCATTAGTTTAAAATCTTGACCTCTTTACAATCTAGTCTTTACTATATGACCCATAGATAAATACATAGAGGTCTACAAATAAACAAAAACACAGAATTGGTTAAAACTTTGACTAATGCAATCCAACAAAATCTCTCTTCTTTAATTACAGGCAGATCTCACATTCTTTCTTTTCTTTTAATATTCTCAATTAATCCTCCACATTGGATGGAGAAGTGATTATTTTAATTGATTTCAAGCCTCTTCCCTATGAATAATCAAAGTGGACCCTGCTGTCCTTACTTTTATTTAATATTCTACCAATGCTTTATTTATGTGTGCATGTTATCACATGAGGGGATATTAATCTAATGATTCTTTGAACTTACCCATTGAATTTTCCCTCCAACATTTTGATCAACATTGACTGCTGGCATGACACCAAGTGACTCTATGATTCACTCCTCGGATCCCTGTCAGCATTGCTTGTGGGACCCCGTCGTTGTAGACCCGCAGTACCCATCTTTCTCATTTGCGGCTTAGTGATGTTGCACCACATGTCCTCTTTTCCAGATCACATCCTTGATTCATGTGCCATGTGGCAGCTCATCGCGAACCCGCGATACATACCATTCTCAATAGCAACAATGCGACTAATTGCCACGTGTCTTCTCTGTGCTGTCGTCTCCTCCAGGTCTGTCTCGGTCATTGGATATCAAACCTCCAAGTCACCGCCTATGTCATCTTATTTGTTTGGTCAAAATTACACTACTGCATCAATCTGGCCAAACGGACCCCACTTAACTTGGCAAATTTTTGTCATAAGGCAATGCCTTTAGGCATGCAACTGTTGAACGTTCCTATATAAAAATGTATTGAGGAATGGACATACCATCTTTGTGGTATAAAAAGTCCCATATTGTATTTCGTTTTTCCATGCTTCAGGAAATCACCAAAACTATTTCATTTCAACCAATGTTCTCCTTTATCTGATGGAAGCGGCATTTGTCCAAACCTGCGATAGGATTCAATCATTTTAATCTTTGATTGACGCTTTCCACGCATTTCATTCTGAAGTCAATACATCTCCCGAAAACGTGTAACAGATCCAAGTGATACAGAAAACCGTGTCTTCAAATGCAGAGTTTGTATGCTCTCCATTCACGTCGGCAATCCCCATTCTATTCAATGCTGCAAGTCTCCATGGAGATACCTGTGCAAAAAACATGGCTTGGCCCTTCAGTGGTTTCCAGAAACATTTCCCTCTGCCAATGAAAATGCTAAACACCATGTTCTTCCTTCAAATAATGTCGTTGCTGCTCAGGCCTATTTGGTGGTGCTTTTCTTACAGATGACTATAAAACAAAAAATCAAGATGAAGAACCCATTTGAGGAGGATGTCTTGAACACAGCTTCTCACTTCAAACTGGCAACACAACATGTCCCCACGCAACTTATCTGACATTTTACGCAACAAATTTGGTAAGAAGTAAATAGGCAACGGGCAAACTGGACATAGCTTTATTACCCCACACCAGTGGACGTGTGAAACAATGGCGACAGTAGGAACAATTGCGACTGTAGGAACAACCCATTTGTTATCTTGTGTTTATCTGAGCACACTAGGAAAATAATTTAATGACTGAGGCTTCATCTTTAATTGCAGTCATGGTGAGGGAGATGCACAACTGGCCCGTGACTTTGGGTTCCATCCCGCTAGATAAAAGCTCATAACACATTATTTATGAGATAGGTTTTAGATGCAAGTCCACAAGAAGGCCAGTTGATTGGAACGATGGCCACAAAAAGTGTGAGCCGTGGGGTCTCCCTGGACTGTTATTTTGCTTCTCAAAATCAGACAATATCCTTCATTCATATGCTTTAAAACCACAACATTCCCTTCTTCGTCAGGAGCTTTCAATACTATTGCTCTGCATACATTTACATCATGCCTTTCAAGGAGTGCGATGACATTCAATTTCAATTGTCCCTCCTGATATAAGATAGGCCCCCTCTTTTGCAAATTCGATCCCATGTGAAACAGGATGAGTTCCATATATTCAAACTCCTACACTTAGTTAGGGACTAACACTGACTATTAAACATGCCCCTCCATCTCATACCATAGTTATCCTTTTATTTCACACAACACTCTGCTTGTCCATGCTTAATTTGATTTTCAAGAATGTTATTTTAAAATCAAGATGACTTAAAATGGCAAAATATTTATGTTTACCATGAGGGAGCCAAAAATTGATCATTTAAGTCGGGTCACATAGTGACTTGGCTATTTTTTTTTTTGATTTTAAATAACTGGCGTCTGTGGAAATCTTATGGGAACCTCACCTTTTAATCTGATAAATAATTGGATCACTGAGATCATTTAACCATTTTCGTGATATGGCAAATCAAAATAAAAGGTGTTGACTCGCTGCAAAAGCTGATCAGAAGATATTTCCATCTCATGTTGACTGAGAGGTACACTCTTTGGTCCATAACCCTTCATCCTGCAAATTCATGTCTCATGACAACACTCTGATAAAAAATTATAATCTATGCATTGCCTTCTTGAATTTATTCAGCACTGAACATGTTAGCAAACAACAAATTGCATTCAGTATGACCCTCAAAAATAGGTCAAATGATTACTTGGAAAACTGAAACTTGGATTTTGGCTTCACTTTGATATGGAGAATATGTGGGTGCATTTTGGGCTAATGATAATAATCTGGGCGAGTTTGGGAGCCATGCAAAGTTGGTTTCCAAAATTTGCAGAACTGGGAACCTCGTGAAACACTGATTTTGCAAATGGAACCGCTTAAGGAAAGTGCTCAATAGACTCCTGAAAATTTTAATACTGGCATGAAGTATTTCAGTATAGAATACAGTGGTGAAATCAATTTAGGCTCATCTATCACCGATTCCAAGATATGACATCACAAACAGGCCTCCTGATTGTTCTCTGAATCTTATCTGCATCAACAAGTTAAAAATTGCATTTGGAATTGCGTTTGAAAACTAATCAAACTGATTTGTCAAGCGCCCAAATTTGTAACATAGGAATTGTTTGACCTCTAGAATCCGATGGAAAAATAATTTTTTCAATAGCATCAACTACGTCAAAGTTATAGTTTGTCAAACAGGGCTTCCTGGATTTCTGAACAAGGTGCAATAACAAGACAACAATTAACAACCAACTTTGAGAAATTGAAAACCCTATCAAAACATGTCAGACTGACTTGAAATCTGAAACATAGGTTCTCTGATATGCATGCTAAACATTCCCAAAGTGTTTGGTCCTGAAACTTAATCGGGTGCAAGATGTTCAAATGCAAACTAGCCCTCTACACACTGTTTTACACTTGGGTAAATATGCAGATTTATTAGACGCTCTAAAAGACTTCTTACGAAATGATTCGGAATTGCAACCTAACACCATGAGACACATGCATATACTAAATGAAAGGCATGGGACACCTGAAACACATCATAGGCATCAAAATGACAGCTAGGTACATATGCATAAAAAACATTTATAGGGGGTACCTTTGCAGAGTTTTAACAAATGCACTGCAATAATCCTCGTGAATTTTCGAGTCTCAACAGATAGCTTGGATGAGTTTTGCGCATTAATGGGAAACAACAGAAATCTATTAACTTTGACCTAGGTAGATAGGTTGTTGGAGATGGGAATTTGCTTCAGCCTACACAAGTAATTGTAAACTGTTAACTTTGTAATTTTCTCTTCAATCAATAGATTACTTGTTGTGGATGTCTATGCATGTGTGTGAGTGATTTTTATATGCTTTTTGATTTATAGTTAATATATTTACTTTCATGCTCAGACAAAGACCTACAATTCATTATACGAGCAATATATCCAAAGTCCTCCATGAAACAAATTTTAATGATAACAAACAAGGTTTAGATACTAGTAATAAATGGCCTACAACACATCAGTGACATTTTTTTCCACCTAAAATAGTAGTTGCAAGCTGGGTGTGCTAAAACAAATGGCTTGCTAATATTTTACTTAAACTAAACAAATGCTTTTGTTGAATTCTACCGCATATAAAGGACTTACCATTTGCCATTATGAAATATAAAGCATTGCAACTATGGAATATGATTTGATAAGCCTTCTAAAATATTGAATCACCCTTACAGTACTCCTTGCCTTAATCACAATGAAAGTCTTGGATACTTCAAAATGGCTTCCACTTTTACAAAATTCCTAAGAGTAGCTGCATGGCTGTCTGATAAATCCTGATCTCAGTTACTTCATAGACAGCTAATCTTTTATCTCAGACTTAAATAACTACTTAGTGTATTTGGTGACTGCCCTTGTAAAAGGTTAACTGAATATTTGCCTATGTAATGAGTAATATGAATATATGTTATAAGCTACAAAGTTTTTTTTCTTCAACTGATGGGTTAAACTCTAGCTTATTTGCTATCACTATGCTATGGAAATGCCCTTAAGTTCAAGATTTTTTTTTTCTACAATTTTTTATGTTTTAAATAAATCTGCCTTTTTCAAAAAATCTTCTATTTTTGGTTTGTTGATATTTCCCTAAATGATTTTTGCTGCTATGCTGCTCTATTGCTTTTGATTCCTTTGGTGGTATAATATTTCTGATCCTTCGGTCTCCAAGACATTTCTTGGGATGACCCCTGTTCAGTTTCCAAGACATTTCTTGGGATGACCCCTGATCAGATTCCTTTATCTCCATGATATGGCCAAGCATGCAACCTTGTGTAACTGATCTCTTTTCTGGAAGCAACATTGGGTTCTGATGTCAACTCCTTCTATCTTAGTGATATGGTTCACATCTTGATCTTGATTCCAGTTTTTTAAGTAATTCGTTTGAGTCTGATTCAGTGTACGGAGCATAGAGTGTTATCTCTCGAGCATCTCTACAATGTCTCTATGAAAATTTCTGTCCAACTTATTGCAGGGCCCAAATTAGGATTTATGTCTGGATTGTATGGGAAATCCTGTTCGTTTGTAAATCCAATCTGCACATCTTTGTCCCGTAAGTGAGCATATCCGAATTATTTAATGTGCTTTGCATGCCTCTATGAAAATACCATTGTTCTACATTCTCGAGTCCTCTTCATTATCCCATGTTATGCAAACACAGTTGTAGGGGAAGCCTGATACTTGGACTATTGGCAGTGGGCCAGCGTCCCTCGCAGGATTCGCGACATGGCTTAACCGCCTCCTGTGGTTCTTAAAGACTATTGGTTGTATTAGGCATTAACAGGTCGATCTTTTGGTGCAATGGCAACCCTATCTTTTCTAACAATTGCTATTAGAGCTTGGTCACAGGTTCGAATCCTGCTGGCCACGGTGAGTGACACTGAGAGGGGGATTGTTGGCAGTGAGACAACGTCCCTTGCAAGATTCGTGACATGGCTTAACCGCCTCTTGTGGTTCTATAAGACTATTGGTTGTATCAGGCATTAACAGGTCGATCTTTTGGTGCAACGACAACCTTGTCCTTTCTAACATGGGCACTCTTTCTAAAATACCAGCTTAATGTGTCCTTTCAAATAAAATTGCTGCATAATCCCCAATAGTTGAGCAAGGCATGTGCATTTCATATTTTTCCAACATGTGGTCCTTGGCCTTGCCTTCACATGGATAGCTGATGGGGTGGTTCAGTAGAGGCAATACTGTTGCTTGTTGTTAATCAATGCTAGTTTGATGTGTGTTTCTTGGAGCCAATATATTTATTTGTTTGCTCCAGTGTTGGTAATATATTTGTCAAACAAGTACATGATAGATAAAATGTGGTGTGAGATAATTATGTATGTGAAAGAAAAAACCAGAGAACAATAGTTATCAGTGCAGTTGGTAATCTTAAAGGGAAATGAGTAGTTTTGGGAGGTGAATGCAAAAATTTGATAATTTGATTGTGGGACATTTCTTTGGAGAGCTGTGGACGCTGAAAGACATGTGCAACTTGAGCAGCTAGTTGATTATGAATGAAGTATTTGTTGCAGGTCGTTTTCCACAAGGCTGAAATGGAATGTACATGATTATAAGCATATTTTGCAAAAGTCTACTTTTCCATGCCTGGGCCTCCTATCTGCCATATCCCTTACCTGCTGGCTATGCTGGGACCTAAATTTATTGGCTTTACCTTAGTTTGTTAGAGCTCCCATTGATACAAATAAACTTTAGGGAATGGGACCATAAAAAATTTAATTCGTGGAATACTAACATTCAGTTCTGATTATGTTGTAATGTCCCCATTGGTTGCTAGCATCAGTATTTCAGAAATTAGCCTAATATTGGATCCTCGTAGGCTAATGAGGATGGTTAGAGGGTCTTCTGAGGATTGGTTCATCTCCTGCATTCAGTGATTTATGGATTTGGCCTTCGTTTGATGTCATTTGGGCTCCATTTGCCATACTTCCTATGTATAGTAAGTTAGGGGTAATTGAGATGGACCCTTTCTATTTTTAGACTAAGTTACCGATTCGGATGCGGATTCTAGAGGTAGATACGAGATGTGGGGATTTTTTTTTTTTTTGGATGTGGATGCGGGAGGAAACATATATATATATATATATATATATATATATATATATAAAATATTAATATATGCAAAGAAATGCTATATATATATAAAATATTAATATATGCAAAGAAATGCAAGAAATATACAAAAACAAATCATTTGATAATATGACTATGAATCTATGATACTTAATAGTTAACCCTTTATCAAAATTCAAGATATTTCAAAATTCATATGATATATCAATATCAATATGTGCTTGTCCAACATTAGCGTTTAGTCTTGACTCTTAAACAATAAGTTCAAAATTCATATGATATATCAATATCAATATGTGCTTGTCCAATATTAGTGTATAGTCTTGACTCTTAAACAATAAGTTCAAATAGGTCATGTTCAAGATTCCAACAAAATAAAATTTAAAAACATAGTTAATGATTGGGTTCTAAAGATTCAATCAATCAGACTCTGAGTCTGAATCATAGGGATTCACAAGAAAATCCACATTCTCATTGTCATCTCCAACTGCTGAAAGATCATTTGAACCAAGAATGGTTCCACTTATGCTAGATGCACCACGTGCCACACTATCATCATCACCATCTTCAATTGTAACAAGATCATGAAGTGTTGCATGCAAATTTGCACACTTAGGGGCTACATCCCAAAGCTTTGTTGCCCCTTCCTTGTAATGATCATTCTTACGTGACAAAAGACGCAAGTTGGTGTGGACAAAGACCAAGTCCTCAACTTTCTTGGAGCCCAACCGGTTGCGCTTCACTGAATGGATAAAGGAGTATGTACTCCAATTCCTTTCAGCAGCAGAAGAACTAGCAACCTCTATAGTTGTCACAAAACATACAAATGAAAAGTAAATTAATTTTATAGAATGTGTGAAACACTAAATTCTAGAATGCAAGTGTAAACATAAAAGTTTAAAACAAATTTACAAAAAAAAATAAAAAACTTGTGATAGGACCTTGATTGCAAAAGGTTTAAGATGCTTGAAAGGTTGACCATACATGTACCACCATGTGATAGCTCCCATTCTATTTTGGTCCTTTAGTGCAAATGGAGAATGCCTTAATCCCGAAGCAAACAACCCAAATTCTTCCCTCACTTTTTCATGCATTTCTTCCAATGGGAAGAGTCTTGTAAGAGCTTTGTGGCACCCCTCAGCAACCTCCTCATCCGCAAATGGTGCAACTCTACCCGGCATACCAACTACCTCCTCACTATAGTACCTAGGAGATAAGGCATATGCAAGGAGGTGCAATGGGGTAGTCATCTTATTCCAGCGATGGTGGATAATTGCTTGCACTTGTTTGCATAAGGCTTCGCATTGTGTGGAGTCACTCTCATGTGCTTGTATAGAATGTTTTACCTTCTCAACCATGGTGTCCATGTCATCATACACATCCCCCAAGCAAGGTGTATCTATATCAGCAAAATGGAGCATAGTCATGATGGGCTCGGTGAAATCCAATACATATGCCACATGAGCCCACCAACTCTCATTCAAGATCAAATCCTTGATCCTTTGGGCTCTTTTTGAATTTGAGATCTTCCATACACCCAATTGATTACCGATGACCATTTGGCCCAATTCATCTTTTACCTTGAGGAGTCGTCTCATAACAATTGTATGAGATGCAAAACGGGTCTCAACAACCTAAGCAAGTTAACAATATGTCAATTGACAATATAATTATAAATTTTTATTTTAACTAAATTACAAAACCATGAAACTTAGTAATTAAAAAAATTAATTTACCTTCAGCAACTCCAATTTGGAGTATGTTCTAAAAATGGATTGTGACATGTGGTGGTTGGTCACAAACATTTGTATGTCCTCCCCCTCTTCATATATTTTCTTCACCCAATCTACTTCAGTGCCAATCCTCTGCATGATCAAGTTAAAGGAGTGAACAGTGCATGGGGTTTAAAAAATATGGTCATACCGACTCTCAACTAAAGCATCCGCACCCCTGCAATTTTTGGCATTATCTGTGACCACTTGTACCACATTCTCACTACCCACCATCTCAATGGCCTCGATGAGAATTCTAGAAATGAATTCGGAATCCTTCACTTGCCTCTCACAATCAATAGCCTTCAAAAACATTGCCCCTTTGGGGGAAACTGCAATCACATTAATCAGTGGCTGGTTTCTTGTATCCTTCCAACCATCTAACACAACAGTTATACCCGAAGTTTTACAAGATTTTTTGATTGGTTGAAGGTCTTTCTATATATGTGCCTTCTCTTGTTGCAATAGAGTTGTACACACTTTTTCATACCCCGGGCTTGTGTAATCAGCTGGTGATTCTTTGATTGCTACCACCATTTCCTTCCAATATGGTGATCTCACCAAGTTGAAAAGAAGCCCATTCGCATAGAGGCAATGTGCAATAGCTTCATCAGCACGGTCTCTTTCCTCCATTTTAAATGCAGTGTGCAATGGGCCTCTTTTGCGAGTTGAAATTCCCACTTCTTCCTCATCCTCTCTTGGCACAGGTACTTGCAAGAATGTCATGTCCCCTTTTCAAATAATTAAAAAATAATAATCTTTGCTAAGCCAGGCAGGCCCAAGAAAGTGAAGTTTCAGAAAAAGGGGGTTAATCTTTGGAAACCGTTGGACTAATAAATGAAAATTATTATTAAAATATGTTTCATTAACCTCTCTTGGACGTGAGTTACAGTTATGCCCTCTTTTAAGGGGTTTGGAGGCATTTTGGGCTGATGGGGGAGAACTTGATTTTTGCTCATTCTTTGTTATTCTTCAAAGGCTGCCAAACCTGTGGAGAAGGAGACCCAAGAACGAGAGTTTGCAGGTTTCCAGGGAGACCCAAGAACGGGAGTTTGCAGGTTTCCAGGAAGGCTAAGGACGGGAGTTTGAAGTCATTCCATGTGCATGCTCATACAGAGTTTGCCTTTGTGCTGAACAGTGTAGATTTGTGGGTTTTTGGGTGTGTTTTTTGCATGAGTTTGGTGTTTTCAGTTGAGCATTTCATATCAGTTTTGGTTGCTGCTGTATTTCAGACTTTAAGCTGTTAAAATAGAGCTGAATATATGTATTGGGACGTGATTAAACTTCTGAGATAGTTTATTAGTGTTGTGTGGTGTTTCCGGGCATTTTTGTGTTAATTTCGGGAGCCCGATGAGCATAGTTTTTGTCCTACATTTGAGAACTGTTGTGTAAAGGTTATACGGATCTGGAAATGTCATTTTGTAAGCTGTTATGCTGCTGAAATTTCTGTAAAAATGTCCACTTTCAGATTTATTAATAATTGGTGAAGCTGTGAAGCTTTTGGCACAATTTCTGGCATACCCGATTTGGGGTTTCTTGAGAAATTTGGAGGATCTTTGTGATATTAGTTGTTTGATCTTAAAGATCTGATTAAAGGTTGGAAATATCATGTAAAATCAGAAAAGGGACATTTCAGTGGTATCAGAGCCATGATCTTGCCAGCCTGAGGGTTTGTAGAAGTTTGCAGGTCAGTTTTGACAACTACCCAGATCTTGCATTTCAGTTTTGAGAACTACCCAAATCTTGCATGTCATAATTTATGATTGCATGTTGCTTCTAATCAGCTGCATGTCAAAATTTATGGTTGCATGCTACTTCTAATCATTTTCATGTTAGTTCTTGGTGAATTTGGTGGTTGTAGAATTTTGCATTTCAGTTTTGACAAGTACCCAGATCTTGCATGTCAGTTTTGACAACTACCCAGATCGTGCATGTCATAATTTGGTGGTTGCATGTTGCTTCTAATCAGTTGCATGTCCAAATCTATGGTTTCATGCTACTTCTAATCATTTGCATGTTAGTTCTTGGTGAATTTGGTGGTTGTAGAAGTTTGCATGTCAGTTTTGACAACTACCCAGATCTTGCATGTCAGTTTTGACAACTACCCAGATCTTGCATGTCATAATTTGGTGGTTGCATGTTGCTTCTAATTAGTTGCATGTCCAAATCTATGGTTGCATGCTACTTCTAATCATTTGCATGTTAGTTCTTGGTGTTTGAAGAAGTTATATCCTATTGGGGTTACACTCTACTTTATCCAGAATGGACAGGTATAGTACAGAGTCTCAGAGGGAACGATCTTGGACAATTGATAGCCAGAGTCAAAATAGTAGAAAGGATGGTTATTTAGACATTCGAGATAAACTTATGAAAATAAGCCATGACATGTCTAAACAGTTGGTTGAGCACCACCGTATAATGAATGACATGTTATCTGACCCAGCTAAGGTGGATAAGTTGACTGGATTTCTATTTGGCAGATTTTCTCACAAGACAGATGACACAATTCCCAAGAACTTGCATGAGGAGTTTGAGAAACTAGCTGATAGCCAGGTAGAGGTCTCAGATTCTACTCTGCCACAGGAGGTGGTGGGAAAGGATATTACACAGATTGATAGTAACGGTCAACTTGATACTCAAATTGAGACAATTGTTTACAAGTTGTCAAAGGGTGATGCCACAGGTATTCAAGATGGTATAGTTACAACAGGCAGTGACTACAGTGTAGTGGGTTCAGATGATGATTATGAGGATGTTGTTGTGCAGGATGGTGAGATACCTGGTAGAGATGAGCAAACATTGAGCATTCATGACTTTGCTGAGAAAGAGTACCAGGCACAGTTAGATGCTTCATCACATGAGGTTGAGGCAGGTAGTACTTCACATGATTTATCCCGCCAGCTGAAGGTGAGTGAAGATAGTATTTTGACTTCATTATCTCATCATGATAGGTATGTGGAGTTAGTTGGTATTGGTCATATTACTCAAGTGAGGATTTTGCTTGAGTTACCAGCTGATTCTAGTTTACAGATATGGACTCAAGATTGTTATATTGGCATTTGGGATTCAGTTGACAGGAGATCTTTAACACTTTTTGGTAGCAGTGTTTGTTTGGGTGCTATCATGGATTTGATTAGCAGATTGCACAGTGTTGTCTTTTCTTGTGCTAGCAGCTTGTCCAATGTTGGTATTAGTTTTTATACACCGATGTTGGGCTTTGTTCATATATCCAGTCGACCATACTTGCTAGAATGTGTTGATGATATTTCATATTTGGCAGTGTGTATAGATGAGTCCCAGGATCATATTGGCATTGATGACATCCAGGAGGATGCAGTGGGCAATTTTGAAGACTTAGTTTCCTTGGGTATAGAGGAGTTGGACAGCAATGCTAATGTTTTTGATACTCCGTATGTTGATATGAGTTTTAGATTTGATTCACAGGATATGGATGGTAATACTCTAGAGACTAGTAACTTTGAGGATACTCCTTTAGACAGTGCATCAGAGGAGGTTTGTAGGAGACAGTCAAGCCAGTGCCATCATGTGTCTAATCAGTTGAGAGTTAGTGACCAAGACATTGCTATCACTTGCCAGCATTTCGATGCTGCTTGTCAGTTGTTAGCAGTTTATGGATGGGGTTCTCCTATTAGTGATGAGCAGGGAGGCAGTTATCTTTCCTTGACAGAGTTCCACTCTTTATGGGAGGCTATCCAGATTCTGAGACAGGATTATATGCAGTTGGTAGCCGACAGAGATTATCTTATGAAGTGGGGCAGTACAGCATATGATGCATTGTTGGCCAAGGAAGATGAGGTGAGTGAGCTTACTGAGCAGCTTGTGGTGACTTCTGAGATTCTTGAGAGTACACAGTTGGCTTTCAAGGAGTCACAGTTTCATTTGGCTAAGGTGACCATGGAGTTAGAGCGACTACAGTCTTCACCTGATTCTATACAGTCACAAGCAGTGGTGTTTGGTGATCCGAGGATGTCCATGGCCGAGATTGTCAGAGACAGTGGAGATGGGGATGCATCCATTCTTGATACTAACATTGGAATATCAGGTTCATTCCCACTAGAGTTAGGTTCAGTTGAGTTGGGTGTTGTATCAGATTGTTGTATGCCTGACATGGTGGTGGCCTCTAGTATTGATGGCACAGAGACTAGAGATTTATCAAAGATCATGTGTGATGTTGGTGAGTCGGTAGTTGGCATGGTTCCTACTAGTAACACTACTCCCTTGGTGATATCTTCGGAGGTAGTAGTTAGTTCCAACATGGTTAATGATCAATTGCAGTTAGTTTCATCTGGATTACAGTCTGAGCCACTGACTAAGATTGGTGCATTCTATCGGCATTACACTGTGAGGTATGCTCATCAATTTACCTTTGATGACCATGTTGATGAGATAATGATACAGAGATGTACTTTGGTTCCTAGTGCTTATCATCAGTTATGGGACAATTTGATGCCTCAAGATGAGAGTTGTGATGGGCATGACATGGCGATAGGTTCTACAGTTGACAGCTTGATAATACATGACTTAGAGCAGGAGTTTCAGAGTGATGCTTCAGCGGGTGTTGTTATTGATTCTACTCCTTTGGCTATGACATCTCCTGACTTAGCTGGTGATCAGTCACAGTGGGTTGTATCACTTGTTCATGGTGAGTTGTTGACTAAGGTTGGTTTTTTTTATCAACATTATATTGCAAGGTATGTACATCAGTTAGCATTTGATCCTTGTGTTGAGGAGTTGATGGCAGGAAGATTTGGTTTGGGTTCCAATTCTTGCTGTTTATCTTGTGATGGCTTTTCACCATCAGGGGTGCATGGTAGTTATGGTTACGAGATAGTGGCCGGTGATTTGCAAAGTTGTGTTGACTGCAGGAGTTGTACAGTGTGTGGATTCTCCATACTTGGTACAGTTTAATTCGAGAGCATTCACCATTGTTGCAGAGTTGGATTGTGCATTCCATATAGGCCAGTGGGATGCGTTGATGGTATTTACTGTGTTGGTAGTTTGATTTGTCCACTTTGCTTGGGTTCTGATGTTCTAGGAGTTTGTGCCTCATGGGTTTTTGATTGTGGTAGTGGTGATTCCGGAGTTTGGTTGAGCTATAATTGTCAGTTTGATTATGGATTCCTCTTGGTCATATTGCAGAGGATATTGCAGGAGCCTGTGTTAATTGGTAGTAGTATAGTTCATGACTACATTTGGGATCCAGGTGGATTGATTGGTTTATTGTTCAACCATTGCTTGAGGACAAGCAATGTTTGGTAGGGGAGGACTTGTCATGTCCCCTTTTCAAATAATTAAAAAATAATAATCTTTGCTAAGCCAGGGAGGCCCAAGAAAGTGAAGTTTCGAAAAAAGGGGGTTAATCTTTGGAAACCGTTGGACTAATAAATGAAAATTATTATTAAAATATGTTTCATTAACCTCTCTTGGACGTGAGTTACAGTTATGCCCTCTTTTAAGGGGTTTGGAGGCATTTTGGGCTGATGGGGGAGAACTTGATTTTTGCTCATTCTTTGTTATTCTTCAGAGGTTGCCAAACTTGTGGAGGAGACCCAAGAACGGGAGTTTGCAGGTTTCCAGGGAGACCCAAGAACGGGAGTTTGCAGGTTTCCAGGAAGGCTAAGGACGGGAGTTTGAAGCCATTCCATGTGCATGCTCATACAGAGTTTGCCTTTGTGCTGAACAGTGTAGATTTGTGAGTTTTTGGGTGTGTTTTTTGCATGAGTTTGGTGTTTTCAGTTGAGCATTTCATATCAGTTTTGGTTGCTGCTGTATTTCAGACTTTAAGCTGTTAAAATAGAGCTGAATATATGTATTGGGACGTGATTAAACTTCTGAGATAGTTTATTACTGTTGTGTGGTGTTTCCGAGCATTTTTGTGTTAATTTCGAGAGCCCGATGAGCATAGTTTTTGTCCTACATTTGAGAACTGTTGTGTAAAGGTTATACGGATCTGGAAATGTCATTTTGTAAGCTGTTATGCTGCTGAAATTTCTGTAAAAATGTCCACTTTCAGATTTATTAATAATTGGTGAAGCTGTGAAGCTTTTGGCACAATTTCTGGCATACCCGATTTGGGGTTTCTTGAGAAATTTGGAGGATCTTTGTGATATTAGTTGTTTGATCTTAAAGATCTGATTAAAGGTTGGAAATATCATGTAAAATCAGAAAAGGGACATTTCAAAGAATGGGTGTTGGGAGGATGCAATTGGTTCAGTGGGTGTCTGTAGCTTGCTCTTTGAGGAAGGACCTTGATAGTAGCTTTTTTTTGGTCTATTGACCAATGCATCAGCAGCTTCTTGTTCTCTTACAAATGAAAGTATTTTTGCACTAGTCATCCCAGTACCATTTTTGCCTTTGCACATTCCAAATCCTTTGCCAGCAGGGCCCATAAAATGAAGCTTCACTTGGGAATATGAGCTATTGAAAGGTTTTCCTTTGTTACTTTGACAATAATGGCACTTCCAATAGTATGAGCCACCTCTTGAAACTTGTGATATCCGTGTTGTATGTCTCCACAAAGGAGAATCTATATCAATTTTGAAATTATTAGTCCCTTCCCCTCCTTGGCCCCTCACTGAACTTTGACTAGCACTACCACCGATATCCATTCTTGCCTAGTTTTTTGCAACCTATTTTATAAGAAAATAAATAAATTTTAATTAGTTTCTAACAACTATGAACATCATGCATACAAATGGAAAGAAGTTAGGAAAACTACTAAAATAGATACCCAAAGTTGCTTCTACATATCTTTCAAAGAAAAAAAATTTAAAAAAAAAAAAAATCTTCAAGAACTTGAAAAAAATCATCAAAAACTCAAAAAAATTCATCAAAATACTCAAGAAAAGGATTGATCTCTTACCTTGAATGGTTTAAACTCCTTTGAGAAAGCTATCTCTCCCTCTTCGATTGATCCTCTTCGAAAATGCTGAACTTAGCTTCACAATGAAGAAGTGGCTGTAGGTGCAAACAAAGTTCTAAAATGACTCTTGTGAATGCTTCAATATTCACCTTTAGGGTCGTTTTAGGGTTTCATAGTAAAAAAAAATTTTAAAAAATCATTCCATCACATGTCATATTGGTCACTTAAGTCATTAAAAAAGGCTTTTTATTATTTTTTTGGGTTTGAAAGACTGCTGGGCCCACGGATGCTCCCAGATGTGCCTGGAAGCCCTGCGGGTGCTGGCTTGAAGCCAGCCGTAGGCTCCCAGATGCGCCTGGAAGCTGAGGCCAGAACCCGCAGGGCATCTGGGAGCATCTGGAATCCGTCTGCCTCTGATGCAGAAGCCACTCCTGGGAGCCACGAATTGGTATCCTAGTTTTTAGAAAGTGTATTTGGTCACACGGGGAATTATGAGGAGGGACTCCTATTTTAGACGGCATGGCAATCAAACAAGTATTTCAAGAGGTATTAAAGTTTAAGTGACTTAAGTGATTTATTTAAATATTTTAATGTTATAAAGTTATAAAGTCACTTAAGTGACTAAAAGACAAAATTGGCTTTTAATCCTACATTGCCTAGTTGTTTGTGTCTTCTCTCATATCGAGGTTATACAAGCGTGGAGCTACATTGAGATTAAAACAACGAATATATATGATATTTCTACAAAATCATAATGGTTGCTTAAATGTGACTGGATATTTCCTAAGGACGAAATCCCTTAAGGAAAAAGGTGAGACTGGATGCAAACCTAGTTCTCACAGTACACTTTCAGAACTAAGGGCTGGAATGAAATTTTGAATCTCAGATAATTACAACTTCAAGACGTTAACTGGCATAATTGGTGTTGGACGGCAAGAAGAGTTGAGGAATCCATCTACAGCAGAGGAGTAAGTACCATGTATGTATCTTCTTCAAGTTCAGTTTAGTTCTGTTGAAACAGTGTGGGTTAATATCATAATGCCAAGATGAGAACATAGCAGATATGGGGATTGAACAGCAGTCCGGTTGACTTCAGATTAACGCCCACATGTGAGAGACCATATACAGAAGTTACAGGTCGGAGGTAATAACAGGAATACATCATAGAGGAAGACGCGTTTGCAAGGGTAGTTGCACGTTTGGAGGTAACATGGAATAGCAATTTGGCTTTGTGTGAAGCATCATCATCTTCAGACCGGTCCTATCTCAGTACTCCAGCCACAGAAACAACAGAAGAAAGGTTTGATCGATTATTGCAGTCGGGTCCAGTATACTTCAGATTGCTGGCAGCATTTAAGACTAGGATGTGGATGTTAGGAGTACATTCTGGGTTGAATCAGTCCTCCAGTTGATATTTGCTCCAGTAATGGGACTGTATGTTAATCATCACACACTCTCAATCACTGTATGTTCACAAAATCTGTCATTAGAACATTGTATCACAGCTGATTGATTTGTTAACATTTCCACATTTTGCTTATTGCAGTATTGAGTTCACGACCACCATCTAGAAATTTGATTGAAAGAGTTCAGTTTTCTCCTTAGTTTAGAAATCTTTTGCATATCATTCCTGTTAGTATTCACTACTGTGACATGTCAGTAACATGGTTGTTCAAGGACTTGATTTCATGACAATTGTTTGACGATATCACCATAATACCATTAGTCCGAATTCTGTATTTTCTGTTCCAAATCCATCAGAGGTTATTACATTATGTTGTTTATTCTAAGAAATTGTTTCTAATCTGCTATGTTTTATTCAAGAAATAATCTCCAAGAGATAATACATAAGTATTTATTAAAGGAGGATGTGGTCATGGAGTCTTGTATGAGATAGAACTTATTTGAGTTGTTGTAAACTAGGTATCCTCAATAGTTTGTTGGAACTTAGATCACGGTTGCACAAAAATCCGTGCTGTATTAATAACTTCTACATTTTCAGTGCTTTGTATCATTTAGTGGGATGTTGCAGACAAATTCTTGTTTATATGGAAATCCATTGACATCTCTCTGTTTTTTAGTGTATAATGTATGGTAATTTACTGCATTCTTTCTGAACTGGGGTAGAGTAATTGCTAATTGAAGGCAAGTTTGATGCTGTGTGATAGAGAGTGCTACAGAAGTTTAGCATTATAAGACAAGCTGCTTGCAGACAATCAAGAGGAAAATATTATAGAGGAGTAGATTATAAAGCTGGCTCCGGTGTTTTTTGGTTTTATGTTTTAGTTAAATGTGACAGCTGAGTTCTAATTTTTTTTTCCATTTTACAATTAGGGTGACCTACTAGCTATTGCTGGAGGAGGCAGTGCTTCTGTGAAGCTATGGAACACTGCTACATGGCGAACTGATATTTCTCTTTCAATTCCTAGAGGAGAGGGTGCCAATGGAAAATCATCAGACAAGTCTGGAGGAAAATTTGCTCTGGCTGTTGCATGGAGCTCAGACGGTAGACGACTTGCATGCAGTACAATGGATGGAACAATTGCTATTTTTGATGTGGCACGTGGAAAATTTCTATACAACTTGGAGGGTCACTACATGCCTGTGAGATCTCTTGTGTTTTCTCCCACTAATTCACGGATTTTATACACTGCTTCAGATGATACGCATATTCACTGCTATGATGTGGAAAATAAGAGCCTCATCTGTGCCATGTCTGGACATACAAATTGGGTTCTGAGCATTGATGTTAGTCCAGATGGTCAAGCTATTGCCTCAGGATCCAGTGACAGGACAGTTAGACTCTGGGACCTTTCCATGAGGGCATCTGTTCAAACAATGACCAATCATACAGATCAAGTGTGGGGTGTAGCATTTCGTCCACCAGGGGATCAAGGTGGGAGAGCAGGCAGACTTGCAAGTGTTTCTGATGACAAAAGCATATCATTGTATGACTTTAACTGAGCTTTGCTATCTGCAGATTTATGATTTCTGTTCACCCACCTAGTTTATGGTCAAGCAAATGGCTTCACCTGCCACATTAGAGAAAATTATTATTTTGTATGTTTAAGTCACAATGCATGAAGTATCTTGCCAATGATTTCTTTCGTTGGTCTCAATTACACTTTATAAGCTACTTACAGAATCTGGAATTGATTTTTTCAGAGGATAGAAATCTATACATTTAAGTTTTTAACAGTTCAGCCTAATGAAGAATATGAAAATGTTATCCAGAGATTTTATTGGACTTTTTAGAGTCTATTATTTGGGCTTTAGATTGGTGGTACGGTATTAGTTGTATGAATTGATTTTTCTTTCCTTCACCTTTTGATTTTTCCAAAGCAGGGGACCACCATACTGCCAATCCCTAGAGCTATTAATAAACAATTTCTATCAAACTTCCAATTGATTTTAATATGCATCACGAGTGTTCTTTGTAAAAAGTGGATGGCTATATTCTGCTACCCTTTAGGATGGTCTCTTTCTTCATAAATCTTGTCTAGTCAGTTCCCAACTCTGTTAACTGTTGAGCTCCATTCTCCTTTTATTCTGTCACACGTTTCAAGAGTTGATTCAGTTATGCTCATTTCTGTGTTGGACAAACTGCAGCTTTGATAGTTCTTTGCTCTTGGTGGTGTGAATCCTGGTCTGTCTTAGATTTCCACGAATATTGTTTTCTGAAATTTGCCTTCACTTTTGATGGGGAGAATTAATTTAAGTATGATGAGGTTGGAAGTTCAATGTCACTTGCGTATTTCTTGTCATCACAAGTAGCTTTAGCAGGGGAGGGCAACCTCCAGGTTCAGTTTAATAGAAAAGCCAAATTCTCTACTAGCTGCATAAAAAGAAAAGGAACCAAATGCCTCCTGAAGAGATGCCACTTGTCAACATATTATCCGTGAAAATCCTTTTGAAGCACTTGGAAGAAATGCGGAGGTTATGGAGTGTCTAAGAAAATAAAATTATAAGACATGCAAATTAAATGGTTGAACTTAATACCAGTACACTGTTGAGGGTTCAGAATAAAGATGATGGCGGCAATTTCATTAAGCTATCCAGTTCACATCTAGTCCCATTCCCCTCCTACCAAGATCACAACTAAAATTTTTATACCCACAAAATCCTAGTTGACAAAATGAAAATGAAAAAACATTCTGTGATTTATGAAGGCTCACTTACTATATCTTCCACAAAGGAAAATTGTGCACCGACAACATATATGCGAGGTGAAAAAGGTAAACAACACCGATAATCTATGTATGGTCTTTTGACACTAAGTTTTATGTATATTTATTCATGGCTTTCTTTTTTCTCATGATTTTTATCCTTAATAGATGTTTGTACACCCGCTCAAGCATTTGATCACTTCCACATGCATTTTTAGTAAGGTTTGTATGTTCAAGCACTGTTAAAGATTCAAGAGGCTATTTTAGGTAATAGGAGTATTAAAAGGTAGAAGCTATATAGCAAGAAAATTTGATGAATAATGTGTTCACCTTGCAAAGATGATCTTCAGCAGGGTAACCACAACAGCTACATAAACTCGAAATGAACTCGAGTTTGCATACCTAAACACATGCCCAAGTCACAGGGAAAGATAAAGAGATAACATATATGTATTGTCATTAGAGCATTACATTGACATGTATTATAAGCTAAGGATAGTCATAATAGCCTTACTCATTATTAAAAGGACAAAAATATGCGCTATATATTTCAATAGTTGTGAAGAGTAAATACAAGGGGTTTAACCGAGCTATAAGGAAATTTAAAACACTTTTTTAACACCTTGGTATAGCAAGTGTCTGAAGAGGTTCTTCAACAACATATTGTCCAACTTTATGCAAAGCAAGCAGGCGAGTGAACTCTATCAAAATTGTAGGTAGAAAATCACAAAATATCAACAACATTGTAAATAATGACTAAATTGTCAATGACATCAATTTGATATGGTCTATATAGATGAAATGTAATAATTAAATGTAATTATCGTAGTATGTATATCAATAACTTAACAAATCACAACCAATTTGTACATCATCCCTTTTTAGAAGCTAGCTAAAATAATATTCTTGTTTCAATTTTGGTTTTAATTGTGAATCATGTTTAAGTTTTTAATGCTAGTTTATATGAAGTTTACTTGATTATTTGTTCAAGATTAGCATAAGTTAATGAGTTCAAATCAATCGTAGTGTTTACTTTTCCATCTCAGATTCATCACCTAGCTTAATTTATTATAAGCCAAGCATAATCAATGGGAAACATTGAATTTTATGAGACCCTAAAGTCTCAACATTAAGTCCCTAGTTAGAGTAAAATGAGACAAGGGCTTTGTTGATAAACAAAAAATGTTTACGAAAATTGTAAGGGTTTTAGCTTTCCCTTATATTTTGATGTTAACACCTTAATCTTTATGTTCTATAACTCTTTATATGCACCATTTTTGTTGTAGTCTATTTCATTGTTATGGGTTTTTCATGTTGGTTCAATCTAGTGTGTTTGTCACTTGAGTTTTGGTTAACATTCGGATATTAACTTGTCTTATCATTTTCAAGTTACACAAGCCATATTTGTAAGCTGGTGGTATCTGAGTCAAGTTCTAGAATGTTTGTCGGAGTTCAATAATCAATCTGAAATAAATCAAAGTGTAAACCCCTTTGATAGTTTATTTTTCAATATTAATGTTCATTTGAACTGCTTCTCATGTGTTTGTTGGTTATTTTCATGAGGATTATGTATAAGTTATGATGTCCTATGTTTATGATTATAGATTACTGTTGGCAATTTGGCTAAGAGGAGAGTATGGATATACTATGAGGTTTTGACAACATATAACCTATATTAAGACAACAAGATATGAAGACAGAGAAAATTGTCTAAGTGTTATGAAGACTAACTATAAGCAAATATACTTTTTTGGTTAGCGCACTTCACTGACAATATTTTGGCACGTGTGCACTTGACTCAAGATAGTACAGAGTATAAAGAATATATATCTGAGAGCACAAGTCATAATGACTTGTACGATCAAAGTTATCAGAGTTTTATGACTTGACTCAACATGAAGTAATTTTTTTGTTTTTGGACATGTGTAAAGACTTCAAGACCAACATGACAAAACAAATGGGTTTAAGGTAAAGAGTTTCGGATGCAAAGTGATGCAAAGACTTTGTCATTATTTTGTGATATTTGTATGATGCAAACTTTTGTGTTAAAGTAGAGCAAAGATAATATATGCGAATCTGTGTAAAGAGAGCCACCAAGGACAAATCAAATATTGAAGATATCATCACTATCAAAAAGGTTTTTGTATTTATACCTTTTGTATATAGAATATATCATTGTATGTGCATGTTTGAGTATTGGGCTCAACTTGATACTTTTGTAATTATAATAACTACTCCTAACAAGGTTGGGGCTTCTAACAAGGCCTAGTCCTCTAACAAGAGCATATACACTATACAAATGTAATATAATCCTAATAGGGGCAATATATTTCACAAGATACTTTTGATTATTAGATCATTTTGGAGGTACCATCCCCACCGGGGTTTTCCCTTGGCCATGGTTTCCCTAGTTAACAAATAATAGTGTTATGAGTTGCATTGCGTTGTTCTTATGTTTACTTTTTAATTTAATCTTATATGCATGCTTAAAGATTGTTAAAGATATCCATAGTTGGGTAAAAGTTCGTGAAATACTGATTCACCCTCCCCTCTCAGTGTTTCCTATTTCCAACAATCGCTATTAGAGCATAATTACTTAGAAGATGCTTAACAACTTGAGTAGGATCTCCGTGACAATTATAGAAGAACTTGGAGGAAGCTCTTGAGGAACTTGATGTAATAAAAAAAGAAAGAGACAACCTAAAGGTCAAACTTGGAGATGCACAAGATTTCATTTAGAAGTTGAAAGAGTAGATTGAATCTACTAAATCCAAAAAGAAAGAATCAAATGATCAGATCAAGGATAATGATGCAATTTCTAAGTTGAAGAAGTGGAATGGGATTCTAAAGCATGAACTTGAGATCAAAAATCTTAAGATGAGCTTGATGGAAGATGAGAAGAAAAGTCAATTAGATTTGGGATCTAAGAATGTAGATTTGAAACTCAAAATTACTAAGGTGACATCTGGACTTGAATCTACAAAGCTTCAATTTACAAAACTTGAGAAGTATAACATTATTGTGAAATGAAAGCTTACACAAACAAAACATCTTAGAGAAGTTGTATTCCAACACTGAAAATTTTGATGAGCAAATCATGTCGCAAAGACCTAAAGGTGATATAATTGGTATAGGCTACTATAAAGGAGAATCATATAAGAGATCTGAAGTTACAGAGGAATCAGATCTAGTGATCCAACACCCTGAACAACAAGTAGATTTGAACAAGGAAGTACCTAAACAATCTAAACAACTTAAAGAAGTGATGAATAATTTATTGGAAGATGCTTCACATGCAATGGAATTGGTCACATGAAGAATGATTGTACATGTAAGTATACTAATCCTTTTTTTGGTTATTGCTATAACTGTTATGCTTATGGACATAGAGCTAATCAATGTCAAAAACCTAGATTCAATAATAATAATATGTATCAAGGTACTAACCCTGCAACTAGTAGACCTATTGGAACAACAAATGTCATAAGAAATGGAGTTATGTTATACGTGCAACAATTTTGGACATATTGCTAGAGAATACATATTACAGATAAGTTAATTAGGACCTAGATATGGGAACAATGTCTTAGCCTGTTATAATTGCAACAACCTTGGGCATACAACAATATTTTACAGATTCAATGGTTTTGGAAACAATATGAGGACAAATAACATGCGATCACATAATGCAAGGACACCTATTTATAGAAGGAATGCAAACAACAATATGAGAAGGGATGAAGACAACAATGCAAGACAAAGAAATGGTGTAAGAGCAAGTAGAGAACTTCAATGCAATATTTGTTAAAGCTAAGACACTTGCAAGCACACAAATATGGGTAGAAAATAAAAGAAATGACTCATTTAAGAATAAGTTGGAAGTAAACGATAGTAGTTGACAAACCCTTATCAATCTAAGCAATCAATTCATCAAAATTAAAGGAAAAATGACATAAAATTATTTAACCCCTAATAGGTTGCATTAAGACTTGTGTAGTTAATGATAGTATGATATGGATGAGAAGAAGTTACAGTTAAGAGCACATGTCATGTGGAGCTCATATGTGAGTGCGCGAAAGGAAAACAATTCTTTGGTAAATGATAACAACTGTTTTAATTCTTGCGTACAAGTGCAATTAATGCAAAATCAGTTTGAATCAAATTTAATGGTTAAAATCGATTGAATGGACTCCATTTGATCATGCAAAGTGTTGGAGAGCCCTAAGAAGCAAATTTGAGAGCAAATTTGAAGAGTTTCAAGAAAATTGAAAGCAAATTCACAAAGGGCCTAATTTTATAATTTGAAAAGGTATTTATCACCTACATAGTTGTATTTTAAGAAGAGTTTAAAGTTTTCCATTTGAAAGAATGACAATTCCTGTAGTGTGTGATGTTAATGAGAGACCTAGGTATAATTTCAAGAAATACTGTTACATTTCACTCGAGGATGATCCATTTGGATTTTTTCACAAGTTCCTAGTAGGGTTTTGCATGTTGAAGATATCCGTATGTATATTAATTGCAAATTTGAATTAATTGGAGATACTGACATATAGAAGGACATGAACCTAGTATACAACAATGATATGACCTTCAAATAAGGGCTTGAACACTTAGATAACTTGAATATCACTAAACATATGTTCTTTGAAGAATTCGATCAACATGAATGAACTAGAATTATACTGAGAAGAATTCATGAGGGTATGTTTTGGGTAGGAGAAATTCCTGTTATGATTACCAATGGTTTGATTCATAAACTTACTGGACTTAGCAATGAAGGTAGTAACCCTGTCAATGTGAAAATTGTCAAGAAGTTAGTTGAAACCAACACCGAAGCAACATCAAATGGCATAAACATGAAGGTTGATAAGATTAAATAAACTGATAGTAGATTGATAAAAAATATTATAGGATACAAGATGAATTATAGTTCAAGGGTAAGTTCAGTACCTGTTGGATTTATACATGCAACTTATATAATGATAGTATGAAAAGAGAAAATCAACATGAGTTGCTTCCTAAAGTAGTAGGTAATCATTTATATTGTAGTCTTTTTAGAAGCTCAACCATATCCCCATTGGACTCATTCTTGGCGAAAATGATGAGAAACTCAATAGAAACAAAGGAGTATAACATTGAAAAGTTGGGATTAATTTCAACGTATTCAATCAGAAAAATCATTGAGAAAATCAAGACAACCAAGAGTACCCAAGAGACTATAGAGAAAATGACAAATAAGATGCAGACTCTGATATCAATATAGATTAATGAGAATGATCCTTAGAAAAGGCTAATAGAGTATTAGAAGAGTTTGACACTCAATTCAAGACATTAGTAGATGTTGCTATTATGAAAGCCCAAGCTGAACATGATGCTAATCTTTTTAACAAGGTATGTAATAATGTCAAAGATGAATTGGAAAATTTGGATATATGCATCAAATAGTTGAGAAGGTGTATACATGAAGGTAAATATTTATATGAGAAATGTGTTTTGTCACATGAATACATTCAAACCTTCACTTCACAAATCAGAGACAAATAAAATGAATTGAAAAGTACGGTTATTGAGTAAAAAAGTGTAGATGTTCAAGTCATCGACTTGGAGCATAGGATCAACAAAATTCATGTTGAGCACAAAATGTTGGAGGCAAGAAAAGAAAATATATTGTAGATAGTTTCTCTATTGAGAGAACATTTATCATTGAAGATTGATCTAGTACAAAAATAACCCGATGAATGTTTGAAGGCTAATTAAGCCGATAGGCTTATTGTGGGAGCTTTGCTCCCGAAAATTATTTCTTTGACAAAAATGTTGTAAGACCATCGGTTTTTTATTTTCCAGCTGATTTTCTGATGATACATAGAAAAACTCACTTCTAAAAGTTTCTAAAAATTAAACTTTCATTTTTAACGTTAGGAATACTCCATGTTTCTAAATAGCAATTTTAGAAATAAATATTGTAGACATTTATTATGTTTCTATTAAGGTATGTGCAACCCACTCTGTCCATTTATTCTCATTTTCTATGGGTAAAGGATTGGTACAGATTTAATTTCTACATTTTATGCCTTTATAGTTATTTCCCTTTTGCAAATTGTGTGTACAAGATCAACAACATTAGCCTTAGAATCATAATGCATAGAATCAGTTTGCATGCAATCAAGTTTTTGTCTCTTGATGTTGCACATGAATAAAGTATTAATAATTTTAACATATGAAAGGAGGCTGGAGGTTCATTTATATCAGTTACTTGATAGTTTGGTGCAAAAGTAACTATCAATTTCTTGGAAATTCATCTTTTGGCACAAATAAGACTGTCAAATGAGCATTATTGTATGCATTCTTTTAATAATTCTCTACAGATTTATTTACATAACTTACAAATATTAAAATGCATTCAAAACTTTGCATATTTTTGTCATTGAATAAATTTTCTTGTTCGCAGATTTCACTCCTATTGTTTGCGATTGTCCACCTTCCAATTCCTCCTCAAAGAAAATCATCCATGGATTGGTGATTCAAATAATTACGAATGGAATGGTTGTTGTTTTGGTCTGCGTTGTTATTATTCTTTTTGGAAAAATTAAATATCTGATATATTAATGTATATTAAAAATAAAGTATAATATGTACAAATAGTGGTGGGTATTTAATTTGTACAACTTTGTCATTTGGTCTTTTACATTTCATACTTTGTCCCATTAACAAAATACAAGCATCTTATTGTTTCATAATAGTGCGTGAAAAAAATGTCAGCATTTTGACATGATTATTTTATTTTATATATAAATAGTATCATTTTATTTTTAACTAAAATAGAATTTACAAACATGCATTATTTATTAGTTTTTAGTTAAAATATATTTGATTTAAATGATTGTGTTGATATTTATAGTTAAAGTATTCTATAATGAATCCTTTTTATCTTTCAACAATTTGCATGCATCTCAATTAAAACAAAGTTTGCAAATGAAATGAGAAACTTTTACTATCAAAAAATAAAATCTACAATTAAATATAGAAACTTCCTTTCAAAATCCATCATTATTTGAATCCTTATCTCTTATACATTTCCACATAATTAGCTTTTTAAAAAACAATGTATAGTATGTAGTTGTACAAATAGTGGATAGATAGGTATTTAATTTTTACAACTTTGTTATTTGGTCTTTTACATATCATATTTTTTCCTATTAACAAAATACAAGCATCTTATTGTTTCATAATAGTGTGTGAAAAAGAATTTTTATCATTTTGACATGATTATTTTATTTTATATATAAATAGTATCATTTTATTTTTAACTAAAATAGAATTTACAAACATGCATTATTTATTAGTTTTTTGTTAAAACATATTTGATTTAAATATTGTGTTGATATTTATAGTTAAAGAATTCTATAATGAATCTTGTTTATCCTTCAACAATTTGCATGGATCTTAGTTAAAACAAAGTTTGCAATGAAATGAGAAACTTTTACTTTAAAAAAATCAAAAAAATCTATCCAATTAAATATAGAAACTTCCTTTCAAAACTCATCATTACCTAAATCCTTGTCTCTTACACATTTCCACATAATTAACTTATTTAAAAACGGTTTCATTGTATTTATCAAAAAATAGTTAATGTAGGCATAAAATTTTATTAGAAATGGAAATTTTTTTAAATTGACAAAAAAAATTTCAAAAAGAAATTATGTTAAAACTCATGCATATTATTTTACAAAATGATAGAAAAAAGGAAATATAAGAAGTCTAGGTAATAAGATGTACACATCTTATTGGTACAAAACCAAATTAATAGTAATTGTTTAAATACATTGTGTCACCTATAGTTCCATTTTGTTGTAGGAAGTAATAAAGAAAATAAATACACAATATTATATTAGCATCTAAATTTACAACAAACACCAAGGTTTATTAAATTGTGAAAGTAGTTATATTGTTGAGAGACTATTTGAAATGCATACCTATGCTAAATTTTTTTTGAAAATTTTTAAAATAAGAAAATTCAAATCATATTCTTTTTAACTAAAAGGTCCCACTTATAAATATATAAGTACAAAATGTGCATAAGTTCATTTGTTTTATTCAATTATACATATTTTATTATATATTGTCAAAGTATAGGTAATTAAATCAAACACCTTTTTTTTGCTTTGTTCGATTATTTCATTAAACAAATGAATCCTATCGGCTAATTGTTGCATGTACATAAACATGCAACTGCTAGTATATCTTATGAACACTTTACTTATCCAAACTTCTAAGCCACCAAATTGACATCTTATGGTGTATGCACACTTATTAGTATATTAGATTCAGTGAGCAATGCATGGGATATATAGACTTAATTAGTTTGAAGAGAAAGTTTGCTGATTTCATAACATTGTTAACTAGTCCATCAACACAATAAATTGGAGGTAGACTCAAACTTCTGACATATATATAGTTTTTGACTATGAAAATTGTATGTATGTACAAGGAGATATAAGGTAGAGCATAGATTAAAGGAGAGTATAATGTAAAAGATGGAATATAATAAAAATGATCCACATTTTCATTTTTTTTTATGGCCATATGAGGAACTTCACAAATTTTGAAAATTTGAAATTTAAGGGACTTAGCCAATTTTCCCATATGTTGCCATCAATGCCAAAGGGGGAGATTGTTAAGAATTGGACTAAGACGAGAGTATATACTATGAAGTTGTCATTTATGACAACATATAACTTGTATTAAGACAAAAAGATATGAAGACATGTTTTTGGTATGAAGACTTAGAAAATTGTCTTAGTGCTATGCAAATTAACTACCAAGAAAGGCACCTTTTTTATTAGCACACTTCATTGATAACATTTTGGCACATTCACACTTGACAAGAGATAGTACGAGTATAAAGAATCTATATCTAAGAGTACAAGTCATTATGACTTGTACAGATAGATTTATCAGAGTTCTATTAGTTGTAGTCATGTACAAGCATAACATAACATAGGTAAGGAATTGGTAAATTGTGTTAAGGAATTATATAGGGTTACCAAAATAAATATTTAACTATTATGGGAAAACATCCTAGATGTCAACCCTAACTCAACATGAAGTGATTTTATGTTTTGGGAAACGTATGAAGACTTGAAGGCTGTTAGGACAAAACATATGGGTATAAAGGAAAGAGTTTTGGATGCGAAGTGATGTGATGACTATGTCATTATTTTGTGTTATTTGTATGATGTGAAATTTTGTGTTAGAGAAGAGAAAAGGAAGTATATGTGAAGTTGTGTAAAGAGAGCCACTTAGGACAAATTAGCTATTGAAGATATCAACAGTATCATTTTAAATTTTTTTTTTTTTTTTTGTATCTATACCTTTTGTATACAAAATATATCATTTTATATGCATGTTTGAGTAGTGAGCTCAACTTGCTACTTTTGTAATTATAATACCAACTCCTAATGGTGTTGAGGCTTCTAACAAGGCCTAGTCCTCTAACAAGGACGAATACACTAAATAGATGTAATATACTCCTAAAAAGGTTAATATCTTTCACAAGATATTTTTGTTTAGTGGATCATTTTGTGGGCACCATCCCCACTAGGGTTTTCCCTCGGTCAGGGTTTCCATAGTTAACAAATAATGGTGTTATGAGTTGTATTGTGTTGTTGTTATGTTTGCTTCTCAATTTAACCTTATATGCATGTTTAAAGATTGTTAAAGATATCCATAGTTGGGCAAAAGTTTGTGAAATACTAATTCACCTCCCCCCTCAGTATTTCTTATTTCTAACAATTAGTACTCCATATATGCATGTGTATGGTATGTGTGCCCATTTTACATTATGCTTGATGTGTTTGATATGGTTGAGGCATTCATAGTCACTCGCAAGTCAACATCTACATGATGTACCATTCCTCGATATTGTTTGTTATATAGATATATTTATACATGCTCATCTTTTTATATAGGTTTGCGCTTTTTTGAATTTTCAGGATGAGCATACCTTATCACAATATCTCAATGGTAAGAGGGGAGATAATATACAAACTCAATCTTATCACAAGCCAACATTCTCTTGAAATATGGACAAGTATTTGACTCACTACCTATTCAAATTCATCAAGATGATGTGAATTTATGAACCTAACCTTGACCATGATAGCCTTTTGAGTTATTTTTATGTGGCTCAGTCATGTGAGCTTTGTCATATGTTTACTTGGTGAAATAAATTTATTAACATTAATTATGACTTAGGAATAATTAATTCTTATGATTATTGAATATTAAAAGTTAGAGCGTTTAAGTGTGATGATTGATTAAATAGATTATGAAATTAAATATTTAATTAATTATTAAATAAAAAACCCAAATTAAAGTTGCACAAACAATATACATCTGTTTTAAAAGCTAGGTTGCATATTATATTTTGACAAATTTATTAATTATATTTAATTTTAATTCCTCTACAATATTGAGATAAAAATATAATTCTAAATTAAGGTATAATTATATTTTTTAATGCATAATAGTTAAATAAGCATTGATAATCAATTCATAGTTAAGAAGTTGAGTGAGTTAACTAAAGGATTAAGTTATTAATTTTTTTTTTTGAAGGTTGAGTTATGGTTTTAGAAAATCTAATGACATTTTTCTATGAATTAGACGAGTTGGTCATCTTAGGGACTCCTCATTATTAGGTGAATTTTTTTTTGGGATTCTGAAGGAATTAAAAAAAGTAATGCAAAGTTGAAATTTTTGGTTGAGGATTTCTTTCTTCAATTTTGGTTATTATCTTCATTGTGCCAATATGAGTTTTCAAGTATTACATTTGAATTCTATGTGACTATTGAAATAATTATTTAGGTTAAAGTTTTGTTGTTAGGATTTTTATTATATTTTTATAATTTCTATTTTAGAAATTCTATGGTTAGCAATTGCTATTTTTAGAAATTTTTGTTTTAGGAAAAACTTTTTTTAGAAAAATATTTAAAAAACTATTTTTAGTAATTATATTTTTAGAAAAAATATTAAAAAACAAATGTACTTTTGATAACAATATTTTTTAGATTTTTTTTAAAAACAATGATAAAATTTCTATTTGATGAGGTTCTATATGATTTTTTTTTATAGCCAAACTAAATATTAGAAAACAAATTGAACCTTATTTCATCATAGACTATTTATGTGATTATATATATGCTATTGTCCTCTTGGATATTGGTTATTGTGGGATTTATGTTGGTTAGAAGGGTTGTGCAAAGAGGCCTAAGGAGTGTTTGGTTCATGTGATTATGTTTATGTTAAGTACTTTATGTTGATATTTCAATCACAATTACTTTTTCCCAACCAATGTTCTAAGATCATGTTGTTTGTACTCTTTGAGAGTGTCTTATGTGACAATTTGAGGACCAGTCTTGGATTTGATATATATTGTGGTTTGAGAACCTATGTGTACTTATGAGAATTATAGTTTGAGGACTAGTGTGTGTTCCAATTATCTACTTTATGGAACCATACTTGATTATTACTTGATTTAATTTATGAGTTTCTTTATGATATCAACATAAGGATAGTTGGGTTGACACTCTCCGCCCGATCAACTGAGTGACTAGGATATGGTCCCAAGACCATGCCTAAAATAAGTATATAGATGGGGTGGCTTACAATAAGTGTCGAGGCCCAAGTGGTTGCTAGAATCATTGATTTTAACTCAATCAATTGGTAAAATGATACATTAAATGGAGAGTTTTAAAATGATTTTATAAGATATGTTCCTCACCCTTGTCTGAATACTTGATTGAGGTCTTGACAATGATACACATGGGAGAAGATACTTGATTGAGGTCTTGCATGGTTAGCAACCTTGTTTGTAAGAGAGGTTTGGTGATGTCACATATGGTTAGTTGAGGGGTCTAGAAGAGATTTTTAGGGTGAACCTCAAGGGTAACTTGCAAGTGATGATACTTCCCTATATACATTGTAGTCTTACATGTGTTGTTTCCTCTGAACTAGCGTGTACCACCTATATAGTTGAGTATTAATTTTGAGACAAAATAGCTTTTTGGGATTCCATCCTTGATCTTTGTGATTGGTTTTATGGTTTGATATTTGTATGGAGTTTTTTGTTATCTCCTCGACACAAAGGGAGTGAGTCTTCTTTGGGTTTCACGAGCTTGAGTGGTAGTGTGACTTTTACTATTGAGATATGTCTTGACTTCTTGTACCAATGCTGGATAATCCTTATGGTAGTTGCAATCTCTTGATTCATTTTTGGAGACATGTTCTATCTTCTCATATTATTCTTGTGTATTGATTTTGAAGGATTTGAGCAATACAAATCCATAAAGCCCAAAGAATACCTGCATGTAAAAACTTGTCATAGAGAAGAAAAAGACAAGAAGAGGCAAGGGTTTTGCTCTAAAAATATGCAAATTGTATTCTCAGAAATGAAAGATCAATCCTTATAGAAGGAAAGTGAAACCTAAAAAAGGGCAACTTAAAAGATAAAAGCTATTTAACAATTACTAATTAATTATTAAATGTGAATGCAAAAGTGCATAAAGTGAAATCTTAAGAAGGGAGAAAAGGTAATTTAATAAATGAAATAAAATTAACCTTTTGCTCTAACCACCCCGCCTCGCCCTTAAGATGAGCAAAAATGAAAGGAAACTACAATGCTGAAAGCAAACTTGGGTCCTGACAACAAGGCCTAATGAGGTACCCAGTCACAACCAAATCTCTATGACGTGGAGCAATAAGAAAATCTAGTGGGAAAAACCCTACTCCAAAAAGAGATAGAAAAGGAAACACAAATGAAACATCTCAAGGGAATCTCTCAAGACCATAAGTATAATGAAAGCCTCCATGATAGAAGCTTGAGACTCCATGCTGCCCCCCGCTCCCCCCCCTTCCCCTCCCCCCCCCCAAAGAATGGAAGAACTCTTGTGTCGATGAACATACCAATGTGACCCCAATTTGAAGGAAACAAAGGCAGTGGACAAGGATGATAAAACCCATGAATATAAGGTGTAGCTAGAAGTCCTAGCTAGTTGATGCTCAAAGGAGAAAGCATGAGAATCTTGAAATGAAATTTCCAATGGAGGTGAGATAATGGGTCTGTTGAATCTATCATCTAAGAGGAGATGTGTGTCCTCTAATATATCCTCAACAACTGCAGTAGGTGGCTTTATGATTGGAGATGAAATAATAGGAAATGATGAAGAGTAATCCCATGCAAGAGATAGAATCTAAATAGGAGGTGGAGGTGTAGAAGTCACAACACTAACCTCAAGAACAACACATAAGTTCAAGTGACCTGACTTCACCTCAGTAGACTTTCGTGAAAAAAGAGAGCGAGTCTTCGATAGTGGAGATGGTGGACCAAAATGTGAGAATGAATATAGGGGGGAAGGATGATCAACTATCCCTGTAGAAATAATATTGGATGTCTCACTATCTTTGATGTACTCTAAATCTTGTGCAAACTCAATTGTCTTCCTTGTGCTACTATGTGTAATTTGATAAATAGAGAGAAGGTTAGAGGAGAAAGATGTAACAAAAAGTACATCATCAAATGTACTATCATCAATGTCAATAGAACCTTTCCCACATACAATCATAACAGTGTTGTTCCCCATCAAAATGTGTGGAGTAGGAGAAGCCTCAAAAGAAGAGAACAAATCCTGAGAAGATACCATATGGTGTGAAGCACCCAAATCCAGTAATTATCTAGAAGAAATAATAGTTTCACATAGCGCATGACCTTTTCCTATATCTTTACCATCTAACTAAAATGATGATGATGAAGAAGATCTATGAGAAGTAGAAGGAATTTATCAATGTTTCTCTTCAGAAGGAGAGCTGTCAAATCTGAAACCTGTTTGGCATAGCCATCTAGCTTCTTCTCATAGAAATGTGACTCATCATGATTAGTTTTACTACATAATACACACTACGGTCTTTCTGGCTTTGGTTTACCCTCCTTAGGAGGAGGTGGCCCTGATGAACTATGAGTGCTAGAATCAGTCTGAGACTCTGTAGAATGAGATTTTTGCACCTTTTCCTTTGTCCTTGAAGATGACTAAGCTACCAATGCATAAGTCTGTGAGCTTGTGAGAGAATCCAATTGAGAGATCTTAGCTTTCTCTCGAGTAAAACAATCACAAAAAGTCTCAAAGGAAGGCATGGTAAATCTATTACCCAAAACATCTTTGGTGGAATAGAAGGTAGAAGCAAAAATTTGAAAGTTTCTGCCAAGCTTAAAAAGAATAAGATAAATGCACTTAGTGTCAATCTTGGTCTTCCCACAATCCTATAATAAAGATCTTTGTTGATTGAACTTCATCAAGAAGTACTCAATGGAAGGAAAAGTTTATGGTACAAGAGAGCTAAGCTTTGCCTCAATCTGAAGTGCTTTGAACTCATTCACTATACCAAACAAGCCTTCAAGCTTGGTCCACATAGCTAGAGGGGTATTGCACCCATCAAGAGGAAACTGTAGATTGTCATATACCTGTAAAGAAATCAATCTTGTTGCCTCATCCACCTTGTTCTAGTGTTGCATGACCTCAAAAGGCCTTTGTAAAACTGGCTGCACTACATCTAAACAAGACCACAACCCTTTTGACCAAAGAAGTCATGTCATCAAGGTCTTCCATGTGTGATAGTTATGAGGGGTAAGAATTTCTATACTAGAAGAGGTCTCAAGCATAGTTCTAGAAGGTGTTGAATTGTTACTATTTTTTGTTTGGTTTACTGATGTAAATAACATAAACAATAATACAAAACACCCCCCAAAATACAAAAAAATGAACCCCAGATGCTAGAAGGAATGCATAAATGAGAGAAGAGAAAAAAGCTTTATAAATGAATTACAAATACCTAGTACAAAATACTGGTGAAATAATAGAGAATCTGGAAAGTCCTCAAGAAGATCTTTTCAATGCTTTTTCGGATAAAAAAATAGAGCTATAACAAAGAAGTTATGCCCCTTAGAAGATAGAAGTCATCAACAGACTTCAAGCACAAAAATAGGTACCAAACTAGAAAAAAAACCAAAAAATACTTGCTCCATTGTCTCCATCCCAAAACTATCTTTTTGATACTTCTTTCGAATTGAAAAAAGACCCCTATATGCTCAAGATATTGTGAAAAAACTACAAGCTCTTCTAGAAACAATAAAATGTGTGTGTGTGTGTGTGTATATATATATATATAGAATTCTTCCACCGCTGGTGGCTAGGCAGGCAAAGGGTGGCGGAGGTGGGCTGGTGGTGTCACTAGTGGTAGTAGCCGATAGAGCAGTAGGTAGTCACCGAAACCGCAATGGTCAAGGGATCACTGATGGTTACTAGGACTGCTAGTGGTTTCAATGATTGCTAACTAGTTTGGCTAACCACATCGGCCTAAAAATCATTTTTTGTGATTTTTTAATGATTTGAGCACCTCACATTGTGTGCAAACACCGCACGACCTTGTTGTGCAATTTTTTTGCCTCATAGATCAATGTTGTTCAAAATAAACAAACTTTATATGAAAATGGGTGGGTTTGACACCTTTTGAATCCAACTGTGAGATCTTTTTGGCCTCAAAGTGCTCCAAAAATTAGAGAACCCCTATTTTCACAAAAAATGCCTAAAAAACACCAAATCTATTCTATTAAACCCTTGTTCTTCTTTTTCTCCAAATATCAAACAAGCTATAACAAACTTGACTTTGATACCATAAAATATTTGAGCAATACAAATCTACAAAGCCCAAATAATACTTGCATCTAAAAACCTATCATAGAGAAAAAAATGACAAGAAGAGGCAAGGGTTTTGCTTTGAAAAGATTCAAATTGTATTCCCAGAAATGAAAAGGATAAGAGATAATTACAGAAGATTAATCCTTATAGAAGGAGATCGAAACTCGAAAGAGGACAACTAAAAAGGTAAAAGCCATTTGATAATTACTAATTAATTATTAAATGTGAATGCAAAAGTGCATAAAGTGAAATCTTAAGAAGGGAGAAAAGGTAATTTAATAAATAAAATAAAATAAAGCTTTTTCTCTAACAAATTTATGTATTATCCATGACATTTTTAAGAGATGTATATGTACTTTGATTGTATTCCATACCATGTGACGTGTGTAGTGGATGTAGAGTTTTATATATGTGGTTATTGTATCAGTTGGATTTGGGGTTTATACATGTGATGATGTTCTTGGTCATTCATCTACATTATGAGTTGTTTTTTATGATTGTACATTGCAAATTTAAATGTATACATAATTCTAAGTTATGAAAACCTTGAGATTTGCAATCCATGTTTTGAGTTGTATTGTATTCACATGTTATCTTATTATTACTTGTTTCTACATTGTTGTTACTTAACTATTTGTAAACTCTTAAGGTAAACAATTATTCATTAAACTTAGTTGCATTATTTAGGTTAATCTCTCTTGGGTTACCTAACAGGGCATTACACCTAGTATCAGAGCAATAGTTTTTACACTAGGAACTCTAGGAGTATTGTACACCCACTAGATGTCTAAATAGTTAAATACAAAAATCAAATGTAGGCATATAACTCTCTTATATTTCATACTATTATTTATGGCCCCAGTGATAATAAATCAATATGTTGGATTAGATTCTATTTGAGTGTTGCATATTTTATTGCACGTGAGTGTTGGAAAGGATTAAGATTGATTTTGAGATTAAAAAATATAGTTTATAATATTCTTATTTAGATTAAAGTAGATTTTACATTAATTTGAAATCATATATTATTTATTGTGTGAGTTATACATTTACAATATTAGGATGTTTTATCATAGTTGGCCAATTGGGTCAAGGACCTAAGTCCCCAATTAAATTATGCATTGTATTCATAAGTGAACCATTGTAGCACCTTTGTGCAAAACTTAGACTCTTTATTTTTTTTTTGTTGGTTTCCACGAGTAAGCCTAATTCTCAGGGAGGTGGATGTAATACCCCTTTGCTAGTTTACTTTTCAGTATTAATGTTGAATTCTTTTTACTACTTTTCATATATGTGTGTGTTGCTTATTTTCATTAGGATTATGTATAAGTTATGATGCTTTATGTTTATGATTATAAATTACTTACCCCATAATTGCATGTGTATGACGTGTATGTTTGTTTTGTATTTCTACTTGACGTGTATGATGTGGTTGAGGGATAGATTTGTAGTCATCTGCGAGTCATGATCTAGATGATACACCACTCTATGCCATTTTCTATTATATAGATATATAATTGTACATGCTTGTCTTTTATGTAGGTTTGCAGATCCTAGACATCAACTTCACCAAATTACCTGGATGAGTGTGCCCTACTGCAATATCTCAATGGTAAGAAGTAGATAATTTACATACACGATCCTATCCTAAACCACCATTATCCTCATACATGGACAAGTATCTCATTGACTACATATCTGAATTCATTAAGGTGACATGAATTTGTGAACATAACCTTAAGCATGATAGTCTTTTGAGTTATTTCCATGTACTTTAGTCATGTAAGCTTTGAAATGTATGTTTAATTGGTGAAGTAAATATATTAAGATTAAGTATGACTTAGGAATAATCAAATCTTGGGATTATTGATATATTAAATGTTAGAAGATTTAACTCTGATGAATTGATTAAAAACCTTTATTTAATTCAAAGTTTAATTGTAGAATTAAAAGATATAATTAATTATTAAATAAAAAATCCAAATTAAATTTGTACAAATAATGTGAATTGATTTTACAAGTTAAGTTGCATATTATATTATAATTGCTCCATAATATTGTACAAAAAATATAATTCTAAATTAACCTATAATTATGTTTTTAAAATGCACAAGAATTAAATAAGATTTAATAATTAATTTTAAGTTTAGAAGTTAAGTTAAATGACTTAATTGAAGATTTAAATTTAAATTTTTATTTTTTGAAGATTGATTTTGATATTTAAAAAATCTAATGGAATTTTTCTATAAGTTAGTTGAGATTGTCATCTTATGGATTCATTATTATTAGGTTGATTTTTTGGGATTTTTGGAGGAATAGAAAAACAATAATTCAAAGATGATTTTTTTGATTAAAAATTTGTTCTCTCTCCTTTTCAAATTGCTTCATTGTTTTGAGGTTGTGTTTTAGACCTTTGCAATAAATTTAAGAAAAAAAAACTTAAATTTTGGGTTGGAGTTAGTCTCTTTATTTTTGAAGTTGATTCTTTGAGTTTTTTTTTTTTTCCTTTCTTTTTTTTTTCAAATTTTAGTTATTGTCTTATTCTTGCAAGTACAAGTTTTCATGTATTATATTTGAGAATTTTCTATGCGCTTGTTGAAAGAATTATTTGAGTTAGGGTTATTCTATTTAGGGTTTCACATTTAATTTTTTTTTTATTATAAATTTTAGTTTTAGAAATTCTTTTTTAATTTTTTAGCAAAAAAATTCTATGTTTAGTATTATATTTGATGAGGTTTTATGAATATTTTTATAGTCAAACTAAATCTTAGAAAATGCATTGAACTTTTATTCATTAGAGACAATTTATGTGATTGTATATGTATTATTGTCTTCTTGAATGTTGGTTATTATGGGATTTATGTTGGCTATAGGGTTTTACATAGAGGCTTGGAGAGTGATTGGTTCATGTGATTGTGATTGTGTTTATGTTAAGTACTTTATGTTGATTTTTCACTCACGATTACTCTTTCCCAACTAATCTTCTAAGATCATGTATTTTGTATTCTTTAAGAGTGTGTTATGTAACAGTTTGTGGACTATTCTTGAATTTGATGTATATTTTTGTTTGAGGAATCATGTTTTCTTATGAGAATTATGGTTTGAGGACCAATGTGTATGTTCTAGTTACTTTCTTTATGGAACCATACTTGGTGATTACTTGATTTGATTTATGATATTCTTTATGATCTATGAGCTTAGGATAGGTTATCTAGGTGTACAAATAGAGTGACTTGCAATAAGCGTCAAGACCCACAAGTGGTTGCCAAGATCACAAATTGTGAGCAACTTAATAACGAGATAACATGATACATGAAATGGGGGGTTTTAAAATGAATTAATAAAATATGATCCTCGCCCATGCCTGAATACTTGATTGAGATCTTGACTAGGATGAGAGTGGGAAAATATGTTTGATTGAGGTCTTGCATGGTTAGTAGCCTTGACCATATGAGAAGTTTATTGATGCTACGTATGGTTACTTGAGTGTTGGGTTCTAGAGAGATTGTCAAGATGAAACTCAAGTGTCAGATGTATGTGATGACACTTCCCTATATACACTTAGGTTTCTCATATGTGTTATTACCTTTCAATTGACATGTATTACCTACAATTGAGTATTGATCTTGAGATCAGATAGCTTTTTAAGATCCCATTCTCGATCTTTATGATTGGTTTTATAGTTCAATATTTGTATGGAGTTTTTTGTTATCTCTTCAACACGAAGGTAGTGGGCCTTATTTTGGTTCCGTGAGGTCAATTTTAGTGTGACCTTTATTGAGATGTGTTCTGACTTCCTATCCAAGTGCTAGATAATCATTATAGTAGTTGCACTATCTTGATTCATCTTTGGATACATGTTCTATCTTTTCATCCTATTCTTGTGCATTGATTTATGTAGTGGTCATGACATATTTACAATATGTATATGTACTTTGATTATATTCCATATCCTATGACATGTACAATGCATGTAGAGTTTTATGTATTTGGATATTGTATCTATTGGATTTAGAGTTTTCACATGTGATGATGTTCTTGGTCTTTCATTTACATGATGAGTTGTGTTTTATGATCGTACTTTGTAGATTTAAATGTATATGTAAATCTACATTATGGATCCCTTGATATTTGTAATCCATACTTTGAGTTGTATTGTATGCATGTGTTATCTTATTATTTCATTCTTCCACATTGTTGTTACATTATTGTTTGTAAACTCTTAAGATAAATAAATTATTTAGTAAATTTAATTTCATGATTTAGGTAATCTTTGTTGGGTTCCCTAGCGAGGCAGTAAATAGAGCTTTCATTTTCTTACACATCTCAACCTTACTAGTCTTATTTGAAGTTCCATATTTTTATTTGGTTCTTAGCACTTTTTTCCACATCATATTCGCTATACTTTTATCATTTCCAAAGTGGAACCTAACTCCTAGCCTGAAAATGTTTTTTGCATGTCTAAATCTCAAGTTCAAAACTTAGCGTCAAAATCTAATATTTTTTCTTCAACATTATTAACATACAATTCAAGAAGTGGTGTTGGAACTTAACATAAATTATGGAAGTTCTTATGAAGCATTTCAAGTCTGAAAATAGTTCAAGAATTGAAGGCACACAAGGAAATCACATAATGAACCATTCTTTTCTTTAGCACATACATGAGTGTTGATATAAAGTTTACATATTCATTGGAGGTGATTTCTTGGGTATGAGGTGAAACTTGATAGAGTAACCAATTTTTTTTGAAAAGTAACTAGGTGATGCATGCATGAATGAAGAATAAAGGTGTTTTACTGACATTGATGAGACCAAACATCTAAGGACCACACATAAAAAACCTAAAATATTTTTATGTTTTTTTTCAATATATGCCCTTCTAAAATGATTTTTTTTCTAGAAAACTAATGGTTTTGTTTAGTCTTGCTTCGTCAAAAAATGATGTATAAATCCCTTAATCTTCAAATTTTTCTCATACTATTCACAAATAATTTGGTATGCAACACATTTAAATTTAAAATTTCATTCTGATTCAACACAACCTTTACTACAAAATGTACATGTGCTTTCGTCCTCATCCATCTACCCCTCCTGCACTATAGAGGTGGACGAAAACATTAATGACATAGCATGGAAAATATAATATTGAATGTTCAAGCTTTAATTCACATTCTCTTACGAAGTAAGGGTGTATCATTCCCAATGGTGATAAGTTTGCAGTTGTCATGAAAACATTGTGGGACTACAAAGATAAACAAGTCAAATAACAAGTTAGATTCAACCGTGAAACATAAACATGACATTGTGACTCTTCTTTTTATTTTATTTTATTGTAAATTTTAATGCCATTTATATGCCCTTTTTAATTTTTTGTATGAAGGATTAATTATATTTTTGGTAATAATTGTATATGATGGGAAATTAGGTGAAAGATGGTTTGACAAATGTAAGTCTTGGACATTTAAGAGGAATGACAATTTTGAACCCGACTTATTCTTTGAAACTAAGCGAGAATCAATTTTTATTTTGCAAATCAATTTGAAAGTATTTTTTTTGATCAATAAATGACTGAAGCCTAGAGTATTTATTATTTATTATTATTGTTTGTGGTATTAATTATTATTGTGTTAAGCTTGAGTAGAGTTGAACCCAAGACCTCCCAGATAAGAGGCTCATAATTTACCATTGGGTTGGAAAAGTTATTGTTGATAGAAATTTCTAATTTCTATGGATATCTTTATGTATCTATGGTTTGTTAGTCATACCCATTTTGGAATTTTTATTTTAGACATTGATTATGATACTCTTTGTAGTGTGAATGTTTATGTGGATATTTTACTATTCTTAAAAGTTGCCTCAATTTCCTTGAATGATTTATTCAAAAATTGGTCATGTTTTATGAATTTAATCTTTGAATTATCATTTTGTGAGAGTTATTTCTTACCACAATTGTCTCATGGTGTTCAGACTATTGTTAGTCCCTTCCCCACTTTTTGGGTAAAATTAATACCTAAATATTTTAATTTAAAAAATTAAAATTTATCTGAATGAAAAAGTTGTACTTTCAAAGCTAAATTTTAGAAGGAAATCGTTCATTGATTCACCCAACTATTGTTTGATTGTCTTGGTCTTGCTTGGGTTATAAAGTCTTAATTTATAAACCTTTGGAAAGACCTTGGAAACTCTATTGAGGAGTCAAAAAGTTGTGCTTTAGAGATTAGTAATCAGATATGAAAGAAAATAGTGTTGCCTCATGAGAACACCTTTCTTGTACTTCAATAAGATTTTGGGTGCCAAGATGAGTAGGAGGATATACTATCGCAATGGAATCTACTAGCTTAAAGATATACACTCTATGTTTCTATTTATATATTTATAATATGGAAATAATACTCTATGTTTATATATATGGTTATTGTATAGTGTGCATATTTATCAGTTTGAGAGTTGTAAACCTAATTATGCCAAGACCTTGAGCTAGTGACTGGGATTTATCATAAGAACATCATGGAAAATAGAACATGTTTCTATAGAACTCTCAAACTGATAAATATGCACACTATACAATAATTTCCTCTCTAGAATTAGTCTTTCTCAACTGTGATTACTTATGATTGCTGCCCTTTAATAGAAAAAGAGTGTGTAATGGCTATTGCACCAAATCTTTTATTGCAAATCGACAATAACTAATAGTGAAATTTTTAAACTCTAGCAGGAGATTCATGTTGGTTGATTGAGGAATATACAATATAAACTGGATAGTGGGAGGAGGAGGGTGGTGGCAAATCAAAATTTTAAACACTTAAAATTTTCACAGATTCATCCACACTTATCAATAACTTGTCCATGTAAGACTACAAATGTAAATATGTTGTAACATCTAAATTTGATCAATCACATGCATTAAATTAAAATAAATAAGACAATATTTGTTACCTAGAAAACCTCCAAGGTAAAGGTAAAACTAGGGTGGGGATGACACCCATAAATACTCACTACTATAGCAATAAAGTTAACCAGATTAGGTTACAATGTTTGACCATAAAATATGATCTACCCTATGAGGGATATGCCCTGTTAAAAGCTTAAGATACTACTATGTCTCACCTTGTTAGGGGATTTAACACTTACAAAAAAGTAAGGACTCTATTAGGTAATTTACAAATATCTATTAAGACCAATTTTAAAAGATTTACCCTGATTCAAGTTTGTTAAAACTTATTTAGTACCCAACTCTTGGTTTTCTCTATAAGATGATTTTGAGTCTTCTCCTTGCTAACTTATCCTCTCCTCTAATTTGATATTCTTTTCTTTCCCTTTCACTTTACTGTAATGACTAGGTCACTTGGTTTGTCAGATGATAATAAAACCCTTCAATGACTTCTAATCTGAGCTAAATCCTTTTCTGCCTATAGCTTCATGTTTGCACTTAAACTCTTTTCATCTCCTTCTCTCCTGGCATACAATCTAGGTTAAGATCATTACTATATAAAGAGTTTTGTGAAGAGTTTTCTAGATGATTCCATGTTTTACCTCTTCATCCTAATCGTCAAACACACAACATAGGGAATTGTGATCCACAATGTGTAAATGTTCTGTAACAACCTCTGAAAGTATTAGATCTTCTGTAACAACCTCTTCAAAAATTAAATATCCCTTCCAAGTCAGCTTGATAATTTTTTTTCCCTAAAACTTTGTTTCATTCCTAACTTTCATGTAAACTCTATGCAGCTCAAACTTTACTATTTCTTGATGCTCGACATTGTTGTTTCTCAACCTACAATGTCTTCTATACATACTAAGTAACTCGACACTTGTGTTCTCAAAAAATTTCTCAATCACTGATGAGCTCAGTTTGTATACAAAAATACTCCGTGACCCAATAAATTACTCCAATATTATAGAGCTAGGTACATACTTATGTACATGACTCAACCTATATAGAGTATATTGGTCACAGTGATGATCATCTGACTCTGCCTTGTAAATGACTAAGTGGTTGACACTAATAGAAAAAAATGGTTAGAGATACCAACAATCTCCTCCTTACATAATAGTGGAAAAAGAACTTTTTCATATTTACATCGTTACAATACATTATAATAATGAGCTCCCCCCAAGTCTTATGACTTTTGAACAATGCAAGAACAATACAAAAATGAATAACAAAACCATTTCACCTTTATTCAAATATGTACACTGTACATCTTATTTTAGCTTTCTTTTGCATCTTGATCACATCACATTATATTACATTTTCACCTTTAATTTTCTTTTCCCATCTTCATATCTCTCTCTGTCTACATATGTCTCTTTCCCCCTTGTTTTTAAACACTATATGTCACTGCTTCTGGGGTTAAATGAGTGGAAATAATTCATATGTTTCAATGAATTCCTTGTGAATTTTGGTAATCATGGATAGTGCATGATGCCATTTGATTCTTGCTACCTCTAAAACCTTATTTTGCAACTGTAATCTTGCAACTAAATCAATTAAACTATCACCCACTATAAGATTATGATCTTCTATTATAGATCCCGAGCTATTTTTAGTTCTCTTTACATGACCTCCAAATGAGGTATCAACATTACCTAAATAAAGATCAGTTTGGATCTCATGTTGTCGTGAGGTATCTAAAGCTCAGCCAACGTACCTTAAGCATTCAATAGATTATTATAATGGTCAATGCTTGATCCTGCTGACTCTAAAATAATGCTACTGGATCTCTTCATCTCAGCTTGAGTCTTATTTATTTGTGCCTAAATATTATCTATAAATCTTGGCACATCTAAAAAAATTTTGTACAAACATTGTACCTTTTGTAGTAACTTTATCATAATATCTTCTTTCACCTGTAATTACACTTTGTGTTCAGAAATAGTTCTTGAGACTTTTTTCACAACCTTGGTTTCAAATATTCTTGCTTACCAATCCATTAACTTTACATTTGATTCCATAACTCCAACATTCACTTGATCAATTATATTTACAAGTTGGTTTATGATTGGTAAATCTTCAAAATTTTGAATCTCAAAAGCATAAAAAAATGCTTTACATCATATAATACATGTTTATGTTTATGTTCCCTCCTGAACTCTTCATGTCTCTTCTTGTTTTCCAAAACTTCTTGTAGCAAAAAATTTTTCTCCAAGGTGAGATTTGCCAAATCTAATTGTGACATTTCAATCATTTCATCCAGACTAACCTCAATATATAGTGAAACATCTTTTATTTCTTTCCTCTTTCAGCTAGGTGAGGGAATTCTACCACTCAATGTTTCCATACGAGTAGGTGAAGGGGTGTCACCACTTGGTCTTTCTTGTGCATCTATTCTTAAGATAACAATAGTTGCAATTTATTCATCTTTATTTGATTCTTTTTCTTCCTCAGTATGAGGTGTTGAAACAATCTTATCATTCTCATTTGTTTCTCTATCTTTACCAATTCCTCTTCATTTGTGATCCTTGGCTGCTCAACTTCTAGAGTGTCAAGGCTATCGGCATGTATAGAAGAAATACTACCTTGTGGAATTGGCATACCTGAGTTTTCTCCACTATTCTATTCATCATCAATGTTTACAGTCTCTACCTTTTTTGTAGTTAGTCCAAAAATGTTCTTCCACAGTATCTCACTTTGTTGTTCTGCAACTTCCTCCTTATTTATCAATATAAAAAATGATCTATACTTTGGAACAAATTTGTTCTTATGCTTCTCCAAAAATGTGCCTTTTTAATCTTTTGATAGATCAGGTATAACTCTAACTAATGCGTCAGTACTTATCATTTTCTCTACCTTCTCTTCCTATTCTCATCTTCCTTTCAATTTTTCATGCACATCTTTGGGTATCTCTCTTTCTATTTCACTAGGAGCTAGATTAAAATTTGAGATCATTTCTATCATAGCCTCCTCAACTATATTCTTGTCATCATTAGCTAGTGTATCATATTTCAAAAATTTGAAACTAGACAATTTTGGGGAACTCTTTACGTCTGAACATACCTCATCAATATAATTATGTTTCTTCTGAGGAGGTCCTCTAACCAATCTCCTTCTTTTGGTTTTAAGGACACTGGACCCAATAGACTCTGCTACTTTATGCTTTGCAGACTGCTTAGCATTAGCAACTACTCTGGTCCTTGACTTATTTGGTGGTGGAGGTGTCACTGCCTATTCCTTCTTTGCTCTTTGAGCTTTCTTTCTTGGTGTCATGTCAACAAGTAGGGATTTACTCTTATCACCTTCTTCTACTTCATCTTCCTCATCACCATTATCTTGTTCTTCATCTTCACCAAGACCTTGTGAATTTTCAATGGTTCCTTGCCCTTGCCTTGGGTGCCCAGTTTAGCTTCTAGGTCTTCAATAATCTTCTTCCTTTTCTTCTCTTTAGAAGCTATCTTGATGTTTATAATTATGCTTTCTTTGGCTTCCTTGTACCTTTCGAAAGGTTTAGCCTTGACATCTATCTCTTCTTTGAGCAGTGCATCAATGTTTGCACTTATGACATCATTATCTATCTCATATCCAAAGATTTATAACTGTGCCTTCCTTGACTTAACTTCTTGTACAAAAGTATTGTCTGCGTCAACAAGAAAACATATCTCACTATAATAATTTATGACCAATTCTTCTAAAATTCTCATTTTCTTCTTCATCCTTAGCTTGAATTAATCAAAATAAGCATTCATTGTATTTTCAAAGTTATCTCCCAATTAAGTAATATGCTCATTGATTTTCCTTACCACTGGTTTGTCTTGCTCCCATACAAAATTTTCAATACCTGGAAAATAGTTTAGGATATAAAAAAATATATAAATAATGAGGGATCCAAACTTACAAATTGAATTCTTCACCTTTCTCATTGATAATAGATTCTCTACAAGTTGTAACTTCTATAGCTTGTCAAGATCATACTCATGATCTTTCATTACAATCTTCCACACTTGATCCACAACCATACAAGGTACATTGTTCAATCTACATGATTGATAGAACTTGTGAACAATGATTCTCATTGAAAATTCAATTAGTGGATCAGAAATGTTTGTAATAGACAAACGACATCCATTCCACTCGACTCCAATGTCACCCTTCATTTGTTTGAGGCTCAAACATTGCACGGTCTTCTTCTTATCTAGGGTTGGATAACCTATAACCCTATGTATTATTTTCTTCAAGATTTCCACTACTCCATTTTGTAACCAATACATATGTCATCAATACTTCTCAAAAGAACTTTTATCCATTTGACTTTGAGTTTTTTGATAATTCTAGGGCACAAGTTAACCCTTTTCTTGCAACAATTTGAAATTCTTCCTTCAAGATTTTTTCATTATACAACTTCTCATAAGCTTCTCTTATTTCATAATCTCTGAATTCTCCAATTTTGTGCATATAATAGCTTCTGACATCATGGATCATAATGACCTTAGGTGGTATTGAAGATAGTGCACCCATAGAGCCTCCTTTTTGTAGCAATCTCTAGAATAGCATGAAACTTAGGTGGAGGACATGCATCACTCTTCACCAGTTGAATTTTACTAACCTCTTCACTTATTCCAATGGTTGAAGAAGCTTCCATGATAGTAGATAGGGTTTGAAGTTATTCCTTTTCTGGATTCTTGATACTAATTCATGCTCTTTACTCATTCAAACTTTTGATCAAGTTGCTTTCAAAATCTTTGTAGGTTGCTCAAATCACTCAATTGCGAGCCGTGCTCTCAAAAATATGAATGCAAGGTATGTAATAATGTCTTTGAAATTTGTTATATACCTTCTTACTAATAAACTAGGGTCTCCATTAATGTTGTGTACTTAGATGAGTGGAATCCAATTATCTCAGTTGATATTGATGTCTTTCAACTAGGTCTACAACTCAGTCTCTTCCATGTCACCCAATCTCTATCATTCTTGAAATGCTTGATCCATGTTGCAATGCTTGGTCAACATAAAAAATTTCCTTACATTGGGAAACCTTTCACAAATTTGTTCTTATGCATCTTGTATATGTGGATATGAACTTTTGGCACATTATCATGTAAAGAACTAATGTATGATATATTAGTTAAGTATACAGTTCCATACATACCTATCTTTCTTAGTTTGAGATGTCATGATCATCTTCTCCATTGGATTGGGTGACCTCAAATCCATTATCTCCACTACTTCTATCTTCTATTTTATTTTTCCATTTTTGGTTCATTTCATTTCTCACTTGTTCAATGTCCACTTTGCCTTTCCCTTTATACTTTGTCTCATTGTCTAGATGTACTTGAGTCCTGCAATTCTTGCTTTGATGTCCAAACTTGTGACACTTGGAACATGTATTGATAGGTGCATAATTCTTCTTCTTCTAATTTGGCCAATAGTATTTTTTTCTAATCTTCCTTCAAATGCTCTATGCCCATATTTCTGACACTTATAGTAGTAACCTTCAAATTTAGGTGTAGTAGGTGTATTCCTTAGTCTTGACCTACACTCTCGCATTTGTTGTCCTTGTTGCTTGCAATAAAAATAATAACCTGTAAACTTAAGTTTATAATTTTGCATACCATGTCTACTTCTACAAATATTTGCAGTATGACCAAGTTTTCCATAGTGATAACATATTGGCTTCACCTTTGGCTTTGCATTTCTTATTTCTCCATTCCTAGATGATTCTCCTTTCTCAGTGCAAGAATGTCCTGACTCATTAGAACAACATGATGAATTCATAAGTTCTTCAAATTACTTCATTGCTTCCTTTAATTTGTTGAATCTCTCAATGAATTTCTTCTCATTTCTTAATTCATTCTTCTATATGTCATTCTATGATTTTAGATTTGCAATTCCCACATCCTTGTGATTCAATTCCTAATTTGCAAGCATGAGTTTATTCATCATGTCTAGTTCAGTGTTTGTGAGATTTTGTACACCTGATATCCTTTCTTCAAGTCTAAAAGCCATCACCCTTTTGTCTTCTTCAAACATAGTCCTGTCTTTTTCAACTTTCTTCTTTTGTTCAGTCACTTCACATAGTCTTACTAATTGGATTTCATGTTCTCTTTTCAGTCCTCTTATTCCTTCATTCAAGATTTTGTTCTTGTCAAGTAGATCAACAAATGCTTTGTCATTTGGATTAATTGGTTCAACCAATCCTTTAGTTTCAACTTCTTCATTAGAGTATTGCCTTATCTGGATGGCTATTTCCTTTCTCCTTTTTAGGGAATCCTTTAGATATTTTCTTGCCTTCTCAAGTTTCTACAATGTGAATTGAATGTCAATCACCTGATTGTCAATAGTCTTATCCAGTTTGAAAGCCTCCATCTCCAAGATCTAATCTCCAAGAATTTAAGCTTCTTTCATAGAACCAATGCTTTGATACCAATTTTTGGTTGATGGAGGAATAAACAAGATAAACTAGATACTAAGAGGGGGGGTTGAGTTAGAATCTTAAACACTTAAACTTTTTACAAATTCATCCACACCTATCAATAACTTGTGCATGTAAAACTAGTAATGTAAATATGTTGTAACATCTAAATCTAGTCAATCATATGCACTAAAGTAAAATAAATAACATAGTATTTATTACGCAGAAATCCTCCAAGGTGAAGGTAAAATTGGGGTGGGGATGACACCCACAAATCTTCACTACTATAGTAATAAAGTTAACTAGTTAAGGTTACAATATTTGACCATAAAATATTATCTAACCTATGAGGGGCCTTCCCTATTAAAAGATTAAGATATTGCTAGGTCTCACCTTATTAGAGGATTTAACAATTACAACACAGTAAGGACTATGTTAGGAGATTTACAAAGATCTATTAAGACCACTTTGTTAAGAGTTACCTTGATCCATCTGTTAAAACTGATTCAGTACTTGACTCTCAATTTTCTCTATAAGTTAATTTTTAATCTTCTACTTGCTAACTAATCCTCTCCTCTAATATGATATGCTTATATTTCCCTTTCACTTCACTATAATGACTAGGTCACTTGGTCTGTTAGATGATAATGTAACCCTTCAATGACTTATAATTTGATCTCAATCCTTTTCTATCTATAGCTTCATGTTCACACTTAAACTCTTTTCATCTCCTTCTCTCCTGGCATTCGATCTAAGTTAAGATTATCTATATATAAAGAGTTTTGTTAAGAGTTTTCTAGATGATTCCATATTTTTCCTCTTCATCCTAATCATTGAACACAATATAGGGTTCTTTGATCCACAACATGTAAATTTTTTGTAACAACCTCTTCAAAAATTAAATATCACTTCCAAGTCAGCTTGATAATCATTTTTTCCTAAAACTTTGTTCCTTTCCTGACTTTCATGTAAACTATGCATAGCTCGATGTTTACTATTTCTTAATGCTCAACATTGTTGTTTCTAGGCCTTCATTGTGCTTAGTACATACTAAGTAACATGACACTTGTGTTCTCAAAAACTTGCTCGATCATTGATGAGCTTGGTTCATAAACAAAAATACTCTGTGACCCAAAAAATTACTCAGATCCTATAGAGCTAGGTACGTACTTACTTATGTACATGACTCAGCTTATATAAAGTAACTTGGTCATAGTGATGACCATTTGAATCTACCTTGTAAATGACCAAGTGGTTGACACTAATAGACACCACTAGTTAGAGATACCAATAATTCATACTTCTTTCTATTTTTCATAATATCTAATTATGCTAGTGTATAGTCCAAAGCTTATCTATCCTTTTGGACCTTATATATGTTCTCGATAATGTTCTATGTCCCTAATCATGTACTTGCTTAGTTGGTGGATTAATTACCTATGCTATTTGAGAAAGGTTCTTTAGTTGTATGCATCTTCTTCCCATTTGACCCATATTTTTCTCATATCCTCTCTCATTTGTTCCTTATCCACAATTTTTTTTTTAATCATTATCAATGGAAAAATAATACTTGTAGTCATAGGAAGAGTGTCCGTACTTTGAACATATGTAACACTGTAGTGCAAGTGATCTCCAAGGTTGAATAGGCACGATCCTACATTTAGTAGTCAAGTGTTTTGGGTTCCCACATTTATAAAATTTTACAAGATCATTTCCTTTAGCCTCCCACTAGTGCGTTGATTTCCAAGTTGTCGATGATCTAGTTCTACAAATTTTAGCTTTGTGACCATATTGATTGCACTTGTAGAAATATCCATTAAGAAAAAAATTCAAATGTTTTTTTATTAGTTCTAGATATAGACCCACAAGCTTTGTGACCAAATGGGTTACAATTATAATAGTTAACATTAAATGATATTCTTCTTGGTTTTGTCTTTTGTTTCACTTTATATACATTTTCTGTGTGACCATACCAACCACAATAGTGACATATAGAATTACAATCCACCTTACCTATTTCATCATCTTGAAATATTTATTTTTCAAAATTCAAGGATTCACCCTTATCTTTTATGTTGTTGCTGACATATCCCAAATTGGTAGTGTTTAAATGTTTGTTTTGTTTTGTCAAAAGTTCATCAAGCTCAAGCATACACTTTTCAAACTTTGTAAGTCTCATGTTTATTTACCTCTCAACTTTTATATTATTACTCATGTCATCATTTCCCATCTTCAGTCTCTGATTTTCTATCTCTAAGTATTGACTTCTTTAATTTATTCTATCTAATAGATCATCTAGTGCTTGAATTTTGTTTTAATTTCTTTCCATGACTAGGTATTTTCCATCAATTATCTCTACAACCTCATGATATTTTGACTCAATAGTTTCTTTATCATTTTTGACAATTATAATCCCATCCAATATCTCAGTCATCTTGATGGGTTGAACTTCACACCTTTCTTCATGTGGTTTAACTTTTCCTATAATTCTTTGTTCTATTCTTGAAGTTCTCTACTCTTTTTGAGTGGATCTTTGATTACAAAATCAACCTCCTTAGAGTTGATACTTCCCTTTGATAACCTATCCAAATCATCAAAATTAATTTTAATTTTTTTGGTTAGTTTCCTTCTTTTTTCAAACGAGGCTCTTAGCTTGTCCCCTAATTCAATAATTTCTTCATTAGCATGCTCCAATGCTTCTTCTAATTGCTTCTAGTACTTGTAAATTACCATTGTCCCATACCTACTTATATTTTAAAAATTTATTTTGAGAATCAGTTCTCTGATACAATTATTGGTAAGTTTTAGGATGATGATGAATCAGTATCGCATAAAATTTCATCTTAACCACTTTTCATAACATGAACCAATAAATTGTTGATCACTTTTACTACTATATCCTCTTGTAATCAATAATATCATTGTTAGTTTGTATATTGATGTTATTTACTATAATGTATACTAAATAAAATAAAGTAAACATAAAACTTATAAACACATAACATAATATTTTGTTCTCGTAGAAAAAACTTGGTTAGAGAGAAAAAATGTGGTGGGGATTATACCCACAACTCTTTACTGCAATAATAAGGTGTCCTATTAGGAGCTTACTGTAATCTTATCTTCTATATAACTACAACCTTTCAAAAGCATCTAATACCCTATTAGGAGTATCAAAATTCCTCTAAAAGACTACTCCATTAAGATATTTAATCCCACTAATAACATGTTCATCATATTAAAGGATTTGTAATGAGTTCAAAACAATAATTTCTTAGTCCTATTAAAGACCAACTTGTTAAATGATTTAACAATCTTGTTGAGAAATTGTTAAGTATAAAAAAACAAGAAATTTTACCTGTAATAGCCTTTCTTTACTACCTAATAGGTCCTCTTTGTTCTATAGTATTTAATCTTCCTTTCGATAACTTGCTTACTCTTTCTTTTGATAGGTTGTTCTTCTTTTTTCTATATCAATTCACTCTTCCACATACTTAATCCTCTCTCACATTCTCCATGTCTTTTTTTACCACGTATACTCTCCCTTGATCTAATTCCTTTTGTGGTTTGTGACCTAATTAGGGTTTCTTAATGTTTGCATAGGTTGTTCATAACCCATCCTTGGCTTATCTAATAAGCTTATCCATTTGTCAATAGCATAACCTTAATAGTGTCTTCATTGTGTCTTTACACTTGATTTTTGCAAATAATGACAACCTTCAAAATCTTAATCATAGGGTTTTCGGATTTTGTCAAGTAACATCCTCTGCTATCAATAAAGAGCCTATAAAATATGCCCCTCAAGTATATTCACTAGTAGTATGTTTAAGCTATAAAAGCTAGTGTTTAAAGGAATGCTATGATAATTAAAGCATTAAACAATAATATTTAAGGTACATATATGAATAGACTTGCAAATAAAGATAACAAGAAAAAGAGAATGCAAACCATACACCTTTAATGACTCCAAGTGCATATGATTTGTACAAGATGGAATGAGTTCTCAATAGTATTACTCAAAATTAAAGGGATGGGTTTGATTCAATAATAGAGGATGAAAGATGATTCAAGTTATGGAGTTGTGGATGGAAATGGGCATAATAATTGTAATCTGATAGTTTTTTGGTTCTGAACTAGCATTAAAACTTTGTGTATGGAGATAGATAATTTGTGAAGGGGTGAGGGTTCAATTTATAGGAAAATAGAGGATGTAATGGATGGTCAAGATGCGGGGAAAGGGAAATACATGGATTGTTCTTTCTCAAATGCATAGCCTTGCTACAATTGTCATAAGTTGAATGCATGAGATGGGATTGGGTTTTTAGAGGGAATGTGACCATCTTGGGAGATGTAAAGAGGAAAATGATGTAAGAGATGCACGAAGTGTGTAAGAGGGATGTAAGAGAATTTAAGATTGACATTTAATGCACTTGGTTAGGGAGTGGGAGGATTTTACATGAGGGTTGACTTGAGTTGGGTTAGGATTTCTTAATCGTCATACTTAAATTTGTACAAATAATTAAGCCTTGATTAGGCTTGGATTAGAGGGTGGTTAGGATGGAAATGACAATGTTAGGATAATGCAAATGGGTTACTTAATTACCTAGTTTGAATTAGTTAATTAAGTGGGCTTAATATGGGTGAATGGGTCGAGTTGAGTTTGAACTTGATGGTTAGGATTGGGTGGAGAGTTAGGCTAGGATCAAGATTGATTAATGGGGATTATTTGATCAAAATAAAGTTTGGGAAATTAAATTAAACAAGTTTTGTGAAATTATTTAATTTAATAGAGGAAGGGGGATTTCATTAATTATTATACTACGGGTTTCATATTGATTTATTTATTAGACTATAGTCAATTAAATAGATTAATTAACTAGGTTGTAATTATTCAATATTAAAATTTTAAGTAATAATGCCTTAGAATAGGATTGAATTTAGTTAAAAAATTATGTAATTAGATTTAGGTGTCAAAATTTTGCCCCTCTTTGACATAGTGTTGAGCTAATATTATTTTGAAGATATTTTAAAATAAATAGACAACATGCAGAGTTGTCAAAGAAAATAGGATACCCTAGTCTTGAGGGGAAGATGAGAGACTAGAGTGAGTGATACCCCTCAAGAAGGTGATGGGGAGAACAAAGGAACCTAAAAACATAAAAAATTTAGTTAAAAAATTATATAATTAGATTTAGGTGTCAAAATTTTTCCCCTCTTTGACATAGTGTTGAGATAGTATTATTTTGAAGATATTTTAAAATAAATAGACGACATGAAGAGTTGTCAAAACAAATAGGATACCTCAGTCTTGAGGGGAAGATGAGAGATTAGAGTGGGTGATACCACTCAAGAAGGTGATGGGGAGAACAAAGGAACCTAACAACATAAAAATATTAATAATGCCCTAATATAAATGATGAAACAAAAGGGACATAAGGATGTTAAAATTGTGATTAGGATGGGAAAATAACTAGGGAGGGTGAAAAGGGGTCACTTGGGAGGAAAAATGGGGAAGAAGGGCTCAAAAGGAGTCCTACATAAGAGCCCAAGGTGCTTGAAAGGAGCTCATTTGCATTCATATTTTCTCCTTAGATATTTCCTTTTTGAGGACTAGAGAGGGATGATAAGGTGGCAAGTGGAGGACATTCATGATATTGAGGTAATGTAGTGAGGAGTGTGCAAAAGCCTCGTGGGGTAGGTAAATAGGTAGGATTGAGAAACTAGCTTTGTGATTTATGTTTTGCATTTTATTTCCAAATTTAGGTTTCAAAAATACATTCACATCGGGTCAGGTTAGACATGATTTCTACTATAATTGAAAACATCATGATCTTGTAAACAATTTCTAGGAATGAGATGGGTTAGGGTAGGAGTATGGGGATTTTCTGTGGGATCAAAAAAAATCTAAGTAAGTTAGAATTTTTTTGGGAATGCATTCCCATGAGAAATTTCTCATAGGATCACATTTTTAGAGAAAAACATGGGAGTGTGTGGGGTGAAAAATATGACCACACAAGGGTTCAATAGGGGGTAGTCTAGGTCAATTGCATGAATGCATTCCTATGATGATAAGGTGTTGGTTTTGGGTTTGCGTCCCTATAGATGTAGGAATATGGGAACAAGGGTTGATGCAAGATCATCTTAATTAAAAGTCATGATAAAAAAAAACTATGATAAAATTTGGGTTTGATAGTATCAAGGGTACAAGGACATAAGGTAGGGGTAGGGGGGGGGGGGATTGGTTTTTTTAGTAATCTACCTAAGGTTGATACCACTTGGTCTAACTTGTATGGACTAGCTTATAAATTTATTGGTATCTTGAGAGATGTAATATGCAATACTGAGAGTGGTAGAGTAATTCACAATTATAGACTAGACATAGGTCAATGCTATCAACCTTGGAAGCTTAGTGAGGATGTTGTACCAAAAAACTTACATGGATATGGTAATAGAACTATGTGAGTGCTAGAACTCAAAGAAAATGATATTCCATCTCTAGATAGGGAAGATCATGTTACTTTCAAGGATGTTCATTAGATTTTCTAATTAGCTATCTAGGGGTTAGAGGCAATTTCTATGGAGGTGACACAAACAAATGTTGTAAAGTGCTAGTTGGACTAGGGATGGCATTGATATTGTGCCAGTATTAGATCACCTTCTAGATGCAATGCCTAGGAGGGAGGTTTATTTATTTTATTTTTGATTGGTATCAAGATACATTGCCTCAGATAGAGGAGGTACGAGTGTGACACTTGTACATCAATTCTGACTATAGTATTGATTATTGATATTAGTGTGCCTATCACCTGAGGGACTATTACATTGGTCTTTCTATACATAGACTTCCATTAGATTGTGTATAATGGAAACCAAGCATAGGGTTACAACATTGGATTCATGGCATTTCTGTAGGTATAGGCATGAGAGCACATTGCAGTGCTCCAAATGATTAGTTGGAGGAGGGATATACAACTAGTCTAGTTAATAGTATTCAACTAGGTTGAGTCTCTCACCTATCATACCATTAATAATTTGGATTATTGGAAGGAAACCTTAAATTCAATTCAATATGGGATCACCTAGTGCTTTTATATTAGAGTGGGGCCTTAGTCAAAGGTTCAATTGTAGCTTCCATTTGCAATGACACTAGGTGTGCACTAGGATTATATTGTGTAGTCCTATAATATTGATTAGGTGGTGTGATAGTTTGGTTTTACACAAGGGGTGCTAAATCTAGAGTTTGGAGTAAATGAAAAATGGATGATAGAAAAAGTTTAGGTCAAGGTTGGACAAGAGGGGGTTGTTAGAGACATGATACAACATTCAAGTCATGCACTGGGATTAGTAGGGTAGACCTCCAAATGCAAGATCTACTTACAAGTAAAGGGACTAGTTTTAGAGGCCTTGACCTATAGGAAAAGTTTGAATTCCACCTATTTTAGAGTGGCAAAGGGAGACTCCATTGGAAACCAAGAGAGGGAAGACTTGTAGTGAGGGAGGGATAGGAAGAAAAAGTGCCACCAATGAGGAGGGTGAAATGAGAAGAGAGGGAAAATGAGGCTAGGATAGGGGGGTAAGATGGACATGGATAGTGAGGGAGGAGGTTGCAGGGATGATGGAGATGACAATGCTAGAGGACAAGGTCTCTAGGTGGCACCTACTACAATGGAACTAGTAGGCAATTTTAGGGGAGGAGGTTCATCTTATGGCAATGGGGATGATGGACTGGTGGCTCAAATTATATCCCTAGAGAGAAGACATGTAGTGCTTATTCATTTTCTCCATGACACATAATGAGATAGGGATAAGATAGCAAAAAAGGTGGCATAGATCCATGGAGAGAGAGACACACTAGAGATCGATCCAAGGAGAGCTATATAAGAGGATATGGAGGTGATCAATGAGAAAGATGGGTTTGATTAGGAGAGGAGACACCTCCTTGATGAGAATTGTGTCCTCTAGTAGGAAAGGGACCATTTGGTACAAGATTTGGTAGTGGTGAGGGTGCAAACTATAGTGAAGGTTGGGAGGTTTGTGGAAGATATAGATAAGATAGATTGTGTAATGCCCTACCTGGAGATCCTTGGAACAAGGATAAATAGAAGCCAAGATAATTTTTTCTATAAATAAGTATAGATTCACATGACATATGACATATGAGGATCACAAATATTGCAACAGAAGACTAAATAAACATCCGAACACCAATGGATCTCCAAATGCCGCTACTGACCAAAATGACTAACCATGGAAGGATACAGATGATTTTGAATCTAAAACATTCTAAAATAGAAATATAGTTCCAACGTATTCAAGAAAACCAAAGAGGGTAGCCAAAACACTTCTCGAAAACTTCTGGTCAAACTAAAAAGTGTCCATTGTTTGCTTGGACAAGTTTTTTCCAAGACTTAGGCAATACTTTAATTCAACACTATGTGATACTTTCTAGTATCGTATGATCTTCCTAAAGAAGGCCTATAACACTTTCAGGGTCTGGGAAACACTTCTCCTAAAGGTATCTAATACTTCATAAATATCATATGACTTTTCTCGAATGGGCGTGCAATACTCTAAAGTATCACATGATAGTTTTCCTATGGGCATGTGATACTTTCCAATATTGCATGATTCTTCTTCTTTGGCATGTGATACTTTAAAGTATCACCCAATGCTGACACATGGTCATCTAGGAAAAGAAAGAAATGCTCCTAGGAAAAACAAAGGGATAAAAAAAGAAGTCAGAACCTCCACACTAGGGAGTACCAGATCCATAGTCGAGGCATAGACACTCAAACAAAAACTACAAGATGGAAACTACATGTAACCAACAATAGTGAATAGAAATAACTAAAAGAAACATTGCAATGTACTAAAATAACAGGCTAAGTGTGCGGTTCCTCCCAACCATAATAGCCTCATGAAACCTCAAAGGTCCTAGCCACCCCCACGAATACTTCATAAATATCATATGACTTTTCTTGAATGGGCATGCAATACTCTAAAGTATCACATGATAGTTTTCCTATGGGCATGTGATACTTTCCAATATTGCATGATTGTTCTTCTTTGGCATGTGATACTTTAAAGTATCACCCAATGCTAACACATGGTCATCTAGGAAAACAAAGAAATGCTCCTAGGAAAAAAAAAGGGATAAAAAAAGAAGTCAGAACCTCCACACTAGGGAGTACCAAATCCACAGTCGAGGCATAGACACTCGAACAAAAACTACAAGATGGGAACTGCATCTAACCAACAATAGTGAACAAAAAGAACTGAAAGCAACATTGCAATGTACTAAAATAACAAGCTAAGTATGTGCTTCCTCCCAACCATAATAGCCTCATGAAAGCTCAAAGGTCCTAGCCAACCCCACATGTAGCATCCCAAATTTCCAACTAGATAGTCAGAGCTATCTTATAAGGATGTCACTACTAAAGCATAATAGTATCATAAGAACAAGAAATCTAACATGCTAGACCAAAAGCAATAGATACTCCAACTAAAAAGATAACATCATCTAATCATATGCTAAACATCATAATAAGGGAATGCATCAATAAAATAACATCATCTAAACATGATATACAAGCATTCCAAAGAAAGAAAAAATCACAAGAAAGCATACTCTGGAACCCAAAGTACCAAGTGAAAATATCTAGTGACAGTCACACTAGGACAATAGATGGTCTCTGTACACCGATCCCCAATAGTGGTATAGGTAGCTATGCCTCCCAACCACATGAAACCCATAAGCCCACTCCCACCATGCTGATGGAGATAATGATCAAACCAAAATATATATAAAGAAAACATCCATGGCAAACACTCACGCCAGACAATAAAGAAGATTGAAACCAAGATCATGAGACAATGCAAGTACAACAAGTCTTGGTCAAACATTCTATGGATAAATATGTATAGGATGACATCATGGAGAGTCACTTGGCATCAAAAAGCCCAAGCTAGTATTGGTAGCTACTCTGCCCAATTGAAGGCACACAATCTAGGTAGCAACTCTTCCCAACAGAAGATGCACAATCCACTTTAATTATCTTAAATTCATTACCACCCAATATTTTTATTTAGTTATCACTTATTTAAAACTTCCTCTACCAATGCATGGGAAATAGTCACCAGTTTGCAAGATAGAAGCCCCTCAATGTGCTACCCTACCCTACTTATGCTCATCCAATGATGAGTGCCTGTAGGCATGCATATTTCCAACCCAATCCCAAATGATCATAACTCCACCAAAGTACAAATGAGAGATCGGGCCTCATAAGTCACTCGACAATGTATGCACACATATTCGTGTGTGGAACACCATCATCATGAAGATCATAACATAAGGATTGGATAAGAACACAAACAAAATATCACTCAATCGAAAACAAACTCGAGAGGACAGATGTGACATGCATCCCAATGCAATAAAAAAGTGCAATAATGGTTTGACTGACATCTAAATGGCCGATCTAGGTCCACAACCAACATCATGCCAAGAAAACTTGAGAAAATAAGGTGGCACACAAAATAAGGTAAAAATCCAAAAAATTGGAAAACTTCAAAAATAAAACATTTGGTTCATAGACACTAAATCCACAAAAATCTAATAAAATTTGGGATCGGACACCGTATGAAAAAATGGCTAGCATAATGGTGCGAAACCCCAAACCCTCATCTCAAAAGCTAGGAAAATATTCATACCTAACCAACTGGGTAGAACCAACAAATAAAAATGGAGGGGAACACTAGTTCTCAACCTCCAAGCAAATAGCTACAAGAAACAAAACCAAAACTGGAGCTAAAACGTGAAAACAAGAGAGCCCTACTTGACAGCCAAACTGCCTAAAATGAAAAACAACCAGGTAAAATAAATAATCTACAGATACATCCAAAAATGATGGAAAAGAAAAGTCTACCCGAGTTGAATCCAACGAGACCGTCCTTGTAAAGATCCCATGATCGTAGCTCTCACAATGAATAGAAACATGATCCTTCAGAAATAGATCTCAATTTTCTAAATTGCAAAAGTGAGAAGTGAGGAATTAAATTTCTTTTTCAATACTTATTCACTTTTCAAGTGAATAATCAATTAGGGTAAATAGACAATTGAACTAGCCAAACTTTGAATCGACCCAAACGAAAATAGACTATTCCTAGTAATAGAAATTCATCTATGGAAAAGATGGTAGAAATTAAAAATCAATTAAATAAAGCTTGAAAACCTTGAAACCAAAATCACAGAAGGCCTTAACAACTTTGCGACAATGAAAAACTCTAAATGTAGAGACACACTCATTGGTCTAATCACATAATGCAAATGAGTTTGGATTTAACAAATCATCAGAGGATTTAATTTAACATTTAAAAGATATGTCGAACATATAGGGACGACATTGGTAAAATGTGAATAGTTGAATCACTAACACCATGTGCCACTGCTAGGGATATAAATCATGCATGCTAAAACACATGATCAAGTGAAACTACATATAATATCATAGTCGAAGCAATAAATGCAATAAATACCTAATTTAACCATTTATTCAATTATACTGAAATAATGCATTTACATCACTCATGTTCCCATAAAACATAATGAAACAAGAATGAAATAAATCATCATAACATAAAACCACATATAACCAAATCAGATATATGTCCAAAATACTAGATAACCATATATCGTCATAACACATATTGTCATCTCAAAATGGTATCAACATGAAAATATGATAAACTAAACAATATATAGTAGTATAGCATCTATGATACTGAAACAAGGTATAACATTCAACCTTCATGTCATCTCAAAAGTAATATAACAAGAGTATCAAGTATCTCACGGATCAAAACATAACAAGGTACAAACTGCAAACACAAGAGGCACTACATTCTCCCCCACTAGCATAGGCTTACTCCTAGAAGATGACAAATAGATAGGGTAAAATCCTCTCAATCATGTAGCATCTTCCCAAGTCGTAGAGGTTTCATCACTCGGGTCCCACTAGACCCTTACCTGCTCTATGTCTTGACCTCTCAAAATCAGTCTCTAATGCTGAAGGATATGTATGAGCTCCAACGTAAGTTTCCCCTCCTCAACCTACAAGGAATCCCAATCAAGAACATGGATCACATTGGGAATATACTATCTCAAAACAGAAACATGGAAACCATCATGTATGCATGATAGGCTAGGTGGTAATGCTAGTCAATAAGTGACAGGGCCAATCCTCTCAAGGATCTCAAATGGTCTAACAAAACATGGTGCCAACTTAGAGCCTTTCCCATAATGGATGGGGCTCTTCCTCAGAAGCACTCTCAAAAACACCTTGTCACCAACATAAAAGTGACAATCCAATCTATGGGCATCTACATACTTCTTCTGCCTATCCTGAGCAGTAACCAAATGCTCTCTAATATGAACAACCCATTGTTCCATATCATGAAGCATCTCTAGACTCAAAAGAATTTGATCCTCTAAATGATCCCAACTTAAAGGGGTACGACATGGTCTACCATACAAGGCCTAAAAAGGTGAGATGCTAAGAGAACTATGATACCCATTGTTGTATTCAAACTCAACAAGGTATAAATAATTCTCCCACTTCACCTACTTGTCCATAACATAATGTGAAGCATATCCTCAAGAATCTAATTCACTCTCTCAGTTTGACCATCGGTCTTTGGGTGATAAACCAAACTAAAATTGAGTTGCACACCCAAATCATGCTAGAGAGACATCCATAGTTCTAAAGTAAACACTAGATCTCTATTTGAAATAATCTGATGAGAGATCCCATACAAACAAACAATATTCTCTAAGAAAAAATGCACTATAGAAGAAGCTGTATAGGATGCTCTCATGGGTGAGAAATGTGATACCTTGGACAACTTGTCCACTATCACCATAACACAATCATGTCATTGTGATGACATAGACAACCTTGTGATAAAATCAATGGATATCATATCCCATTTTCACTCTAGAACGACATGTGGCTGCAAAAGACGAGCCAGATGCTGATGCTCTACCTTCAATGTCTAATAATCAAGATATCAAGCCACAAAATTAGCGACATCACACCTCATCCCTACCCAAAAGTACAACTGTTTAAGATCAAGATGCATCTTCTTAACACCAAGATGTGCAAAATATAGTGCATGATGTGCTTCTGAAAAAACCAAGGTACAAAAATCACTAGAAAAGGTTACATAGTAGTCCACCAGACTCAAGAAAATAACTTGAAAATCTCCCCTCAAGGGTATGTCTAGACTTGATCTCTGCACTTACCTCCTAATACCAAGTGTCATTAGAAAGGCCTCTAAGATATGACCTCACAAATCCACTCCCATGACAACACTGATATCTCATGTCACCTCCTACTCAAGGCATTAGAAACAAAATTATACTTCCCCTTAATGTAGTGAACATCAAAGTCATTCACACAAGAATTTCATTCAGTGATGCTATTGTGTATTTGAGTTTGGCTGAGGAAGGATATACTGCAAGCTCCTTGATCACTATGCAACTCAAACTTGTGTCCCAAAAGAAAATTCCTCCAAAAAAAAAGAGCATGCACCATGGCCACGAGCTCCAAATCATGAGTGAGGTAGTTAAGTTCATGGTCCTTGATTTTTCTAGACTCATATGCAATCACTCGACCATCCTGCATCAACACCACACCCACACCTTCTAACAAAGCATTTTTTCAAGCCATGAAATTAGCTATAGGATTAGGCATTGCAAGGACTAATGCATTGGTCAAACACTCCTTAAGAACATTACATGTTAGATTGCACTAGTTTGACCAAACATACTTCTTCCCTTTCCACTAAAGTGAAGTGATGGGATGAGCTACTCGTGTGAAATCCTTCACAAAGAGATGGTAGTAGCTTGCCAATCCCATGAAACTACGAACTTCTAAAACATTAGTGGTATTGAACAATCCTTGATAGATCATATTTTCTTTAGATCCACTATAAGACCATTGCCATCGATGATATGCCCCAAATACTTCACCTTTTACTAGAAGAACCCATATATACTCAAGTTTCCATACAACTGATGGTCTCTCAAGAATTGCAACACATGACATAAATGAACTTCATGCTCCTCAATAGTCTTAGAATAGATCAATATGTCATCCAAGAATACAATGACACACTAATCAAGGTAAGTGTGAAATACTCTATTCATCAAACTCATAAACACTGATGACACATTGTTTAACCCAAAGGGTACAACTGTGAACTTATAATACTCATACCGTGTATGAAAAGTTGTCTGATGAATGTTAGCCTCCTAGATGCAAAGCTAATGGTATCCTGACTTAAGATCAATCTTTGAGAACACTCGTGTTCCCTTCATCTAATCAGAGAAGTCATATATCCTTGGAAAAGGATATTGGTTCTTCATTGTCACCTTATTCAACTACCAATAGTCGATGCACAAATGCAAAGATCCATCATTCTTGTTCACGAAGATGACCTATGTACCCCATGGGGCTATACTAGGATGAATATGGCCCTTGTCCAATAATTCCTCCAAACGTAATCTAAGTTCACTCAACTCTTGAGTAGTCATGCAGTAAAGAGCTTGTAAAATAGGCTCTTCTCTTGGTATGAGATCGATCCAAAAATAAATGTCACATTGCAGTGGAATACCTGGTATCTCATTAGGAAACACATCTACATACTCACAAAGTAGTGGGTGATCATCAAGTATCTATGGCTCTCAACTTCCTCAAGATCACTAAAAGAAACAAGAAACATCTGACAACCCTTCTACACACTCTGCTTCAGCTAATTAGCTAAGATCATTTGAAGTGAGATTGGTCTTTGAACCCCTAAAAGTTCCATCTACCCACCTATGTCATCAATACACTATACTGACTTATGACAGAAATTTATATTTTCTTGATGGGTGGCTAACCAATCCATGCCCAACACAATGTTGGATGATCCTAGAGGTAGGATACGAAGATCCATTTTGGTGGTGAAGGTACCCAAATTCAATCTACAACCATTGACCAAAGAATCTACAACCACTTCAGAACTTGTGGCTAACTCAACTTGCCACCTATTGACCTGATATACTGTCACTAGCCTACATCATTGAATAAGAGATGGTGAAATAAAAGAATCTAAAGAAATTGAGTCAAATAACACTAAAGATGAAATACCATTCAATGTACTTGTACCCTTGACTATTGTGCCTTGATGCTCAACTTGACGATTATCAACCACCATAAGGTCTTGATGATTCCTACCAACATCTCCCATAGTAGGCTCTAATTTGGCTACACCTTTGCTAAGTCCTGTAGATGGTTTAATAGGACACCCAAAATATTTATGACTGGGTTGATCACAAGAATAATAGTTTCCTAGAAAGTTAGAACTAGATCCATGACCACCCTAAGTAGCATTAGTATATGGTGCACTATCCCTGCTAGAATTTTATTGACCACTCTAAGGTGGGTGATCCTATTGAGATTTATGACCATGGCTCTGGTCATCTCCCTTTTTTCCTGAGTCACCTACATTCTAGACAAGTTTAGACCATTTTCCGCTCTGTCAAAAATGACGACTATAACCACCTTGTGAGGGTTCTAATTGCACTTGGCCCTTCCCTGAGGACTGGGTAAACTATGCATTCTGTCCTAAATTTTGTGTGCTATGGTTCTAAGAAGATGATTTACCATTGAAACCTCTAACCAAATTATTCTTTTCAATACATGCCTTCTCAACAGTGAGAATAAGAGTCCTAGGCTAATGCATACAAACTTCTCCACTAAGGGCATCCTTAAGGCCTTAGATGAAAAGATGAGTTAGGAGTAAATGATCATGGTTGTAGCATGTGTATTGCCAAAACTCAAAGAACCAGATCTCATGCTGGTCCACTACCATGTTCCCTTGTTTGATCTCATGGAAATCATCGGCATGAGCCTTCCTGAATTAAGGAGATAAGAATCTCTCTCAGAACCTCTCCTAAAAGATCTCCTAGGTGAGATCTGTGATGCTAATCTAGAGCTTTCACCCCTCAATATTCCACCAAATGGATGTGTGGTCCCTCAATTGCATAGTTTCACAATGGGCTCTTGTATTGGTTGCATATGGGTACATGGAAAAGCAACACTCCATGTCCAATAACCAAGTTTCCACCTTAAGGCCACCTCTCTTGCCACTATAGAATGATAGTTTGGATTGTTGAAGAGATTTCATGATATCCAAATGGATAAAATCTTCATTTTCATGGTCCCTACCACCTTGATGGTGCCTTTAGCCACCCAGTGGAGTACAAAAATTCTCATGCTCTTCCTCTCTATGCTAAAAAATGTGGGAATCTCTATGATGAGACTCCTCTTACCTACCTTCCCTGAATTGGTTTTCCTCTACCCAAGGACCCAACTGAGAAAGAACCTCTTGTAGTACTAACATCAATGCCCTAATGCCACCCTGATTTTTATTACCTTTTTCTCCCTCCCCCTCTTGTTGTTCCTCTTAATGGTGTTCTTCTACTTGAACCATTTGTCAGTTACCACCTTGACCACCAGGTCTATGTATAGGAGGCATCACTATGGAGTCACAAGATAAGGGTCAGAAACATGCCGCACAACATAAGAGTCACAAGAAAGAACAAGAAAGATATCAAGATATGTAACATAGGATATCAATACACAAATGAAATAAAATAACTAGTGGAAGCATAACATAGAGATCCCAAAGTTGCAACATGGGCTCTGATATCAGATGTAATGCCCAGCCCAAAGGTCCTTGGAACAAGGATAAATATAAGCTGAGATAATTTTTTTTAAAACAAGTATGGATGCACACAAAATATGACATATGAGGATCACAAAGATCACAATAGAAGACTAAACAAACATCCAACCACCAAATGATCTCCAAACACCACTACTAACCAAAACAACTAACCACAAAAGGACGTAGATGATTTTTAATCCAAAACATTCTAAAATCAAATAAAATTCCAAGGTATCCAAGAACACTGAAGAGGGTAGCCAAAACACTTCTTAAAAACTTTTAGTCAAAATGAAATGTGCCCGCTTTTCACCCAGACCAATTTTTTCCAAGACCCAGGGAATACTTTGATTCAACATTGTACAACACTTTCTAGTATCATACGACCTTTCTAAAGAAGGTGTGTGACACTTTCATGATCTAGAAAAACTTCTCCTAAAGGCATACAATACTTCATAAGTATCATACAAATTTTTGCCAATGGGCATGCGATACTCTAAACTATCACATGATAGTTTTCCTATGGGCATGTGATACTTTCCAATATCAAGCAATTCTTTTTCTTTGGGTGTGCGGTACTTTAAAGTATCACCCAATGCTGACACATGGTTGCCTAGGAAGAGAAAGAAATGCTCCTAAGACAAAAAAAGGGATAAAAGAAGAAGTTAGAACCTCCACACCGGGGAGTACTAGATCCATAGTCAAGGAATAGACATTAAAAAAAAAATGAGATGGAAATTGCATCTAACCATCTAACATAGAAGTGAAGAGAAACAACTAAAAGCAACGTTGCAATGTACTGAAATAACAAGTTAAGTGTGGTTCCTCCCAACCGTAATAGCATCATGAAACCTCGAAGGTCCTAGCCATTCCCCACATGTAGCATCCCAAACTTCCAACTAGATAGTCTAAGTTGTCTTATAAGGAAATCACTACTAAAGAAAAATAACATCATAAGAATAGGAAATCTAACATGCTAAACCAAAAGCAATAGATACTCCAACTAAATAGATAACATCATCTAATCATTTGCTAAACATCATACTAAGGGAATGCATCAATAAACTAACATCATCTAAACATGATATACAATCATTCCAATCAAAGCATAAATCACAAGAAAGTATACTCCAGAACTTGAAGTACCAAGTGAAAACATACAGTAATGGTCCCACAAGGACAATAAACTGTCTCTATACACCGGTCCCTAGTAGTGGCATAGGTAGCTACACCTCCCAACCACATGAAACCTGTAGGTCCACTCTTGTCATGCTAAAGGAGATAATGATCCAACCAAAAACACACATAAAGAAAACATCCATGGCTAATACTCATGCTTGTAATCACCCAAAATTGGCCTTGCAAAATCAAATTGCTAAATTCATCAATTCTTATGATCAAATCAAGCAAAATTGAACAATCACTAGATCAAATTCTACTCCTTTAACACTATATTAATTAATTTAATATCTCCTTTGACATTATGATTAATTATTAATCAATTAATTTTATTTTTTCATATTCTTCTACTTGTTTAATTAATTTTATTTAATTGAATAAGTTCACTTCCCTAATGTATTTTGAATTTAATTCAAATACTCCCCTCTAATGTGTTAAATTCATTTAATGCATAGTGACATCATATGATCCCTTTTAAATAAATTCAATTTATTTAAATCCTCCACATGCTTAATTTTCTTAAACCTAATTAAGATTAATCTAAATTAATCTTAACCCTAACCTTTCCTCCACCAAGTTTAATAAATGATTTCTAAAAATCATTTATTCCCCCTTTATCCATCTATCCCTCAAAATGAATTTTTAATTCATTTATCCTCCATGTCTCCCACTCATCTCATTCTTTAATCCCCCACTCCTCCATGTCTCCCACTCACCTTCAATATTAATTCCTCCACTATGACATGTCCCCCATTACCTTCAATATTAATTCCTCCACTATGACATGTCTTCCACTCTCCTCATTTATTTATTCCTCCACTATGACATGTCTCCCCATTACTTTCAATTTTAAATTCCTCCACTATGAATTGTCTTCCACTCTCCTCATTTAATTGTCTCTTTCATTAGAATATGATCCACTTATTCTAGATTCATCTCAACCCTTGATTGGGATATTCTTGTCTTTTGATCTCTACCGCACATTTTTCTTTAAAAGGGAGAGAGCTTCCCCATCAAACAATCTACACTCTTGGATATTGTTGTGCTGCAAGTTTTCTATTTGGATTCTTGAAGAGCTTTTTGTGGAGAACATCTATTTCTTGTCTACATTTCTTTCATCCATGGCATTTTTTCATATGACATTCTAGTCTAGTTGCATGTTAATATAGTTCTTTTGCAATAGCTTAGCTCACATAGTCTAATTAGTATGGATGTAACACTTTCATTTGCTTAGCTTGGTTGCATTGTGCATTTCATCTTAGTTTATCTCTCATTCTTGAATTGCATACACAAGAGTTCTTTGACACTAGCATTCTTTCTCTTGCTCAAAGAATCTCCCATCTCATGGTTTACTAGCAAGGGCTATGTTTCTAAGGCTCAGTTGAGAGCTTCTTGAATATTTTGATTTATTTTATTTTATTCTAACAATTTTATTGTAGAATTGGGCTGAATTTTTATTGTAGGTTTCAGATAATGTCTCGGCCCCACCAAAAAAATTTCAAATTTTTCAGAGTAGCGATTATTTTTTAATAATTTTTTTAATGATTTTAATTAAAAAATTAGTTTTAGCCATAAATAGTTGAATTTTAATCTGAATTTTTTATTTGTATGTTGTGGATGCTAAATTCAAGTCACAATAAAAAATTCAGATTCTTATGATCATAAATTAATTTTTAATTAATTTTTTAATAATTTTTCATAAAATAAAACTTATAACCCAAATCATGAAAGTCTAATTTGAATATTTTACTGTAGGTTTGGGATGCTTCCAAGAGGATTTCATACAAAATTTGGATTTCTACACATGGTCTACAAAATGCATGTCAAGGACTTAAGAAAAAAAAACATGTCAAAGACCCTTAAAAATGTGCCTAGCCTTTGCTAGCTTCAAATAAGGTAAGCCTAAACTTTTGTTTTTGCTTAAATTATGTCATTTATTTTCAAAATATAGCCTAATTGAAGAGGGTTAATTAATTTTTATGTGTGACACTCTACTAGTCATTTTCATTTCCTAAGCACATTAAACTTGTGATTGAGATTCTTTTGTGATAGGAGAGTATGCTCTTCACCCTTGCGGTGAATCAAAAATCTTGACCCACCTTGGATTTCAAAAGCAATGGGGTAATTGAATCTTCTTGGTGTGTTTGGGGGAAGCAATTGAGGTAGGAGAGTATGCTCTTCACCCTTGCGGTGAATTAAAAATCTTGACCTTTGAGAGTGGATCTATTTTGTGGTAGTTAGGATCCTTTAAACGGCCTACTCTCAGAAAACCTGAGAGAAACGAACCAAGTGGGGACAAGAAAATTACCTAGATCTTACAACCCACTATAAATTCAAGCCTATCAAGGACACAAAACCTTGGTAGACATAGTGTTTTTCTTTTCTTAGTGTGATCTCTTATGAAATTTCAACCATAAGGAGATCACTAGGCAAGAACGCTTAAGGTGCTCTTGTGGTCGTGAGGTCTATTACCCACTACAAGGTGAGGTGTCCCTTAATTGTGTGCAAGAGGAACACTACGAATGAAAGCCCTATCTAGAAACCCTAGGTTAGTATCCACCCTATTTTTCTGCTCAACTTCTTGGTGCAAGGATTGATCCTAGTGGACTAGCCAGATCACCCCAAGATTTTACACTCACCATCTATGTTCCCTTGGTTGTGCTTATGGAAATTCCATGACAAAGCCAATATCTCTTGTGGGTAACCACTTTGTGTGAGGCAAAGGAGCATCAAGCGTGGGCCAAGTTGTTGAGTAATGAACTGTGACTTATAGGTAGATATTGCTTGATGTGTTCTCGAATGTGCTAGACCTATGGAAATCTTTTGAACATACACATGATGATAGTTCTAGGAATTTATTTTAAGACCTCACATATGCTTGTATCATGGAAGGTTGATTTGTCCCTTTCTTGATTGTTTGAAGACTACTCTATGTGTCACTATCTTGCTTGGAAAGAAATTGCTTTTGAACATCAAACTTGCTATGCAATCAACTATTGTCAAACTTTGTCAACCAAGTCAAAGAATCAAGTCTTAACATTTTTCTTATGTTTCTTGCTAAGGGGAGTCTCATTATTTGATTTTTATTTTCTATGTCTCTAGTGCTTGAACATGCTTAAAGTGGCTCTTTGGTCTTAGTGCTCTTTGTCTTTCTATCTTCATGGTCTATATCCTCTTGCTAGTTATTTTTTTGGCTGAAATGGTTACCTTGATTTCTTGACTACACTCTTATGTTGGGAAAGTTGTTCACTTATCACCTTGCTTTCTCTATCTACTTGTCTATTTGGATTCTTTCCTAGATCTTGACTTGAGTCACTAGTGTTGTAAGTTTCTTGGACACTTTCTTGACAAGTCACTTTACTCTATCTTTACTATTTTGGCAAGTGAACACTCTACCTCTCTAGTTTGGACATCAATTTATATTGTGTCACCTTCTTAGCTACCTCTAGTCTCCTTCATACTTGATTATCTATCTACCACTATGGAATTAAAAACTTGTGCTACCAAATCTAAACCAAAGCTAGATGATCATGATATCCTCTATGTCACTAAAGAGTTTCAAGATCTATACACTCAATACAGAGAATTAGAAGAGACAAATGATCTTTCTTACCTTCATTTCTCTAAGCGTATGATAGAAATGAAGTCTACACTTGAGAAAAGATTAGAGAAGAATATTTCATTCTTAAATGAATCTCCCTTAGGACCTTTGCATACACATGGTTCATCTTCTCCAAGGTCTACATATTCTACTCCAAGACATCAAATGTCTTGATCTTCTAGATCTAAAGACCTCCTTAGAGAGAAAGAAAGTGATACCTCCTTTGAGCCTATTCCAAGCTATCATTATGGACCTATCTTTGACCAAGACAATGATGAAGACATGGATGCATACCATTCACTTGAGAAACAAAAAAAGGACTCTAGACAAACTTTTGATAGAAATTTTTCTCCCTTGGAAGATTCTTATGATGAGACTTTGCAAACACTTCTTGGCATCAAGCTCACCATGTTACCTAAGTCTAGCTCATATGGAAACCCATTATTGGATATCTATTGTGCTTATCATTAACATAATGAGCATAGTACTTTAGATTGCATTGAGCTGAAACATAAAATCCAAGATCTTATTTATAATGGGATTATTGATATCTCTAATGACTCATGTGATGAGGATACTTTTCTTGAGAAAGATCACATTAATGAACCTATGTCTAGTGACGGTTTCATTGATACCTCAACTTCTTACAAAATTCATGTGTCTCCCAACACTTCAAACCTTTCCAACATTCCTCCATCAAATAAAGAACGTAATGCTTTTCACGTACACTATGCCTATCCTCAAGGGCTACGTCTAAGAGAAAATCAAGCTAATCTACACTTGGTTGTAAACCTTTTCCATGCTACTAAAGCTAAAAAATGCTCAATCTTCATGTGACTCGATTCTTTCTTCTCCCACTTCTACTAATTCTCTACTCTCTCTGAATTCCCCCTTGTCCTTAGAAGTGGCTCCGTGTCAAGAGGACTCTCCAAAGGATAAAGATCAAGATCAACCACTCGCTCATATCCTTCAAAATTTCATCCTTCCACCTCCTAAGTATGATGATGACACTATATTTGAGCTTATTTAAAATTATGAGAAACCTTCCATGCCTATACTATCTAAAGGAACATGTCAAGATCAAAGTATTCCCTCTTTCTCCACTTCTCAAAATCTACTTCAAACATATGCTCCAACTTTAAATGCTCCTACTAAAGATGCTTCTCCTATCAAAGCTACTTGTAAGTCTATTGATGGCTTTGGCTATGTTGCTTACTCTAAAGATGTTGATACCCCTTCTCACTATCCATTTGTATCCTCTAAATCTATCCTTGGTCCTTATCCATCTAAGCTAGATCCTTCAAAAATCCCTTCCATATTGGGGTTTTATGTTCCTCCATCTCTTATCTCTCTCATCACACCTCAAGATCAACAAAGACACTCATCCTTGATGACTTTTCACCCATCTATCCATCTAAACCAATCATATCACCCTTCTTCTTCCACAAGTCCCAAGTCTTTTGGAAGTAACTTGAATGTTCAATACAAGAAAAAGAATAAATACAAGAATCCATCTTAAAAAGATCACCATGTCTCCTCTAATCGACATAGAGGCATAAAGTCAAAAAATATATCTAAGAAGAAAACTACAAAACAAGTATGGGTTCCAAAATCCATCATTGAAGATATTCTCTCTAAATCATCAAAAAGAAATGAAAAGCCTATGACTATATGGATTCCAAAGTCTCTTTTGAAAGAGTCCAATGTTGAGAAACAAGTGAAGTTGACATTCAAGCTTCCAAATAATTCCACTTCATCTTCTTCCAAAAGCATTCTTCCATTCCATGTGCCTAAACCACAACCTCTTCTATCCACTCATCATATTCCTTCACGTATTCCTTCATTTACATTTCCTCCATCCTCTCACCACCCTTCAAGATGTGTGTTGATGTTGATCTTGCCTTCCTTTCTGTCTACCCTTTCATAATCCTTCCATTCACTATCCTTCTACCTTCTGTCCTTTTCCCTCATTTTCCTATTCTTCCTATCTTGCAACCTCACTTGCTTTGCATAAAACCTTATCCTCTATTTTTCCCTTCCATCTTCCTTTCCTTATCAACATCTTTGAGCATATCATTTTGAATCCTTGGCATATCATGGTTTATCCTTTCAAGGAGCATTATCTAAAAAAACTTGCCTTCTTTCTAAAAAAAAAAAAAGCAGAAAGATAAAAATTCAAAAAAAAGGAAAAATATGAAAATGTGCCTTGGTGAAAACCACTTCTTGTGGCACCTTGGTAGCAAAAGAAAAAAAGAAATAAATTCATCCTATGGTGAAAACTACTTCTTTTGGCACCTTGTATAAGTACCATGATGAAAACCTGGTAAACATGCATCATGTTTAATTCTTCCATAATCCATGCATTCCCTCTTCTCTCTTTGATCTTGACATTGTTGAGCTATCCAAGTGCATTGACTATCTTATCTATCACTCACCCTATATTTCTCGTTCGCTCATATCCTTCATATCTAGCATTATTCCTATTGCTATCTTATCACTATCCTATCCACTTGAATCCTTGATCTTGATCACTACACTCTCTTGGCATGTTCACTTTTTGGACTACTTGCTTTCATGACATCTCATTACTATGCTCTTGCTATTGGCTTCTATGCCTCTACACTATCTTTCTCATCAACTTATGCTCATGCTATCTTTGTCTCCTTGCTTCCACTGCTTATCCAAAATATGCTTCATATGGTTATCTTTACCTAGCTTGGGTACTCTTGAGGAGTCAGTCCTTGAGGATTGCTTTCACTTACTTCATACTCCTTGCCTCTACATCTTTGCTTATCCATAATATCCTACACCTTGCTAGACATTGGGAAAAATTGATGTGATCTTTCTTGAGAGCTAAAGTATTTCAATGAAGAAAAAAAAACAATAGTGGATGTTGATTGAGCTCCTCCTTGTGGAGGTTGGACATTTGGATTTCCAGCTAGGGGCACACTTGTTTGCGTAGTTCTAGACAATGAAGCTCTTATTGTCAGTCTTACACCTTCCCAAATTGTATCCATAGGGATTGAGATATGGCCATGTCTCAATAGAGTATTCATCTATTCCATAAAATTCCTATCTGAGAAGGATATTCCTCTCTTATTCTCTGGGGGGACTGCTTGATGATAAAGTCCCATGTAATATGCCATCTCCCATGCAAGCTTCTTTGACCACTCTTTGACTTCATTCATATCTCACTGCAGTCTCTCTACCCCAAGTAGCATTGTTGCCTATTGAGTGATCTCCCATTCTACCTTATATGTATTCATAGTCATTTTTTAGGACTCCCTCTCATGCTTCACTTCATGTGTTTGATTCATGAAGTGTGTAATCCTTGCATTTGTAGCATTCGATTGATCTTGCGACTGATATTCTATGGAATTCATCTTTGCCATCATTTCTCTAAAATATTCTACCTACACTCGCAACAAGGCTAGATCATTTTGGATTTTCTCCACCAATTCTCATTCTACAACTAGAGATACCTCTGCGGTCTCTGCTTGCACTTGTCTACTAAAAGTACTACTTCTAAATGCTTGGCCTCCTTGCATGCCCCATCTTCTCAAGCTCTCTCTATCAAACCTTAAAAGAACTCAATGTCTTTCAATGCATTATCAGCCCTCTCCATCTCTACCACCAACACTTTTTTTAGCTCTACTTCCATCACCACAAATGCATCATGAAATGGTTGCAAAACAACACTAGGTTCCACTTCTTTAAATGGATAAAATGAAGACCTAACAACACCACTTGTGTTTTCCTCGAGTATGTTGATCATACCTCCTAGGATGCTTTTCCCCTACCTCCATAGTGATGCCACTGGCTTCACCACATTTCCTTGCTCTATAACTGGGGTAGTCCCTTCCATAGGTGTTTGATCTTCTGGCTGGCTATTTGTAAAGAAACACACATTGCTATCTTCTAGTTGTGTCTGCCCACTTGGAGATCTAGTCTTCTCTGCTATATGATCTTGCCTTGCAATTGGCATTGCACTTTTAGATAACATCTATAGTAGGGTAGGATCCTCCTCATTTTCTTTTTTTGGATCTTGGGGTAGTTCACCTTGACTGGCTTCTATGCTTTCCCATTGACACCAATGCACATTTCGATGAGAGGATGCTCCACTCACTTCTTGGCGACTACATTTCACTCTTCTCCTCTACCTCATCAACCACTTCCCATCCACCAAGCTTTCACTATTATCCTCAATCCATCCTCCAGTTCCCACCTCTACTGACTTAGGTTTTTTTTGTGCATTCTCTTGTGAGTCCACCATTGCTATTTTTAAATAGATAATTATTTACTCAAGCTTCTCTTGCATCTATTAATCACTCAAATACACTATAAGATCAATGGGTATTGCTCACCTATTTATGGCAACAAACTCTCAATACCTTTTGCTACATGCTAATAACTTATTAGGAGTAGGTGAGTTGCCCACCATATTTTTCACAAATGATGCACAATAATGCCACTCTAATCGATTTATCAAAATCACACAACAACCAACCTTATCTTGCCACTTAAGAATAAAATGCCTTTTGATTGCTGCATGAAAATATTGATTCTTCCTAAAGACATTTCCCATCTATACTTCTACCTATCATCCACACATGCTAACACCAAATACACTTTAACAAACACTCTAAATGAAAAAACTTTTGTGAGTTGTTGTACACTAAATCAAATCCAATGTGCATCCACAAACATAAATACTGTAAGAGCCTCTATCTCATGTTGGATGGTTGTGTATACCTTGACTCATTTTATATGGATTCTTTAGTGAGGTTGGTTCTTCTCCTCATCTATTTGAGTGAGTTCTCTATGCTATAGTACATATTGATACTCATCCTCTAAGTTAATGTATAGGTCACTACGAGTATACTTAGCCAACTTTTGTCTTAGGTTACAAATGCAAGGGTCATTGTAGATAGAAAACTTCTTGATTACTGAGCATGAGAAGGATCTCTAGTGTGTCTAGTATGATTGTATGCAAGAAACATTCTAGTTATCCTAGCCTTTATGCTTTAATGCTTATGTTCCTTAGCTAAATTAAAAGGGATAGGTGCTCTGGTCATTTTAGCTTCTTGTGCCTTAATGCTTACATCTCATTCCAACATTTAGACAAGGTCATATTCATATCTCATAGCTCATGCTAGTGATGATTGTATGATCTTATAAATGCTCAATGATGAAATAATAGTCTAAATGTTATGTGTCCCTTGTTGGTAAACCACTTTACATGTTAGCTTGCATTATAGGTTCATTTTTAGCTTAATCTCGCATATGGAGAAAGCTCTCTCTCTTAATCATCCGTGGATGAGTCAGCTAGCTACATTCATCCTTTCTTCCTTCTTCTTGAGCATATTTTCATATCTTTCATAATCTTGTCATTTCACTATCTCACTTCAAATTTCTTATTTTGACCTACTTGCACCTATAGCTAAATTTGACACCCTGAATTCATTTTGGGATCAAAATCAAAATCTAAGTTCATGATTAAGGTCAAAATTGCATTTTAAAATCTGTTTCTTTTTATGCAGTTAGCTAACTTGCTTGAGTCTATCTTTGATTCTCACTGGGCCATTTCTTTACTTCTTTATTTTCACATTGCTTCCATTCTCTTTTCACTTACCATATTCACTTCATATCATGTTTCTTCTATTTCATCCTTGCTTGGGACATACTTTCATTTCATTGCTAATTGTTCTTGTTCTTTATTGATCATATCTTGCTAGTTTTGCACTTCCTCGATCATTTCAATTTTGATCCTAAGGGGGCAGACGTAATCTATCATTACTATTTTTTTGGCAACATTTTCTCTTTCAAGGGCATATGCTTGACCATTTCCATTTTCTCTTGATCTATCTAGTGTTCTAGACTATCACTATCAGTCTGATCAATCAATGCTTGCTAGTGTTATTATAGTCTCTTTATTTGTTGACTACATGTGTTCCCATATTGATCATACATTAGTTAGGGAATGACTTCATACTTTAAAGTTAGAGCTATATATCTATTTGCTATCATGGCTTCTTCATTTTATGTGTTCCCATATCGACCACATATTAGATGAGGAATTCTTAGCTTCTTAGCTATTCTTTGACCACATGTGTTCCCATACTGACCACACATTAGTCAAAGAGGGGAAAATATAATCACCCAAAATTGGCCCTACAGAATCAAATTCTACTCCTTTAATACTATATTAATTAATTTAATATCTCCTTTGACATTATGATTAATTATTAATTAATTAATTAAATAAGTTCACTTCCCTAATGTATTTTGAATTTAATTCAAATACTCCCCTCTAATGTGTTAAATTTATTTGATGCATAGTCACATCATATGTTCCCTTTTAAATAAATTCAATTTATTTAAATCCTCCACATGCTTAAGTTTCTTAAACCTAATTAAGATTAATCTAAATAAATCTTAACCCTAACCTTTCCTCCACCAAGTTTAATAAATGATTTATAAAAATCATTTATTCCCCCTTTATCCATCTAGCCCTCAAAATGAATTTTTAATTCATTTATCCTCCATGTCTCCCACTCATCTCATTCTTTAATCCCCCACTCCTCCATGTTTTCCACTCACCTCATTCTTTATTCCTCCACTATGGCATGTCTTCCACTCTCCTCATTTATTTATTCCTCCACTATGACATGTCTCCCGTTACCTTCAATATTAAATTCCTCCACTATGACATGTCTTCCACTCTCCTCATTTCTTTATTCCTCCACTATGACATGTCCCTCATTACCTCCAATATTAAATTCCTCCTCTATGACATGTCTTCCACTCTCCTCATTTCTTTATTCCTCCACTATGACATGTCCCCCATTACATTCAATTTAAAATTCCTCCACTATGAATTGTCTTCCACTCTCCTCATTTCTTTATTTCTCCACTATGAATTTTCTCTTTCATTAGAATATGATCCACTTATTCTAGATTCATCTCAACCCTTGATTGGTATATTCTTGTCTTTTGATCTCTACTGTCCATTTTTCTTTAAAAGGGAGAGAGCTTTCCCCCTCAAAGGATCCACACTCTTGAATATTGTTGTGTTGCAAGTTTTCTGTTGGGATTCTTGAAGAGATTTTTGTGGAGAACTTCTATTTCTTGCCTACATTTCTTTCATCCATGGAATTTTGTCATATGGAATTCTAGTCTAGTTGCATGTTAATATAGTTCTTTTGCAATAGCTTAGCTCACATAGTCTAATTAGTATGGATGTAAAACTTTCATTTGCTTAGCTTGGTTTCATTGTGCATTTCATCTTAGTTTATCTCTCATTCTTGCATTGCACACATGAGTTCTTTGACACTAGCATTCATGCTCTTGCTCAAAGAATCTCCCATCCCATGGTTTATTAGCAAGGGTTGTGTTTCTAAGGTTTAGCTGAGAGCTTCTTTTGTGCTTATTTGTATGCCTCTTGCACTCCATGACTAGGGAGCTCTAAGCCAACATCTCTAGCCTTCCAATCTATGGAAAACTGTGGATAGAAAGGCTTAGAGAAGTGTACTTTTCTTAGTGTACAATTCCAAAAAATAATGAAAACTAAAACTAAGATCATGAGACAATGCAAGTACAACAGGTCCTGGTCAAACACTCAATGGATAACTATATAGGAGTTGACATCATGGAGAGTCAGTTGGCATGAAAAAGCCCAAGCTAGTATTGGAAGCTACTATGCTAAATAGAAGGAACACAATCTAGGTTGTAGCTCTTCCCAATGGAAGGTGCACAATCCACTTTAATTATCTTAAATTATTACCACCCAGTATTTTTATTTAGTTATCACTTATTTAAAACTTCCTCGGCCAACCCATGGTAAGTAGTCACCAGGATGAAAGATAGAAGCTCCTCCATGTGCTACCCTACCCTACCCATGCTCATTTAATGATGAGTGCTCGTAGGAATGCATATTCTCAACCCAACCCCAAATGATCATAACTCCACTAAAAAACAAATGGGAGATCGGGCCTTGTAAATCACTTGACAATGTATGCACACATACTCATGGAACACCACCATCACAAAGACCATAACATAAGGACATGATGAGTACATGAACAAAATATCACTCAACTAAAAACAAGCTCACGAGGATGGATGTGACATGATTCCTAATGCAACAAAAAAGTGCAACAATGGTCTAATTGACATCCAAATGAATTATCTAGGTCTACGACCAACAGCTTGCCAAGAAAATATGAGAAAAAGGGTGGCACACAAAATGAGGTAAAAACCCCAAAAATTGAAAAACTTTGAAAATAAAAGACATTTGGTTCATGGGCACTAAATCCATGAAAATCCAATAAAATTTAGGTTCAAACACCATATGCAAAAATGGACAACATAACAGTGCAAAATCACAAACCCTTATCCCAAAAATTGGGCAAATGTTCATACCTGACCAATTGGGCAGAACTAATAAATAGAAATAGAAGGGAACACTATTTCTCAACCTCCAAACAAATAACTACCAAAGACAAAACCATAAATGAAGCTAAGACATAAAAATGGGAGAGCCCTACTTGACATCCAAAAGGGCTAAAATGGGAAATAACCAAGTAAAATAAATAATCCATAGATACAGCTGAAAATGACAACAAAGAAAGGTCTCCCTGAGCTAGATCCAATGAGACCATCCTCATGATGATCCCATGCTTGTACCTCTCACAAAAAATAGAAACACGACCCTTTAGAAAAGGATTTCAGAAAAAGCTCTCAATTTTCCAAATTACAAAAGTGAGAAATGAAGAACTAAATTCCTCTTTCAATACTTATTCACTTTTTGAGTGAATAATTGATTAGGGTAAATATCCAATTAGACTAGCTAGACTCCAAATTGACCCAAAGTAAAATAGGCTATTCCTAGTAATAGGAATTCATCTATGGAAAAGCTACCATAAATTAAAAATAACTAAATAAAGGTCAAAAACCTTGAAACCAAAATCACAAAAGGCCTTAACAACTTCGTGACAATGTGAAACTCTAAATGCACAAACACACTCACTGGTCTAATCACAAAATGAAAATGAGTTTGTATTTAACAAATCACCAAAGGGTTTAATTTAACATTTAAAAGATATGTCGATCATACAAGGATGCCATTTGTAAAATATGAATAGTTGAATCACTAACTCCATGTGCCACTGCCAGGGATATAAATCATGCAAACTAAAACAAATGATCAAGTGAAATTGCATATAATATCATAGCTGAAGTAATAAATCCACTAAATACCTAATTTAACCATTTATTCAATTATACTAAAACAATCCATTTACATCACTCACATTCACATAAAACATAATGAAACAAGAATGAAGTAAATCACCATAGCATAAAACCACATATAACCAAATTAGAGATATGTCCAAAATACCAGATAACTAGATATCATCATAACAAATACTGTCATCTGAAAATGGCATCAACATGCAAATATGATAAACTAAATAGCATAGTAGTATAACATCTATGATATTGAAAAAAGGTATAACTTATGACCTTCATGTCATCTCAAAAGTAAAATAACAAGAGTATCAAGTATCTCATAGATCAAAATATAACAAGGTATATACTACAAATATGAGAGGCACTATAGATTGCTTCTAGAGGACATGATGGATCTTCAAGATAAAGTTGGATTTTGGAGGACTAGTTATCATGAAATCATGCCTCATGATAGGAGAGAGAATTTTTGGAGATATCTCTAGTCATATTCCTCACAAAAGGTTATGTAAATTAATGTAGAAGAGAGTAATAGACATAGGGAAGGGTCCTTGTAGAAGATAGGGAAGAGCTACCTATCATGACATAATATACATAGGCAATAACAGTTGGTTGGTAACTTGGTGTAGATGCGGGAGGTATAAATTTCTAGTAGGAGGGATGCCTTAGTGGATGGATAGGGAGGAGAGGAGGAGATAAGTATACAAATAAAAATGTATGGAAAGGATTCAAGATTTTGGGTAGGTACATAGTGGAACAGAGGACACAATAGTGGGTTCTGAGGATGTAGGTGCTACAACTTCCATCACTAGATCTAACTAAATTTTCCCAATTTGTAGATCCAATAGCCACTAAATCTCCTTGAACTAAACCTACAAAAACTAATCAACCACCCACATGAGGGATATATGGGTTGTGATATATTGCATTTTGGCCACCCTATTTGATGTATGATGTAGTATATTACTTATGAGGGAACATGACCATAGTATGGATTATTGATGTTGGTGTGCCTATCATCTAGTGGAATATTATGTTGTTAGAGATATACATGGAATACCATTAGTTTGTGTATCATGGAGACAAAGAATATGGTTAAAATATTATATTCATGACATTTATACATGTGTAGGCATGAGGGTACATTGTGGTGCTTTGACCAATTAGGAGGAGGGACATGCAACTAATCTAGGTAGTAGTATTTAGATAGGTTGAGCCTATTACTTATCATTCCATTGATGATTTGGATTATTGGAAGGAAACCACAGATTCAATTCAAGATGGTATTGCCTAGTTCTTGTATATTGGAGTGGGGCCCTAGCTAGATGTTTAATTGTATCTTCCCTTTGCAATCACACTAGGTGTGCACTGGAATTATCTTGTGTAGTCATATAATTTGGTTTAGGTAGTTTGATAATTTGGTTTTACCAAAGTGGTGCTAGACCTAGAAGTTGGGTACCAATAGATGAAAAAATGAGTGATAGACAACTTTTATGTCAAGGTTGGACAAGAGGGGGTTATTAGATGCATGAAACAACATTCAAGTAATGCACTAGGATTGGTAGGGGGACCTCTAGATGACAGCTCTACTTAGGAGTGAAGGGACTAATTTTAGAGGCCTCCACTTATAGGAAACATTTAAATTCCACCTGTGGTAGAGTGGCTCAGGGGGACCACACTAGAAACCAAGAGAGGGAATATAAGTAGTGAGGGGAGGACATGTAACAAGGGGGATACCAACTAGGGTGCCACCAAGGAGGAGGGAAACATGAAGAGAAGGAAAATGAGATGAGGATAGGGGGGATAAGATGGACATGAATAGGAAGGGAGGAGGTTGAAGGGATGATGCATATCTATAGGTGACACCTACTATATAGATGCTTGTAGAGGGTTCTAGGGGAGGTGGTTCATCTTATAGTGGTGGGGATGATGGATTGGTGGATCAAATTCATCCCTAAAGAGAACATATGTAGTTGTGAGTCAATTTCTCAATGACACATATAAAGAGAGGGATCAACTAGTAGTGGAGGTGGCACAGATCCATCAAGAGAGAGACACGTTGCAGGTTGATCTAGGGAGAGCTATACAAGAGGATATGGAGGGGATCAATGAGAAAGATAAGTTTCATTAGGAGAGGGAAAACCTTGTGGATGACAAGGATATCCTCTAGTAGGAAAGGGACCAATTAATACAATATCTGGTGGTGGTGAGGGTGCATGCTATAGTGCAGGGTGAGAGGTCTCTGGCTGATATATATGAGATAGCTTGCCTCTAGGAGAAATTATAGATCTACAAGATCATCTTAGATTTTAGAGGACTAGTTATCATGTAGTCATGCCTCAAGATAGTAGAGAGAATTTTTGGAGAGCTTCCCAGTCACATGCCACATAGAAAGGTACCCAAATTAAGGTAGGCAAGAGTAATATTGGTGCAAGAGTACCCAAGGATTTCCTAGGAAATATAAGTTTCATATTTTTGGTATGTTAAGTGTGAGAATTAGGGAATTTTGGATGTGGAAGATAAAGTCATGTTGAACATAGTTGGAGTACATTGGAAAGTTTTGTTCATAGGTTCTTAGGACCTTTTTGTTAGGTGCAATTAGAGGCTATGAAGTTACAAAGTCCTCTGATTGGCACAAGGTGTGATGATGACATCGTCATGATGAAAATAGGGTCTAGGAAGAGTTAGGGTGATATTTTTACCATATTTGGGGAAATTGGTTAAGTTTGAGAAGTTAGGAAGTCCATTTGACCAAATTGGTGAAAAGTTGCAAAAAGATGTAAAAGTTGCATTGTGCAACTTTGCAACTTTTAAAAGTTGCTTGAGAAACTTTTTGCAAAATATTTGAAAATAATTGGAGAGGAGTTATAAGGATTATATAACCACATAACCACCCTATATAAGTCTGGAGAAGACCTATGAGTAGGGTTGGAAGTCCATTGTACAGATGGTGTGTTTTTACAAACAACATACTAAAGCATTTTGTGAGCATTTTCTTAGTTTTGTATGACAGTAGGTAGTTAGGTGTGAAATATCCATACTGTCACTTGAGAACATTTTAATTTTAATGTTTCCTTAAATCTATGTGTGTATATATATGATTTTGATTAGTTTTGTTTCCTTTCATGAAATCCTTTTGGTTCTACACTATCACTGGTTTTGTCTAGGTAGTTCTTGAAGATGGAGCTCTAACTCAATTTATCACTATTAAATCCATTCAGCCTCTTGTAAATAGTGAGTATACTTCATGTAAATCATGTGTATAAAATAAAGGCCCCTCAAAATCATGAAAAACATTTTTAACATCTTTCCCTAGGCGAGCCTGCGTTGAGTCCAGCTAAGGAAGACCATAAAGAAACAAGCATATTTGCAGAGGAGCAAAGATAAAGACCTAATTAATTTTTAGCATGGAATAATTAAGCCTTACCATCATTCCATGAAGGAGAGGGACTCATAAAAATCCAATAAAATTACCAAAATAATATTTCTTGTGGAGGTAACCAGTTAAGCCTAAAAAGCCTAATTTTCACCTAATTTGGGTTAGGGTAATTGATGGAAGGGTATGACCCCAAGAACCCAAAAATATCTAAGGGGATGGAAAATGAGAGGGCTCCATACCAATACAATAAAAAATACCAAAGTAATCTATCTTGTGGAGGTAACCAGTTAAGCCTAAAAAGCCTAATTTTCACCTAATCTGGGTTAGGGTAATGGATGGAAGGGTATGGCCCCAAGAACCCAAAAATATAAGGGGATGGAAAATGAGCCAAAAATCCAAAAATAAAAAGAGGGTTTCCTTTGGAAGGCATAGGAGAAAAACCCTATTTTCTTGCTATAAGAGACCTAATTGGGGCTACAAGTCTATTAGTTCTAATTGAGAAGAAAAGAGGAAATTGGGTGGGAAGATGGATTTTCTAGGAATTATAACTCACCTAATTGGTTGAGATGAAGTGTTTAATTATACTTGCATGCCTTTTTAAGGTCTAGTTCAAGATTTGGAGGTTGAGAGTATTTATATTGATGTAAGGGCTAGAGTAAATGAAGGGGGAAAGTATTAAGTTTTGCATGGATTGAGGAATATTTATTGATAGTAGGGTTGGATAGGGAAACCAAGGGATCCTTAAGTGGTTAAGGTCCTAAAGGTAGCAAGTGGGGTGAAAGAGATACCTTTAGCCTCTTGTAGAAGACCAAGAGCATGAAGCAGTGAGTGATTCATCCAACCTCCCTATAAGATACACACCGAGAAGAGCCCACATTGAGGATAAAAAAGAGCTACTAGTCATGACATACACCTAGGAAACAAAAATTGGTTAGTGACTTAGAATAGATGGGGGAGGTATAGATTAGGAGAGATACCTTAGAGGATGGATAAGGATGAGAGGAGGAGACATGTATAGGGATCAAACCTATATAGAAAGGATTCAAGATTCTGTAGAGGTACATAGTGGCAGAGAGGACACATGAGTAAGTTATGATGATGCAAGTGCTACAAATTCCACCACTAGATATGATACAAGTTTCCCTATCTATAGATCCAATAGCCACTACATCTCCATAACTAGAATCTACAAAACCTAGTCAACCACCCATAAGAGGGACAAATGGGTAGTGATGTAATGCATTTTGGGAACCCACTTTGATGTATGATGTACTATATTTTATTTTGAGGGAACATGACACAATTTTGTATTATATAGATATTATATTCTATTCATGGACATTGATGGAGATTCTTTATACTTTCATGAGACTTGGATGTATTCTTGATTCTTTTTGTAGGATGCCACACACACACACACACACACACACTCATAATTGGTTTGAATATGCTATACCTATTATGGATCATGTGTCTCTTTTTGTTTTTGTTTATGATGCATTTATGTATATAGCTACCATGATGTACTGACATATGTGTTGCAAGATGTCTCTCTTTATATGATGATGATATTATAGGACTAGAAAATGAGTAAAAACTAGCATACAATGAGAAACCACAAAACTCAATCAAAATAAACTAAACCATTTAATATACCATGAAAACCAATTGAAATAAAGAAAGAAAAAATAAAACAAACTCCCTCTTTAATTATAGTTCCCATGTCCTTCTTTCTTCTTCATTTGATGTAACTCCAATTGCCTTTAGTGCCTATCCAATTGAAAGAAAATGACTATGATATGATAATGCTATTGGGAATACTAGAAGTGTGGTTTGGGTGTGATGTGAGAATATAAACTCTAAGGATTCTAAAGATTCTTAAGGATCAAACATGAGAGAAAGATGTCTCAATTTATAGCCGAAGTGAAAGAGGAGAAAATTGAATGAGAGGATGGACACTTGTCACTTTGGATGAGCAACTTGGCATGAAATTTCTTAGAATATCTATGACAAGAATGGCACAATATGCCAAATGTAGGATTTTATGATTCATGAAAGTCAACATGGCTAAAAGATGAGGAGAATCTATGACATGCTTATGACACCTCAAAGCCACTTGTAGCCAAGAATCTATGACGATGACGACTTATTATAGACATGTGTAAGGAATAAAATATAACAAATATGACATATTTTAGCCAAGTGTAGGGATAATATCTATGACGCATCATGTCCATGTGTCAAGAATAGGTGGGATATTTGAATTAAAAATTCATATATTCACACAAATGGAAATTAATAAAATAGAAATTAGAAGTGAAAAATAGGACTCAGGAAATTTGAGAACTCCCATAGTTTGTGAAGATGAATAAATTAGTTAATAAATATCAACTAATTGAGAACGTTGGTTAGTAGGAAGAATAATTAGTGATGTAGGATGAAAATGATCGAAATAACATAGGATTAGATTATGGGTTATTTAATCCTATAGGATAACTTAGTAAATGATTGGCCAATTTGATAAAAATAAATGTGATAATTGGAATACCCCAAAATTGGCACATTTTCATGCAAAACCAATTTCGGTTTATTAATCAATCTTAAGTCCTATTGTACAAGGAAATTTTTATTTCGACAATCTTTACTTGACCTAAGTGTCAAATGCAAAAAATCCCTAATTTGCATTAATTATATAATCTATTCAATTCCTAAGTCTAATCAAATTAGCATTTATAAACTGATTAATTAATTTAATTTAATTATGAGTCCTAGCACTTTAATCGAATTAAATATTACCCATTTTGCTAATATACATTAAGGAATTAAATGTATTTGATTTAATTAAATATATCCTCATTCTAATTATTGAGTTTAATTATTCAATTAATTAAGATTATTCATTTATGAGGTCATAATCAATTATATTAAATCAAATACACTCTCCAAATTCTCTCTTCAATTCAAAATTGAAAACTCTGAGTGAACTAGAATTGGAAAAGGAATTAAAACAATTAACTCTCCATTACACTCATATTTGAATTAGTTAATTTTATTTGCACAAGTTTCTATTCTAATTGAATCTCATTTCCAATCTTGACTATCCATTCAATTTGATCTTAACCATTGATCAATTCTAGAATTCTATTTAAGAAATTATCAATTCCTCATTTCAAAGGATGCACATGAAAAGTATTGAACTTATGCTGAATTGATTATTCATTTCTTGCATTCACAATCTCATTTACTTTCTTGCATATTAATCTCATTTAGTTTAATAATTCATTCATTTAGATAAATACTTTCTTTTTATTCTTAGACTTAAACTTGCATATATTTAAATTAATCTTGCATATCATATAGCTTAAAATCCTTCATTCTAGATGCTTGATTGCTAGCTTCTCGATCTGAGAGTGAATAGAAAAATCAATCTAGTTAGGAGGCAACAGATCGCCATGTTGGATTATTTTGTATGAAGAATGCCATGTTCATTCTAGGATGATTCTTCATATAATGATCATGTTGAAATGTGGTTGATTAATAGGCCATAATTAGCACTCACATTTTTGGTGCACACCGTGGGGCTGAGAAATCATTTTTCTAGCCTCATCTGCTATTTATTTTTCACAATTTTGATGTTCTATTTTATTGTCCATATAGTTCCTCGATTTCTCATGTAAAAAATCTAATTCTCGCATGAATAAACTGAAGTTTCACTTCTTTTTGTGCATTTTCTCACATAGAATAGTGCATAATTACGCAGATTCTTGCACGCTACACAACATTTTCTTGCACAAAATTTGACACCAATAAATGCAAACTGCAATTTTCAGATTCTACTTTTTAAAATAACGCTGATTAAATCTAACATTTATTTCTAAAGCATTTTATTTTTAGTTTCTGATTTTAAACAACCTAACAATGGTGTGCAAATTGCTTGTCAAAGACACCTTGTTACAAACATGAAAATAGTATTGACGGTTTGATTGCAGGATGCTTAGTCGAAGACTCACATGTCAAAGAATTAATTCAAACCCACTTAAACATTGTGTCCTTTTATTGCTTTCTTACACACATAGTTTAATAGGGCTTGTGAACTTCATAGGTTTCTAGACAAAGGAATAGGGGAGTATGCTCTTTGCTACTTGGAAGTGATGCCCAAGAGTAAATCAGAGACCTAGATGCCTTTGGAAGACAATACCCAAGGGAGGCAAGAAAGTTAGTGGTTCTCCTATTTGAGTCTTTTTTATGAAGAGATGATGACTTTCTTTTAGGAAAATCAAAAACTTGAGAAAAGACAAGTTGGGATTTATAAACTAACTTGGTGATGAACATGTTCTATGTGTTTGGATAATGTGATGAGGTAGAGGAGAATGCTCATTTTCCTTTGGGAAAATAAAAGACTTTGACCCTTGGATCCGAGCCACCAGTGTAAGTCAACCTTTAAAGGGCCTACCAAAGTGATCCAACCTCTAGGAATTACCCAAGTGAGCACACACCTTTTGCTGGTGATTCCAACTCACTATAATAAACAAGCTTTATAGAGCAAAAGACTCCAAATCCATGTAACATACTGGGTGGCATTGCCAATAGTCTTGCTTATCAAGTGTGTGCACTTTCAGATGCTAGTGTGGGTTGCTACCCTCAACTTCATTTATGAAGCCACTAGGGATTAATTTGAATAGAAGCCAAGTAAAATCTTTTAGATAGATTCTACCTAATTCACCTCTAAAAGGGTGCATAATCTTTTTGCAAGGAGGAGGAAGAATCTCTCCTATAGATACTCACCATAGGCATGTACCTGGATGCTAGAAGGTGGTATACATGCTTAAACCCTACCACAAGGGTTATTATTTAGTATATATGTTATTAAGTCCTTGGAATACACCAAAAACATGGGCACCCTCTAGTCGGGTGACATGGCTGTGTGAGGTGAACGCACACACATAAGTTGTGAGACAAAGGTTTTACTTCCTCTACCATTTTTTGGTTATAGGGATAAATAGTGTCATTTTCTCGAGTCTTTAAACTTGCCCAAGTCTTCCAAAAAAAAGAAGAAGGTCAAGACTCCCCTATCCTTCCAAGTTGCTTTGTCCTCAGTTGGATTGTTTGTGACTACTGCTTACTTCTCGTATTTGAAAAACAACTATCTACTTGTAAACCGAAATGATGTCCCAAAATTTGAAAACAATGCTAATATCTACCTAAAATTTGTAAACACTTTCAATTGTCTATTCAAAAACTATCAAGACCATTGAAAATCTCTTCAAGTACAAAATATGTCAGTTTGGTCCTTTTCTTGCATTTAGTTCTACAAAACTTCGCATGAAAAACCTGTCAGTTTGCACTTCCTCACTCTATTGTCTATGAATTTTCACAAAAAAATTTTCCAAAACATTACATTTCAAGTCAAAATCTTTCCTTTTCAATCAAGTTGTCATTTCCTAGTGTGACTCTGGTTAAGTTCTTACATGAGAAAATAAGTCCAAAATTGTTGTTCTAAAATTTTGCTTGGTTTATTGTACTTCCTCATGCAGCTCTGTGTGAATCTTAACATGAGATTTTGTCCTAAAACTATTAAAATTGCTCTGCCAAAGTTATTCTCTCTCAAAGTCTAATCTATGTCTAAAACATTTGGTCATTTCTCTATTTGTAATAGTGTCAAACTCTGACTTCTTTCCTAGTTAACAAATTGTGATTTACACAAATTAGTCTCCTTATTTGGTTGTTCTATTCGGTTCTCTTGTGTTCATTATACCTTGTGTCATGATAGTCATAACTCTTGGTTGTTCTAGCCATTTTGTAGATAACTCATACCTAGATATACAACATGCTTATCTCACTTTGAGACAAAGTTCTAGTGTGATCCCTATTTAGGCTTTGTTTTAAGTCATTGTCTATTACTATTTCCACGAGGAGTGGGAACTTGTTTTCTCTCTATAGAGCATGACATGGTAGAGATAGAGGCCACTTCCTAGTTTATGCACAGTCTGAATCTAGTGAAGAGTCCTCATGATCTCTTTCACCTATTAGTCCACCTCATACTCAAAGAACATTTTCCATAAACCTACAAAAAAATAGGAATCCCTTGTATCAAGAGAATCCTAAAACTAACAGGACACCTACATCTCCAAATGATACAGCTGAATTTTCATTCAAAACATATTTTTCAACCAACATACACTAAAACCTACCACACTCCTAGAATCGCTGATCAAGACCAAAAAAATAGAGAGCATAGTAGAGGACAATATCACCAAAGAAACAAAAGATTAAAAGAACCTTACAACTACACTAATGACCATGAGGAAACTAAAGAGATACCTCTTGAAGATATAGAAAATTTTTGTAAGGATAGGCACTTCTAGAAAGTAATGGAGATCATACTCAATGAGGAGAAAGAGAAATACTTTCTTAATATCGCTCAAGAAGGAGCAAAACTACGTCACCATTTTAATGTTGACACAATTATCACACATGAAGAAGAAACTAAGACCTCCAAGTTACAAAAACAACTGAAGGTCATGCAAGATCAATTGGCCCAAATGATGTGTAACAAGGATAAACCAATGAAAACATACACCTTAGACACTCTTTGTCTATTTCCTTTCAACAAGAGTTTAGACATGCCTCCTTTTCCAAGAGGAGTTTAGTTACCCAAGTATGAAAAATACTTTAGAACTTCCAATCCCCAAGATCTTTTGTAGGAATTTGGTGCTTTGTCTATGGAATTCATGCACAATTAGACATATCTCATGCATTCATTCCCATAGAATCTAGCTGGTCAAGCCATGGAATGGTTCTCAAGGTTGCCTATTGGTATCAAAATTTTTGATGAGGTTGTAACCTATTTGTTTAGTAGTATTCAGACAACATACAGTATCCAGTTAACATATGTGACTTGTGTAACCTCAAAAAAAATTTCAAGGAACCTTTCCTCACATTTCTTTAGAGTCTTTGAGAATTGTATACCAAATATTCATGAAAGATTCCTAAAATAGAAAAAAAATTCATCTTCTTAGATAATATTTTGCTTGACTTTACGTATAAAATACAACTTCAAGGCCCATGCACCTTTGAAGACATATTTACACAAGCTATTTGAATAGAGGAATTTATGGTAAAAAAGGGTGAAATAACCCTTCAAAAAGACACTACACAAGGATCAACCTCTAGTAAGGATAAGTCCAAGTATGTAAACAAGAATCGAGAGGTACTACATGATGAAGTCATTGATAACCTTACGCCTAAACTTGCTAAAGAGGCTTTCACTCTTACAAAAAACCTCAATGCATCTAAATTTTTTGACAAATCTCCACCTAATAACAAAATATTGGGAAACAAAATGAAGAACTTATCTTGGGTTACATGTCAAACATGAGAATACACATCTCTTGGTGAGCCTCTAGATATGGTCCATAAGACCTTGCTACAAAACAAGATCATTTCTCCATTGGATAATTCTTGTCCTTATGATCCACAACCATGACCCACATGGTGGAATTAGAGTGCATTTTGTTAGTACCATCAAAACAAGGGTCACAAAACTAGAAATTGCATCAACTTACATCATAAGGTTCAATACTTAATCAAAAATGGTGAAATTGTTGTGGATGAACATAACAATAATTCAAACCAAAAGGCTTTTAAGGAGCCATTTCCACATTATAAGAAGGAGAAAATTAGAAACAAAAAGCCCATAACAAGGTCAACTATACATACACCAATAATGATGATGTGATCAACAGGGTTGAACATGTGGATTTTGAATATTGTGATGTCATCATGACTAAGGAAAAGCAAGACAACAGGAAACCTGAGATGCCATTTGTCTTAAGAGGTGCTATATCTACTACATCTGACAAAGAATAGTGACAATCTTGTGCCAATGTTGTATAACGTGTTCTCATGCCTAGATAGTACTTAAAGGCCCTATACCTTCTACTCCTAAGTTAGATCAACATAAAGACAAACCCTATGCTGGTTCATTTGAAAAAGGTATGAAAATTACAACATCTTCTACAGTTACCAACTACAGTATCCTTGACCAATTACAATGGACAAGTGCTCAAATAATGATCTTTGAATTACTCAAAATCTTGCCTACTCATAGGAAGGTTCTCGACAAAAACCTCAATGAGGCAAATATACCTCAAGATCTTGATCTTGATAGGTTCCAATCTATGGTAGATCACTTGACCTCACCTCACTATCTATCCTTTTTTGAAGAGGACAATAATTCACTAAGTCATCCGCATAACCAACCATTGCACACTAAAGTCATGATACATCAAAAGTGTGTCCATCATGTGCTCATTGACAATGGAGCTAGTTTAAAGATTTGTTCTACCAATTTTCTCAAGAAATTGGGTTACTCTAAAGATTCTATTGATCCTTCTCATAGAATAACCATCAATGCACATGATGAAGTTGAGTGTAAATCCTTGGCTCTTGTGGTGTTGCCTCTTCAAGAGTGATTTTTTTAGTGGCAAATCTTTGCCAAATGGCTATTCTATATCTTTGGGAAATCACAATTTGGCGAATAAAACCTACATACGGGGTCAAATAGGTTGCCAAGATATTAAATAATTTGTCCAAATCCCATGCTAATCGCTGATTAGTTTACTCATAATTGGTCCCAAATCTTGGTTCAATTGCCAATGTAATATACATTTAGGACATATTTATTTTAAACTATTTGCCAACCTTCACCTTATTTCTTCTTATTGGATAATGACATTTCACCCTTAAAATAAAATAAAATATTTCCTAGGGCTGAGCATCGCCTACCATCTTACCAATGCATGTCTCCAACTACCCTAGTGTAGCCAACTATTTTATATTTTGGACTTTGGGACATGTGTCTTAATTTTGGGAAGATTTAGAGTTTATGTTATAACATTTAAAATTAGCCCCGAAATAGAGTTTAGACCATTGATCTATCTTACATCAACAGTCTACGTCAATTCCTTTTACGATAACAATGATAACATGCAAAATAACATTGTCACATTGACCAAGTTAGAAATAAGAAATGACACTTTATTAATTTAATCTTAATGGAATGATAGACTACAAGTACATTGGCCATTGTACACTTTTCATATGGGCCATGGCCCACCCGTGACTTTGTAAAATCACTATAAAATTAAATAATCTCTCTGTAGAAACTAACAAATTAGCCAACTATATTAATATTTTGCATTATATAAAACAATCAATTCACCTCTTACATTACAAAAATGTTTATGACCAAAAAAAATTGCCTACATTTATTTGCGTGCAAAAAAATAATAATTTAATTCGCTATGATTATTATTAAATTTTGATACAGAAAGGAAATTTTTGCCAATAGAAAATACTTTTTTTCCTTGCCTTGAATAGAAAAATTGCCCTCAATATGAAAAGTTTCCTTCATATTAAATGTTGAATTCGCCTACATTTTACATATTTTTCTGGGGAGGGGTTTCTTAAAGTTATCCCCGCTCTTCAAGTTGGTCCAGTAGAAAGAGATGTCACTTGTCAAGTCCTTGACATTCCATTAGCATACAATATCCTGCTAGGGAGGCCATGGATACATGAAATGCAATTTGTGCCTTCAACTTACCATCAATGCATCAAGTTTCCATTCCAAGGCTCTAAAGTTACCATACCTACTAATACTAGTTACACCTGTAACATGCTAAAATATGTTCAAATGTTTGTACCTGCTAATAGGGAATCTATAGATAATCATGTTGGTAAACTGAAAGAAATGGAGAAATCACTCAAGTTGATAGAAACTAGGATGGGTGAATATCACATTGAACCTATTCTATCTTTGACATCTCTTCCTAAGTCTCCTCGTCATTATGGGAGACCATATTAAGTGAATAGACCTTTTGGTTTATCACCATAGACTAAGTTCATTGGTACCTTTGTCAAAGTTATTGTGCCTCTAAAAGAGGAAGAAAGAGACAGAGTTATCGCTGCATGGATATACAAAGAGGAAACTCTAGTGAATCTCATAGAACAATCTCATGAGATTATTCTTGAAAAGTATGGTTTGGATCTTAAACTCATGAAATTCTTTGGCTAGAAAGGGAATGTTCTAATTGGATATAATTAAAATGGCTTGATTGATCCTATCAAAGAAATAGCTAGAAGGTCGTGAGACACAATAGGCCTAGGGTTTAAGAAGATCCTCTTTCATCTAGGGATTAACAAATGTATTCTAGAATCTAGAAGTTCATCTAAACATGAGTCACAAATTGAGTTAGATGATCATGAGGAAAATGTTGATAATGAGGATATTTATCCTTATCTAATTCCTTTTGATCTTGCTAAGTTCTTTGCAGAACTAGATGACTTTGTACCATGTGTTAGCATTGTGGATGTTGATAGTGATTCTTCTCACAACACTACTGAGGAACAAGGAGAGTCTAGTCATACTATAGTTGTTGAATGCCTTTGTAAAATTCAAGATGATAATAAGAATGAAGAATGGATTCCCATCACTACTGGGGAATTCTATAGTCTATCTCCATGTAGCATGGATTCTCAATAGTATGAATTTGAATCTCTCTCTGAAGCAACTATAGAGAAGGATGTAGATCAAGTTCACACATATAAAAATTAACTTGAAATAGGTGGACCATTTAGGGTTAGGTTGGATGAGTCTCATCTAACTAGTGCCAACAAGTCTTTAATTAATCTCATTAGAACTCAAAGGAATTTGAACATACCTTTGGATGAAGTCATTCTAGGTCTTGAATTACTTGTCCAAGAATTTGATGACTATACCATGAATGCCATCAAACCCACCACATCTCTCTCACTCACCTATCCCAAGATTATAGACTAGAATTCTGATACATCTAGTGAAGTCCCTACATTCTAGAATGACTATGCTCTCACCTGCTAAATGAATGTTGTTGAACCAACAACATCCTCCACCAATGAATAGAGCATCAACATGACTGAAGCTAACATCAAATATCATAGTCACACAATAAAAAAGAAAAGAAATAGAAGGTTTGATGGTGAAAACCACATTATAGTAGTATCAAAACCCAAAATAGGAAAAACAAAAGATGTATCCAAAGGTAAAAACCTCTTTGAGGCACCTAAGAATGAGATATTTGATGCACTTCCTAGCCATTCTTAGGAAAGATAATTAGTGTTGATAGAACCAACACAACCAATCAACTTGGGAATAGAGGTAGATCCTCATATGATACAAATTACACAATCCTTATTTGTAGCAGAAAAAGAAGAATTTATCACCTTCTTCCAAGAGAAAAAGATTAATTTTGTGTAGACCTACTCGAATATGCTAGGCTTAGATCCTGATCTCATAATGCATCATTTATCTATTTTACTAGGGGTAAAACTAGTCAAATAGAAGCTCAGGAAAATGCATCCTCATGTTGCATTACTTGTTAAAGCTGAATTGGAGAAACTTCTAAAAGTTGGTTTCATCCAGGCTATGACTATGCTGAATGGATTTCAAACATTGTTTTAGTCTCTGACAAATCTAGAATTACAGATTTTTGAGGTCTAAACTTAGCATGTCCCAAGGATGATTTTCCACTCCCCAAAATTGATATGATAGTGGACATGACAATAGGATATGAAATGTACTCACTCGTGGATGCTTTTTTTTGGCTATAATCAGATTAAAATTGCACCAAAAAACTAGGAGAAAATTGCTTTCACTTGCACATGGGGAACCTTCTATTGGAATGTGATGTGATTTGGTCTAAAAATGTTAGTGCCATGTATCATATCCTAGATTGTATGGAGAAGTTTAATCTTAGACTCAATCCCAAGAATATGCATTTGGTGTAACTTTTGGGAAACTACTTGGTTGTATTGTCTCTGTGAAAGGAATCGAGGTGGATCTAGAAAAATTTCAAGCAATCATGGAAATGCCTCTACCTACCAATATTAGTCAAATGAGAGGCTTTAAAGGAAGAATTCAATCTATTCATAGGGTCATTTCATATTTGGTAGATAGGTCAAAACCTTTTACAAAGACTCTACATAGAGGTATAAAATTTGATTGGAACAAAGATTGTGATCAAAGCTTGATGCAGATAAAACAATGTCTTGATAATCCACTAATTCTAATGCCTCCTATTTTTGGGAAGCCTCTCATCTTGTATATCTTAGCAATACAGTCACCTATTATCTTAGTTGCATGTTGATTTCTTATGAAATGGACTATAGCATCATTGGAAAATCTTGTTTGGTAGTTGTCTTTACTTCTCAAAAGTTGAGACAATACATTCTTGCTCACACTATGTGACTGGTTACTAAAATTGACCCATTGAAATACCTACTTAGCAAAGTAGCTCTAACAAGAAGATTAGACAAGGGGGTCATGATGCTAAGAAAGTTTGATATTTTTTATGTTGAGAGAAAGGCTACTAAAGGATAGGCAATTGCTGATCAATTAGTAGAAGCACCAATGCAAAGTCTTATACTGTTGAATATTGAATTCCCAAATGAATCAATTCTAATGCTAACACATCAAACTTGGGTGATGTTCTTTGATGGTTCATTCATACAACAAGGATCTAGTGCTAGGATCTTATTCATAACACCACAAAAGTATTCATAGCCTTAGGTGTACAAGATTCTATTTCCTTGTACAAATAATCTTGCAAAATATGAAGCCCTAATCAATGACATGAAGATTGTAGTCAAGTGGAGAGTTGATGAATTGAATATCTTTGGTGATTCATAACTCATAATCAACTAGGTCAATGATGTGTATTAGAAAAAGGATGAGAAGTTGATACCTTATAAATGCATGGTTGATGAATTAAAGAAATACTTTGCTCATATCACTTTTCAGCAAATTCTTCATGCAAATAATAAAGTGACAGATACAATGGCTAGTCTTGCTTCCATGGTACATATGCCTAAGAATGATTTTTGACACAAATTCCTTATGGAGACATTAATCTACCCTGCCTATGATTCCCCTCAATCTTGGATGACCTGTTCTATTGTAGGACATGACTCATCCCATTACCATCATTTATACTCTTACCCATGTGACCAAATAATTTTGAACAATGTAACCTAAATGAAAAATGTCACCTCATTCACAATGCTTCATGGTATGCCATTATTGCTAATGACTTGTTTAGGAGAGGTCTTGATGGAACACTCATTAGGTGTCTAGAACTTGATGATTCCAAATATGCATTAGTTGATGTACATGAGGGTATTTGTGGATCTCACTCTAACAGCTTGACACTAGCTCATAAGCTTATCAGAGCTGGTTACTTTTGGCTAAATATGGAGCAAGAGGTAATCAAATATGCCAAATCTTGGAAGCAATGCCAAATCCATGGAAATATGATTCATGCATTAACTAGGGAGATAATTCCATCTATCACACTGTGGCCATTCCAATAATGGGCCATTGATCTAATGGGTTAGATTCATTCATCTTCATCAAATGGACATAAGTTCATTATTAAAGCTATGGATTAATTCACTAAATAAGTAGAGGCAGTCCCTCTCTATAGAAAATGGAAAAATTATAGCTCTATTTATTATGAATTACATCATATCTAGGTATGGTGTACCATCCTTCATTACTAACAATGGAGGACAATTTAAAAATAAGGATCTTAAAGATTTGTGCAAAAAGTTCACATTCACGCAACATTGGTCTTCTATTTATTACCCCCAAGGTAATGGTCAAGAAAAAGCATCCAACAAGGCTATCCTTAAGATCTTACATCACACATTAACAAATTTAGAAGGGACTAACACCTTTAGGTTAATATGGCTTTATGGGCTTACAGAAACAAGTATCAGAACTTCAATGAACACAATGCCCTTTGCTTTAGTATATGGAGCAGATGTTGTGCTTCCAATTAATGTTGAGATTCCTAATTTGAGAATCTCTATGAAAGGCCTCATTACTAATGATGACTAAATAATATCTTGGCTTTAAGAGCTAGAATTGTTAGATGAACATCGACAAGTGGCATGTGGTAATCTTTGAGCTTATCAACAACATATGTCTAGAAGCTACAATAAGAAAGTTAAGCCATGTGACTTCCAAATGGGTGATCTCATTTTGAAGGAAAACCCTAAGAATCAACAATAATGGGTATAGAAAGGGAAGTTTGAACCCAACTAGCTTGGTCCATACATAGTTACTATAGTGTTTGAATCTGGTGCTTACCAACTTTCAATAACCAAGGGAGAGGTGCTCAAGGAGCCCATCAACACTCTCCATCTAAAGTGGTTCTACAGTTGACATGCTTCCAAAAGCTATTTGTACATACTTAAAGTTCCTAAAAAAAATCATTATCTTGGTGAAAACCTAGCAATAGGTGCCTTGGTAATACCAAAAAAATACAAAACAAAAGAGAAAAAGAACAAAAAAATTGAAAAACAAAAAAGTGTCATTAATGATAACCTAGAAAATAGGTATCATGGTAGCAAAAAAAAATCTCTACCAAGAAGGTGAAAACCTACTAAATAGGTGCCTCTTGTTCCAAATGCTACGTCTCATAGTGCATCTTCTGGCTTGTGTATAGTTGCTTTCCTACTTTAGTTTCCTGCTTTCACTCATGCATTCATTGATTAAATCTTGTCATAGCCTCGGGGGCAACACCCTATAGTGTCATAGAACATATCTTTCACATCAGTAACCAATTATTATAATTGCATCTATCTACTATCACTTGCTTCATATACAAAGATTCCTCTATAAGGAGATCTCTTTCATGTCAGTCACAAATTGTTTTAACTGTGTCTATCTACTATCACTTGCATTACTACTGAGATTCTTCTCAATCAATATTTCTCTATGATGTTAGTCACTAGTTGTTCTAACTAAGTTTTTCTATTGTCATCACCCTACTGAAGAGATTTCTTACACATATATTCTCAACATCGACACTTGATATCAATTCATAACATAGAAATTGAATTGAAAATATTGAATTTGTTTGAAATGTGTTGAGCTTTTCTTTATTTTTTTAAAATTTCCTTTATCATGTTCCTTTGATAAACTTGAGGATGTCACTTTTGACTAGAGAAGTGAGGATTGGGGGCATGATCTTTTCTTTGCTTTCTGTTTGATGGTTTTGTTTAAATGATCTGGAACATTCGTATAAAAGGGGTGTCCACTATAAGAGCCTCTATCATATATTGGATGGTCATGTGCACTTCAACTCCTTTTCTATGGATAACTCAGTGAGGTTAGTTATTTTCCTTGCTTGTTTGAGTGAATTATCTATGCTATAGTAAATAATGATACTCATCTTGCTAAGTGAACGCATGGGTCACTGCGAGTATACTTTGCACACTTCTGTCTCAGGTTATGAATGTAGAGGTCATTATAAACAAAATACTTAATTATTACTCAGCATAATAAGGATCTCTCGTGTGTCTACATGCAAGAAATTTTTTTCTCATCCTAACATTTATGCTTTGATGCTTATGTTAGCTTGTTACATTAAAAGGGACAAATGTTCTGGTCATTCTAGCTTCTTGTGCCTCAAATGCTTAATTTTAATCCTGAAAAAACTAGGACATGTGTCATATTCATATTCTCATAATTGGAATGTTAGTGATAATTGTATGAAATTTGTGAGTTTAGCTAAAGACTTAGTGATGATAATTTTATGAGTTCAATAACTAGACCTAGGGTTGCATCTAGCACAGGGCTGCATTGCATGCTCTGTTGGCATAAGAAAACATTTTTTATCATTGCTTCACTTGCATTCTTACCTATGTAGCAGCATATGTAGTGTTGATTGGGAAGAAGTGGGCAAACTTTGTAAGCTGATCAACAACAACATATATACAATCTCTACCCTGGGCTCTCGGTAGTCTTGTTATGAAGTTCATGGATAAACACTCACACTTTTTGTTAGGAATCAAAAGTGGCTTAAGTAAGTCATCTAGGTAAGAGTGCTCCTATTTATTCTTCTAGCAAGTAGGGCATTCTCTAACATATTGCAACAGCTCATCTTTGAGCCCTTTCCATGAAAAATACTCATGAATCTGCCTAGTTGTCCTATCATATGTGAGTCATGATAAACTCTCAACACCATCCTCTTCACCTTTGACCCTAGAACCAAATAAATGCACCCTTTGTAAATGATGATCTCATTCACAAGGGTGAAATCACTATTCTAGATCAATCCATCTATGAATCTTGATGCCCATGTATCCTTTGCATACTTTGAAAGTATCAAATGTCTCCAATCCCCTAATATATCTAACATCAAGCTCAAGTGGTGTAGTGCCTACCCTCGTTCACATCTTCTTTGGACATATTATTGCTATTGTTATCAGACTTTGATGGACTAGTTTTATGTAGATGGATTAGTGGTATTGTTTTGACACTATCAGGCATTATATTATGGATTCAGTTATCATGTGATGAGATCATTTAGACTTCACATTTCATATATGTATGATGATCACTATATTGTTTTTAGTTACTGCTGATGATTAGTTAGATGGTTGATTATCTTATGTGCTTTATTATTTATACTTACCCCATACTTGCATGTGTATGGTGTGCGTGTTTTCTTATAGTATGGCATTTCTGATGTGGTTAAGGAAGGGAGTCGTAGTCACCTGCTTAGTCGGGATCTACACGATGCACCACTTCCTGCCATTGCTTGTTTAGCTTAGCACTATATATTTTGTATGTACATGCATGGCTTTTTTGCAGGTTGCAGGTACCAGGTATTGACTTCCCTGAATTGCCAGGATGAGCATACCCTATTATACTATCTCAATGATAAGAGAGGGGAGATAAATTCTCAAGTCCAAATCCCAAACCCTAAAGCCATTTGTCCTAGTGAGTTAGGACAAGTATCTGAGTTGAGTACCCATTGAATGTGTCGGATGACATATTTTGTGATTTTTAATCTTTTAGACTGATTTGGTATGAATTGTCCTATGAAGGGTTTTCATATTTTATCATGAATGTCCATGGTGAATTTTCTATTAACTAAGTTTTAATAAATAGATTTAATTAACAAATTAATTATTTGAGAGATTAAATATCATGATTTTGATATTTTGATTATTAATTAAAGGAGAATTAATTGAGAGAAAAGAATTAAATTAAAAGAAAATTAGAAATTAAAATAAATAATAATTATAAAATATTAATTAATTAATAAACAAATATTAATAATAAAAGTTATAAAAATTAAAATAAAAGTTATTGGAGTTATAAGTTTGCATGGGAAATGATGCAGTTCCCTATTTTTCATGTGTCAACAACACGGGGGTTAGTGCATCAATTAAGCACATGGTGTCTACAACCCTAGGGCTTATCTAAAAAGGTTGGAAATAGGTCCATGCTTAGTTGGCAATATCTTCCAGCTGATTCTAGATGCATTCTAGGCTCATCCGAAAGCTCTTTATATTCGGGCATTCCTTAATAGCTTGGAGATAGCGGGGACATAGCGTGGATAGTATGGTTAGCGTGGATAATAGTTAAGGAATTGGAGGATTTGGGAAAATTCTGAAGAAGGGAAGCTTTCTCTGCGGGTTGTTTGAGGATAAGCGAGTTTAGCATCAGAATCCGGGTAGATTCTTGTGATTTCATTATGATACTTCTGCATCTTGCTTTCCCCTGTCTTCTTCGTATTTTCCATATGTCTTCATTGTGCATTTTCAATATGTTTAGATCTGAAATAATACGAATTAGGGTTGCAATTTCATGGACAAACCCATTAGAATTAGTCATCAGAGAAATTTTTAAAAGAACAAGTTTCATAGAGAGGTTCTGAAAATGAAAGCTTGTATTTTTATAAACATACTGTGATTCTGTATATTATATATATATACATATATATATATATATACATAACCCTTAATTATATATATATATATATATACATACATATGTATATATATAATATATATTTATATATATTCACAACCTTACTGCGGCAGAAATGTTTTAATAAACGAATTTCGCAACCTATGAAATCGCATTGTGATTTTATGTTAAAATAAATATATTAATGCATGCTTTGGTGGGGGCGGAATCGCACCCCGTACCCGTGCTTTAAAGGAGCGCGCGATACCTGCTATGCAATGTACCCGCGACTGTAGTGGTCGCAGGGTACCTGCGGCAATAGTCACCACAGTGACAGCCGACGGCATCATCGATTTGGCTTTGTTCTATAGAAACTTTGATAATCGATTTCCTTTATGAATCAAAATTAACAAAATTTGGTTCTATTTTTTTATAAAATGCAAAAAAATAATAAATATTATATTATATATGTACGTATGTATATGTTTAAATATATATATATATGTGTGTGTATATATATATATATATATATATATATGTATATATGTAATATATATATATTAAAAGATTTAAAGTTGTTAATAAAAGATTTATAAATTCATCTCTTTTTAATGATGAATAGTTTTGTAATTTTATAGTTTTAACTATTATGAATTAATAGTTTAAGATTATAAGATATATGAAACATATGAAAGTTAAGTTAGTGGAAACATCTTTTAAATGTTATGATTGGAAATTGAAGTTTAGAGGGAATTTTTAATCCATCCAAAAAAAAATTTAATGCATGGAAAAATGTAGGAAAATGTTCTTTCTCTAAACTTGGGATACAAAAACTGAGATTTTTCATATGAATTCAAATTTGAAAACTTAGCAAAACCAAAACATGTGTTTACTTTGTGTATTCATTATGCTAATGTTTTGGGTTTTGGGTTGACTAGTGTTGACCAGTATAGGACGTCTACCAGAGGCTTGGGGGTTATGTGAATGTGATGTCTTGATGATGTTTTAATCTCAATCTTTATAATCCCAACCATGATTATGTGATGGAATGCTCTATGAATTGATTGTGAATACTGATTGTTATAGTTAAGCTTCTTATGTCGGGAACCCTTGACTTAACCATTATTTTGGTCATCGATCAGTTATCCTTGGATGTATTCTAGTCGCCATGATGGGACTAATATGTGGATTTATTATTGATGATGTCATGATGTGACATGTTTTGACTCAACCATTTTGGAGTCTTCGATCAGTATGATTTTGAGATATATTTTGGTTATTGAGAACCAATGGATATTTTGATTATCAGTGATACTTCAGTTGCCAATAGAGAGCTGTTGTGTTCATGATTTTCTATGGATGTTGCTCATGGTGATTTGATGCTTTTATGCATATTTAATGATTTTTAATCATGGATATTTGTTGATCCTTACAATGGTGATTTTGTGGACTTTCTTTATGTTTATGATACCATGAGCATTAGGGTAGGATATCTGCATGTAGTGTCGGGAAGTGGCTTGCAATGGGGGTCGGGGCCCTAAGAGGCTGGCAGGGTAACTCATTGTAAGTTGGTTAATAAGTGATAACATTCACACACTTAATACTAACTGAATGAACCTAAAAAGATAAGAGTTTTGGTTCTCGCCCATGCCTTGAGTGCTTGTATAGGCTAGGATGGGAGTAGAGAGAATGCATGGTTGCGACCTTGCATTCCATAGTATGCCTTGTCAGTATGAAAGGATACTAGTGGCCGCATGAGATCTGTATGGACCCGTGGAGTTTAGCTAACTGCCAGGGTAACTTGTACGAGATAAATGCGATGACACTTTCCCGCTTGCATACTAGGTTCCTACATTTCATTGTGTGCCTCTGGGAAGTAGATGTCTATTTTGTGATTGGAACCTTTGAGTTAGTATACTTTTAGGTTTCCTGGACTTTAGAGTCGTGTGCTATGTGGTTTTGATAACCTATTTTGGGACTTGAGATTATCTCCTCAGCACGGTGGGAGTGGACCACTTAGGTACCATGCGGTCGGGTGGTAGTGTATTTTCCACTCTTATCATTTGAGATTCATTGAGACTTTGTGGTTAATGCATCCTTTCGTGATGGTGGATATGTATCCTTTCATTGATGATTAGCATATGTTAGATGATGATCTCTTATGCTTTACTTTTTATGTTAGTAGGATGTTTAGGAGTGACATTCCTACTATGATAATACCGATGATCTCTTCGGTGCTTGGAATGTTACGCACGGAGGGATGGCTAGGATCCACGATGGTCTAATGATGCTATTAATGGTTGGGAGGAACTGTGCACTTAGTTTATTTATTTGATCTTTCTGATAGATGTAAATGGCTTTTATGATGATGTATCATGAGTATCATGTTATTATCCTTACTTGATGTATCATGGAATTAGAATAGGATGATGTACCTTATTCTACATATGTATATTCTTTTAAGCCTTCATACCCTATGACATGTATAGTGGATGAATGAGCAGTTGGATATGTAATAATTGAACATTGGACTTATCATATTATTTCATGTGGATGTTGTACTAGATGGATTCATGTAAGTAATTCACGTTAAGGGGATCTTAAAGAATGTAATCTGTTGTATATGTTAAGTTTACTCTTTAGATGGACATTGCTATTGCTTCTGTTATTGTGCATAAGTTGTATGTGGTAGTTACTTAAAAAAAAAAAAATGCTACCAAACTTAGTGAAATACTGGGTTAATTCTTTGGATCCCTTGACGGGGCATTACAAGTGGGGTCTTCATGAAAAGGCATCTACTACTACATTCTATGTCCCCTTGAAATAGGTAATATCAAAATCATATGTTTGTAATTTACTTACCCATTTCTTTTTCTTGTCATTAAGATCTCGCTACCCCAAGAAATGTTTCAAGCTATTGTGGTTAGTTTTTATGCTAAATTTGCTACCCACTAAACACTACTTGAATTTGTATAAAGCATGCATTATGGCCAAAATTTCTTTGTCATAAATGTTGAAGCTCCTCTTAGGCCCCCTGAGCTTCCTACTCTTATAAGCAATTGGGTTCTTGTCTTACATAAGCACCACTCCAACACCTTCGCTAGATGCATCACAGTGTAACTAAAAAGGTTTGCTAAAATCTAGTAATGCTAGCATTGGACAAGAAGTCATCAACTCCTTGAATTTGTCAAAACACTCTTGTGCCTCAAAAGCCCATAGGAAAGCCCCCTTTCTCATCAATTCCATCAAGGATGCTACATGTCTAGAATATCCACTTACAAATCTCCTATAGAACCCACACAACCCCATAAATCCTTTCAACTATGTTAGGTTTACTAGAGTAGGCCACTCAGTAATAACACAAATCTTTTCATGATCCATGTGTGCTCCCTAAGCACCAATAATTTGACCTAGTTATAATAACTCTAACAATCCCAAATCACATTTGGACTCCTTTGCATGCAAGGACTTTCTACTCTGAATGCTCAACATAGTGTCAAAGTGCCACACATACTCATCCCATGTCTTACTATACACCAGGATGTCATCAAATAAGACTAACACAAATTTCCTCAACTGATGTTGAAAAACCTTATCCATTATGGACTAAAAAGTAGTTGGAACATTAGTTATCTCAAATAGCATAAGTATAAACTCAAAATGGCCATACTGAGATCTAAATGTCATCTTCTCTATATCCTATTCTTTGACTTGGATCTTATGATAGCATGATCTCAAATCAATTTTGGAAAAGAAACATGCTCCATGTAGCTCATCTATTAACTCATCAATCTATGGGATGGGGTACCTATTTTTTATAGTCTTCTTGTTTAGGACCCTGTAATCTATGCATATCCTAAGAGTTCCATCCTTGTTCTTCACCAAAACCATAGAAGAATTGAAAGGCAACTTACTTGGTCTAATGTGCCCCATAGCAAGTAGTTCCTTGATGGTTTTCTTGATCTCATCCTTCAATCTGTTTGGATGCCTATAGGGTGTGATCATGATGGGTTTAGGACCCTCCTCTAACTCAATAATATTCTCAATACCTCTATCTAGAGATCTACCTAGTGGTATTTCACTGAAGACCTTGTAGTGCTTGATTCTTAGTTCCTGTATGTTTGGGTAATAATCTAATTTTTGCTACCCCTGTGATGGCATTAAAGTGTAATGAGCTACCCACTCAACTTTTTCATGCCTCAACAAGCTCTCCATATGTCTGCAAGACATCATCTTAAACCCACTATCATGAATGGCCTTAATTATATGGGTCTTCCCCTCTGATTGAAACTTCATCTCCATATCTCTCAAATTGAGAGTGAACTCCCCTATGTCATGTAACCAAGTCATACCCAAGACCAAATCTGTATCACCCATGTTAGCACCATAAAAATCTACTTTTAAATCAAAATTGTTGATCTTTAAGTACATACTTGTAATCTTTCTATCACATTTGAAGATGTATCCTTTAGCTACCCTCGCTCAAATTGCTCTATCTATATCCCATGCATCTCAATCAATTTGTAATTAATACAATTGTGAGTAGCACTTGTATCAAGCAAAGTAATAACTCATTGACTAGCCAATACTCCTCTCATCTTGAATGATCACTCTTGTTGTACACTAATGAGATGAGCCTCCTTAAGTCTATCCTCTATCTTCTCATCACCTAAATCATCTGTTCCTTCCTTTTCTTCAATTGATTCCTCATTTTTAGATTGTTTGTCTAAATTTTTAGAATTAGAATCCTCATAATATGCCCACATAACCTAGTTTTCTTTCCCCTTTGGCCTCAAGGGACAATCATGGTTCATGTCATAGGGTCCTTAGCAATAAAAAAAATGTTTTTTCTCATTAAATCATTAAATGTCTCTCTATCTAAAGGAGAAAATGATTCATCTTTATTTTCAACCTTTGTTTCATTCTTGTCAGGTTTCTTGAAGAATGGTTTATTTTTGCTAGATGATGCTCCCTTTGACTAAAATTTACTTACTGGGGTTGCTTTTTCCATACTTCTAGCCTACTTAATTGCTTCTTGCAAATTGAATGGATCAAAGGCTTTTACCCAACCCTTTACTGGTTCAGATAATCCCTCCATGAATAAAACAACTAATCTCCTATTTGATATATCTGGCACTATAATGGATAGCCTTTGAAAATCACTAATGAAATACTCCAATTTGTCTATCTATCTTAACTATGCCAACTCCTTGAAGTAGTCTTTTGGATACTTCTTATCAAACCTCTCTACCAACCTGTTCATGAAGTCCTAATATGAAATCACTTGGTTATGCTGATGGGTAACCATTCCATGGTATGACCAATCATGTGTAGATCCCTCTAAATGTAGCATGGAATACTTTATTTCCTCCACTTTTGTCATAGGTCTCAGTGCTAAGAAGGTATCAAGCTTGTGAATCCAAGCTTGTGTTGCCATTCTGCTATTCCCATCAAATTTAGTCAAGGAAAGCTTCCCTATAGCCCACTTTAATTCATTATCCTTTCCATGAGGTCTCCTATTATGTCTAACTGCATGGTAGTGTTCTCTTCTTTGGTTCACAAACCTCTCAAAAGCCATTCTCTCCCATACCAAAGGTATCAACAATTCACATTCATCATTACTAGCCATAAGGACATCTACAAATGTCCCATCCTTAGCTTCCTCTATTGGCTCTTATACTAGTTTCTCTCTAACAAAAGTAGGACATGTGGGCTTTTTTGTTGTTCTAGAAAGATTTATATGAGCTCTAGGTGATCTCACTACACTTTTATTATCCCCTTGTTCCTAATTTTGTCTATCCTATGGGTTCATGCACTCAACTATAGTGGTGAGTGCCTAAAAATCCTGAGCCATATGCTCTTGTCCTATAACCATCTAAAAAATTCTCTTATTGCCCGATCCTCATTCCTATTGTCTCTTGGTGGGGTACACTCTTGCCTATCACCTATGGTGTCTAGTTGCCTATAAAAATCTTGTTCCCTCTCAAAAAAATCTTGCTTGTGAGTGCAAAATCTATGAGAGCCAACCCTAGGTGGCTACATGTGATTGCTAAACCCTCAGGATGGCAGGATTTAGCTCTGATACTAAAGTAATAACCCCAACAGGTTATAACTTTGTCAAACACAAAGTCCTCTCTAATTAACTTATTTGACATTTTGTCAAACACTTTGAAAGAAAGAGATATATTGCATATGTAAATTTTAATTACTTTCTAAATGCCAAAATTTAATAAATATGCTTCCAAAGAACACACCAAACAACTAACAATGAAGATGCAATTGTTTTTGAATAACACTGATTACAAATAGAAAATATGCATCTACATCAATAAGACATTAGAGCAACAAATTTTGATATAAAAACTTTGATATAAATTAGATTACAATAGATTTTACAAATCCTACCAATACCCTAAATATCTACTCTCAAACAATGCAAAATGTAGTAGATAAAAACTTGGAATTGCTCCAAAAACATGAATTTTCCTGTAGCAAATTTCAACTTATTCCTTACTCCACAAAGTTGGCCCTAGGCCACAAATTTGGCACAATGAAAAGAATGATTTGTCTTCTCCAAAAATCACATAAATGAGTGATCCAGACCACCATGACATTCCTTCTAGTTCTAGAGCCCTACTATTTTATCTAGCAAATCCAGTTGACTAAGTTTTGAAAAATAATGGGGGGAACCTCATATCCAGGCTAGATCCAATTCTGAATGGAGGGGCAGAAGGCTGCCATTGCTGTGGAATGCATGTAGACTCACTCCCCTGTTATGCATCCCCTTCAAAAAATATTTCACCACCTCAGCTATGCAAATCAATGGGAGTGTTCGTTCCCAATGATCAATATAAGAACTATAGAAACCCTTGGCTACACAAGCTATCCAAAATAGTAGATGGCAACACATTCAATGCTCAGCAATGAGGCTTCCCTCCCTATTTATTCTTTTCCTTTACCCTTCTAGAAGGAAATAAAAAATTATTTGATTGCACTCTCTAGAAGCTCCCCCTTTCCAAGGCAATAATTAGTTGTACTTCTAGAAAATGCACTCTCTAGAAGCTTCCCCCCTTTCCAATACAATAAATAGTTGTGCTTGTAGAAAATCAAATTAATTAAATATAAAATTACATTTTAATTTTAATTTATTTAATGACTTTATAAGAAATTCATTTAATCAATTTCTCCTTATTTCTCCACTTAGCCTTCAGAGAACGTAAAGGCTAAGAACTCCACTGAGATGCTAAAAAGATGGGGACATTATAGTCTAATGAAATTAGCAAAGGTAAACATATTAATTAATTTAATTTAATTATGAGTCGTAGCACTTTAATTGAATTAAATATTACCCCTTTTGCTAATATACATTAAGGAATTAAATGTATTTGATTTAATTAAATATATCCTCATTCTAATTATTGAGTGTAATTATTCAATTGATTAAGATTATTTATCTATGAGGTCATATTCAATTTTATTAAATCAAATATACTCTCCAAATTCTCTCTTTAGTTAAGAATTTGAAACTCTGAGTGAACTAGAATTGGATGATTCTTCATATAATGATCATGTTGAAGTGTGATTAATAGGCCATAATTAGCACTCGTAATAATATCCTTTGATGAAGTGTGACCATTATGCAGATCAACTAGGATGATGGTGGGTAGATCAAAGTCATGATCAAATTGAATGACTGATTAGGATTGATAAAATGCCAAGGACACATGACATTGATTAAGAAAATGTGACATTTAACAGACATCATAAATGTCATAGGATTGAAATTGATTGATAAGGTTGATCCTAAAAACATTGACAAACACTATCAATGTTATTAAGTTGATTGGATAATGCCACAATCTAATACTGAAGCACTTGACAATGTTAATGATTGAATGATAAGAATGACAGTTTTGACTTAGCGATGAGGGGCATGATAGTGCTAAGGTCAGATTTGATAGGTTTGGTAAGATTTGATAGGTTGCCAAGGCATTAAGGGACATGAAAATGCCTAGAGTTTAATAGATGATGATTGATTTGAGTATTTGACATGTTTTGGGTTGATTAGGGTTGATTTGTGATGATTCAGGGTTGATTTGGGATGGTTCCAGGTTGATTTGGGATGATTTTGTGAAATTTGGATAAAATAGGGATCGATTCTCAAATGATCTGCAATTGATTTGAAAGGGGATATAATGATGCAAGATATTTTTGAAATATGCTTGAATGATAATCAAGTTGGCCAAAAGATTGGAATTAGTGAAATGAGAAAATGGGATGAGTTAGTGTGAGAAAGTGATTAAACAGTAGACATGAACCATTTTTTAGCATCTACATTTTGCCCCTCTCTGATACAATGTGATTTAGAGCATTGTGCCAAAGATTACTAATGAAAAGGCCATAAAAGCATGCCCTAGTAAGGGTGGTATATATGGGTGTCCCCTTGAGAAATTTACTAAAAAAGGCAATTGATAGGTTAATTTGTTGATAATGAGAAGACCAAACCATAACAACTAGTGGATCACAAATTGGAGCTCAAATGTGAAAGTTATGGGGTTTGGGGTGGAAAAAGCATCATGACCAACATAGAACATGCTTCTTGCACATCCATCTAGGCAGTAATAGGGCTATAAAAGGGCTTGGAGAGGGTTTGGAGGGTGTTTTCACCCTCTCAATTGGAAGAAAGAGTTCTAGAGCAAGAAGAATGGATTAGTTACCCAGGAAACAACATCATGGAGAGCAAGTGCACACCTACCGACAACGGGTAGACACAAGAGCATCGATGAGTACATCGAAGCCTCCTTTGTGTATCTTATGTTTTTGATGTATTTTAGTGTCATTTAGGGATCAAATGGGGTCCACAGAGTCTCAAGGATTGAATAGAGCATCAAAATGCACCTATGTGCACATTGAGCACACTTGTCATGCATGTTGAGCACAATTGGGGGCCCCAACTATGCTCTATGACGCTTCAGGCCCCTGAAAACAACCAAGATGGGCCTGAAACAACCTAAAACTTTGAACACATGTCCAAAACCCTATGAAAAGATAAAAACATAGGTGAACAAGGTAAAACATGGTCAATTTTGGTCAAACTTAAGTCATATTTAGGTAAACCTGGTAAAATGTTGACAAAGAGCAATGTAAAGGGTTGGAAAGAGTGCAAATGCACTCAAAATGACTTGGAATTTAGTCTACATGTTCAAAAATCTAGAAAGAATTCAAAATAGAGGTCAAACTAGTCAAACATGTTCAAAAAAGTCAAACTTAGTCAAACCTAAATCTGATTTGGGTCAAAGATGTTAGATAGGTAGGTAGAGAGTCAAAACTAATGCAAATGAACTCAGAATGACTCAAAACTTGGTAGACATGTGCAAAACCCTAAAAGAGTTTGAAATTTAGGTCAACTAAGTCAAAAATGTTTAGAAAAAGTTATACTAGGTTGAACAAATCCAAACTTGAGTCAACTTAAGGTTAGACATTGTAGAAAGCCACAGAAGATTGATAGATAACATATGGTTATATTGGAGGACCTACCCCTATTGTGGATGAGGGGTCACATACCATAGAGATTGGCTTTATGTCATCAAATAACTATTGACAAGTGGGAGATCTTGTAGGGCTTGGGTTGTACCATATTGCATTCATGCCTAAGGTGAGAGAGAATAAGGAGTTGTTGACAACACTAACCAAGATGGCACTCAAAGACTAGTTCATTGCATCTTCCCATGGGAGAAGCCACTATGACCCTAGAGGATGTATGGTGCATCCTCTAGATTCTGATCCATAGGGAGTTAACAATATATGATATTGCTAATGGATGAGCAACACTACACTAGATGTTTGGCTATGGAGATGTAGAGTTAGGGATTTAGGATTATGAGATTGGATGGGATCTACGAGTGGAACAACATGAGCATCTTATTTCTATGATCTATTGGGTCATGGGTGGTCTACTAATACCAAATAGGCAAGGGGATGAATTTCTTGTTGGATGGGGCCAAGTTTTGGAGAGGATGGTTATGTGTGGGACCATGTTTGCATGGAGGCCTTACATGCTTGTGATGCTATACTACTATATTCACTAGATTGCATATAGAGGTGGATTGACGTTTAGCACTAGAGGTACATTACTAAAAATTTGGGTTTACAAGCATATTGTCATATTTAGGCTATTTTTAGAGAGGGAGTTGGTTGAGGACATGTTGTACACATACATCTATAAAGGGATACTAGCATGAGGACCATTAGGATACATCTAGTTCTTCAAGCATCTTTTGGACATGATGACACAATTTGTATTGATACCTTATAGAGATTTCTTGGGGTGGGATGATGATGATGTCCATCTTTCGTACTATAGATGGGAGTCCTATATGATAGGGTGCATAGTGATTGGATACTTAGTGATTGAGATGTACCTACTAGAGTGAGTATGCTAGCAGTTTGGTGAAAGGTAGGATGCACTAATCTAGGGTAGAGATCAAAGAGTGGGGAGCACCAATCAAGACATAGGTAGCCTATGCACAATTGGAGGAGTTGCAACTAAGGTTATGGGGAGTAGTAGTAGATGTGATTAATAGATGTGAGGAGTAGTAGTAGTAGTATGATAGGTGGTTTTCTTAGCATTAATTGAGGTCATTGATAGATCCACTAGTTCTAGTACCATGGTGAGACCACAGGTAGAGTAGGATAGAGAGGAGGATAACAAGGAGGATTTAGATGGAAAGGATGAGGAGGAGAGAGATGAGGAGGTGGAGGATAAGGAGGATGGGAGGGTGATGAGGAGGGTGGGGAGGATGATAAATGGGATGGGGATGATGAGATGGATGGGGATAATGATGATGGGGATGGGGATGATGATGAGGAGGGGGAAGATGATGATAATGGGGATGGAGATGGGGATGATGATGAGGAGGGGGAGGATGATGAGGAGGGTGATGATAGGGGAGATGATGAGGAGGAGGGTGGGAAATGTGTGGGTGATGATGATGATGGAGGACAGAATGATTGGGGGGGTGGTGAGGAGGATAGAGGTGAGAATATTGTAGCAATAGTGTAGTACCTCTCATGTTTGAAATTTAAACCTTGTTATATTCTAATTCAAGAGATACTTGATAATCTTGTTATGTTTCATTTGAGATGACCTAAGGGTCAGATGATATACTCAATTTTAGTATCATGGATGTTATATTGCTATGTTATTTAGCTTATCATATTTGCATGTTGATGCCATTTTGAGATGATAGTAGGCTTATGATGAGATTTGGTTATCTAGTAATTGGACATATCTCTGATTCTATTATGTGATGTATTTTATGCTATGGATATTTACTTCATTCTTGCTTCATTGTGTTTTATATGAATGTGAGTGATGTAAATGGATTATATCAGTATATTTGAGTAAATGGTTAAATTAGGTATTTAATTCAATTATTGTTTCAGCTATGATATTATATACAATTGCACTTGATCATGTGTTTTAGTGTGTAGGATTTATATCCCTCATAGTGGTATGTGGAGTTAGTGATTCAACTATTCATATTTCACCAATGTCATCCCTATATGGTTGACATATCTTATTTAAATATTTAATTAAACCTTTCGGTGATTTGTTAAATCCGGACTCATTTGTGTTATGTGATTAGACCAATGAGTGTATCTATGCATTTAGAGTTTCACATTGTCACGAAGTTATTAAGGCCTTCTATGATTTTGGTTTTATGGTTTTTAGACTTTATTTTATTGATTTTTAATTTCTAGTAGCTTTGCCATAGATTAATTCCTATTACTAGGAATAGCCTATTTTCATTTGGGTCTATTCAGAGTCTAGCTAGTCTAGCTAGCTATTTACCGTAATCAACTATTCACTTGAAAAGTGAATAAGTATTGAAAGAGGAATTTAATTCCTCACTTCTCATTTTTGCAATTTGGGAAAATTGAGAGTTTTTTTCTAAAATCCTTTTATTAAGGATTGGTTTTCTATTTTTTGTGAGAGCTACGACCATGGGATCTTCGCAAGGATGGACTCGTTGGATCCAGCTCAAGAAGACCTTGCTTTGCCATCATTTTTGGCTGTATTTGTGGATTATTTATTTTACCTGGTTTTTTTCCATTTTAGCCTTTTTGACTATCAGGTAGGGCTTTTTTGTTTTCATGTTTTAGCTTTGTTTATGTTTTTTTATGGTAATTGTTTGTTTAGAGGCTGAGAAATAATATTCCCCTCTATTTTTGTTTGTTGGTTCTACCTGGTTGGTTAGGTATGAACATTTCCCAATTTTTTGGATAAGGGTCTGGGGTTTCACATTATTATTTTAGTCATTTTTTCATATGGTGTCTAAACCCAAATTTTATTAGATTTTCAAGGATTTTGTGCCCTAAGTCCAAATGGGTTTTTATTTCAATGTTTTCTAGTTTTGGGATTTTTACCTCATTTTGTGTGCCACCCTATTTTCTCAAGTTTTCTTGGCATGATGTTGGTTGTGGACCTAGATCATCCATTTGGATGTCAATCAAACCATTTTTTCTCTTTTATATTGCATTGGGATGTGTGCCACATCTTTTCTCCTAAGATTGTTTGTAATTGAGTGATTATTTTCTTGTGTTCTCATCTAGTCCTTATGTAATGATCTTTGTGATGGTGGTGTGCCACACACAAGTATGTGCACGCACATTTTCAGGTGACTTACAATGCTTGATCCTAGATTGGTACTTTAGTGGAGTTTTGATCATTTAGGGTTGGGTTAGGAATATGCATGCATATAGGCACTCATCATTGGATGAGAATGGGTAGAGTAGGGTAGCATATAGTGGGGACTTCTATCTCTATAGCCTTGTGACTATTTCCCATGGGTTGGCATGTTGAAGTTTTAATCAAGTGATAATTAAATAAAATACTGGGTGGTAATAAACTTAAGATAATAAAAGGTTTTTGGATTTTTTTCCTTCCATTGGGAAGTGAGAGTGTTCAATACTAGCTTGGACTTTCCAATGCCAAGCGACTCTCCATGATGTTAGCCCCTACATAGTTTCCATTGAGTGTTGAACTAGGACCTATTGTACTTGCATTGTCTCATGACCTTAGTTTTAGTCATTAGTACTATCTAGTGTGAGTGTTAGCCATGGACATTTTCTTTATGTATGTTTGTGGTTGGATCATTGTATCCATCAGTATGGTGGGAATGGACCTATGAGTTTCATGTGGTTGGGAGGCATAGCTACCTATACCACTGTTGGGGATTGGTTTATAGAGATGGTCTATTATCCTAGTGTAACCGTTGTTGGATGTTTTCACTTGGTACTTTTGGTTCTGTCATATGCTTTCTTGTGATTTATGTTGTCATTGGCATGCTTGTATATTATGTTTAGATGATGTTAGTTTATTGATGCATTCCCTTAATATAATGTTTAACATATGATTAGATGATGTTATCTATTTAGTTGGAGTATCTATTGCTTTTGGTTTAGCATGTTAGATTTCTTGTTATTTTGATGTTATTACACTTTAGTAGTGACATCCTTATAAGATAGCTCTGACTATATAGTTGGCAATTTGGGATGTTATGTGTGGGGGATGGTTAGGACCTTCGAGGTCTCATGATGCTATTATGGTTGGGAGGAACTGCACACTTAATTTTTTTTGTTTTAGCTCATTGTGATGTTGCTTTCAGTTCTTTTCATTCACAACTATGTTTAGATGGTTGGATTCAATTTTCTTCTTTCAGTTATTGTGTACTTGAATGTCTAAGCCTCAATTTATGGATCTATTACTCCCCATTATGGAGGAATAGTTTTACCTTTCTTTCTTCTTTAGTTTCCTTGTTCTTATGGTTTCTCATGTGACATTGTGATGTTTCATGTGGCTCTTTGCATTTCTTCACGTGGTTCTATACATTTCTTCATGGGGTTCTCTATGTTTCTTCGTGTGGCTCTTTGTACTTTTTTACATGGCTCTTTTCACTTCTTTGTGTGGTTCTTTATAGTTCCTCATGCTAGCCTTGACACTAGTTCTATGGGTTTGGTGGCTGGGCAAGTCATTCCTTCATGCAAGAGGGTAGTTTCTTGTGTGGTATGGTGCACTTCCTCACACGAGACTATCATTTGTGTTTTCTCACACAAAAAATAGGGGGTATCTCTACTATTTTTTGGAGAATGCTTTTAGGTGATTTGAGTACCCTTTGGGACTGCTTGAATTACCATGCTTTGATAGATTAGTAATTTTATGTTATGTTATTGTCTTTGTATTTTGTTCTCTGGTTGAGTGTGTGTCAGTTCAGTAGTGGCAATTGGAGATTCATTGGATGTCAGGATTGTTGGTTAAGTCTTCTATTGCAATCTTTGTGATCCATGTATGATGTTGCCATGTGAAGTCATACTTGTTTTTTAATTTTTTATTATTATCTTGGATTATATTTATCCTTGTTCCAAGGATCTCTAGGTGGGGCATTATAGATGGACATAGAGGAGGGTTCAATGGGTGGCATAGGGGGTATGCTAGTACCAATATAGATAGGGCCTATTTAGTCAGAGTTAGAGCCGATGGAGGTGATTAGAGGACTTAGGGGTTAGTTAGATTGGGCTATAGTAGAGAGGGATGTGATGATAGCATCATGGGACTAGGCTATGACAGAGAGGGACACAGTGATGTAGAGAGTAGAGAGGGTGGTCCAGGAGTCATGGGACTTTGCTAGTAGTGTCAGGGATCCATCATTTTGATAGTTGACCATGATGATGGTGACAATGCATATAAAGACACGATATTGGAGGGATCACTATGAGATGGTATTGTCGCTAGGGAAAAGGGTAGAGAGCTATCAATCAATGAGGTCTCACTCTTGGAGGACACATAGGACACTAAGTAGTGAAGGGGTGATGAGACTGATGGAGCTACCACAAATAGGGGAGGGATCATCCTTGATGCTAGATAAGGGCTATGAGGCCAAGGATAGTACTATTTGACTTAGACACACTCATGTGTAAAGGGGCTTCCTTTGTTTTTGTTATGCTCTTTCATGGTGCATGCCTATGAGAAATTAGTATTGATGTAAACCATGATCATGTACTCTAATACTTTTTGAGACATTTATGAGATGTACCTATGTTATGATGATTATATGAGATGGATTATGCCCATGTTTTATATGTGTTATATGGATACCTTTGTGCTTTTCTATGTGGACTTTATATGATGACATCATGTGTTGGTTTGTCACATATTATGCTTAGGAAATGATATCTTTATTTTTTACCCCATGTTTTTCTCATTAAATGAATGCCAATGAAATATAAAATGATATGTAATAAATGAAAATAAAATGTAAAATGATGTGAATGCCATGTTTATATATATATATATATATGAGTTTTCTAGACTTTTGACATATGTAGGAATGTAGGATGACAATGCTTTTGGTGTATTAGAGTACAAGACCATGGTGGTGGATGAAATGGACATTAGAAGATAGAGGTGATGAGATGAGGACTAGTTAGAATGAGGTGAGGACTTTTTCTTTCATAAAGTGCACTATATGTCTAAGGAGCTTTATTTTGATATGGAAAATGGATTACAATGCATCGTGGCCATAGAAGGACAAAGCACAAATGAAAACCTTTTGCATAAAAAAGCACAATATAGAAAAAAAATGACCTTATCCTTCTTGAGGCATATATACATGCCCCAGACTCTCAAAGGTACATTTCATAGACAGAAAATGAAAGATGATCATGAACCATCCTGACCACTCTCATAGATTAGTTTATATCATCGAGTGGCATAGGAACATGATTGAAGAAAAACAAACCAAAAATAAATCACTCACTAAACAACATGAGCCAACAACTATCCTTGTCCATTATTACTTGCTTTTGAGTGTTTTGTGTTTTGTGCAAGATTTGTGATGTGATAGGTTTGATTGTTGGTTCGGTAGGTAGTGACAAGTTGGATTTATTGTTGGTTCACATTGCTCAGATAGTGTGATTATCATTGAACTGCAGTGCTTTGAGTTTAAATCTACGAAAGTGTGAGTATTTAATCAAAGAGGTGATTATCCATTGTGCCTATTTAAAAGTTTTATTGCAATTTTTCCATGGGTTTTGTGATTTTTAGGCTTTTGGAGGATATTTGATGTTTTTGTGTTACTCATTTCTTTAGGACATTGTATGATTTTTAGGGTTTATTTTAGGATGTTTTATGATGTTTAGTGGTTTTTTCAGAACATTTTATAATTTTTATCAATTTGTTTAGGACATTTTATGATTTTCATGGATTTGTTCAAGACATTTTATGATTTTTATGAGTTTGTTCAAGATGTTTTATGATTTTTATGGGTTTGTTCAAGAGGTTTTATGAATTTTATGGATTTTTTTTAGGACATTTTATGAATTTTATGGATTTTTTCAGGTCATTTTATGATTTTATGGGTTTGTTTAGGACATTTTATGGTTTTTATGATTTTTTCAAGATTGTATATGAATTTTTAGTATTTTTTTCAGGATCATATCTTAATTTTTAGGATTTTTTTAGGATCATAAAGGATTCACAAGTGTTAGCTCCAATCTGATATGAGATAATTCCAATAGATAATATCTGCTTAGGGACACTCCCCTAGTTCAATTTCAAACTCGCACACTATATAGGTGATATGCCCAAAAAAAGACACAAATTATGTACAAAGGCCAAAGATAGAGTATGTACAGACCAATGATGCTTGGGGAAGATAACAATGGATATTAACCAGTTCATGGGCCATGATCAAGGAGTAGGGATGTCTTGCACTATAAAGGATGTGATCAAGGAATGAAAAAGCGGAGAAAATTGGATGGAATCCTAATAGATGGAGGAGCTACAACTAATTATGCCTGGTGCCTGTTTGCTAGGCTTTCACCATGGTACTCTCCCAAAGCACCTATTTGCCAGATTTTCACTTTTGGACAAATTTTTCTCTTGACTCAAATCTTCATGCCAAGGTGCCTGTTTGCTAGGTCTTCATCAAGGCGTCCATTTTTTCATGACTTTTTAGCATCATGATAATTTTTTTAGGACTTTTAGATGGAATTAAGTATAGTACTTGTGGAGATGCATGTTATTGATGGATATAGGTAGTGGTTCACTCTCTAGAGTCGCAAGCTAATATACATTAGACCCAAATGTTGTAGTGATTACATAGGGTCTTTCCCAATTTGGTTTAAATTTGCCTAGTTTCTCTCTATGTTGTTGAGTCTTGTAGTTCATCTTTAGGACTAGATCACTGACCTTAAAATGATGACCCTAGACTTTCTTATTATAGCTCCATTTGAGTCAGTTTGGTAATCTTGCAAATGTGTCAAGGCATCTCATCTCTACTCATTGAGCATTTCAAGTTCATGTAGTCTAGATACCCTGTAGTTTTTATCATCAAAAATATCTTGTAGGGATACTCTTAGTGATGGAATTTCAATTTCAATAGGAAATCAAGAGGAAAGTCAAAGGGGAAGAGGTCTCAATCCAGAGGATTGAGAGATTGCTAGTACTATGGGAAATCAAGGCATAAGAAGAAAGATTGTTGGACTCAAAAGAAAAATGAAGGAGATAAACCAAAAGGGAACAAGGAAGAAAATGTGGTAAGTAGAAAATCCAAAGAGGATGGTTTTCTTCTATCTTCAAAAAGTGTTGATGGTTCATGGGTTTTAGATTCTGGTGCTTTATTTCATGCTACACCTCATAGAGGTTATTTCATTGATTATGTCCAAGGAGATTTTGGGTTTGTTTATTTAGGGGATAATGAGCCCTGTTAGATTGTTGGAAAGGGAAAAGTTAAGATTAAGTTGCATAATGGGAATCATTGGATACTACATGAGGTAAGATATGTTCCAAGGCTGAGTAGGAAGTTAATTTCAGCAGGGAAAATCAATGATTAGGGTTTTGTAGTTACTTTTAATGATAAAAATTGGAAGGTTTCAAAAGGTTCCCTTGTAGTGGTAAAAGGTGTGAAAGTAAGCACCTTATATCTTTTTATAGGTCATATTGTTCCTTCTACTTTGATTGTTTCACAATTGTTGTAGTTGAGCAGGGAGAACAAATAGCTATAGTAGATTTTGATATAGCGTTATGGCACAACAAACTTGGGCACATGAGTGAGAAAGGTATGAAAGTACTTCATTCAAAGAAAGTTTTACTAGGTTTGACATGTGTTAATATAGATTTCTATGAAAGTCGTGTGTATGGAAAATGAAAGAGAGTGAGTTTTATGAAGACTTGGAAGGAAAATAAAAGTGAGATATTAGAGCTTGTGCATATAAATGTATGGGGACCAGCTCAAGTATCTTCCCTTGGTGGCTCTCACTATTATGTTACATTTATTAATGATGCAATTAGAAAAGTATGGGTTTATTTCCTTAGATAGAAATCTGATGTACTTCAAACTTTTAAGAAATAGAAATGCTTGGTTGAAAATGAGACTAGCAAGAAATTAAAATGTCTCAAACCTGATAATGGTGGTGAGTGTTGTAGTAATGAATTTGAAGATTATTGATCCACTAATGGTATTCATAGATAGGAAATTTTTTCAAGAGTGAATGTGAATTAGCAAAAGAGCAGAGTATTCAACAAGGTCTACAAGGAGCAATAAAAGTTATATCAATCACAAGAGGTGATATGTACTTCAAGGATCTAATTAGCAATCAAGTTGTAAGTCAGATCTACTATTTCATCCTAATAGGTGAATCGGTTTCTAAATTCTTTAATAGGGTAGACTTAACAGTCTTTGTTTAAATCTCTTAACAAAGTGCATACTTCATTGTATGTTTGTAAAACCTCTAACAAGGTGGATAGAGCAGTCCATGTTACTCTTAACAGGATAGATCATCAGAAGTGGTCAATGTAAGTCCTAATAGGCCAACTGTATACTGTAGTAGTGAAGTTTTGTGGGTATCATCCCCACCCCAATTTTACTTTCTATTTGGAAGGTTTCTAGGTTAACAAAATATTGTGTTCATGTGTTATGAATGTTTATCTTTTCTCATGCATGCAGTAGATTAGATGAACGAATGATGAATGGATTAAGTGCTAAATTAATTCAAAGTTTTTGAGGTTATTGATTCATCCCTCCCCTCTTAGTAACCTAGTTAGTCTTGATTATTTTCAACACTTGGTATCAAAGCTTTTTGGTTCTCAGGATAAATTTTGATAGCTTGAGCAAAGATCAAGGACAATGGAGATATTCAAACTTGACAATGACATTGATAATGAGAAGCTAGATCTAGAGATGGCCATAGCTCAACTCAAGGAAGCAAAAGAGCATCTTTCCCAATCCCTGAAAAGAAGAAAGGAACTTGAAAAAAAAATGAATGACCATTAGTATGTTGAAGAAAAGATTGAAGACTTTTTCCCTTCAAGTAGTTCAGATAAAGAAAATGAGGCAATCAGGAACTCCTAGAAAAGAATGGCTTTGTGCAAGAAGAGGTAAGAAAATTGAAAAGAGAATAGGAAATTTAGTTAATAAGAATTGTGAAATCTTGGAGCAAAGGAATAAGGCAAGTGAAGACTTTGAGGCAAGGAACAATGTAAATCAAATTCAATCCCTTCAGCAAGTAAGTCTTATCAATTAGCTCTCCAATGCAAATGAGGAAATCGTGAGTCTGAGATCTAAAAATGAAACTCTAAGGAATGATTTAATCACTGAAAGACAAATCAATGAAAGATTGAAAGTTGATCTAATTTCTAAAAAATAACTCAATGAGAGGATAATGAAATCTCAAGTAGACATGGATCAATTGAATTAGGAAAGTGAGCATAATCTTCATAGGCAAAAAGGTAAAGCAGGACATGGATACAAAGAAGAAGGTGAATCTTCCAAACAAGGTGCCCAAAGGAATCAAAGACCTACTTGCAATCACTGTGGTAAGTTAGGGCATACATCAAACAAATTTTGGAGTAATGGAAAGGCAAAATTCAATGGAAAATGCTACAATTGTAGTCAACATGGTCATAAAGCTAATGAATGCAAGGAGAAACGAAAAATTTGAAGGTAAGTGTAACAAATGCAAGAAACAAGGTCACAAGGCAACTGAATGTAGATCTAAACCATTCAATCCAACTGAAAAAATTGTAAAGGAAATATTTGGTTGGGGCTACAATACTTGGTGAAGATGTTACTATTGTAGAGAATATGGACACATTGGCATAAACTGTGCAAGGCATCACTTGAGGAATAAGGATACAATAGTAAGATGTTATACATGCACTGAACTTGGTCATATAGCTAAGAATTGCATGAAGATAGGAAAGCTAGAAGATGAAAAGAAAGCTAAAGATGATAATATCAGGAAGCAGATGAGACATCAGTGGATTCCCAAATCTACCGAGCAGAACAATTCAAATGATGGCCATGTCACTCAAGAAATGGTTGACTCCACCATTTCCAATTGGATTCTCAAGGGAAGAACTAGAATTGTATCCTCAAGTCATATCTTGAGAAGTTACAATGAAAGAAAGTAGAAGATCCAAATCAGTATTTCAGATACAAAGGGATTACATGAAATCAAGTCATACCAAGCAAGGTTGGTCATAGATTCAACCAAGCTAGGTCAGGAGTAATAAGATTCTTTTGATTGCCAAGTCACAAGCTTCTACCAAGCATAGTGAGTGGATGATGGTCTATCATGCACTACGTCATTATGGTACCAAGCATTAATGGAGAATTTTTCATCAAAAAGGACAAAATTTGACTTTATTTTTCACTGCAACTTCATAATTCACATAGTAGAGAAATTCCAAGTGCATCCAAGCAATTTTGCGCAAATTTGTAGCAAAAAATTTGTTTGAAAAATTTCTTTCATTTATTGTGCAGTGATGGCATCCGAAAGCACCAACAGTAGCAAGGAAAAAAGAGGATCTGAGATGTTGGTAAAAGGTTTCAAATGGAAAGTGCCAAACTTCAAGATAGTGCTAGTAGTTACAAAGTCACTAGACCCTAATGGAGCTCAATCTCAAATTCCTCCCAAGGTACTCCTCATTAATGATATTTGCACTCATTTTAAGTGTTCTGTTCAAGAAATTGGAAACCTAGAGATGGATAATGCCCTAGAAGAACTATGTGTTGATGGTTTGTAAAAACCTGAGCATAAGCATCTTGAAACCAAAGGGTTAACCCATATCATGCATATGCCAAGGAATTATCAGGTTAAGTGGCTACATTCTCAGTCATGTGCATAATGGTCAATTGTGATTAGAACAGCTTGTATTGATCACCAAGAAAATGATTCATAAGATCACAGGTCTTTCCATGCTGAGCAAAGCTAAAACTACCAAAACCCTAGGTCAAGATGAACTTCAAAAGAAAGCCCTAGCCAAGTGGGATGATAGAGGTCTAAAGATTACCATTATTTCTGATGTTGAATTAAGGTTCGGTATTCATGTCATTGCTCATAATATTTATAGCTCTAGTCATTTGAATAGTGTGTCATGTGAGGTAGTGGATTTGGTATATAAGGTTGTGAAGAAAAATTTGGAATTTGATTTGTTAGAGTTATTGTTGAAATGGTTGAATAAAAACATGGACAGTATCAGGACTCCAAAGAACAACCCTTGAAAATTTGGTTCTTTGCTAACATGTCTTTTCTTTTATGTTCAAAAGTTTTTCCCATCAAAAGGTTTAGTAGTATGGAAGAAAGATACCCCAATTCTGTATCAGATTAATGATTTCATTACTAAAATGGGTATAAATTTTGATAGCATTATGGATAATTACTTTGAATATTTCAAGGAGAAGATAAATAATAGGTTTAAGATTCCTCCCAAGCTTGTTGAAGATTATAAAGATGATGTATGTTTTATGGTTAATAGTGATAGAGTATATATCTAGGCAGTCAGGCCTAGAATTGCATGGGTGAAACCTCTTCCATATGAGGTTAACATTGATAAAACCAAAGATATCATTGAAGCATTGGTGAATGAGCCAGTTGATCCAACATAACCTATTTTTGGAATGTATGCAGAGGACAAAGCTAGAATTGAGCTTGAAATCAAGCTACCCTAGGCTATAAGCAAAGGCAAGAGGAAGGTTGCCAAGTTGAAAAATACTAATGCCCCTCTCATGCTTATCAAGGGTAAAGGTGAAGATGTAGAGGAATTTGAAGAAGAAGAAGAGCAAGAATTTGAGAAGGAGGAAGAGCCAGTGAAAAAGAAGGGTAGGGTAATCATTACCAAGCTACCCAAGGCCTCCACAACTATATTTACTAGAAGATCTAAAAGGAAAGGAGAAAGTGAAGTTGTGCTTGTTAAGCCCCCTCCCACATTTGAAGAAAGACTCAATCAATTGAGAGTAAGTGCTAGAATCAATAACTTCAAAGCACTCAAGTATGAATCTAGAACACCAGAAGAAAAAAATGAAATTGAAGATCTGATCATGGACAAGCTAGGAAGATGGAAGTTCTCTCCTAATCAGTTTGCTTCACAAATACCTGCAGTCTTGTTAGAAAAAGTCAAGGTTAGGTGGAAATTAGCTGAGCAGATAGCTAAAGACATATTTAAGCAATCTTTGAGAAAACTGCTACCAAATTTTTTAAATGCAGAGGTTAAGGCAGCTACGAAAAAGAATGAAGAGAAAATGATGATGAGATTTCATACTTGTCTAATTTTGGTAAAGGAAATTGAGCATGTGGTCAAGGATGCCACATCTATGTGGGAAAACATCTATCATCTAAACAAGCCCAATGAAGATCCAGTAGAGATCAAGGATGACGAGGATGATAGTTGTAATCATCTAAAAATGGTCATCTAGACTATCAACCTCCTTCTCAACATTTTGGCTAATTTAATTTAATCATTTACCTAGACCAAATTGCTAATAATCAATTTATTTGATTATAACTTATAGTTTGACTATGCTATCCTAAGTTCATTATTTGATTAAAAGAACATGTCCCCTTTTAATTAAATAAAAGACCCCATTCTTCTAACCCACTTAAAGTGCACACATAAAGTCCTTTTTCTATTTTGCAATTAAAAGAAAAGGCTTGTGAGACTTTTGTCTTATGTGACAAGTCAACTTATATTCTATTGGTTGACTTGTGTGTGCACATGGATCACTCTTCTTTTCGAATTCCACCGTTGATCATCCACCATCTTCATCTTGATCTCTACCGTCCGTATGACTTTAAAAGGGAGAGAGATTTCCCCCTCAAAGGATCCATCTTTTGAATATTGTTATGTTGCAGCTTTTCTAATAGGTTTCCTTGGAGCTTTGTGGAGAACTTCTCATTTCTTGTCTCATTCTCTCATTCCATCATATTAGCATAGGATCATATGGCATTCTTAGCATAGTTGCATGTTAGTTTAGCTTTGATTGTTTGCAATAATCTCACATAGTTTAAATAATGGTATTGTAACACTCTCATACATGCTTAACATAGCTGCATTTTGCATTTTCATTCAAGTTTAGTCTTCCATCTTGCATTGCATCTTTGAGGAACTCATTGTAGACATTTTCACTCTTGCTCTTGTCTCAAAGAACCTCCCGTTGCATGGTTTACTAGCAAGAAGTACATTTCTAAGGCTTGGCTAAGAGCCTTCATGCTTGAATACTAACTTCTTGCACTCCATGGATAGGGAGCTCTAAGCTGGCATCCAAGCATTCCAACTCATGGAATCATTTGGATAGAATGATTTAGAGTGTGACACAAATCGAGTGTACATTTTTGGCACCCACCGTGGGGCTTGAATCAAGTTTCTAGCTCCATTTGGTTTTATTTTTCATCCTAGCTTTTTTACAGCAGCATATTGGATCTAATTAAGTGCTTTTGTAGGATTATCACTTTGATTTTAAGGCCAACCCATAAGTAGATTGGTTTGAAGGCCAAAAATCTAGTTCGTTTAAAGATTTGATCGTATCTTTTAAACCGCTTGGATTTTGATTCTAAATTTTTTTTGTAGGTTGGGTATGTATCCAAAATGTTTCAGTTTGATTTTCAGAGCATTTTGACATGATTTTCGAAAGTTATGATATTTTCTTTTTTTTCATAAAAAGCCATTTTTGGTCGCACATCAGCATCTTTTTTAGAAAAACTTACATTTCAGAAAGGGTTTTCAATTCTAAGGGGGGTTTTTTCTTTGTGTTTTGAATTTTGAGGTTGTATTAAGGATCAAAAGCCCGATTTGATAAATTTGGCCTATTTTGACAAAATCGATCTCTAGAGCGCAAATGAAAAGATTTTTTTAAATTTCTTGCATTTTTGTAAAGCTTTCTAATTTTTAATAGGGTTCTTTTCTTTTTTTCTTTTTTTTTGGATACAAAATCATAGCAAACAAGTCCAATCTTGTTGACTAGGTCAAAATCAAAGAGTAAAAATGAGAGCATTTGTGATTAACTTGCACTTTCTTTGCATGCACTTGGTTGAAAGATAAATTGGATTTTTGAGGCAACTTACCACTTTTTATTTCAGATTTTTATGTTATTTTACACTAAATTTTGGTGCTAACAAGTTGTGATTATAGGTTGCCATCCTTATAAAAACAAATTAAAACATTGCATAAAAAGAACGCATGTCAAAGCTTCAAATGCACAAGGGCTACTAATGATTGTTTGCAGGGCTGCCCAAAGCATAAAAACCCAAACTTGCTTAATTTTTGTTTTCATGTGTGGCATTGAATAATTGTTCATTTTTATAAGCACATAGAACTTGTGATTGGAGTCTTTTGGTAATAGGAGAGTATGCTCTTCACCCTTGTGGTGAATAAGAAATCTTGACTTGCCATTTGGTTTCAAAAGTAAGGGGTAACTGAATCTTCCTGGTGTGTTTGGGAGAAAATTATTGGAATAGGAGAGTATTCTCTTCATCCTTGTGGTGAATCAGAAATCTTGACTTCCAAAAGTTGATCCACTCTTTGTGTAGTTTAAAATCCTTTAGAGGGCCTGCTCTCGGACAACCTGAGAGGAACGACCCAAGTGGGGACAAGCAAATTACCTGGCTCTTCCAACCCACTATAAACTCAAGACTATCAAGGACACAAAACCTTGGTAGACATAGTGTTTGTCTTCACCTAGTGTGATCGCTTATGGGATTTTGACCATAGGGAGATCACTAGGTAAGAATGCTTAAGGTACTCTTGTGGTCACAAGATCGGTTACTCATCGCAAGGTGAGGTGTCCTGTAATTGGGAGTAAGAGGAACACTATGAAAGAAAGCCCTATCTAAACACCCTAAGTTAGTAACTACCCTTTTTAGCCGCTCAACTTCTTGGTGCAAGGATTTATCCTAGTGGACTATTCGGATCACCCCAAGATTTACACTCACCATATGTGTTCCCTTGGTTATGCTTATGGCATTTCCATGACAAAGCCAATATCTCTTGTGGGCAACCACTTGGTGTGAGGTGAAGGAGCATCAATCATGGGCCAAGTTGTTGAGTAATGAACCATGACTTCTAGGTAGATATTTCTTGATGTGTTCTTGAATGTGCTAGACCTGTGAAAATCTTTTGAACATACACATGACGATAGTTCTAGGGATTTCTTTTAAGACCTCACATATGCTTGTATCATGCAAGGTTGCTTTGTCCCTTGCAAGGTTGCTTTGTCCCTTGCTTGATTGTTTGAAGACTACTTCATGTGTCACTATCTTGCTTGGAAAGAAATTATTTTTGAACATCAAACTTTCTATGCTATTAACTATTGTCAAACTTTGTCAACCAAGTCAAAGCATCAAGTCTTAACTTTTTTTCTTGTGTTGCTTGTTAAGGGGAGTCTCATCATTTGACTTTGATTTGCTATGTCTCTAGTTCTTGAACATGCTCAAAGTGGCTCTTTGTTCTTAGTGCTCTTGGTCTTTTTTTCTTCATGGTCTATGCCTACTTGCTAGTTATCCTTTTGCTGAAATGGTTACCTTGATTTCTTGACTACACTCTTGGGTTGGAGAATTGTTCACTTGTCACCCCGCTTGCTCCATCTATTTGGCTATTTGGGCATCTTGCCTAGCTATTGAATTGAGTCATTCATGTCATAAGTTTCTTGGACATATTGTTTGACAAGTCACTTTCATCTCTCTCTACTATATTGGCAAGTGAATAATCTACCTCTCTAGTTTGGACATCAAGCTATCTTGTGTCACCTTGTTAGCTTCCTCTAGTCTCCTTCATGCTTGATTATCTATCTACCACTATGGCATTCAAAGCTTGTGCTATCAAATCTTGGCCAAATCTAGATGATCATGATATCCTCCATGCCGCTAAAGAGTTTCAATATCTATATGCAAAATACAAAGAACTAGAAGAGACAAATGATCTTTCTTACCTTCATCTCTCTAAGCGCATGACAGAAATGAAGTCTAAACTTGAGAAAAGGTTGGAGGAGAAGATTGCATCATTACATGAATCTTCCTTAAGGTCTTTACATGCATGTGAGTCACCTTCTTTGAGGTCATCCTCTTCTTCTAGGTCTACATGCTCTACTTCAAGACATCAAATGTCTTCATCTTCTAGATCTAAAAACCTTTGTAGAGAACAAGCACTTGAGCCTATGCCAAAATTTCATGATGGACCTATCTTTGACGAAGATAATGATGAAGACATGAAAACATGCTATTCACTTGAGAAACAACAAGAAGATCCTAGACATATTTTTGAGAGGACTTTTACTCCCTTGGAACATTCTTATGATGACATTTTGCAAACACTTCTTGAAACTAAGCTCATCATGTTACCTAAGTCTAGCTCATATGGAAATCCTTTCTTGGATGCTTATTGTGCTTATCATCAATCTAATGACCATGATACTTTTGATTGTATAGAGCTGAAACTTAAAATCCAAGATCTCATTGATGATGAGATTGTTGATCTTGGAACCTCTAGTGACTCATGTGGTGAAGATACTTCTCTTGAGAAAGATCATATTAATGAACCTATGTCTAGTGATGGTTTCCTTGATACCTCCACTTCTTCTAACACTCGTGCATCTCCCAACACCTCAAAGCTTTCAAACATGCCTCCATCAAATAAAGAACCTAATGCTTTCCACATTGACTACGTGTATCCTCAAGGGCTACCTCTAAAAGAAACTCAAGCTAACCTTCACTTGGCTGCAAACCTTTTTCGTGCTACTAATCCAAGCACTACTCCATTCACTATTAATTCTTGCTTGTCCTTAGAAGTGGCTCAATGTCAAGAGGACTCTCAAAAATAAAAAGCTATAAATGTCAAGAAAAATCAAGATCAAGCACCCTTTCATCTCTTTCAAGATTTTTCCCCTCCATATCCTATAACTTGTCCACCTCCTAAGTATGATGAAGATACCACTTCCATTATCTCCCTTGAGCTTACCGAAAATTATGAGAAAAGTTCTCTTCATATGCTATCCAAGGCTACTTTTCAAGATCAAAGCATCCCCTCATGTTCTACTTCTCCATATCCACTTCAAAAATGTGCTCAAGCTTCAAGTGCTACTATTAAAAATGTTGTTCCTATCAAAGGTACTCATGAGTCTATTGATGGCTTTGACCATGTTGCTCATTCTAAAGATGTTGATATCCCTTCCCACTATCCCTTTGCATCTTCTAAATCTATCCTTGGTCCTTATCCATCTAATATAAAGCATTCAAACCTTCCATCTATATTGGGGCCTTATGATCTTCCATCTCCTACATTCACTCATAGCTCATTCCCTAGCTCTCCTATAATACCTCAAGATCAACAAAGACACTCATCCTTGATGACTTTTCACCCATCTATATAGCTAAACCAGTCATATCATCCTTATTCATCCACAAATCCCAAGTCCTTTGGAAGTGAGAATAAACATAAGAATCCATTGAAAAACGAAGATCACTATGTCCCACCTAATCGACATGTGAATGCCAAGAAGGAAAATGTAGAAGAGAGACCGCAAAGGTCCACTACTCAAAGAGCTAAACCAAAGAAAATATGGGTTCCTAAATCCATCATTATACAAAGGCACTCTCAAGCAGCCAAAGAACGAGGAAAATCTAAAGCTATATGGATTCCCAAGTCTCTTTTAAAAGACTTGAATATTGAAAATAGTTCAAAATTGACATTCAAGCTTCCAAAGGCTTCCATTCCATCTTCTTCCAAAAATCTTCCTAAAAATATTCCAAAGCCTTCCACTCCACTTTTTTCCAAATCTCTTCTACCACCTCATACATCTAAATCTCAAGCTATTTCATCCATGATTCCTCCATTGTTCCAATACCCTTCAAAGTGTGTGTCAATGTTGATCTTGTCCAATATTTCAGCTACCCTCATGAAATTCTCTAAAGCTTACACCTCCTTTCTATACATGAACTCTTATCCTCCATATATTCTTCCTACTACCATTTCCCTTTCATCACCCTATCAACATCTTTGAGCATACCTTTCTATGGTCTTGATTTATCATGGCTTATCTTTCCTATAGGAGCACTATCTAAATTCAAAAAAGCTTGAGCTCTTTCTAAAAATTCAAAAAAAAAGAAAAAGAAAAAATTGAAAAAATGAAAAAAATGAAAATGTGCCTTGGTGAAAACTACTTCTTGTGGCACCTTGGTAGCAAAAGTAAAGAGAAATAAATGCATCTTACAGTGAAAACTACTTCTTATGGCACCTTACTTTATATGGCTATCTTTCCCTAACTTGGGTACTCTTGAGGAGTCAGTTCTTGAGGATGACTTTCACTTGCTTCACATTCCTTTCTTATGCATCTTTGCTTATCCATCGGCTTGTTTCTCCATCGTGTCCTATACCTTACTAGACATTGGGAGAAAATAATGTGACCTTGCTTGAGAACTAGTAATCTCTAAATTATTCTAAAAAATTCAAAAAATCATATATGATGCTGAAAAAATCCTAAAAAATGAAAAAATGTCCTGAAAAAATGATCGTCTTAGTGAAAACCTAGCAATAGGTGCTTTGATGTATCACCAAAAAAATTTAAAATGCCAAAAATACAAGAAAATTGAAAAAAGTCCTAAAAAAATTTGTCAAGTGGTGAAAACCTGGAAACAGGTGCTACTTGAAACCCTCGCACCTATGTCTATCAATCTCAATCATCCACTTCGCTACACATTTCTTGGCTTGGAATTGTTTCTTATCCTCATCTCAGGGGCATAACTACTTAGAATTTTTGAGGTATTCTTGTGCATTTGGGTTTTTTTGACAACTCACAAAATAGTGTTTCTCAACACTTCCCCCACCTTGACATCAAGTGTTTTTCAACACTTTTCAGATAGTTTACCTACAGTCTTCGATGTCGCAATATTTCTCACTATCAGAATCAAGTCTTGAAGAAATGGCCAAGTGACTTACACACATGCACTTAAACACTTAAAAAATTGAGCTATGGTGATCTTTATCTACATTGTGTGTTGTCTATGATGATTTCTTTGCTATATGTTCTATCCCTAATAGTCTTTCAAGGATGTCATTGACTAGAAGACTGGGGGCATGGGGCATGTTTTCTTGATTTTTTCTTGTGGGTATACTTTCTTTGTCTATAGTTTTGTAAGCATTTATGCTTGACCTATTCAACATTTTGACTTACAAATGTATCATCCTTGACTATTTCGCAAGACCACACTTGGGGTTTATCCTAGCGCTTGTGCCTTGATACAAGTGTAATCTTGCTAAATTAAACTTAGGGAATCTAATCACGTAGTTATCTTGACTTGCATGTCTCTGATGCTTAGATTGGATTTCCACATACCTATTTGATATTGATCATATTCATATCCTCATAGTTATACTAGTGATGGTTGTATGATCTCATGATGTCCCTAATAAATGTTCAATGATGAAATTAAGAGTCTAAATGCTATACACTTCTTGTTGGTAAACCACTTTTCATATTATCTTGCATTTTAGGTTCATTTTCTATCTTAGTCTTGCATTCTTGCATATGGGGAGAGCTCTCTCTTCATCTTTTCACAGACATATCGGCTAACTCCTTTCATATATTTCTTTACTTTCTTCTTGTTCATGTCTTTTCACCTTCTTAATCTTTCGCTTCATCTCTTTTCTATCTTATCATCACATTATATAAAGTTTTGACCTCTTAAATAATTTCGACGTCTTGGATTCATTTTCGAGATCAAAATCCAAATTCGAGTTCATCTTGATGGTCAAAATTGTCTTTTAAAATTCTACTTTCTTCTGCGTAATTAGCTAACCTTTTGAGGTCTAATCTCTGAATCATCACTGGGGCATCTTCATTTCTTCATGTCTTCATCATTTCCATACTTCATATCTACTCAAATTCAACATTTTCATGTCTAAAATCATCTTTCTACTAGATTTGCCATAATTTTTATGCTATATCCTTCAAGGTCAACTCTAGTCAAACTGGGGCATTTTATCAATTTCTTATAGTTATTCTTGGGTTCTAATCATCTATCTGTCATCTTGGACATTGCTATATTCTAATTTTCTCATGTCTGATTCCTATAGCTATCTATTTCTTAGGAGCATTTGTTTGACCTTATCACTTGCTCTCAATCTATTTGCTTTGCTAGATGTTAGAATTCTTTTCATGCTATATCCTTCAAGGTCAACTCTAGTCAAACTGGGGCATTTTATCAATTTCTTATAGTCATTCTTGGGTTCTAATCATCTATCTGTCATCTTGGACATTGCTATATTCTAATTTTCTCATGTCTAGCCAATTTTTGCATCCCCTTACCTCATTTCAATTTCAATTCCGAGGGGGCAGAAATACTCTATCACTGATTCCTATAGCTATCTATTTCTTAGGAGCATTTGTTTGACCTTATCACTTGCTCTCGATCTATTTGCTTTGCTAGATGTTAGAATTCTTTTCAGATCCTAGCATCATCTTCCTAATGTTCAGTACTACCGCTATCAGGCTGTGCATTCAGGACTTGCTATCTAATTCTACATTTCATTCTTTGGAATCAGACGTCTATATCTATCACTACCTACTTGGCTTTCTATTTTCTTTTACATAATGTGTTCCCAAATCGATCACACATTAGTCAAAGAGGGGCAAATGTAATCACCTAAAAATGGTCATCTAGACTATCAGCCCCCTTCTCAGCATTTTGGCTAATTTAATTTAATCATTTACCTAGACCAAATTGCTAATAATCAATTTATTTGATTATAACCTATAGTTTGACTATGCTATCCTAAGTTCATTATTTGATTAAAAGAACATGTCCCCTTTTAATTAAATAAAAGACCCCATTCTTCTAACCCACTTAAAGTGCACACATAAAGTCTTTTTTCTATTTTGAAATTAAAAGAAAAGGCTTGTGAGACTTTTGTCTTATGTGACAAGTCAACTTATATTCTATTGGTTGACTTGTGTATGCACATGGATCACTCTTCTTTTCAAATTCCACCGTTGATCATCCACCATCTTCATCTTGATCTCTACCGTCCATATGACTTTAAAAGGGAGAGAGCTTTCCCCCTCAAAGGATCCATCTTTTGAATATTGTTATACTGTAGCTTTTCTAACAGGTTTCCTTGGAGCTTTGTGGAGAACTTCTCATTTCTTGTCTCATTTTCTCATTCCATCATATTAGCATAGTATCATATGGCATTCTTAGCATAGTTGCATGTTAGTTTAGCTTTGATTTCTTGCAATAATCTCACATAGTTTAAATAATGGTATTGTAACACTCTCATACATGCTTAACATAGCTGCATTTTGCATTTCATTCAAGTTTAGTCTTCCATCTTGCATTGCATCTTTGAGGAACTCATTGTAGACATTTGCACTCTTACTCTTGTCTCAAAGAACCTCTCATTGCATGGTTTACTAGCAAGAAGTACATTTCTAAGGCTTGGCTGAGAGCCTTCATGCTAGAATACTAACTTCTTGCACTCCGTGGATAGGGAGCTCTAAGCCGGCATCCAAGCATTCCAACTCATGGAATCGTTTGGATAGAATGGTTTAGAGTGTGGCACAAATCGAGTGTAAAATAGTGACAATGAGGAAGAAGGTAAGACTCCATGTGTCACTTTTGATGTTGAAGACTATCAGGCATTAAAGAATGATGATGAAGAAAAAGAGGAAGAAGCTAAAGAGGAAGAAAAGGAAGGAGATGAAGAAAGTGTTCCAGTTAGAATTGCAGCACAAGTTATAGCTTCCCTTCTTCACTCTCCACCTAAAACTACCACATCATCAGGGTTGGAGACAACTTCAACAAATGTGACCACAGCTACAATAGACACATCATCTATTCAGATAGTATTTGCTACCTCACAGCTCTAGGTATATGCAATGGAAGTTTCTACCACTTCATCTACCAAGCTATAGCCTTCTTCATTAGCTCTCGAGTGAGCAACATTAGTAGCATCCAATTCCACAATTTTGTTAACTTCTTCAATTGCAACATGTATAGTAAGTCTACCTTAATGTTCTATAGTTTTGTCTACTATAGCTTTGATAGCACCATTTGTTCTAGTTAGTTCTTCTATTGTAAGTACTCCAGTTTGTGCTCCACCTATTGTTACTTCAATTTTGGGTAGCACATTAGTTTTGGATACCGTTAGCACTTCTTTCATTTTTCCTTCAGTTGGACCCATTCAAGTTTTTACTGCAAGTCCAACTATTTCTACAATTGTTTCTATTCCTAAGTCCAAGAAAGTAAGGTCAAAAGTAGAACCAAAGACACCCCTAAAACTTCTACTTACTAGTAAGGAAATTGATGAAGACATTGATTTGGACAAGGAAATTATAATTCCCAAGTTGGATCTAGATACTACTACAGTTGATGAAATGAGACTGGTCAGTCAACTTTTGAAGCAAAAAGCAAGGTAGAAATAGTTAAGAGCTGAAAGAGATGGAGAGTTTACAATAATTGAGAATGTTAAAAATATAATAACAGAAGCCATAAGTGTTGATGTGGATTCTTCACAACACATTTTGCTAAAATTGGAAGAAGTAGTAAATAAGTTCCATGAGGATACATCTAGCCAAGAGAAGCTAATTGAGAAGGCAGAGAAAAAGTTTGATAATAACGTGCTTGAGAACATTGCTTAGCACATTGCTATAAACCAAGTTGAAATATCTTCAATTTTGAGCAATCCTGAACATTCTTTTCCAATGTAAAATCACTTTTTGCTAAGCTTTGTGATGTTACCAAGTATACCAAGGATATAAAGAAGAAATTGAATAAGATTGATGTTGATACGAAGGCTAGTGCTCAAAGGTTGCAACTTGACCCTAGTTCAAGCTCATTAAATCACACATCAAGGTGAGATTTTTGTCAGATATGCAGGCAAAATTTCTAAGAGAGGAAACTAGGATTAGGTCCACACTGATAGATATCCAAAATATGATCCTTCCAGTTATGGACTCAATGGAGAAACATATTGGATATTCAAAGAGATTGGTCCAGGATAACAATTTTTCCATAGTAGATCATATGATTGAACTTTCTAGAGAAGTTCAAGTGGCACTCTCCACCTACAAAATTTTGCAAGATAATTGGGATAAGACTTTAGCTCTTATTCTCAAGGTACACTTCATCTCTCACATTTTGGTGTCTCTATTTGATTATATTGCATAACTCTTTGGCATTATTGTCAAAAAGGGGGAGTAAGAGATGATAAATGACTTGTGGAGACAATAAGGGAGAAAATAGATTGATATATGTATAGAGAGACTATATATATATTATGTCATATGTATGGGAGAGATATGTGAAAATGTATATACAACAACTTTACAAAGATCAATTTTGAAAAATCAAAAATCAGTATTTTAGTGTACATAAGGCTTATAAGTGTTTTTGTCACTAATGCCAATGGGGTAGATTTTTGGCATTATGTTGCATTTATCATTAGTGAAAACATTTATTCAATTATGTATGGTTACCAAGCTCATCACTCAGTCTATAGTTTATACCGAGCATTTAGTGGTTGCTAAGTAAGCTCATCAGTTAAGCAATTCACACTAAGCGTTCCTAAAGCTATTGAGTGAGTGTGTAGTTCAGCAGTGCTTACCGAGCCTACAATGTCTATCGAGTCATCACTTTATGTGATGAGAAGCCAGTCTCTACCGAGTGATGGATGTATAGTGTTTACTGAGTGAAGCAAGGTAAACAAAGGATTCAATATCTACCGAGTGACACTGTATCTACCAAGTCTCCAATGGTTACCAAGTTCATAGCTATGTTGTGTGATTAGTATGGACTAAGCTTCTACTTCTATTGAGTGCATGATAATGTTGAGTAATGCAGTGGATGCCGAGTATCAAAAGGTCACCAAGTTAGTTGTTCAAAACTCGAGTTTCTACTATTTGGCCAACTCAGTTATATTTTGTTTACTTGTGTTTTAGCTGACCTTGTAATTATAAATATTGGAATGGTATATATGTAATGTATTGTATCATTTGCAATATATGGATGAGAATATCAAGGAATGGCTATGTAATGTTTTGAAGAGTGAATGCAAATCAGCAGTAGAGCAGAGTATTTGGCAAGGTCTACAAGGAGTAGTAAAAGTTATATCAATCACAAGAGGTGATCTATACTTCAAGGATCTAATCAACAATCAAGTTGTAAGTCAGATCTACTATTTCATCTTGATAGATGAATCAGTTTTCTAAATCTTTTAACAAGGTAGACTTAACAGTCTTTGTTTAAATCTCTTAATAGAGTGCATACTTCATTGTATGTTTGTAAAACCTCTAACAAGGTGGATCTAGTAGTCCATATTGCTCTTAATAGGGCAGATCATCAAAAGTGGTCAATGTAAGCCCTAACAAGCCAACTTTATATTGCAATAGTGAAGTTTTGTGGGTATCATCCCCACCCCAGTTTTACTTTCTATTTCAAAGGTTTTTGGGTCACCAAAATACCATGTTCATGTGTTATGAATGTTTATCTTTTCTCATGCATGCAATAGATTAGATGAATGAATGATGAATGGATTAAGTGTTGAATTAATTCAAAGTTTTTGAGGTTACTGATTCACCCCTCCCCTCTTAGTAACCTAGCTAGTCTTGATTATTTCCAACACAGTATTATAATGGAGCATCCAATAAGCATGAGGTTGCATGTAGGGTTTCCCTTTAAAATGTGGGTGAAGGTTGTTAATAATGTTCTATATTTGATTAATAGAGGTCCCTCTACTCCTTGGGTTGTGGCATTCCAAAGGAAGCATGGACTGGTAAGAAGCTGAGTTATTCTTTTCTTAGAGCCTTTGGTTGTAAAGCATTTGCTCATATAAATTCTAAAAATAGAACCAATCTAAAAGCTAGGTCAAAGAAATGTGTATTTATTGGATGCCATTGATGAATTTTGTTATAGGCTTTGGGATTTTGAAATTTGTAAAATTATAAGAAGTGGGAATGTCATATTCAATGAGAAAGTATTGTACAAAGATCTATTGCAGCAGCATGAGAAGAAAGAAAATGACAATGTAGTGTTGGATGATACTCCAAAAGCTGATGTTCTAGCAATTCCTCAAGATGTGCAACAATCGCAAAAACAAATACCACATACCCTAGTGAATATTAGACAATCAACAAGGATGAGTAGACCTCTAGAAAGATTTCCTCCTTCCTTGTATTCTATTTAACTTATTGATGCTGGTGAACCTGGATGTTATGATGAAGCTAAACAAGTGGATACAAATGTTAGGATAAATCACGGACAGAAATAAAAACTACATGCAAATATAACCAATAACAGAAAATAATAGAACACACAGAGATGAACACAAGGCACCAAGATTTAACGTGGTTCACCCAATCCCTGGGCTACGTCCACCAAACAGTAAGTTCGATCTTATTACAATCCAATGATTACAACCTGATTACAATCCGTAATCCCTTACAGCTCAATACCGCCGCAAGAACCAATTTTGTATCACAACATATGAAAAAATACCCAACCCTAAGCCCTTTTATACAAGTATTAAACTGCTTTAGGGTTATAACATGTCTAAAATAACCAAAATCTAACAATCTCCCACTTGGGGACTGATCAGGCTCCACACTAAACAAAAATCTCCCACTTGGAGATTGATCCTGTAGCAATACCACTACCACATGGGGCTCCCACTGGATCAAACCATCCTGGACTCTACTGTTCTTTTATTCATGTTCAGTCTAAAAGACCAACCGAAACTAAAGAGGAGTTCAGCTTCTCCCTTGTTACAACCTTTGTCAAAATATCTACTAGATTGTCATTGGTATGTATCTTCTCCAGCTTTAACTGTCCATCCTCCAAAACTGACCGAATGAAATGGTACCGCAACTGTATGTGTTTGGTCTTAGAATGCAGAGCTGAATTCTTAGCAAGATGAATGGCACTCTGACTATCTGTGAACAAATAATTATCCTTCTGAGGATGTCCCAATTCTTCCAAGAAGAACTGAAGCCATATCATCTCTTTGGCTGCCTCTGTAGCAGCAACATACTCTGCCTCTGTAGTGGAGAGAGCATTAATCTTCTGTAACCTAGAAACCCAGCTCACGGCTACCCCACCAATAGTAAAGACATAACCTGTAGTACTTCGCCTGGTATCAATATCCCCTGCCAAATCTGAGTCAACATAGCCTTGTAAATCAGTAGTAGAGCCCCCAAAGTGTAAACACTTATTGGATGTTCCTCTCAAATATCTGAGAATCCACTTGACAACATTCCAATGCTCAAATCTTGGATGACTCATATACCTGCTAACTACTCCCACTGCATGTGCAATATCTGGCCTAGTGCATACCATAGCATACATCAAACTTCCTATAGCTGAAGCATAGGGTACCTTGGACATATTATCCTCCTCTTCCTGTGTCTTGGGACACATCTCCTTATTCAATTTTAAATGACCAGGTAAAGGTGTGCTGACAGCTTTAGCATTCTCCATAGAGAAACGTTGCAACACCTTCTCAACATAATCAGCTTGAGATAGCGTCAATGTTCTATTCTTCCTATCTCTGCAAATCTTCATACCAAGGATTTGTTTTGCTGCCCCCAAATCCTTCATAGCAAATGCATGTACTAATTGGCGTTTCAGCTCCTTAATATGATCCATGTTAGACCCAGCTACAAGCATATCATCAACATATAAACATAAAATAATGTAGCTATCATCATCCAACCTCTTAAAATAAACACAGTAATCTGAATGACACCTATTATATCCATGCTTATGCATAAAACTGTCAAATTTCAAATACCATTGCCGAGGTGCTTGCTTCAAGCCATATAAACTTTTTTTCAATTTGCACACTAAGTTCTCCTTACCTTTGACCTCAAAACGCTGTGGCTGAACCATATATATTTCTTCATCCAAATCACCATGAAGAAAGGTTGTTTTAACATCCATCTGCTCTAAATGCAAATCTTCAGTAGCCACAAGACTTAAAACAGTATGAATAGAAGTCATTTTAACAACAGGAGAAAATATCTCATCAAAATCAATTCCCTTTGTGTGTGCAAATCCTTTTACAACTAACCTAGCCTTAAATATTTTCTTACCTCCTTCCTCTTCTTTCAACCTGTAAACCCATTTATTCTGTAAAGCCTTTTTACCTGCAGGCAACTTGCACAAATCCCATGTCTTATTTTTCAGCAAAGAGTCCATTTCATCTTTCATTGCAGACTCTCACTGAATCTTAGTATCCACCTGCATAGCTTCATCATAACTTTCAGGTTCACCAGCATCAGTAAGTAAAATAGAATACAAAGAGGGAGAAAACCTTTGTGGAGGTCTAATTTGCCTTCTTGACCGTCTAACATTCACTGGTATGTGTGGTATTTGTTGTTGCAGTTCTTGCACATCATGAGGAATGGCTGGAACATCAACTTTTGGAGTATCATCCAGCACTACATAATCATCTTCTTTCTTCTCATGTTGCTGCAACAGATCTTTGTACAACACTTTCTCATTGAATATGACATCCCGACTTCTAATAATTTTAAGATTTTCAAAATCCCAAAGCCTATAACCAAATTCATTAATGCCATATCCAACAAAGACACATTTTTTTGATTTAGCTTCTAGCTTGGTTCTATTTTCAGAGTCTATATGAGCAAAAGCTTCACAACCGAAGGTCTTGAGAAAAGAATAACTCACCTTCTTACCATTCCATGCTTCCTTTGCAATACCATAGCCCAAAGGAGTAGAGGGACCTCTATTTATCAAATATACTGTAGTATTGACAGCCTCCACCCACATGTGTAAGGGCAACCCAACATGCAACCTCATGCTCCTTGCACGCTCCATTATAGTCCTGTTCATGCATTCAGCCACTTCATTTTCCTTGGAGTCCTTGGAACAGTTTTTTGTCTATGAATACCATTAGTGGAGCAATAATCTTCAAATTCATGACTGCAATACTCACCACCATTATCAGATCTGAGACATTTTAATTTCTTACCAATCTCATTTTCAACCAAGCATTTCCATTTCTTAAAAGTTTGAAATACATCAAATTTTTGTCTAAGGAAATAAACCCATATTTTTCTAGTTGCGTCATCAATAAATGTAACATAATAATGAGAGCCACCAAGGGAAGATACCTGAGCTGGTCCCGATACATCTGTATGCACAAGCTCTAATTTCTCCTTTTTGTTTTCCTTCCCAGTCTTTACAAAACTCACTCTCTCTTTTTTTCCATACACACAACTTTCAAAGAAATCCATATTCACACATTTTAGACCTGGTAAAACTTTCTTTGAATGAAGTACTTTCATACCTTTCTCACTCATGTGCCCAAGTCTATTGTGCCACAACGTTGTATCAGAATCTACAACAGCTACTTGTTCTCCCTACTCAACTGCAGTAATTGTTCCTGAATATTCATTTTTCTCTGAAACAATCAAAGTAGAAGGAACAATATGACCTGTATAAAGATATAAGGTGCCTACTTTCACACCTTTTGCTACTACAAGGGAACCTTTTGAAACCTTCCAATTTTTATCATTAAAAGTAACTACACAAGCCTCATCACCGAGTTGCCCTGCTGAAATTAAATTTTTACTTAGTTTTGGAACATGTCTTACCTCATGTAGTAGCCAATGATTCCCATTCTACAACTTAATCTTAATTTTTCCCTTTCTAACAATCTGACAGGGTTCATTATCCCCCAAATAAACAAGCCCAAAATCCCCTTGGACATAATCAATGAAATAACCTCTATGAGGTGTAGCATGAAATGAAGCACTAGAATCTAAAACCCATGAATCATCAACACTCTCTAAAGATAGAAGCAAAGCATCCTCTTCGGATTTGTTACTTACCACATTTGCCTCCTTGTCTCCATCTGATTTATCTCCTTCATTTTTCTTTCGATTCCAGCAATCTTTCTTTTTGTGCCCTGGTTTCCCATAGTACCAGCAATCATTTGGTCCTCTCGATTGAGACCTCCTCCCCTTTGACTTTCCTGTTGATTTCCCATGATTTCCAGAGTTACTTCCTCTTTCAGTCATTTTGCCCCTGCTTTGTGCATTTAAAGCACTTCCTGATGTAGATCCACCTGAGGATTTTCTACGAGTTTCCTCACTTAAAATAACACTGATCACATCATCATATTTTAGGGTACTAGATCCAGGAACAGAATTACTCACCGCCATTACCAAGCCATTCCAGCTTTCAGGCAAAGAACACAAAATCAAGAGAGCCCTAATTTCTTCATCAAAATTGATACCCACAGAAGATAATTGACTAGTAATAGTATTAAGCTCATTTAAATGATCTGCAATAGATCCACCTTCTGCCATTTTCATATTAAATAAACGCTTCATGAGAAATACCTTATTTGAAGCGGAGGGCTTTTCATACAGTGTCGCTAGGGTTTTCATCAAATCTTCTGTCATCTTTTCTTTTGTAATATTAAATGCCACCGATGGTGCTAAGCATAACCAAATGCTTTCGAGTGCCTTTCTGTCCAAAAGATCTCATTCAACCTCTGACATAGTTCCCTGATTCTTGGCTTTTCCTTCCAACGGCTTCCATAAATCCTTCTGATATAAATAGTCTTCCATTTGCATCTTCCATAACTGGAAGTTCTACCCATTAAACCTGTCAACCCTCAACTTACCCTCATCTGCCATCGCTCCCACTCAACTGTGAGACTCCCACTTAACCGTGAGACTTTCCTACAGAGGATAACTGAAAGACAACCTTGCTCTAATACCACTTGTTAGGATAAATCACGGACAGAAATAAAAACTACATGCAAATATAACCAATAACAGAAAATAATAGAACACACAGAGATGAACACAAGGCACCAAGATTTAACGTGGTTCACCCAATCCGTAGGCTACGTCCACCAAACAACAAGTCTGATCTTATTACAATCCAGTGATTACAACCTGATTACAATCCATAATCCCTTACAACTCAATACCGCCGCAAGAACCAATTTTGTATCACAACATATGAAAAAATACTCAACCCTAAGCCCTTGTATACAAGTATTAAACCGCTTTAGGGTTATAACAGTACTTTCCTGATTAGTCACCACAATCTAAGAACAAAGATTCAATGGGATTCTGCAATGAAAAAAGAAATGGACTCTTTGCTGAAAAATAAGACATGGGATTTATGAAAGTGGCCTATAGGTAAAAAGGCTTTATAGAATAAGTGGGTTTACAGGTTGAAAGTAGAGGATGGAGGTAAGAAAAGATTTAAAGTCAGGTTAGTTGTAAAAGGATTTGCACCAAAAAAAAAGGCATCGATTTTGATGAGATATTCTCTCCTATTATTAAAATGACTTCTATTCACACTATTTTAAGTATTGTGGCTACTAAAGATTTTCATTTTGAGTAGCTTGATGTTAAAACAAACTTCCTTCATGGTGATTTGGATGAAGAGATATATATGGCTCAGCCATAGGGATTTGAGGTCAAAGGTAAGGAGAACTTAGTGTGCAGATTGAAGAAAAGTTTATATGGCTTGAAGCAAGCACCTCGGAAATGGTATCTAAAATTTGATAATTTTATGTATGAGCATGGATATAGCATGTTTCATTTAGATTATTATTTTTATTTTAATATTTTGGATGATTACAAGTACATTATTTTATGTTTATATGTTGATGATATGCTTGTATCTAGGTCTAACATGGATCATATTAAGGGGCTGAAATTCCAATTAGCACATGCATTTTTTATGAAGGATTTGGGGTAGTAAAACAAATCCTTGGTATGAAGGTTTGTAGAGATAGGAAGAATGAGAAATTAACATTATCTCAGGCTAATTATATTGAGAAGGTGTTGCAACATTTCTCTATGGAGAATGCTAAAGTTGTCAACACTCCTTTACTTGCTCATTTGAAGTTGACAAAGGAGATGTGTCTCAAAACATAAGAAGAGGAGGAAAAGATGTCTAACGTACCTTATGCTTTAGTTGTGGGAAGCTTGATGCATGCTATGGTATGTATTAGGCCAGATATTCCACATGCAATGGGAGTTGTTAGTAGGTATATGAGTCATCTAGAGCTTGAGCATTGGAATACAACTAAATGGATTCTCAGATATTTGAGAGGAACATCCAATATGTGTTTACACTTTGAGGGCTCTACTATTGATTTACAAGGATATGTTGACTTAGATTTGGTAGGGGATATTGATACTAGGTGGAGTACTATAGATTATGTATTTACTATTGGTGGGGTAGCCGTGAGCTAGGTTTCTAGGTTATAGAAGGTTAATGCTTTATCTACTATAGAGGAAAAGTTTTTTTCTTCTATAGAGTAAGCTAAGGAGATGAGATGGCTTTAGTTCTTCTTGGAAGAATTGGGAGACCCTCAAAAGGACAATTATTTGTTTATAGATAGTCAAAGTGTCATTCATCTTGCAAAGAATTTAGCTCTACATTCAAAGACAAAACACATACAGTTATGAAACCATTTCATTTATTCAATTTTGGATGATGGATAGTTAAAGCTAGAGAAGATAGATACAAATGATAATCCAATAGATATGTTTACAAAGGTTGTGACAAGAGAGAAGTTGAATTCCTCTTTGGCTTTGGTTGATCTTCTAGACTAAACATAATAAAAGAACAATAGAGTCTAGGGTGGTTTGATATTTCACTCAGACCTACAAGTTTAGTAGTGCTATGATCAGTCTCCAAGTGGGAGGTTATTATTGTGGAGTCTGATTAGCCTCCAAGTGATAGATTGTTGTGATGTGGAGCATAATCAGACTCAGATTTTTATTTGGTGGAATTTCCCTCCAGATTATTTCTATAGGGGTTTGGGGGCAGTGCCCCCAAGATGGGGTTAAGGGGTAGTGCCCCTATAGGGTCCTGGGGTAGTACCCTAGGTGCACTACCTATCATAGTACAGGGTGGGGTTGAGAGAAATGCCCCTATGGGGGTTTTTGGGTCAGTGCCCCCGAAGCCAAAAATGCCCTTATATTGTAAAATTTGTTGGCTACTATTTTTTCTATTACTCTAGCCCTAATTTTGTAAGTGGAAAAAGCTTGTATAAAAAGGCTTGAGGTTAAGGATTTCATTATGAATGGTGATATTGTAGCTTCTTGCGGTGCAATTGAGCTATAAGGGATTACAAATTGTAATCAAGTTGAAATCACTAGATAATAATAATAATATTGGACTTGTTGTTGGTGGACATAGCCCAATGATTGGGTGAACAATGTTAAATCTTGGTCTCTTGTGTTCTCTTTTATGCGATCTGCTATTTTTGGGTATTGGTTACATTTGCATGTAACTATTATTTCTATCTAAGGTCAATCCTAACACATGGCAACCTCGATCTTCAATTTTGAGCCTTCCTTTAAATGTACTTGTGCTTTTGGCCAAATCAACATATTTGGAGGAATCAAGTGGATTTGTTTCATTATTCATTAAGACTTGGTATGTAGTAGTTCCTCTAAGACTGGCATAGAATTGGAATTGGTTTGGATCATCATGGATGATAACCTCTACATTGTTATAGGAAAATTTTAAGCATTAGTGCTATGTAGAAGGCACCATTTTCAAAGTATGAATCCAAGGGCATCTTAGTATCATGTTGCAATTTATTACAATATCTAGGACCTAGAAAAATGTATCCTCGGTAGCCAAACCAAATCTTATGGGTAATATGATAATGCTTTTGGAGAATTTTTCACCATCATCATAGGCCTTTATTGTGATTCTATGAGAGGGATCCATATCTTCTCCAGAGTAACCTAGATCCTTGACAACTTTAAGGGTACAAATGTTTAGTCCCATTCCTCCATCTATCAAGACATGTCTAATCTTGGAATTATGGATAAATACTTTGAGATGAAAGGGGGCATTATGCTTGGGTTTGTCTTTAGGAATATCTTAAGGTGAAAAGGTGATATGTTTTGATGCGAATAGGTTCCCAACCATGACCTGGAGCTAGGCAACATCAATGTTGTATGGTACTATGAACTTTTTTAAAGCTTTGTCAAAGATCTTTTGATGTTGGGGTAATGCACACAGCAAATCCAAGATGGATATTTGCATTGGGGTTTTTCTAAGCTGGTCTACAATGTCATAATTTGAAGAAGTAGGATCAGTAAGTCTACCAAGGGTCGTAGGTCTAGCAAAGGGGGTAGGTCTAATTGGGGTTGTAAGTCTAGCTAGGGCTCCAAGTAAGGTAATCTAAGTGTGGTGTGTAGTGATAGTGTAATGAGGGTCTTAAGCTTTTAAGGTGAATGTAGATATGTGATAGTCAGACTCATTGAAACAATTGATGGTGTAGTAATATGCAGTGTGTGTGTAATTTACATTGGTCTGTGTTGAGTTTGAACTAGAGGTTTTCCCCCTTTATCATGATTAACCAAAGGATCTTTAAAAATAGTATGATTAGAATTGGATGCTAGAAGTGACGAATCAATAGTAATTGCACTATCATCAATAAGGTCTTGGATTTCATGTTTAAGTTTGAAAAATGAAGTGGTCTTGTGTCCTTTGGTATGGTGGTAATTATAGAATTGTTGTCATCCCACCAAGAGGGTTTTTTTGATGGTTCATCTTTGACCAAAGGCAACTACAAGAAGTTATTTCTCAACAATTTTTGAAGTGCAATCTTGAGTGGTATCCCAAGAGGTGTAAATTTTCTATATTTATTTTTGGGGTGTCTTTGTGGTCTATCTTGTGTCAAGGCCTCAATTTTCTATTATTGAGGTGGTGTTTTGTTAGTATTTTGTGTGTTTGGAGGTTTTGTACCTTTAAGAGTCATTGGAGGTTGTGTCGTGCTAATCATTCATGCATCCACAATACCATCATTGGTTACATTCTTGTTTTTGGAGAAAATTTTTACCTTGTCATTAGATGAACTTGTATTGGTGTTATCCTTATTTGTTTTGAGGGTGCCCTTACAGATGAGGGCATCTTCAATGCTAGCTCCCTTTTTCATTAACTTAGAAATGGTGCTTGGAATTTTGATCTTGGGTATGTCCATTAAATTAGGGGCTAGGTTTTCAATGCACAAATTAACTTTTTCTTTAGAATATTCAATGAGCATTGACTGACAAGGTTTCTCCAATGTAATAGGAATGCTATGAATGATTCTCCTATATTTTGTCTTGTTGAGCATAGATTAGACAATATCACCTCATTTTTTATGTTGAAGATGAAGTGGGATATTAATTTGTCTGCTAGTTCTAACCAAGATTTAATATTACCGGGTAGTTTGGAGTACTATTCAAGTGCGGGCCCACAGAGAGAATGATAGAATAGTCTCATGAGATATGTGGGCTCATCACTGAGTTTGGTACAAGAGGCACAAAATTCCCTAATTTGGTCAATTGGGTTGCCTTTTCCTCAATATTTTTCAAATCTTTGTGCCTCAAAATGTTTTGGGAATGGAGGCATATATAATCTTTTGTCAAAGGGATTAGGATGTAAATCCCTTTCTGTGTATAGGACTTGTTTCTTCTAGACTCCCAATGTCTCAACTTGTCTGGCTAATTGTTTGAATTGTTGCAATAAATCCTTTTTAGGATTTTGAGTGTTAAGCCTTTCTTTGAGTCTTTTATGTCTATGAGTAGCTCATTTTCTATGGTGATAACTATGTCTACTTGGTTCTAACGTTTCTATATCTGAAGACTCAAGTGATGTGTTTCTAGGAAGAGGAGGTACATTGGTACCTCAAAGATAGAAAAGTCCTTATTGTGGTACTTGTTGTGGTATTGATTTCTATTATTATACCATGGGTTGTTGCTGCATCACTTGTTGTTGTTGTTGTTATGCTATTTGTTGTGGTTTTTATTGAGATACCTTTGTTGGTTGAACATGAGGCCATGGATGTAACTATTTTTGTGGAGGTATCTATTGATTTTATTGTGGCATATTTTGTTGTTACAACAATTTTTGTTGATAGGCAATTATTTTCTCTAGGCATCTTTCATATTCCAACTTTTATTTTAGTTGTTCTTGTTGTTTAGTAATTATGTCTTGTTGTTGTTGAAATTATTGTTGGTACATTGCATGTAATTCAAGTGGATTTAGACTTGGTTGTGTGTTAGGGACATTAGGTCCTTACACCACTTGAGGTTGTTGTTGTTGTGAATGTTGATATGTCATATGCATATTAAGTAGATTTTGACTTGGTTGTGCATTAGAAATGTGGGGTCCTTGCCCCACTTGATGCTGGTGTTGTTTTCAAAGTTGATTATGTCCTTTAGAGGTTAACATCATGTTAAGGTCTTTGTTTTGATACTTTTGGGTGTTTGATGTTTCACCTTGAGACATCATATTGATATGGAAATGGGCCACATTCCTTTTGGGAATGGGTGAAATGTTTATAAGACTCTTCCTTTGTGTGTCAATAGGGTTTTTTGTAATAAGTGCTAATGTTTAACATGATGTTCTCATAGGGGGTTCCATTGTATTTGATGTCATAATGGCTAGTAGATTTAGGAGCAAAGGGTGCACTTTGTTGATTTTCCTCCAGAGGAGGTATGTTTGGCATCCTTATGGTGCAAGTCCCCTTAGGCACTTCTTGTAGTTGCATTATTTGATTGAGGTCAATTCTCAACATCCTCTTAGGGTACTTTGGAAGAGTCTTATTGACATTTATTGATGGAGGTTCATTGGTAAAGGGGTTGATACTAATGTGTTTGAAAGTACTTTGGAGAATCTCAATGGTTGATTCTTGATGAGATCTTATTGGTTTTATCTTTGTGTTTGAAAACTCCAAGGTTGTTTCCCATTGTCCAAGTATAAATTAATCATATGTTGTATGTTTTTAAATGTTGGATTGTCTTGATATTTAGACTTGGGTCCTTCCAAATTTGGATTAAATTTGACAATCTCTTGAGCCACCAAGAGTTTAATTTTTTTTAGAAAATTCCTATCTTGGCAAGCCCTAGCCATTTCTTTGTTAGTGATGCCATAGTCTGTGTGAGAATCATCACTTAGGTATTAAGTACCTATATTCTGTGTGAGAATCATCACTTAGGTATTAAGTACCTTGTTGAATGTTTGAAGGGTTGAAGGTACTTGTGCTAGGTTTTTTGAATTCAAATGAGTGGGTTTCTTCATCCTCTAGTGTTGTAGGTACACTTCCACATCTGGGTGATATAGGTATGAATATGGATTCAAAATTAGGGCTCCATTGAATCGTTCCATTCTTACAGGAAGTGTTTTGAGGGAACTTCATTTTAGATGTGTTGTTGAGGGTTGGTTGTATCATTTCTTGATGTTTGGGTTTCGGTGGACACATGCTTGATGGGTCCACGAAAAAAGGTTGTGGGGCTTTAGTTTGATTTGTATCAAGTGTTAATGAGGTTTTTTAGTCTTCTTCTATCTTGTATGAGATTTAGGTTGTGTTTGTACTTTAGAAAATAAGGGTTGATATAACTCTTTTGGTCTATGAATTCCTTGTGTCCTTGTAAGTGTTGGCATGATACCTAAAGACATAGATGCAATGGGGAAATGTCAAAATTGACTCTCTGCTTCTCAAGTGTGCACCTAAACTACCAAATGTGCTCTGATAGTACCAAGTGCACCCTAGGAGTGTGCACTTGGTATGTATAATGGTGCAATTGGTAAAAATGGTGTTTGGGTTACAAATATGCAAGAATGGATGACTTAAATGTTTTTAGGTGTTTTCTAGTGTTTAGGGATGTAGTGCAAGCTATAAGAATGCAGTTTAGGGTTGTAGATCCTAAGATAAACTTCCTACTTACCAAGTGTGCTCTAAAACTACCAACTATGCACTAAAACTACCAACTATGCACTTGAGGTGCCCAGTTATTAAAACAGCGGTGCAGTTGGTAAATTAGGTCAAATTTTGATAATTTGGAAATGGTATGTAAGATATAGATTTTTTTGTGGATTTGTAAGGGGCTAGGCATGTTATGCAACCTAAGGAAGTGTAAAATGACCTAAGGATATGATATGCAAGATGTAAATGACCTAAGGGAATAATGTACAAATGTAAATGTGAATGACATTTTGGATTTTGACTAAGGGGGATGAAGATGATTCTAAGGTATGCAAAATGTAGATTAGTGTTGGACTTTGGATGATGTTAAAGGTTGATGTATGTGAATGTGGATAATGCAAAGGCAGGTATGTTAAGGTTGATAATGACATTAATGATATGCAAGATAGGGATGTGGGATCAAATAAGATTTTGGGTTTGATAAGTGGTTTGGACAAGGTGATTCTTGGTCAAGTTGATCAGATTTTGATATTGGAAAAGAAGCTATGGCTTTGGATAATGAAAGATGAGGTGATTATAGAACTAGGGTTAATCAAAATGATGTTTAGGGAGACTCAACATATGATAATGCCATGACAAGGATGTATGCAAGGTTTTGAACTTAGGATAAATCTTTGGAAAGTATTAATCTAAGATTTTAACCCTGTGAATATGGACTTTGGATCTTGAACAAAAGAGATAAAAATGGAAAAGATCAAGTTCATAAAAATCACAAGTTTAAATCCATCAAGACATATATATATTGATTAAAAAAAAATATTAAAAAAAAGACAAAAAGACCATGGTCAAGATCCATCATCCATCAACATTAGGAGATACTCTAGGACTCATACTTTATTCTAATTTTTTACAAAGTTAAAAGGGGTTTTGGGTTCAAAATGAGGTTTAGGGGGAATCAAAATGAGATTTATGTGGATTGGATATACAAGATTCAAGTTTCCTAGGATGAAAAATGACGTTTAGGGTGCAAAATGATGTTCTAGTTTATGTTCATAATGAGGACCTATATAGGCTTCTAGAGGTAGTTCAATGATCTCAAAATGCAGTTTGGAAGTCCAAAATGATTATTCTAGCTACCAAGTGTGCTATGATAGAACCAAGTGCACTTTGATAGTACCAATTGTGCTTAAGGTGTAGTTGGGGCCAATTTTGGTGCAGTTGGTAGTTTCATAGCATAGTTGGGAAGTTAGGTTAAAAGTTTGATGATCCTACACTAGGTGATTATTAGACTATTATCCCAAAGATATAGTTGGTTGGGGATGATGTTATGATCAAATTGGAGATTTAAAATTAGTATTATGACTTGATTAATGAAGCATAAGGTGTGAAAACTAGGTTTAGGATATGCATAATGAAGTTTAGGACATGATCAGTGTGGGGACCTATCCAGGCACTTGGTGGAAATCATATAGTCCCAAAATAATATTTAGAAGTCCAAATCGGTTGGTTTGGAAACCAAGTGTGCTTAGAGAAATCCAAATATGCTCATGGTGCAATTGGGGCTAGTTAGAGTGCAATTGGTAGTTTCAGAGTGTAGTTGGTAATGTGGTTTGAAACTAGAGTCATTTTGGACTTGGTAGCTTCTAGATTGTTGTTCTAGAGAGCTAGATGATAGGGGATAGTGTTATGATCAGAATGAGGAAGAAAAATGAAGGTTAGGACATGAGGAATAATGAATAATATGTGCAAAATGAGAGATAGGGCATGCAAGAATTCAAGTTGGGGGATGTAAGATGAAGATTGAGGACTGAAATGTAAAGGCTAGGAATGCAAAATGAAGCCTAAAGGATGCAATATGAAAGATAAGGAATGAAAAATGAGGGCTAAATGATGAAAAATGAGGCCTATAGAATGCAAGTATGAAGCTCAAATAATGATAAATGAAATGGAATTCTATTCAAGGATGAAGCCTAAATCATACCAAGGACTCCTAAGGTTACAAGTTTCCATGTTTTCAAAGTCTCAAGTGTTTAACAAAAGTTTGTAATGTGTAGACAAGAGTTACAACATTTTGACAGTGTTTGATAGTATCCAAGGTTAAAGGTGTGTTTGGGTGTGATTTTTTAGATTTGGTATTATCTTGATTAATGTTATTCATACACACACACACACACAAGACACAATAAACAAGAATAGTTATTTTTAAACTTAAAAGACACATCACAACCTAGGTTTTAAACTGTATCCACTGAATTCCCACTTGAACCACAGTTCAGCCTCACTTATCTAGAGTGGACAACCTAGAATCTTGGTACCATAGCCTACCCTTTACAACACACTCACTTCGCGGGGCTACCAAGATCCACTTCCCAAGGGTCATCACTTCCCAAGGGACGATTGTCTCTACTAAGGAATGTGAGAATGGGAGATGTCTTCATGGGAATGGGTTACCCCCTAAGAAAGTCAATAGAAAGGATTTTGGCTACTAAGAAAATGTGTTTATTTTAGGCACTTTTTTTGGCAAGTGAATGATAAACTTCCTTAGAAGTTCTCCTAGCCCCAAGAACTGGGGTTTGATACACCACAAGGGTATTGGAGGAGAGCTATTACATAGAAATACCACCAACACAACATTAGCCATATTGAGTTTTTTATAGTGGCCAGAGTGTAGACTTGGCTTTGGCTCGTTACCACTTTGAGGTTGACCCATGGGACTCACCAAGTGGTGAGTTTTGGTTCCAAGGCAGGCCTCTCTAAAGAAGTTGCATAGATTTCTCTTGCACCCAAGATCCATGAATGGTGAGGGGAGAGTATACATCCATGAAACTAATATGGTTCTAAATAATTCATAGACACAAAACATAAGAGAAAAATCATTTTAGAGCACCAAAATAAGCGTTATCTAGTCCAAGAAAGCCACACACAAAGTGTGAACAAGCACATAGGTCTTCCTCAATGTCCTACAAAAAAAATTTAGTAGTTTTCAATAGATATTTCTTCTCCCAATGATCACCACATGCTACATATAAATCATCAATAACACAAAAACATCTATACTAGGTCCTAGAATGGAATTAAAACCCTAAATGTAGATTCTGATTGAAATGTGACCTTTTTGTGAACAAATTGTGCCCTGATAGTGTAGACTGTACCTCAAAAGGCTAAAAACATTCAGGAGGCTCCCAAGTGTGCTCAAATAGTGCTAATTATGCCCATGGTGTAGTTGGGGCTAGTTAGAGGATAGTCGGTAGTTTCATAGTTTAGTTGGGAGACTGGATGCAAACTAGGGGGAAATGAAGCCAAAATGATACATAGAACATGCAAAATTGTAAGCTACCCTACCAACTATACTATGATAGTGTAGAGTGTACCCCTAGTGCACTTGGGGCCTAAAAGAGTTGGTCAAGTGTGAACAAAAGACAAAGGTTATACTGACTCCTAGGCCCCTAAAATAGCCCCATAAAGGCCCCAAGTGCACCCCAACACAACAGAGTGCACATCTGAGACATCAAGCTATAGAAATGCATAAAGGAAATTCAAAAACATGTTACTAGGCCTCCTAATTAGACTAGGTGTGATAAGAAAGAGAAAACAAATTTGCACTCCTTTGAACGAGCTCCTTCCTTGCACCTACAAGCATAAACCAAAGAAACCCAAGTTAGTAATCATGATCTTCACATTGGGTTCACCAATTGTAGGACTAGAAAATGGGTTAGAACCTAGAATACTATGAGAAACCACAAAACTCAATCAAAATACACTAACCCTTCTAATCTACCATGAAAACCAATTGAAATAAAGAAAGCAAACATAATCAAAACTCTCTTCAATTGTAGTTCCCATGGAATTTCTTCTCCATTTGATGTAGCTCCAATTGCTTGTAGTGCCTATACAATTGAAATTAAATGATTATGATATGATAATGCTATTAGGAATACTAGAAGTGTGGTTTGGGTGTGATGTGAGAATAGGGACTCTAAGGATTCTAAGGATTCTTAAGGATTGAAAATGAGAGCAAGATGGCTCAATTTATAGCCAAAGTGAAAGAGGAGAGAATTGAATGAGAGGATGGACACTTGTCACTTTGAATATGCAACTTGGCATGATGTTCCTTAGAATATCTATGACAAGTATGACACAATATTCCAAATGTAGGATTTTATGGCACATGAAAGTCAACATGGCTAAAAGTGGAGGAGAATCTATGACATGCATATGACACCTCAAAGCCACATGTAAGCAAGAATCTATGATGATGGAGGCTTATTATAGACATGTGTAAGAAATAAAATATATCAAATATGAAATATTTTAGCCAAGTATAGGGATAATATCTATGACACATCATGTCCACATGTCAAGAATAGGTGAATATTTGAATTAAAAATTTATATTCCCACATAAATGAAAATTAATAAAATAGAAATTAGAAGTGGAAAATAGGACTTAGGAAATTGAGAATTCTCATAGTTTGCAAAGATGAATTAATTAGTTAGTAAATATCAATCAATTGATAATGTTGGTTGGTAGGAATAATAATTAGTGATGTGGAATAAAAATGATCAAATGACATAGGATTAGATTATGGGTTATTTAATCCTATAGAATAAATTAGTAAATGATTGGCCAATTTTATGAAAATAAATGTGATAATATCCTTTGATGAAATGCAATGATTATAAAGATTCACTAAGACAATGGTGGGTAGATCAAATCCGTGATCAAATTGAATGACTGATTAGGATTGATAACATGCCAAGGACACATGACATGGATTTAGAACATGTGATATTTAACAAACATCATATATACCACAGGATTGAAATTGATTAGTAAGATTGATCCTAATAACATCGACGAACATTGTCAATGTTATTAAGTTGATTGGATAATTCCACGATTTGACACTGAGGGACTTGACAATGTCAATGATCAAATCATAAGAATGACAGTTTTGACCTAGCCTTGAGGGACATGATAATGCTAAGATCAGATTTGATAGGTTTGCTAAGATTTGATAGGTTGCCAAGGCACTAAGGGACATGAAAATGCCTAGGGTTTTATAGATGATTATTGATTTGAGATATTTGACACATTTTTGGTTGATTTGGGATAATTCTAGGTTGATTTGGGATGATTTTGGGTTGATTTGGGATGATTCTAGGTTGATTTGGGATGATTATGGGAAGTTTAGATTAATCAGGAATTGATTCCAAAACAATTTGCAATTGATTTGAAAGGTGATACAAATGATGAAGGATATTGTTGAAATATTCTCGAATAATAATCAAGTTGGCCAAAAGATTGGAATTAGTGAAATGAGAAAATAGGATGACTTAGCGTGAAAAAGTGATTGAACAGTAGACATGAACCATTTTTGAGCATCTACAAATATATGTTGTAATAAGTTCTTACGAGATTAGATGCATTATGTGATGTATGTGCTATATGTTGTATGTGATGTGACTTAAATGCATTTTTATAAGATGTATGTTTGTGATTCTATACATGAAACATATGTATGGTTGATAATACAACTATGTTACGAGATACAAATGATATGATTTATGCTTACATAATGCATGATGTGATATGTGTGATTCAATGTATGAGATGTATTTGATGAATATTTAGTTCTATATGATTATGCAATGAATGTTGTTGATTTTAATATGATGATGCAATGCATAATTTATGATATATGCACTTTCTTATTACTTATGCAAACATGATTTAAATGCACATGTTGATGTTAATATGCAACTAAAATGAGTTTAATATGAATGTTAATAAAAATTCAAAAAATGAATCTAAAGTTTAATTAATGAACTAAATGCACTCAACAACGGATTGATGAAATTAAAATGAATATCTAGTTACTAAACCTAATACTAATGTAACAAATGCATATAAATATTAATGCAATTTAATGAATGTAGAAGTCATAATGTCATTTTTTATGTATGTAAATGCAATTTAATGGAGGTAGAAATCATAAATTATAGAAAATGAAAAGTGTAGCTAATATATAGATATTGTTAATCATGGATATGCAACCTAACTAAAAGTGAATGCAATGGAATATGATGTTAATAAAATGAATAGCATCTAATGCCACTGAATGAAAGTCAATATGAAAACAGATGAAAATACAATACAAATGAGCTATAGGTGAATTGGATGCATTTAATTAATGGATGCAAACTAAGATGTAACTTAAATGATACTAATGCAAACTAATGTGTACTAATGTAATTAATGATGATAATATAATTTAATGTAACTGACAATGATAATGCACCATAAGATGAATGCAACATAAAATAGATGCAACCTAATACAATTAAAGTGAGAATGTACAACACAGTATATCACTGGTCAACTGTGTACCCTCATTGTGGGATTAGGATGGGATGGAAAAATCACTTGCACAATTTTAATTATGACCTTGTGTCATTGAATTTATTTGACAAATATTTTAAATTTTGAATTTTGTTAAGATTTTTAAGACTTGATTTTGGATGTGATTTGGATTGTTGACTTTTTACAAGACTTGGGTAACTAGTTTTTTTGAATTTTATTTTTGGGATCTTGATAGAATTGTGTGTATGGGCTTTGAAAGGGATATAAAATCCTTTAAAGCTAGAGTGTGGAAGAGTACCATCATGTAGTTGAGAATTTAATTTGATATTGAAATGTTGGAGACTTTCCAAAGTTACCAAGAACATCAAGGAATTTTTATTGATATTACATAGGATTGACTTAACACAAACACACAAGGATTTCCCTAGCATTGTGTATACAAAAATTCCACACTTCTATAAATGATTATTCTTGAGAATACCCATGAAAGATAGCATCTCAAAAAATGGCTTATAGATCTATATTTATGATGTACAAAGGTGCAAATAGAACTATGGTGGCTCTCAAATAACCAAAGCTATGCAACCCTTGCAAGGTGCACCATAGAACAATAGATTCAAAAAGTAGAGGCAATGAGTGCCAATATCCAAGAACCCTCAAATGGGTATGCAAGGGAAATGAAAAGTAAACTAAATGAGATGAAAAATGCAATCTAACAAGTATGAAAGATTACAAAACCCCTATTTACACTAGATGCTTTATGTTATAAGCATGGAGAGAAACTAGAATGTGTAATGCCCCGCCAAGGGATCCAAAAGAATTAACCTAAAATTTTACTAAGTTTTCCAAAGAATTTTTTTTTTAATCATGAAAGATAAACCATTCACATCAAACACATAGTAGCGAAAACAATAACATACAATCAACTATAAGCATACATAACAGGTTACATTCCTTAAGGATCCCAAGATGTCGAGTCACATTTGATCTAACTAGTACTAAGTCTAACAACTACCACATCCACATAAAAGAATAATTAAAAGGTCCATTGTCCATATTATACTTTTTTTTTGAATGCCTCTTGGCAATTAAATTTGGAATACTCAATCATCCACTGTACATGTCACAAGGAATGAAAAGCTTAAAAGATTAAACATATATATGTAAAGATAAAGATACATCATCCTCATCAAATCTATGATATAGGTGCATTAAAATAAATGAAACCATATACCATACATGATACATCCATCCATCATAAAGATATAACATCATCGTAAAAGATATCCATCCATCAATAAACACAACTAATCTAAGTGTGTGGTTCCTCCCAACCATCAATAGCATCATTAGACCATTGTGGGCCCTAGCCATCCCTTCACGCATAACATCCCAAGTTACCAAAGAGATCATCAGTATTATCATAGTAGGAATGTCACTCCTAAAACATACTACATTATATGCAGAAAGAAATCTAACATGCTACAACATATGCATAAGAAATCTAATCATGCAAAGTAAAACATAAGATAAGTAAACAACATCATCTATCATATGCTAATCATCAATATAAGGATACATGTCCATCATCATAATCCAAGAATAGAATGAAGATAGATGCCAACAAGGAATGCATCAACCACGGTGTCTCGAACGGATCTCAAATGGTAAGAGTGAAAAAGCACTACCATGCGACCGCATGGAACCTAAATGGTCCACTCCCATCGTGCTGAGGAGATAATCTCAAGTCCCAAATAGGTTATCAAATCACATAGCACAAATACTCTCTAAGTCCAAGAATCCTAAAAGTTGACTAACTCAAAGGGTCCAATCACAAACTGACATCTAATCCCAGAGGCACAACAAAGACATGTAGGAAACCTACTATTTAAGCACAAAAGTGTCATCGCACAAATCATGCTAGAGTTACCCTGGTAGTCTCTCAATAGACCCTAGCCCCCTAGTGATCCCTATGCAGCCACTAGTATCCTCTCATATTGATGAGGCATACTACATAATGCAAGGTCGCAACCAAGCATTCTCTCTACTCCCATCCTAGTCTGTACTAGCACTCAAGGCATGGGCAAGAACATACAATTATCTTATTAGGTTCATTTAATCTCCATTTAGTGTAAATGTTTTCACTTATTAAATAACTTACAATGAGTTACCCTGGCAGCCACTTAAGTCCCCAACCCCCATTGCAAGCCCCTTCCCAACACTACAAGTAGATAACCTACCCTAGGCTCATGGAATCATAAATCACAAAATCACCTCAGTCCTATACAAGTGACTAGAAAAAAATTACAAAAGAAAATCCACAATAAGAGCATCAAATCTCCATGAGCAACTGAAAAGCATCCATTGATAATCATAACCACAATAGTTCTCTATTGGCAACTGAAGGCATCAATGGTAATCACAATATCCATCGGTTCTCAACAAGCAATCGAAAAGTATCTCAAAGTAAAATTTATTGAAGACTCCAAAATGATCGAGTCAAAACATGACAACATCAAGAATAAATCAACACTTAGGTCCCATCATGGTGACTGAAATGTAGTCCAAGTATAATTGATCGATGACTCAAAAATGGTTAAGTCAAGTGTCTCATACACATAAATCTCAGCTTCACACAAGAAGACTGAAAAAAAACATCAACGAACGATAAATACAAACATATCATATAGCATACATCACATTACCATGGTTGAGTTTAGAAAGATCGAGATCAAATAAAATCAACATGCCATCACATTTGCATAACTCCCAAGCCTCTAGTAGACATCCTAACTGGTCAACACTCTAGGACCACCCAAGCCCAAACACAAATAGCATAAAGAACAAGATAGAACACATGTCTTGATTTGCTTTAGACATCACATGGTGACTCTAAGTATAAGGTTTTAGTTTTGGATTCAGGTATATCTCAAGTATATAAGATTTATCATTTAACCTACAAGTCAACCCATTTGTTCCCTCGATAGCATTATCCTTCCATTATTTAAAATAATATTCTAAGAATAACTTAAGGGTAAATATTTACTCATTTAACTAATCTTCCTTGACCCTTAATTAAATTATTCGCTTTATTTTGCTAAGATCCATGTTACTAATTGAATAACTCTTCCTTAATGTTACTTCAACTTCTCAACATAATCAAAGGATCATTATTTGTTAAACTATAAGAAAGCCAGCTATCAGTCTTTGAATAAGAAGATTATAACAACAAAAATTAACTAGTCTTACTTTAAATGCCATGCTTTATTAATTGATCTTAATTAATAATGTACAGAGGTACATAATCCATGACTCCTTAACATTTTAATAGTTCTTAATTAGAACTCAATTAAATATCACTAAAACTTAAGTCTCTTAAATTTTAATCGTTATAATAACTAAATCATCACTGACAACCATTAAACTATCTAAGGTCATTATTCAAGTCATGAAAGTAAGACTTATCTACCTCGATGCAAATACTCACAACCTCGCTAAAAGAATGATATCAATTAAAAATTTGTTGCATAACTTAATTATCAATTAATTACATTACTATATTATTAGCTCAATGAATATTATCAAGTGAGAAGACTCTTTTCTAAAATCGACTAAGGTAAGCGTTTGAATAACTTAAATCTTTTAAAATTATAATTTGATAATTTCTCAATGATCTAATTCTGACTTTATTACAACACATTATGAGTTCATTTCCATTAGACACTCCCCATTAAATTTGATCTCCACTTATTCATTGATTTCCAATAAGTCAATGTGTAATTCTACGGAATCCCATTATCATCGATAACAATAATTGAATAACTTAAAACTTCAATCTATAATACACTTTAATAATTAGCCTTAATTAAACTAAATTTAATTAAGTTAATTATTTAATTCTAAATATAAAACTATAATATTATTATATAATTATTATAAATAATATTATTATCAAAACTAGTAATAATGAGCAATAAACAATATTGTTTATAACCTTTTTAATAATATATACCCATAATTATAAAAACTTTTAACAAAACTATTATTAAAACTTAATCAAATTTTAAACATATTAAAGGAGGGGCATTTAAAACTTAAGCGATTTAAAAATCATTGAGTGGCTAATCATAAAGGCCATGTGGTCCTACCCTCTGTCGTAGGGCCTGCAACGGTAGTTGTAGTACCTGTGACAGTGGTACAGGTGACCGTCGGCAGGTGGATAATAAAGTGGCGATGGGGTGGGGTAAATCCCCCCCTCCCAAACATATATAAACATATCTTATACATTTTTAAATGATGTACTCCATATTAAGGCCGTACGACCATGCAATATTGCAGCACTGGTACACTGCAAAGCGCAGGTACCATGCACACGAAATTGCCACGAGAACAGGGGTTGGAAAATTCTCCCTAAAAAATGTTTCCATCTAAAAGTATATGTATGGTTTTAGACCAAACATATTTCTATTGAATTTAATTTTAAAACACAATTTTGATATAGCAAATCCATGGTTACATATATTTATATATATACATATTTCGATAGGATTTTGTTTAATAACACAATCCCTCAACATTAAATGATTCGTACTTATGTATATATATAATCTTTTGTAATGTGATCTAAAAGAAGATTACATTCAACCATTATCTCATTCCATTCAAATTCTAACACTTGGCCAATTATATCTTCAATTCTAATTAATTCGAACCCAAACCCGATTCAACATCTAAATTCCTTTCATGAATGGAAGCTAGGGTTTTCTAATTGAGTTCCCTATTGATTACGTAGATAGAATTAGCATGCACATTTAAATTCCAATTACAAGATTGAAGATTCAATCACATAGAATATTCAAACACACATAATAGAAATGATGAAGATAGGAAGAGAAAGCATGCAAATGGAATATGTGAAAATCATGAGTGCACCTAGACACTAATGCTAATTTGCAATGCCTCAGAAGTCCATAGAAAAATCCCTTCCTTCTCCAACATTCACCATTCCTCCAAGAATCAAACCAACCGAAACCTCTAAGTGACTAGAAGTGCTTGTAGAAGCATATGAGCATGTAGAAGCATATGAGCTTCTCGAACGCACGTAAGCTTCTCCAAACACACTAGGAGAGCCTCTATATAAAGGCCTCTAAGATGCATCTAGAATGTGTCTAGAAAGTACTAAGAGATAAGCATGACAACTAAGCACGTAACTTCCACGACAAGAAGATAGACATGATGAAGTCTGTAGAATGTTGTAGACAACATGTGCTCAAATAATATGCTAACTCCTAAGTGTAGACAACACATACATAATTAGAGTGCAAACTCTTGTGTTGTCTACATGACAACTTACAAGAGTTCGCATACTCCTATGTGAATAAATATTAAAATAATACACCTTAATTTTAATAATCACTTTACTCTTTTTAATTTAATTTATTAATTTTAAATCTCATGCACTCACTTTATTAAATCCACTTGTTTTATCTTAATATATTTTAATCACATGCATGCATCATGTGATCTAGAATCTTTTAATAATTTTAATATCTTTTCCACTAATAAATTTATTTTTGAAACTTAATTGATAAAATATTTATTAACTTAAATAATAATTTATTTTAAAATGAACTCTAAATATATTATTATTAAATTAAATAAATATTATCATGTTCCAAATTTAAACTTATAACTTTAATCTTCAAATTTAATTCTTTTTATTTAATTAATTTTTCAATTAATTAAATAAAATTAAATATTAAAATATCATATTAATTTTCCATTAAATTAAACCATTAATTAAATCTTTTAATTAGACTTAATTAATAGAAAATACACTAAAGACTCATAAAGTAAAATACAAAAACCCATCACAACAAAAGACATACAAAATCAAACTAAGGGGTTAATATCACGAATTACATCATTTGACATATTTGAAGGGTACTCAACTCAGATACTTGTCCTAATTTTCAACTAGAACAAATGGCTTAAAGGGTTGGGATTTGGACTTGAGAATTTATCTCCCCTCTCTTACCATTGAGATAATGCGATAGGGTATGCTCATCTTAGCAATTCAGGGAAGTCGATACCTGGTACCTGTAACTTGCATAAAACCCACACATGTACAAGCATAATATATACTAAGCTAAACAGGCAATGGCAAGAAATAGTTCATCGTGTAGATCCCGACTAGTAGGTGACTACGACTCCCTTAACCACATCAAAAATGCCATATAGAAAGAAAACAAATGCGCACACCATACACATGCAAGTATGGGGTAAGTATCCATAAGAAAACACACATAGAATAAACCATCTATCTAACCATCATTAATAACTGAAATCACTTGAATAATCATCATGCATACATGAACTATAAAGTACCAAGTAATCTCATCATATAATAAACTGAATCTGAGACAATATCTGATAATCTCAAAATAATGTTACTAATAATCATCAACATAAAACTAGCCCTAAAAGAGTTCGACAATGATAACAAAAATGTGACCTAGGAGCAGACACTATAAAATGAATAAGAAGAATGAATAATGAAGAATAGAAGATAGAAGAAGAGGAGCTCCACAAGTATGAGATCTTCAATCCTGCAGCATAATGTTAGTAAACAAGTGGAGTTTTGAAGTGAGGAGAGAGCTCTCCTTTTTAAAGAGAAATGGGCAATACAGATCATGAGGCAAGGTGCATGTGATCAAGGGTGGAGTTTGAAAGTGGAAGTGATCCATGTGCACAAGAATTTCCACCAATAATGATGAAGAGTTGACTTTTGTCCCCCATGTGGGACAAAAATGTCTTTTCTTTTATTTTTAAATAAGGGAAATGCTTTTGTGTGTGCAACTTAGGATAAGAGATGAGTAGGGAATTTTATTTAATTAAAAGGGGGACATGTTCTTTTAATATAATATAAACTTAGGATAAAGTGGTCAAACTATAGGGTAAAATCAAATAAATGAATTTTCGGAGATTTGATCAAGGATAAGCATTAGATAAATTATTCAAAAATGCTATAAATAGGGCTAATAGTCTAGATGACCATTTTTGGGTGATTAAATTTTCCCCTCTTTGACTAATGTGTGATCAGTCTAGAAACACATTTCATAAAATAATGAAGAAGCCAGGATGATAGAGAGATCTGACTGAAAAATGAAGCATAAAGAGATAGCACATCCTAAATGCATAGTCTATTTAGAAGCAATATTGAACATTTGGAGAGAGAGAGAGAGAGAGAGAAGAGACAATATTAGTATCTAAGATGAGCACTAACATGTCGAGAAAAGAAAGTAGATAGATCATGAAAAAATAGATAGTTGTAGCAGAAAGCAATTTGCAATAATGATATTTATTATATCCCACCCCCTCAAGATTGAAATCAAAATGAAATAGAGGAGATGCAAAAATAAGCTAGATTTGATCAAATAAGCAAAAAGAAAAGTTCATGATGATAGATAAGATTTTAATACCAAAGATTGATCACCAAGAAATGAAGACACTTCTCAATTTGACTAAGTTTGACAAAGAAAGATAAAGCATAAGAATTAGGTCAAAGAAAGAAGAAAGATGAAATGAGATGAAATAGAAATGAAAGAAAAGAGTGGAAGAGAGTAGAAATGATGAAGAAATGGAGAAATAATGATTTCCCCAACAAGATTCAAAGATTAAGCCTTAATAGGTTAGCCAACTATGTAGAAGAAGGAAGAAATTTTGATTAGGTGTAAGATGAACCTGAATATGGATTTTGATCTTGAAAGTGGATCTAGGATGTTGAGATTAGAAAAGATAGGTCAAAAGCATAGATGAGATGGTAAGATAGAAAAGAAGCAAGAAATAGGAAAGAAGAGATAAGATAAGATCTAGAAGAAGTAAGAGAAGGATGAACCCAGTTAGCTAACACATCCATGAAAGATAAAGAAGACAGCTCTCCCAACATGCAAAATGCAAAGCTAAGATAGAATAAACCCTAGAATGAAAGCTAGTATGAAAAGGTGTAGTTGCAATGAATACATAAGTAAGTCTTAGTTTTTATCAACAAGCCTTATTAGGGACATCAGAAGATCATACAATCATCACTAGTATAACTATGAGGATATAAATATGATCTATATCAAATTGAAATGTGGGAACCCAACCTATAGATCAAAGACATATAGGTCAAGATGACTAGTGAATTTAGATTCCCTAAGTTTAGTATAGAAAGATTACACCTGTATCAAGGCATAAGTGCCAAGATAACCCTCAAGTGTGGTGTTGCAAAAATAAAAAAGGATGATACATTATAGGTGTTGACATTAAGGTCAATTTGTGTATTAGTGACTTAACACTTACTCAGTTGGTTACATTTCTAATGAGCTCTATAGTTGCTACCCAGCTTATCATTCATCTAGCAGTGCTAACTAAGTGTTTCAGTGGCTACCAAGATAAGTAGTTAGATTGCAGTTTATGTTGAGCTTCATAGTGTCTACCGAGCATCTGAAACACATTACTGTATTTCCCAAGATTAGTAGAGTCTACCAAGCTATCCAGTAGAAGTGATGAAGATCTTAGTTTTAACTGGGCTCTATAGTGTTAACCAAGTTCTCCAGTGTCTACCAAGCTCACAATGTTAACAAAGAGAATCTATAGTGTCTACCAAGCTCACAATGCTAAGGAAGAGAATCCAATGTTGACCAAGTCATGCAATGTCAACCAAGTGATTCAAGATCTACCGAGTTTCTTAGTGTTCACTGAGTCACACAATACTACCCGAGTTCATGCTACTCAAAGTGATTAGAATGGACCAAGCTTCAACATGAATGAAGTGCTAGAGTATTTTGAGTGTTCACAGTGTTTGTTGAGTGTCAGAACATCACCAAGTTTATCTTCTAAACTCGAGTTACAGTAATGGGCTGACTTTGTGAATTCTGATGAATTTGGTATTGTAGCTAACTCCACTAAGTAATTAATTGGATTGATATATTTGTAATGTATTGTATCATATCCAAGATGAGTAGCGTAATAAGAAAGTAATGAGTAAGAAGAAGATGAGTGTGAGTTAAAGGCTACAAGTAGTATATGGTACAACAAAGACTTATTTATCACAGTCAGGTGATCATTAAAATTCAAGGAATATCATTTAGCAAATCAAAGTTGTAGATCAAAGATCAGCCATTGATTCATTCTAACAGATGCATTAGTCAAATCCTTTAACCAAGTGGACTTCACAATCTTTAGTTAAATCTCCTAATAGAGTGCATACTTCATTGTATGTCTGTAAATCATTTAACAAGGTGGGCCTAACAATTCTTATTGCTCCTAATAGGGAAGATCACCAGAAGTGGTCAATTGTAAGCCTTAACAAGCCAACTTAATACTGCAGTACTAAAGCTTGTAGGTATCATCCTCACCCTAGTTTTACTTTCTAATTGGAAGGATTCTGGGTCACCATATCTTGTGTCAAACTATTATGATTGTTTTATTGCTTTCATTCTTTCGTGCATGCAATTAGATTAGAATAATATATGAAGGATTAATTAGTGAAGTGAGTTAAAGTTTTATTGGTTCCTAATTCACCCCTCCCCTCTCAATAACCTAGCCTACTTTATATTTCCAACAATTGGTATCAGAGATTTTGGTTATCATAGAATAAGTTTAACAACTTGAGATAAGATCAGAGGCAATGGAGGTATATAGGCTAGAAAAGGCTATTAAGAATGAAAAGTTGGATTTGGAATTGGCCATTGGACAACTTAATAAAGAAAAGGAGCAACTCTCTTAATCATTACAAAGAAGGAAAGATCTTGTAGCACAAATGGATGACAATCTCTACATTGAAGAAAGAATTGAAGACTTATGCCCAGAAAGAAATCTAGATGAAGCTGATGTAGCCATCAAAGACCTACTTGAGAAGAATTCTAATCTTCAAAAAGAACTCAAAAAGATGAAAAGAGAGAAAAAAATCCAATCAATCAGAATATATAAAGCCAAGGAACAAAAGGAGAAAGGCAAGGAAGATATAGAAGAAAAGGAAAATGAAATTCAACAACTATCCCTTCAGTAAGGATACTATATTGATCAACTCAATGATGCAAATCAAGAGCTTACCAATCTAAGGATTGAGAATGAAACAATGTAGAATGATCTAAACATGGAAAAGCAAACCAATGAGGGAATGATGAAATCTCAAGAAAGCATGAAATAATTGAATGAGAAAACTCAATATACACACAAAGGAAAAGTTGGATTAGGATATACAAATGAAGGTGAATCATCTCAGCAAGGAGCTCAAAAGAACAAAGGACCTACTTGCAATCATTAAGGTAAGATAGGTCATACATCAAATAAGTGTTGGAGCAATGGTAAAACAAAATTAAATGGAAAGTGTTACAATTATAATAAGAATAGAGCAAGTGAATGCAATGAGAAACCTAAGATTGAAGGAAAGTGTCACAATTGCAACAAACAAGGACACAAATCTTCAAAGTGTAAAACCAAGAAGTGGAACCCAATAGAGCAAATTGTGAAAATAATGTTTGGATGGGATTACAATACATGGTGTAGATGTGACTAATGTGGTGAGTTTGGGCACATTAGAGAATTTTTTTTTAAACATCACATGAGGAAAAGAGACACTACAAAGAGATGTTTTGTTTGTGTAGAACTTGGACATCTTGCCAAGAACTGTATGAATAGAGGTAGAGTTGAAGATGAAAAGAAAGCTAAAGCTAAAAATATCAAAAAAACAAATGAGGCAACAATGGGTACATAAATCTCCAGTGAATGCAAGCCAAAGTCATGAAGTTGTTGACACCCAAGTCAATGAGTTGGGTGACTCAACCATTTCAACTTAGATCTCTATGGAGATCACTAGAACTATGATTCAGAAAAATTCATCTAACATGAGTTCTAGCTAGCAAGTAGAAAGATCCATATCAGAATTCAAGATGCATGAGGATCACTGAGTGATGATGGAAGTTCAAGACCTCACCAAGCAAGGTCGGGTTGCATATATTTTTTAGGATGCAGATGTCGAGTTGGTAGTTCCTACTGAGTCAAGAGACCTTTGGAAGAAAAGGGATAAGAAAAAGAAGCTTAGAGAAGAGAGGAAAAAGATCAATCAAGTCCTTGAGGATATAAAGAGCATATTTGTAGATACTCTAAATATAGAGGTTGATGGGAAATAACCTATTTTGGATCAATTAGTAGAAATTTTTCACAAGCTCAATGAAGAATTGAATGGACAAGAAAAATTGTTGTAGAGAGCTAAGAGAAAAATTGAAAATAAAGTTTTGGAGCAAGTAGCATAGAAGATTGTTATTGATCAAGTAGAATTGTCTACTATTCTTACTACACTAGAAACATCTATAAATAATGTTATTTCTTTATTTTCAAACTGAGTGACACATCCATCTTTACTATGGAAATCAAGGATAAATTATCCAAGATAGATGAGGATATGAAGGAAAGTGCACTTTAGATGTCACTTGATCATAGTTGTAGTTATGCACACTTTACAAAGATTAGATATCTAACAAGTCTCCAAGAAAAATTATTAAGGGAAAAAGCCAGAATTAGGGCCACACTTGCAAAAATTCATGGCATGATTATTCCAAACATGGATGAACTACAAAAGCACATTGCATATGCAAAGACACTCATCCATGAAAACAAATTCTCCATAGCTGACCACATGATGGAACGATCAGAAGAGGTATAGATAGCCTTGCATACAAGGTATAGCAAGAGAATTGGGACAAGACCATGTCAATCATTTTGAAGGTACTCACTGATTTCTTGTCACATTTTGGTATTAACTTGTAAATATTTTGCACCTTTTGCATTTATGTCAAAAAGAGGGAGAAGATATGTTTATAAGGGAATAAGATATTGTATATTATTTATTTTTAAAAAGGATGAAGATTATTTGTATGAGAAGATTATCATACTCTAGATATATGTATAGAAGAGATATATGTATGGGAGAGTAATATGTATAGATAAGAAGAAAATATGTTGACAAAAGTAATTTTGAAAAATCAAAAAAATTAGAGTAATTTACTGAGCTATAGAAGCAATAAGTCAAAATCAAGTTGAAGACAGAATGTTGATAAAGGAAGTTTTTGACTTGTAAGTTTAAGAATTCAAATTTTTGGTATGATAAGTTTTTTTGTCACTAATGCCTAAGGGGGATATTTTTAACACTTGGTTACATTGCTACCAAGCTCTATAGTTACTACTGAGCTTATCATTCATCTAGCAGTGTTAATCAAGTGTTTCAGTTGCTACCAAGCTAAGTAGTTAAATTGTAGTTCATGTCGAACTTCACAATATCTACTGAGCATCTAAGATAGTTTACTATATCACCCAAGCATAGTAGAATCTATCAAGATATCCAATATAAGTAATAAAGATCATAGTGTTAAACAAGTTCTACAATGTCTACCAAGCTTGTAGTATTAATGAAGAGAATCTAGTGTTGACTAAGTCATGCAGTGTCAAGCAAGTGATTCAGTATCTACTGAGTTTCTCAATGTTTACTAAGTCACATAGTGTTGACCAAGTTCATGCTACTCAAAATGATCAGTATGGACTAAGCTTCAACGTCAACTAAGTTCTAGAGTATGCCAAGTGTTGACAGTGTTTGTCAAGTGTCAGAACATCATCGAATTTGTCTCCTGATCCCAAGTTATAGCAATAGGCCTACTTTGTGAATTATGATGGATTTCATATTGAAGTCAACTCTAATAAGTAATTAATTGTATTGATATATGTAATCTATTGTATCAAATCCAAGATGAGTAACATAATAAGAAGGTAATGAGTAAGAAGTAAATGAGTGTGAGTTAAAGGCTACAAGCAGTATATGGTACAACAGAGACTTATCTATCACATTCAAGTGATCATTGCAATTCAAGGAATCTCATTCAAAAAATCAAAGTTGCAAATGATATATCAGCCATTGATTCATTCTAATAGGTGCATTAATCAAATCTTTTAACCAAGTGGACTTAACAATCTTTTGCTAAATCTCCTAATAGAGTGCATACTTCACTGTATGTTTGTAAATCCTTTAACAAGGTGCACCTAATAGTCCTTATTGTTCCTAATAGGGTACATCACTAGAAGTGGTCAATTGTAAGCCTTAACAAACTAACTCTATAATATAGTACTAAAGCTTGTGGGTATCATCCCCACCCCAGTTTTACTTTCTAATTGGAAGGTTTTTGGGTCACCATATCTTGAGTCAAAGTGTTATGAATGTTTTATTAATTTCATTCTTTCATGCATGTAATTAGATCATAATAATATATGAAGGATTGATTGGTGAAGTGAGTTAAAGTTTTATTGGTTCCAGATTCACCTCTCCCCTCTCAGTAACGTAGCTTACCTTATATTTCCAACAATAGGCCCAAAGTGTCAAGTAGGACAAGTGCAAAGGCTCTCAACACCTTAGACTAACAAAGTATACCTACAAGTAGGAAACAAGTAAAATATGCCCCATGCCCCAAGTATTCTAGTCCATGACATCCTCAAAATACTATTAAGGAGGGAACAGTTAGCAAAAAAATCATCATAGAAAGCACAAAAAGAAGATAAAGTTCATTATATCTCAGCAAATTTAATGTTTAAGTGCATGTGTGAAAGTCACATGGTCATTTCTTCAAGATTTTCATATGATAGTGATAAATTTTGTAGCATCCTAGACTGTAGGTAGAGTATTTGAGAAGTGTTAAGAAATAGTTGATCTTAAGGAGGGTGACTAGTGTTGAGAAACATGATTTTGCATGAGTTTCCAAAGAAACCCTAACACATAAGAAGATCCAAATAAGTTAAGTAGTCGTGCCTTTGAAACAAGGACAAGAGACAATTCCAAGCTAGGAAATGTGGTGTGAGATGAATGAGACCGATAGACATACGTGTAAGGGTCTCAAGTAGCATAGGTTTTCATCACTTGGCATATTTATTTAGAACCTTTTCAAATTTTTTGTATTTTTTGATTTTTTTGGTAATACATCAAAGTGCCTATTTCTAGGTTTTCACTAAGGTGATCTTTTTTTAGGATATTTTATGCTTTTAAGGATTTTTTTAGGACTATATATCAATTTTTTGGATTTTTTAGAATGACTTAGAGATTACTCACTCTCAAGAAAGATCACATCAATTTGTCCTAATATCTAGCAAGGTGTAGAATATGATGGAGTAGAAACCAAGTGGGTAAGACGGATAAGCAAGAAAGAATGAAGTAAGTTAAAGAAATCCTCAAGGACTGGCTCCTCAAGATTACCCAAGCTAGGGAAAGATAGCCATATGAAGCAAGTCTTGAATAAGAAATGGAAGAAATGAGCAAGATAGGATATAAGATAAGCAGTGGAAGCCAATAAGAGAGATAAAATATGGGATAAGTAGTGGAAGCCAATAAGCAAGATAACATGAAATCATGTAATCCAAAAGAGTAGACATGTCAAGAAGCCTTAGATCCATGTTTTTCTTTGTGTTATCAAGACCAAGAGGCTGATTAGATGGGATAACAATGGGATGGAGAAATAAGAATGAAGATGGATATGAAGTATGTGAATGAATAAGCAAGTAAAATACGGAGAAAATAACCAATATGCATGGATAGCTCAACATTGTCAAGGTCAAAGGTGGAAGAGGGAGTAGATAGATAAATAGAGGAATCACACATGATGCATGTTTTCTAGGTTTTCATCATGGTACTTTCCCAAGGTGCCACAAGAAGTAGTTTTCACTACGGCACTTTTTTTCTCTTTTTGCTTTCTTTTTTATTTTTCAGAAATAGATCAAGCTTTTTAAAGTTAGATAGTGCTCCTATAGGAAAGATAATTTTGATCTTAGATTAATTTCGACAAGTGAGTGTCAACACACTTAAGTAATTTACTTAGTTCATGTCAAACTAGTAATGCATGTTGAGCACAACATGTAAATATTAGACCATGCTAAGTTATAGTGAGTGTCGAGCCACTCAAGTACCAAGCAGAGAGACCATATCGAGTGATTCAGGAGCTGAGTAGACAGTGAATGTTGAGCAATGCAAGTGTCAAGTCATAGCAGAAATATTAGTGCATGCCAAGTGTTAGAGACTTCAGATGCTAAGAGACACAATTTTGACATATTTCTTTGTAATGGCACAAACAACTATGTTAATCATTTTTGAGCCGACTTAAAGGTAAATTACAATATTTTGGAGATAAGGATGAATCTCTAATTAGATTCCCTATGCAATTACATATAGCCAATTAGAAAATGGAAAGGATTAAAAGGCAAAATGGATGAATCTCAGTTGTATATTCATACCTAACCCTAAGCTACCAAATTCTTCTTAAGGAGGACAAAACCCTAAACTCTTTATGATGATTGAGTGTGTAAGAAATTTAAGGAGAAAAGAGGATAGTTTGCATGCACAAATAGAGTATTCATGGTGACTTAGAAGTTATGAAGAGAGAGTGAATTGTAGAATTAGTTAGAGTAGAATAGAGGATAGAGAAAAGGATACAACATTGAGACATGTGATCGAGAAGGATCAAGAAGACATTGTATAGAGATGATTAGTTATTAGGCAAGCAAGTGCCAATTGCAGGATCTATACTAAGACATTCTAACAAGTGATTTCAATAAAATTTCTTAACAGAGTGGTCCTAATAGACTATATGAAATCCTTTAATAGGGTTCTTAGTTAGTTTTAAGTTGAAGTCCTCTAACAAGGCACACTTCTAATAGGGTGTTGAAATCCTCTAATAAGGTGAGATCTAATAGTCTTTATAAGCCCTTACCAAGGCAGACCTTTCATAGGGTAGATCATGTTTCATGGTCAAAACATTGTAACCTTCATTAGATACACTTTATTATTGCAGTAGTGAAGATTTTTGGGTGTCATCCCCACCCCAGTTTTACCTTCTCACTTGGAGGGTTTTTGGGTAATCATATCTAGTGTTATGCGTGCGAATGCTTACATGTTCATATCATTTTGATGTATATGCTTTACATGTTATTTTAGTTTACTTATTAAATGCATGATATGGATGTGTGGTGAAATTTTTATGGCTCCAAGTTTGAACTATTGATCACCCCCACCCCCTCTCAAAAGTTTACCTTTCCTATTGTAATTCCAACAATTAGTATCAGAGCCTAGTTCCCCAAAAAGAAAAGCTTAGTAGCCTTGAGGAAATATCTTGAAATGGAAGTCTACAAGTTGGGAAAGACTATTGAGAACCAAGAGATTGAAATACATCTCATACTACATCAATTGAATCAAGCAAGAGAAGACCTAAAGAATTCCTTGAAGAGAAGGAAAGAAATTACTATTGCAGAGAATGACACACAATACAAAGAGATAGGCACTACTAAGCTATTCATAGATGGAGACTCCAATGAATTTGATGCAGTAGTTGTAGATCTAATGAAAAAAAATAGAGTTCAAGCTGAGGAAATCAGAAATGTCAAGTTAGAGCAAGAATCAAAAGCTATACTGCTATTTGAGGTAACTAAACAAAAGAAGAAAGCTATGGAAGACAAAGCCATGATTAAAGAAGACAAAAAAAATTCTATCCAATAGACTGGAAGAGAAGCCAATAGAGCTAAATAAGATTTACAACATGCAATCGGATACTCTAAGTCAAATGATGAATGCCAACTATGAACTGAATGTCAAAGACATTGAGATAACTTTATTGAAATTGTAGACTGACCTAAAGAGAGAAAAGGAATTTGTTGAAAGTTTCAAAAAACCAAATGAAGCCATCAAATACTTTGAACAATTATTAGGATCTCCTAGATCCAATAATGATACATCTGGACTAGGATATACAAGCACTGAAGAAGGAGAATCATCCAAAAATGTAGAAGAAAGGATCAACAAAGGTAAAAACTTCAAACCTACTTGTCATAATTGTGGTAAGAAAGGACATACTACAAATATTTGTAGGAGCAAGACTAAAAATTTGAATGTCAAGCCTAAGAACATGGTTCACTGCCATAAATGCAACAAGCAAGGTCATCATGCACATAAATGTAGAACCAAGACCATGCATACACAAATATTTGTAGGATATTGTTATAATGTTAGAAGTATGGACATAGAGCTTTTGAACGCAAATCCAAGCCCATGTGGTCATCAAACAAGAAAACAAAGGTAAGGAACAATATAAACTCTTATAATTGGGATTATAATACAAGATATAGCTATCATTATTGTCAAGAATATGGATATGTTCCTAAGAATTGTATTAGGACACACTTCAGAGGTAATTACAAAAGGTTGTTGAGTCAAGCTACATGTTTCAATTGTTTGAAGACTAGTCACATAAATAGGTATTGCCCAAAAAATTCAAAGGCACCAAGTTGTTAATTTGATAAAGGCAAAGGCAAGGCAGATGTTGAACACATTAGAGATGAGATGAACAAGACATGGAAGAGAAAGGATGATTGTAGCACATCAAATGGAGAAGGGATCACTTCACCCAATGCGTCAGGTGATCAAACCTCATCAAACTAGGCAATCAAGAGGTATGTGAAACTGATATTTAAAGGTTATATCATACATTAGTTCCAAAAAGGAGATAGTATTGAAAAGACTACATTAGCATGAATAAAGATGCAAGATGTTGTTAGAAATTCAAGATTAATCTTTAAGTTTTTCATGTTGTTGTCGAGCATGAAATATTTCCTATATATGCCTAGTGGAATGTTAGAAGATGTCAAGCTATCAAACTAGGTAGTTGATGTTGAGCTTGTAATGGTTGTCGAGTGATGGAAATGTCAATGGATGTCGAGTGAGCCTAAAATTGGTTGATACCGAGCTATAGCTATGTAAGCATTTAGCATTAAATGCAAGGTTTTCATAGGGTATTTGATCAATATTAGCTCATTATTTATCATTTCAAATTTGAGAAAGAGTGAGCATAGCAAAAGATGATTTGGAAATCCATTCAAAGTAGTTGCAAGAGATTCTAGTAGTGATGTCACACTAGTTTGTTAGATTTCACAAGGTATTTATCAAGAGTCGAGCTACACAGTTTTAATTTTTGTAAACCCTAGTTTTACACAATGGCATCAAGTTTGAAGAATGTTGAAGGGAATGAATTTTTAAATGTTTAGTTAGTGATTAATGAAGTTAAAAAACTAATTTTCAAAGCTATTCCTAACATTACATATAAGCAAGACCCTTCTAGCACATTGTCAATGATTCTGATGAATGTAAAGATGGTGCAAGATGTAAGAAAATGCTATAACTGCAAGATAGGAAGCATTGGTGACATGGAGATTAGGGATGCATACAACAGGTTATATGAAAATGGTGTTGTGAAAGAAGAATTCAAAATTGTTGAGAGAAAGGGATTAATGTGAGCCCTAGATTTTCCAAATTTGTTTAAGATAGAGTGGATACGAATAGTGCTTAGCTGAATCCATGATGGTTCCTTATGGCTGGAGAGTAAACCTATTAAAATTACCAAGAGAATAATCCATAGGGTTACTAGCTACCTAATCCTAGCTCATCCTAAGACACTAAGAAGTGATTCCAAGGAAATGATTGAAAAGAATACTGGAGCTATCTAGAACAAAAAAGGTATGACAATAGACACAATCACTAATCCTCTTATTAACTTTGTTATAAGGGTTATATCACACAAGTTCTATCAATCTAGTAGATTTAATAATGTACCCTATATAGCTATGGATGTTGGATACAAGATTGTTAAGAAAGATCATACATATGATCTAGCACAACTACAATTGAAACAATTGATGGAGAACCTTGGAGCAATTAGGAAAACTAAGAGTGCATAATGCAAATTTGGCTCTATATTGATTTGTATATTCTTTTATGTACAAAAAAAATTCCCCTCATTTTGTACTATGGGATGGAAGACCAACATATTAGTTGTAGTACAAATTGGTGAGTACATTGAGTAGCTAGGAGAGAATTTGAATCCTTAATGACTAGTTACTTTGAAAATTTCAAAAATTCAATGAAGGAGAGACTAAGAATACTAGTATCCTTATTTGAAAAATATTATAATGATGTATATTTTCTTTTGGATGCTGATTATACATTTGTGCAAGCCATCACACCTAGGGTAAGATGGTTGAGACCATTAGGCTATGAAATCAATGTGGATGAAGCCTCTGCAGCTATAACATCTCTACTTGTAGAAGAGTTAGATAAAACTACAAAAAAATTGGAAATTATGAGATGGTAAAGTCTAAGGTTACCATGGATTTGAAAACTACTTCATTTATTAAGAAAAAGGAAAAGATAGTGAAGAAATTGAAAGCCAAATTTGGAGAGGATTCCAAGGAGGAAGAGAAAGAAGAAGAAGAGGATGAAGAGGAAGAAGGAACTCAAGCACAAAAAACCTCTAGCATTAACATAGGACATGGGAGAAGATAAAGAAGAGGAGGAGATTGAAGGTGCCAAGGGAGAAGAAGTTGAGGAAGCACCTACACCTATTGAGCAAAAGAAGAGGAAGGCCAAGGCACAGCCTATGGAAAGGACAAAGAAAATTGCCAAGCCAAGTCAGCCAAAGCCCACTGCACCCAGAACAAGATCCAGCACACGTGCTACAACACAAAAGGAAAAGGAAAAGACAAAGAAAATAGAACAAGGAAGTCAAGAGAAAAAGAAACTAAAAATAAAGTATGTTGCACAACTATATTCTGATGAAGAGAAAATAGAGTCAGATGACAATAGCCAATTTAAGGTGGTGAGTCACAACCTTCTCTTAGATCTTGAAAATTTATGTGAAAATGTTAAGAACAATGTAGATCTATCAGGATTTAGTCATGTTGATTTTGAAAAATTGGGTAAAGAGGAGAAAAACCAAGTGGAAGAGGCCTCATATGCCACAATGTCAAAATTCAAAAAAACACCACTAGAATTTGTCAACTCTGTACCTAAGAGTCTATATGACATAGTTGAGCAAAAATGGCATTACTGTCTAAATCTAGAAAGACAAATTAGGGAGACCACACTAGCCCAAGTGATACCTATATTGACTAAGGCACAACTCACTAAGGGTGTAAAGAAGTTGCAGTTAGGTTCACACCTAAATACAGAGCCTTTAGCATTCTACAAAATTATATTGAGGATGTTGTCAAGAACTCAACATAGATATGGAAACTCATTTATGGGTTAACCATAATAAAGAAAGGAGAACCTAAACCTTTAGAGTTCAAGGATGATGATAAAGAGGATGATGACAAAGATAATACTATTGAAGGAGAAATAGAAATGAAAGAAGATGACAAGGCAACAGTTGAGCCTAAGTAGCAAGAAGAATAGAGCATGCATGACACACAATTGTCAAGTGTCAGTCCTTCGCATGACACAACTAGGACAACTAAAACAATAATTGTAAAGGATGTTTCCAATATATTATCTTAGAACATCAATCCTCTTACTAAAGAATATTTGAAGAAGATATTAGATCAATCTATATTGTAGGCCAAACTTTGTGCCAATCCTATTTTGGTAAGTGTAGATGAACTATGAAAGTTTGTGACTGATGTTGCAAGGGAAAAGGTGAATCCACAAGAACCACCTTATATCATCCCTTCAGTCACTAATGTACAACCTTTGGTCCAAATTCCAGAAGCTACATCTACCAGGGTTGATACAATTTTCAAGTTTGATACTATTGAGAAGAAGATAATAGAAGAGCAAGCCACCACTGCAAGACAGCAAGAAATAGATTAGATAGACTTATTTGCACCTACAACACAAGAAAAAGGTGCAAGTCAAGTCATAGTAGCAAAATAGGGGAAGCCTAAAGAGAGTGAGCTAACACCTAAGATGAAAGAACAAATTTCCATTCAAGCTCTAGTAGCTTTACCAGCATCTGGCACTCCTTCCACACAAACTCTTCAGAAGTCAAGCACAGAAGCTATTCCATTGCAAATCTCAATGCCAAGCCCAAGTTCATCAAAGGTTGAAAAGGTAATTCATTATGGATATATAAGCCTTGATGAAGAAATTATTATACTTAAATATGATTATGATACTATGACATTAGAACAGATAGGCATATTATAGCAAGCCTTAAAAAGGAAAAAGCATCAAGAAATGCTTAGGAGAGAACATAGGCATAAGCAGACACTTCAAGACATTAAGGACATCTTTCTATATGCATTTAGTTTGACAACTCCTAAAGAGACCAAGCCACTAATGTAACAACTGATAGATATAGTGGAGAAGGTTAATAATGAAGACCTTGATACAAATGCCAAACTATTAAAATGGTCAAAAAAGAAATTCCAAAATAAAGTGAATGATAAAATATTTGATGAGATAGCACAACACAAGTTACATTGGCAACTAAGGTTGAGGATGTGAAGAAGGTACTTGAGAACATATTCTCATTGTACACAAAATTATGTAATCCAACACTCTTCACCCAAGAGACCAGAAGTCACATTTTGAGTCTAGAGAGCCAAATTTTTGCATCAAGTGCAAGACTACCAACAAATCTAGCTTAGAGTGAGAAGTATTTTAGGACATTGCTTCAAACACAAAGTTAGTTAGCTATATTGACAGTAGATGAGGCTAACATCAGGGCCAAACTGACTAGTATGTGAGAAACCCTCACCACACATATGGAAATATTGCACAAGGAGCTAGGTTATGCTGAAACTCTACTAAAGAAAGACCCCAATCTTTCTACTTTAGATGGTCTAGTCCACCTTGTTATCAAGCTTGCCATCCAACTCAAGTTATTGGATGTTTCATGTGATAATTGGGATGCATCCCTCAAGATAATGTTGGATTTCCATAAATTCTTTCTGGACAAATACATAATAAGTGTATAGCCCATTTGACATAAGTGTCAAAAAGGGGAAGAATAAGATAACAAGGGAGAATAAGAACAAAGGGGGAGATACATCATTGGGGGAGATATATATTTTTGAGGGAGACAAAGCAAAAAGGGAGAGATATCAACTAAGGGAGAGCATGAAGTCAGCATTGAAGTCAAAGTGTATTAGCAGAAACACATTTACTCAGAAGAAGCACATAATTTTGGTTACAAAATAGATATATCAACTTAGGGGGAGTTATCAAATTTTGAGGTATCTAAGTTATTGAAATTTTTTGAATTTTTGAATTTTTGTATATAAGTTGATTCATGGATATGTTATGCTCAAAGAGATCAAGGATATTAATGTATATTCAAGTGTTCTTGACACTCATGTCAAAGGGGGAGATTGTTGATCTCATATTGGTTTTGACAAGTGAGTGTCAACACACTTAAGTAATTTATTTAGTTCATGCCAAACTAGTAATGCATATCGAGCACAACATGTAAATATTAGACCATGTTGAGTTATAGTGAGTGTCAAGCCACTCATTTTCCAAGTCAATCAAGTGCTAAGAAAACAAACCATGCTAAGTAATTCAAGAGTTGAGTAAATAGTAGATGTCAAGCAATGTAGGTGCCAAGTCATAGAAAAAAGATTAGTGCATGTCAAGTGTCAGAGACTGCAGATTCTGAGTAACTTAGTTTTGATATATTTGTTCATAATGGCACAAACAACTATGTAAACCATTTTTGAGCCGACTTAAAGGTAAATTATGATATTTTGGAGATAAATATGAATCTCTAATTGGACTTCCTATGCAATTACATGCATACAATCAAAAAATGGGAAGGATTAAGTGGCACAATGGATGAATCTCAGTTGTAGATTCATACCTAACCCTAAGCCACCAAAGTCTTCTTAAGGAAGATGAAACCCTAAAATCTTTATGATGATTGAGTGTGTAAGGAATTGAAGGAGAAAAGAGGACAATTTGCATGCACAAATAGAGCATTCATCTTGACTTAGAAGTTTCAAAGAGAGAGTAAATTACAAAATCAGTTAGAGCATAACAAAGGATAGAGAAAATAATACAGCATTGAGACATCTAATCAAGAAGGATCAAGAAGACATTGTATAGAGGTGATTTTTTATCAGGCAAGCAAGTGCCAACTACAAGATCTATGCTGAGACATTCTAACAGGTGATTTCAGTCAAATCTCTTAATAGAGTAGTCCTAAAAGACTATATGAAATCATTTAATAGGGTGCTTACTTGGTTGTAAGTTGAAGTCCTCTAACAAGGCACACTTCTAACAGGGTGTTGGAAATCCTCTAACAAGGTGAGACCTAGCAGTCTTTGTAAGCCTTTAATAGGGCAAACCTTTCACAAGGTAGATCATGTTTCATGATTAAAACATTGTAACCTTCATTGGATACACTTTATTGCTATAGTAGTGAAGATTTGTGGGTGTCATCCCCATCCCAGTTTTACCTTCTCACTTGGAGGGTTTCTAGGTAATCATATCTGGTGTTATGTGTGTGAATGATTACATGTTCATATGATTTAGATTTATATGCTTTACATGTTATTTCAGTTTACTTATTAAATGCATGAGATGGATGTGTGGTGAAAGTTTTATGGGTCCAATTTTAAACTATTTATTCACCCCCCCTCTCAGAAGTTTACCTTTCCTATTGTAATTCCAATAGATAAGTCATGATAAGCTAAGACCATAGAAATTATGCTCAAAGATGTTGATAGGGTGAAGGACGAGAGAAGGTAGTAGGATAATTATATGAAGGATAAGAGTTCATGTCTTGAAAGAACTGAATGAGCATCGATAGCAAGTAAGTGTAAGTTTTAGAGGATTTCATGAGGGTGGCTAAAACATTGGGCAAGATCAACATTTACACACACCTTGAAGGGTGTTGGAATGATGGAAGAATCATGGATGAAATAGCTTGAGGTTTACATTTATGAGGTAGTAGATAAATTTTGGACAAAGATGGAGGTATAATGTCCAAGATCTTGTGCAGATGCATCACTAATTACACATGAGTCTAGGAGGATAAAGAGTAGAATTGATATTGGGAAATGCACAAAGAAATAATATTTTCGAAATGCACCATGTTGGAAGCCTAAATTTTTGCAAATTTAGAGTTTGAAATCCATGGGAAAAGGGGGGATTTCTCTTCAAGGCAATGATCAAGCACTCAAGGAATCATCAATTTTGAGTATGTATAAGTTTAATAATGACTCTTTTCCATGTATATTAATTATACTTTCAATCATACAATATCATTGATGTGATGAACTAATCTATATTTTTCTCTATAGAATGTTATATTTTCAAATAAAATATTTGTTAAAATAATCATTTGTATATTACTTCTATCATCAAAACAAGATTTGTGCAAAATTCTACTATATTGCAGAATAATAATGGTACTCATAACAAGTAAGTATTTTCATATTTCTTTGAGTATGAATCTTTTTTATCTAATAAGATTTATAGAAGTTGCATTTTTTTGATTTAACTCTAATAATAGAAATTATTCATAGTATATTATTTGATTATTTAATGCATTTGTGAATCCAAAGAATATATTTTCCTTAATGGTGCATCAAAGTATTTGTTTTGATAAAAAGAAAAAAGAAACATATACTTTTGTACAACTCAAGATATTTAAAGGGAATATATTTGTGAAATATCATGCAACATCACTGTTTCATAGAAGGATTCAAATCAGGCTCATGATAAGCAAATGTGGTTGAGGGAGAAATATATGTTGGGGATTATAATAATATGATTATATTCAAAGGTAAGAATTCACATCTATGGTCAAGATATGTAACATTTTGGAAGCAATAGATCAAGCTTTCAGTTCTTTTTAATAGGAAACTATTTTAGGCAATTTTACACCCCATTGATTCCCTCATGAATTTAGTTATTTTCAGTGGGATGTGTGAGTAATGATCCACTTTCACATCTCATGCAATCCAGAGCACATTAAGGTGTTTTGTTAGGATGACAACAGTGTGTAGAGATAAATGTATGCAAGCTCCTTATGTTGCCTAAGATTGCAAATGATAAAAGTAAATAACACTATGATACACGTTACAAGTTTATTGTCTATATATTCTTCGAAATATGTAAATGAACTAAATAATTCAGAGGAGAACCTCTTTATAGAGACCTAATGATTAGGTATGGAAAACACCATTTTTTCTATTTATTGATAGGGATTTATAATCCTATGCAAGCTTATATATATATAGTAAAAAGTGCATCCTCCTCTGCCAACATATAATAGATGATTAGATTTGTAAGATATAGTGAGTGGATATTTTGATAAATCTTAAACCTAAGCATCTTCACCAAATTGGAGGTGGTGAGTTGGGAGGATTATGGAACAAAAAAATTCACTATTTTGTGGAGAGCTTCTTTGAAGGGTCGCTAAATATCATTACTTTGGAGGGTAAAATCTTATTGCTTCTGGAAATGCCAAAAAGTTGTGTAGTGCCTTTACAGGGAAGTATAACAAGGTAAAGTATTTATAAAGTTTTTCATTTTATCTTAAATTTACCTTGTTAGAATTTCAAAAGACTTAAAAAGTTTTATTTAAAAGAGGGCAAAATATAATCATTATTTATATTTGATATAAATAATACATTTGGTGGCTTTGAATTAATAGGATAAATTTTAGTTACTTATATATATTCTCCTATGTATTTACACAAAGTGTGTTTGAATAAAATTATTAAATTATTATGTTAACATGATAAGATGAGAAATAATTAAAACTTTAACCTTTTATGTTTACTATGTCCTTAAATATTTAGTTATGAAGTATATTTTGTAATTAAATATTTTACAAACACGTTCTAATATTCTCCTTCTAAGGAAAACCCTAGGCATAATATTTTATGTCAAATTGCGGAGAGTTGTATGAAAATGTCCCGAGAATGCAAAATTTTGTTATTTTCCAAGGTAAGTTTTCAAGCCCTCCTAAAAAGGCCAATAGGTAAGAAATTGGTAAGAATTACTTTTATCTTAACATTTTTCTCTATCTTTTCATTTGAATTAAAAATTGAAAAGTATTTTTTATATTCATAAATATCTTCTACACTTGAAAAATAAATGAAATTTTAATGTAAATACTTTAAAGTTATTTTATTATTTCCCTTACCAACATAATATTTTTGAAGCAAAATGAATTTAGGAAAAGATTTATTTTACTCAACATTTTTTCCCAGGGAGATATATTAACAAGTATCATTTCAAAAAATGTTTTACTTATTTATATTTTCCTAGGTTTTGAAATCAAATGCTTTCAATTTTAATTTCATTTTAAGGAAAGTACTTTCAAGATAATAATTATGAATTCCTTGAGATGAAATATTTAAGAATGAAGTAATGAAATATCTTATTTACATAGAGATATTATATTTTTACCCTAAATAAATATAAAAGATAATATGTTAGGGTAAATCTTTGTTTGACTAAATTGGTGATTCATTTTGCTAGATAATATATCTCTATGAAAGTCATTTTATATGAATATCTTATGAATAATGTCTAAAGAATTAATATTTTTCAAGTGTGAAATACTCTAGCAAAGATTTCTATTTAGGAAAAAGTATAGACCATTTAGGACATAAGACATAAGGAATTGATCTATTTTTTGAAATTAAGATGTTTGATTAATGTTATATTATGATTATGACTTGTTTGTGAAGAGATCAAAAGTACAAAAATATTTTATGAAGTGAAAAAGGACCAGAATAAAATTGCATATCTAATTATTGAAGATTTAACCATTCTCTTTAACCAAGGCATGTGATCTTTTGGGAAGATGGTGAGAACAACACCAAACTCTTTGATTAATGAGTTAATTTGCATTGCAATAATATATGATTCAGTTTCATGTAGTTATAGGTTAGGAAATGATGCAATGCTTTATAGCTTGTACGCATCCTTTCATTTTTTATAGAGGATACCAGGACTATTTTTAATAGATATAGTTTTTTCAAAGAATATAACAAATACATCAGAGATGAATAATTGAGAAATTTGAATAGGTAATGCTACTAAACATTGCTCAATTGTACTTCCTTAATTTGAATCAATAAAAGAACTTTGCTTTTGTCTCAATTTGAGGAATTGATTTTTAATATCTTGCATACTATATTGTCTTCTTGGATTCAAAACTATTGTTTGATGGATTGAACTTGATATGGACTCTTGATTGTAAAATATTACATGCAATGTGATGTTTTGTGTAATTATTCTCCTTTGGTTAGAGTTAAATTCATTTTGACTAAGGGTTTATGATTTAAGTTATCCATCTAGTAGTTGATGGTGTGGTTAGTCGTCTTTAAAAGAGTCCAATTATATTAAGTTTATGCAAGGTTGATGTCATTTTCCCAATAATGGATTAAGGAGTGGTCTTTCTTGATTCATTTGAGTCAATATACAATTGTAGTTTGTGAGGTTCTTTGCCCAGTTCACCTGCATATCACTTTTCCTTTCTCATTCGTATTTCCAACCACCATTTCAGCATTCAAAAAGAATTTAGTTTTATAGTTTTGATTTCTCCTTGAAAGATTTCTTGCCATTTTCAAGAGTATCATTTCATAAGTCTACATGAAGAAGTTTTAAATTTGTTTGAAGATTTATAATACAAGTATAACCACCTAGGTTTTGCATGGTTTGAAGAGGAGTGGTATTTGGTCCTCAAAGGATCAAACCCATTCATTAAACAAATTGTGTTGAACATCCTACAATTGAGTGGAAAGCTGATAGGATTTCAACCAATAATTTAAGGAATAACACACCATACAACCAAAAATAATTACATGTTCAAATATTCAAGGGTTATATTCAACTAAATCGTAGGTAGAAAATAAGAAAGAAAGAAAAAGAAGTACCTTGCTATTGGATTGTACCATTTGCATCACATCATGACATAAGAGATTGTGGTGTCAACCTTGAGTAGGGAATACAAATATTTCTTGGACAAGATAATCAAAAACAAAAACTGAAATCAACCATAAAAATACTAAATCAACAAAAACAACCTTTTGCAAAAGAGATTGGTAGGACTAGATACTAATAGACCAAGGTCAAACATGAGGAAGGATGCATTCTACAAGTACATTTTTGTAGGATTAGAACCAAGATAATCTAGAAAACTAAAATATTTGAAATAAACATGCATGAGGCCTCTCTAAAGTACATATAAAGGAGAACTTGAGATCTTGATCATTTACGAACACTGACACCAAAACTATGATATATATAAGGAGACAAAATGATGACTAACTATAGGGGGTATGTACAAACTAATTGAAAAAGTGTTTACAAGGACTACTATACAAAAAATCAAGATTCAAAGATAGAAGGCTTCAATGATATAGTACAAATTTAAATTTTAGGATCTTAGATAGTTTTGGATTAAGGGGAAAACATGTTTTGAGGGGACCTGGAACCCCATACAAAAACAAAAGATCAATGATAAAGAGTCCACCCAATTTCACAAGGATGGGAACCTATAATAACATCATAAAAATAGGTTTTACAAGGACCTAGAACCTACAAGTAGCATTCTAACAAAAAAGCCATCTGGAAAGTTTAAAAAATAGAAAAGGACAACCAACACAAAGGTATAGAACTAGAACTAGAAACCTGGACCAAAAATCATGTCCAATAAAAGAAAAATAGGAAAACCCTATCATTGGAGCTCCTCCACATCATTAGTCAAATCTTTGGCAATAACAACAATCCTTTGAAGGAGATCCTCAACAGTGGAAACATGGGAAATTTCAATGGCACTTTTAGTACTCTACCTTGTCCTTCTACTAGGACCACTAGTCATTTTTCCATGAATAGGAGAGATAATTTTCTCATTACTCCTCTTGCCCAAACTAAATGCCACCGTACATAAATTGGTAGTTATCATATCCATCTGTTGTCCACGATTCTTGACTAGTTTCCTTAAGTCAACTTCATAGACCATCATTTTCTTAGGAATATTCCTAATTTTCCCTTCAAGTTCATTTCTTTTGTTTCTTTAAATATCCAGATTCTTCTACAACTCTATGAAATTTTTCTTTAATAAAATGATCTCCTTACAGAGCCATGTATCAACATGCAGAGTCACATCCACCTTCATTTTAGCTTTGTCAAGAAACAAAAGCCTTCCACTGAAATTATTCACCCCAGTCTCCTCATGCACACTCTTTAGCTCATGATGACTAAAATCAATGTGTATCTCTTCAGGTATAGCCTCTTCCTGATTAGATTCTATATCCCCACCAAAATACTTTGTAATAACATTTAATAGACATTAGTCCCTATTAGGAGACTTTGAATCCTTGTTAGGAGATTCCAACTCTGTTTTGAGTTGTGCCAACCTTGTTAGGAGTTGTGGAAGATAGATTTTGACCCACTATCCAAACAGTTCCAAGGCAAGACCAATGAACCCACTATCTAAATGATCTCTATATTATTCCTTTTAGAATAATAGAAATGAATAGTACTTCCTTCCTCTTTCTCTATCCTATCAACCAGACTTCTGCTCCTTCTGATCTTGTAACCAGATCACAAATCTTGCATCCAATAATCCCTTGAATCACTTACACAAATTCATCAAACACTCTGCTCCTTTTTACACTTCGCATTAAGTCAATTGATTACTTCTACCACATTACAAACAAGGAAAACATATTTTCTTTATACCGTATCTTCAAAATAATTCCTTTAATTAGCCTTAAGGCTTTCCCAATTAATTATAATAAGATAATTAATTAATTTATAATTACAATAGTAATGTCGACTTGCAATCCATGTAACTACTCACATGTATGATACTAGTACTTGCTCTTTTTCTGAGATCATCATCAGACTACCTTATGTCACTGGCTAACCACACATCTCTAGACTATATCTCTATTAGAAGATATAATACAAACATCAAAAATTGCTTCTCAAGTACTCTATCTATGTACTACTCTCTATAAATTAGGCATATCTTCCATACATCTTTGACTTAGGTATTGTGCATTGAACCTTATCACTAGGATACTATATCAAACATGTCCATGGACGTGCATCAGCAGACAATTAAAACATTTTCTGTACAACTAAGATATATGTCTGCTACTCTATTAGACTTCATAGACTTATGGTTATGTTGACATCAATGACAAACACAGTCATGAATGCAACATGTCAATACTCTCCAATGCTTAGGATACTCCCTTAAAGGAATACCATCAACAATCATGCTAACAAATATATGTTCTACTATTTTTCTTACACAATTGGGTTACGATGAAGAGTCTATTGACCCTCACCGCAAAATCACCATCAAAGCATATGATGAGGTAGAACAAAAATCCATAGGTCTTATTGTGTTTCCTCTTTGAGTGGGTCCTATAGAATAAGGTGTTATTTTTCAATTCCTTAATTTTCCTTTAGCATAAAACATATTGGTAGGAAGACCTTGGATTCATGAAATGTAAGTAGTACCTTCAACATATCTTCAATGTGTGAAGTTTCCATTCCAAGGATCATAAGTTACTATACCTACTAATACTAGTTACACATGTAACATGCTCAAGTTTGTTGATATTTTGGTTCCTACCAATAGAGAGTCTACATACAATCATGTCAACAAGCTCAAAAAAATGGAGAAGACTCTTAAGCTAATAGAAACTAAAATGGGTGAATATCACGTTGAACCAGTTTTGTCTTTGACATCTCTTCTTCAATCTCCCCATCATTATGCACATTGAACTGAAGACTATATTCAATGGTGCCTTTGTACAAGCCATTGTACCTCTAAAAGATGAAGATGAAAATAGAGCCATTGTTTCCTAGTTATACAAAGAAGTCCTAGCTAATCTCACAGACCAATCTCATGAAACAACTCTTGAAAAATATGGAATAGGTCTTAAATTGATAAAATGCCTTAGCTACAAAGGAAATGGTCCTATAGGATGTAATAAAAAAGGATTGAGAGACCCAATCAAAGAAACATCTAGACAACCTTGTGAAACAGTAGGCATAGGCTTCAAGAAAGTTCTGTTTCATCTAGGGATCAACAAATTTGTACCAGAATGGATAGAGTGGGAAATTATGGAGCAGTGAGTGGGAAAGTTGCAATTCAAAATTCAAATGGGATCAGGACCAATAATGGTACAGGCCCATCAAGAGAGGAAGGTCAAGGGGAAAATAGTGATGATGCAAGTTAGATTGGGAAGGAACCCAATAGAGGCGAGGCACCTAGAGATCTGGGGCGGACCTAGGTTTTTGGTGGCTGTTAATATTCCTACCAGAAAATGGTCAAGCTTGTTTGGCATCAAGCCAATGAGTAAGTCTTCCTTTCTTTCAGTCAAGAATGTTTCTATTTTTGAGTAGCATTCATTTATTTTGGAAATCCCATACCAAATCTTAAATATGAATATCTCTAAGATGGATCATACCCTTGTGGGAGGTTCTTGGGTGCAAGACCAAATATCAAGATTGTTACAGCCTTTGTTAAAAGGAAATGGACTTTGAAGGGATAGGTTGATATTGCTACCATGTCAAAAGGATTCTTTTCCTTTTGCTTCTCTTGTGATGAAGATAGAAGAGACATTTTACGCATTGGACCATGGGTTGTGGGTAAGCATACAATGATTCTACAAAAATGATCCCCTAACCTAAAATCCAAGGATGAATAAGTGGTTCAAGCCCCTATCTAGATCAAGCTTCTAGGAATGCCTCTTGAGTTTTGAGTTGAAGATGTCTTCCAAGGAATAACTAATACCTTTGGAGAATTATTATCTATGGATCTAGTGACAGTTTCAAGAAGGTGATTAACTTGTGCTAGAATCTGTGTGGGGGTCATTCAAGGGGCAGATACACCAGAAGATAACACACTCAAATCTAAATTGAGAGTCTAGAAGTAGAAGATTGAATATGAAATCATCCCTTTTGCATGCTTCCATTGTTAAAAATTGGGCCACTGGGAGAAGAAATGCCTGACAAAGGTCATCATTTTGACTTTTTTAAAGAAAGAATGGGTTTGAAATGGATCTAAGGATGTTGAGGTCATGTTACAAAACCAAGTTGTGAAGGGGAATATTATGGATAATGTTTATGCTTAGGTGGAGAGTCTCTAATTAACTAAAACTAGTGAGAAGGAGAACTTGGGAAAGGATGTAGCTATGCCCATTAATAATCTAGAGAATATGGGTATCTTTGATGGTGATGGTAAGAATAGAAGAACAGAAGTGGTTGAGGCTAAGGAGATTTTAGAAGTTGAATTTCTGGGTGACTATAGCAAGAATAATGCTACCAATAAGGTTTCAGATTATCAAGAGGCACATGAATGTATTATTTTAGGGTTGGGATCCAAAGGTAACAAGAGCTCATCTCATAGGGAAGGACTAGTAAATGATAGCTCACTCAAGTGGGGGGATGTAGAGGATACCTCTAGAGCTTTGATGGATGAGGAGGAAGTTATTAGAGTAGACTAGATAGATGTGGGGTCTAAGAATAAATGTAAAGCTAAGAAGAAGGGGGAGATTAGCTTTAAAAATAAAAAATAAAATTTCTTGATGAATAGGAAAACAAGGAGTAACAAGTCAGTGGATGCTATTCATTACTCGAATAGGAAAGAATAAATAAATAGGGGATCTAAGGAGTTACAAAGTTGGGGATGTTAGTCATTCCCTTACCCCAGTAGGAAAGTGAAATAAAATAGGGGATTTTAGTCAAACCCCTATCCTATTAGCGAGACCCACTAAGTGGTAGAAAAGAATTTTTGAGACCAACAGAAGTATATTGGATAGTAGTCAAAGGATTATCTTAGAATCAAAATCATTCCATAAGAAATGAAGATTATTTCATGGAATATCAAAGGATTAAATAATGCTCATAAGCAAGATATGGTTAGGAACTGTAATATCCCCTTTTAGGACATTAGATAATTTCTTCTTTAAATTTATAAATTCGATAATAATCCGTACTCTTCTTAGAAATGTATAGAATTTGTATTTATTCTCAACCAATTCCAATCCTTTGAATGATATATATATATATATATATATATATAATACTAGTCTTGTATATGAGATGAGATATATTTGAAATTAGGAAGCTAACATAACAATATACCAAGTTTTTCCCTTCTCTTATTTATGCTTCTATATATTGGTGAGTCAATTTATATATTGATAATTGATTCATAATAGTGGTGATTACTTTATATATAGGAAAAATATGATTCACCTCATATACTACAAGTGGAGGATTGTTGCTACTATTTGTACGTCCAATGCCTTAAACAGCTAACAACCACGTCACTGAGTGCTCCTGTATTGTATTTGAAACCTGATATGGGTTTAGTTAGATGTCTTTGTACCACCACGGTTATGGTTCTTGTTTCATCACTTCTCCACTGCAATTGGTTATCTTCTTCTTCCTTCGATCCTGTTCTTTATTTTGAATGGGAGATTTAGTATTATGGTTCTTTGTTCATCCTCGCTCTATGTCTTTTATGGCGAATGCAATAGTCCACGTCCTTGACTTTGCTATATTTTCCATCCCTCCTTCGTACTTCTATCCTTACCTTCCTAAATAGGCTGAATCAATTTTGGAGAGTTATGAAAGAAAGGATGTGACTTATGTTTTTATTATTATTTTTGATTTGTTATTGAATTTTTTATTTATCGCATATATGTATGTTGAAAGAGGTGTTTGCAATATAATTATATAAGAGCTATATTTAAGAGTATTTGTAGTTGATATATATATTTTTTATAAGATATAAGTATTAAATATGTTATATAACATTGTACGTTTATAATAACATATTCAAATATATGTTGTTATAAATATAGTATCATATGGTATTATTGTTTATATTAATTCTTGTATTATTAATATATATTATATTGATTAGTCTATTAATCAATTTATTATTATTATTATTAGTTATTAATATTATATATATTCAAATGTGAATACATTATAATCTTCTTTGATTTCATAATGTAATTATAATATTTATTATTATCTATTTATTTCTTAATTATTATCATTATATAATATGTTATTCAATATTCATATATCCTTAAATTTGGGGTCATCACAAGTTTGCCCCTCTCGAATTTGCTTGTCCTCAAGCAATAATCATTTTCATATTTGTTTCACCTTATATAATAGAATTGAGTACTAGATCCCATTCAAATTTTTACTTATAAGATTACTTCATTCTATTCTATAAAGAGTCACACATGTAGTATGTGTACACTTGATTTGTGTCACACTCTAAACCATTATATCCAAACGATTCCATGAGTTGGAATGCTTGGATGCCGTCTTAGAGCTCCCTATCCACGGAGTGCAAGAGAGTATATTTCAAGAATAAAAAAGCTCTCAAATGAGCCTTAGAGATACTCTTCTTGCTAGTAAACCATGCAATGGAAGGTTCCAAAGACAATATGCAAAAATGCAAATGTCCCAAGGAGTTCCTCAAGGATGCAATGCAAATGAAAATTAAGCTAGAATGAGATGCAAAGTGAAGCTATTCTAAGCATGGATGAGAGTGTTACAAAACCAAATATTTAAACCATCTGAGATTATTTGCAAGAATGAAAGCTAAACTAATATGCAACATGAATCTAAGCTAAAATGCTATGGTATGAGAGAATGTAGACAAGAAATAGAAGTTCTCCACAAAGCTCCAAAGAAACCTGTTAGAAAACCTGCAGCATAACAATATTCAAAAGATGAATTGATTGAGGGGGAAAGCTCTCTCCCTTTTAAAGATGTATGGACGGTAGAGATCAAGATGAAGATGGTGGATGATCAATGGTGTAATTTGAAAAGAGGAGTGATCCATGTGTACACACAAATCAACCAATAGAATATAAGTTGACTTGTCATATAAGACAAAAGTCACAAAGCCTTTTCTTTTAATTGCAAAATAGAAAAAGGACTTTATGTGTGCACTTTAAGTGGGTTAGAAGAATGGGGTCTTTTATTTAATTAAAAGGGGACATGTTCTTTTAATCAAATAATGAACTTAGGATAACATAGTCAAACTATAGGTTATAATCAAATAAATTGATTATTAGCAATTTGGTCTAGATAAATGATTAAATTAATTTAGCCAAAATGTTGAAAAGGGGGCTAATAGTCTATATGACCATTTTTAGGTGATTACATTTGCCCCTCTTTGACTAATGCGTGATCGATCTGGGAACACATTATGTCAAAGAAAATCGAAGCCAAGTAGGCGATGATAGATATAGATGTCTAATTCCGAAGAGTGAAATGCAGAAATAGATAGCAAGTCCTGAATGCACAGCCTGATAGCAGTAGTACTGAACACTAGGAAGAGATGATGTCAGAATTCAAGAAGAATACTAACACTTAGAAAAGAAGATAGAGTGAGAGCAAATGAGAAGATCAAACAAATGCTCCTAAGCAGTGATAGAGTATTTCTGCCCCCTCGGGATCGAAATTGAAATGAGGTAAGTGGATGCAAAAACTAGCTAGAAATGAGAAAATTAGAATATAGCAATGTCCAAGATGACAAATAGATGATTAGAACCCAAGAATGACTATATTAAAAAATTGATAAAATGCCCCAGTTTGACTAGAGTTGACCTTGAAGGATATAGCATAAAAATAAGGTTGAAATGAGTAGAAAGGTGATTTTAGACATGAAATAGTGAATTTAAGTAGATATGAAGTATGGAAATGATGAAGACATGAAGAAATGAAGATGCCCCAGTGATGATTCAGAGATTAGACCTCAAAAGGTCAGCTAACTGCTCAGAAGAAAGTAGAATTTTAAAAGACAATTTTGACCATCAAGATGAACTCGAATTTGGATTTCGATCCCAAAAATGAATCTAGGACGTCAAAATTATTTAAGAGGTCAAAACTTTATATAATGTGATGACAAGATAGAAAAGAGATGAAGCGAAAGATTAAGAAGGTGAAAAGACATGAACAAGAAGAAAGTAAAGAAATATATGAAAGGAGTTAGCTGATATGTCCACAAAAAGATGAAGAAAGAGAGCTCTCCCCATATGCAAGAATGCAAGACTAAGCTAGAAAATGAACCTAAAATGCAAGCTAATATGCAAAGTGGTTTACCAGCAAGAAGCACATAACATTTAGACTCTTAATTTCATCATTAAGCATTTATTAGGGACATCATGAGATCATACAACCATCACTAGTATAACTATGAGGATATGAATATGATCAATATCAGATAGGTATGTGGAAATCCAATCTAAGCATCAAAGACATGTAAGTCAAGTTAACTACGTGATTAGATTCCCTAAGTTTAATTTAGCAAGATTACACCTGTATTAAGGCATAAGCGCCAGGATAAACCCTGAGTGTGGTCTTGCAAAATAGTCAAGGATGATACATTTGTAAGTCAACGTGTTGAATAGGACCAGCATAAATGCTTACAACACTATAGAAAAACAAAAGTATACCCACAAGCAGAAATCAAGAAAATATGTCCCATGCCCCCAGTCTTCTAGTCAATGACATCCTTGAAAGACTATTAGGGAGGGAACACATGGAAAAGAAATCATCATAGATAGCACACAAAGTAGATAAAGATCAGCATAGCTCAGTCGTTTAAGTGTTAAAGTGCGTGTGTGTAAGTCACTTGGCCATTTCTTCAAGACTTGATTTTGATAGTGAGAAATATTGCGACATCAGAGACCGTAGGTAAACTATCTAAAAAGTGTTGAAAAACACTTGATGTCAAGGTGGGGGAAGTGTTGAGAAACACTATTTTGTGAGTTGTCAAAGAAACCCTAATGCACAAGAATACCTCAATAGGCTAAGCAGTTGTGCCCCCAAGACGAGGACAGGAAACAATTCCAAGCCAAGAAATGTGTAGTGAAATGGATGATTGAGATTGATAGACATAGGTGCGAGGGTTTCAAGTAGCGCCTGTTTCTAGGTTTTCACCACTTGACAGATTTTTTCAGGACTTTTTTCAACTTTTTTGTATTTTTTGAATTTTGAATTTTTTTGGTGATACATCAAAGTGCCTATTGCTAGGTTTTCACTAAGATGATCATTTTTTCAGGACATTTTCTGATTTTTAGGATTTTTTCTACATCATATATGATTTTTTTGATTTTTTTTTTTTTTAGAAGGTTTTAGAGATTACTAGTTCTCGAGCAAGATCACATCATTTTCTCCTAATGTCTAGCAAGGTATAGGACATGATGGAGAAACAAGCCAGTGGATAAGCAAAGATGGATGAAAAAAGAGTATGAAGCAAGTGAAAGTGATCCTCAAGGACTGACTCCTCAAGAGTACCCAAGCTAGGGAAAGAGGTGAAATAGTCATATAAAGCATATTTTGGATAAGCAATGGAAGAAATGAGCAAGATAGCGTGTAGGATAAGCAGTGAAGCCAACAAGTGAGATAGCATGAAGCATGTAGTCCAAAAGAGTAGCCATGTCAAGAGACCTATGAGAACCATGTTTCATTTATTATGATCAAGACCAAGGGGTCAACTAGATAGTATAGCAATGGGATAGAGCAATAAGAATAAAGCTCAAGATAGAGGCTATGAGTGAATGGGAGAGCACAATAGAAAATTTGGTAGATAAGATAGCCAATATGCAAAGATAGCTCAGCATTGTCAAGATCAAAGAGAGAAGAGGGGATAGATGGATGATGGAAGAATTACGCATGATGCCTGTTTGCCAGGTTTTCATCATGGTACTTATCTAAGGTGCCACAAGAAGTAGTTTTCACCATAGGATAAATTTATTTCTCTTTACTTTTGCTACCAAGGTGCCACAAGAAGTGGTTTTCACCAAGGCACATTTTCATTTTTTTTTTCTTTTTTCTTTTTTCTTTTTTTCTTTTTTTTTGAATTTATTTTGAATTTTTAGAAAGAGCTCAAGCTTTTTGAATGTAGATAGTGCTCCTATAGGAAAGATAAGTCATGATAAGCCAAAACCATAGAAAGGTATGCTCAAAGATGTTGATAGGGTGATGAAAGAGAAATGGTAGTAGGAAGAGTATATGGAGGATAATAGTTCATGTATAGAAAGTTAGTGTAAGCTTTAGAGGATTTCATGAGGGTAGTTGAAATATTGGACAAGATCAACATTGACACACACCTTGAAGGGTATTGGAATGATGGAGGAATCATGGATGAAGTAGCTTGAGGTTTAGATCTATGAGGTGGTAGAAGAGATTTGGAAAAAAGTGGAGTGGAAGGCTTTGGAATAATTTTAGGAAGATTTTTGGAAGAAGATGGAATGGAAGCCTTTGGAAGCTTGAATGTCAACTTTGAAATATTTTCAATATTCAAGTCTTTTAAAAGAGACTTGGGAATCCACATAGCTTTAGATTTTCCTTTGGATACTTCAAAACACATTTCTTCAATAATGGGTTTAGGAACCCATATTTTCTTTGATTTAGCTTTTTTAATAGTGGACCTTTCGAGTCTCTTGAATTTTTGTCCTTCCTTAGCTTTCAAAATGTCTATTATATGGGACATAGTGATCTTCATTTTTTAGTGGATTCTTATGTTTATTCTCACTTCCAAAGGACTTGGGATTTGTGGATGAATAAGGATGATATGACTGGTTTAGATGGATAGATGGGTGAAAAGTCATCAAGGATGAGTGTCTTTTTTGATCTTGAGGTAATATAGGAGAGCTAGGGAATGAGCTATGAGTGAATGTAGGAGATGGAGGAACATAAGGCCCCAAAATGGATGGAAGGTTTGAATGCTTTAGCTTAGATGAATAAGGACCAAGGATAGATTTAGAAGATGCAAAGGGATAGTGGGAAGGGATATCAACATCTTTAGAATGAGCAACATGGTCAAAGCCATCAATAGACTCATGAGTACCTTTGATAGGAACACCATTTTTAATAGTAGCACTTGAAGCTTGAGCACAATTTTTAAGTGGATATGGAGAAGTAGAACATGAGGGGATGCTTTGATCTTGACAAGTAGCCTTGGATAGCATATGAAGAGAACTTTTCTCATAATTTTCAGTAAGCTCAAGGGAGATATTGGAAGTGGTGTCTTCATCATACTTAGGAGATGGAAAAGAAATAGGATACGGAGGGGTGAAATTTTGAAGGAGATGAAAGGGTGCTTGATCTTGATCTTTCTTAACATTTATAGATTTTTCATTTTGAGAGCCCTCTTGACATGGAGCCACTTCTAAGGACAAGGGAAAATGAAGAGTGAATGGAGTAGTGCTTGGATTAGGCATAGTAGTGCATGAAGGTTGAGGATGTTTAGGATTAGTAGCATGGAAAAGGTTTGCAGCCAAGTGAAGGTTAGCTTGAGTTTCTTTTAGAGGTAGCCCTTGAGGATACACGTAGTCTATGTGGAAAGTATTAAGTTCTTTATTTGATGGAGGCATGTTGGGAATATTTGAAGTGTTGGGAGATGCACGAGTGTTGGAAGAAGTGGAAGATGTAATAGAGCTGCTACTAGACATAGGTTCATTAATGTAATCTTGCTCAAGAAAAGTATCCTCATCGCATGAATCATTAAAGGTATCAATAATTCCATTATCAATAAGATCTTGGATTTTATGTTTTAGCTCAATGCAATCTGAAGTACTATGCTCATTATGTTGATGATAAGAACAATAGATATCCAAGAATGGGTTTCCATATGAGCTAGACTTTGGTAACATGATGTTCTTATTGCTAAGAAGTTTTGGCAAAGTGTCATCATGAGAATCTTCCAAGGGAGAAAAAGTTCTATTAGAAGTATGTCTAGAGTCCTTTTTTTCTTTCTCAAGTGAATGGTATGTATCCATGTATTCATCATTATCTTGTTCAAAGATAGGTCCATCGTGAAATTTTAGGATAGGCTCAAAGAAGGTATCACTTGCTTGTTCTCTAAAGAGGTCTTTAGATCTAGAAGATGAAGACATTTGATGTCTTGAAGTAGAGCATGTAGACCTAGAAGAAGAGGATGACCTCAAAGAAGGTAACTCACATGCATGTAAAGACCTTAAGGAAGATTCATGTAGTGATGCAATCTTTTCCTCTAACCTTTTCTCAAGTTTAGACTTCATTTCTCTCATGCGCTTAGAGAGATGAAGGTAAGAAAGATCATTTGTCTCTTCTAGTTCTTTGTATTGTGCATATAGATCTTGAAACTCTTTAGTGACATGGAAGATATCATGATCATCTAGATTCGGTTGAAGTTTGGTAGCACAAGGTTTAGATCCCATAGTTTTAGATGCAAAGCCAAGCATAAAATAGTTGAGAAGATAACTTGATGTTGAAACTATAGGAGGTAGAGTGTTCACTTGCCAAGATAGTAAAGAGAGATTAAAGTGACTTGTCAAACAATATGTCCAAGAAACTTATGACATGAATGACTCAAGTCAATAGCTAGGCAAGATGCCCAAATAGCCAAATAGATAGAGCAAGCAGGGTGACAAGTGAACAACTTTCCCAACCCAAGATTGTAGTCAAGAAATCAAGGTAACCCTTTCAGCAAAAGATAACTAGCAAGCAAACATAGACCATGAAGATAGGAAGACCAAGAGCACTAAGACCAAAGAGCCACTTTAAGCATGTTTAAGCACTAGAGACATAACAAATCATAGCCAAATGATGAAACCCCCCTTAGTAGACACGAAGTAGACATGATGTAGACACATCATACATAACCTTGATTAGATCCTAAAATTAATAATGCACAATGATTATACTTCTTCGTTAGGCTTATAAACCCTACAACCACAAAATAAGCATCAGTACATGCATATATATAAACTTCAAAGAAATTTGAATGGTAATAAGTTAATCCAAGTCGAATCCATGCTAAGCCCAAGAGCGGAACTTTTGGCCCCCTTGGCCCCGGTGGTAGGTGTTAGGCATCCACACAAGGTGGTCTACTTAGTGGATTTCTTATTTGGCTAGAAAGGTTCTTGTGAAAAGGAGTCATTACTATCTTTCCCTTAACTAGCACTACAATAGGGTGTCCTAACTGCTCTCCCTTGATTGCAAACTCCATAAGAAAGTTGATAGGGTGCCCTTACTATCTTCCCCTTAACTAGTACTAAAATAGGGTGTTCTCCCCTGATTGCAAACTCCATAAGAAAGTGGAAGGATTCCCTTACTATCTTCCCCTTAACTAGTAATGCAATAGGGTATCATAGCAACTCTTCCCTGATTGTAGACTCCATAGGAAGGATAGATGCCCTTATAGTCTTTCCCTTAACTAATACTACAATAAGGTGTCTTAACAAACCTTCCTTAATTGCAGACTCCATAGGAAAGTTAAATATGTCCTTTCCCTTAATTAATACTACAATAAGGTGTCTTAACAAACCTCCCTTAATTGCAAACCCCATAGGAAAGTTAAATATGGCCTTTCCCTTAACTAATACTACAATAAGGTGTCTTAACAGACCTCCCTTAATTGCAGACCCCATAGGAAAGTTAAATATGGCCTTTCCCTTAACTGATACTACAATAAGGTGTCTTAACAAACCTCCCTTAATTGCAGACCCCATAGGAAAGTTAAATATGGCCTTTCCCTTAACTGATACTACAATAAGGTGTCTTAACAAACCTCCCTTAATTGCAGACCCCATAGGAAAGTTAAATATGGCCTTTCCCTTAACTGATACTACAATAAGGCTTCTTAACAGACCTCCCTTAATTGAAAACTGAAATGTCCCTTTTCTGATTTTATATGATATTCCCAACCTCTAATCAGATTTTCAAGATCAAACAACTAATATCATAAAGATCCACCAAATTTCTCAAGAAACCCCAAATCGGGTATGCCAAAAATTGTGCCAAAAGCTTCACAACTTCACCTATTATTAATAAATCTGAAAGTGGAAATTTTTACATAAATTTCAGCAGCATAATAGCCTACAAAATGACATTTCCAGATCTGTATATCCTTTACACAACAGTTCTCAAATGTAGGACAAAAACTATGCTCATCAGGCTCCCGAAATTAACACAAAAATGCTCGGAAACACCACAAAAACACTAATAATATATCTCAGAAGTTTAATCATGTCCCAATACATATATTCAGCTCTATTTTAACACCTTAAAGTCTTAAATAAAGCAGCAACCCAAACTGATATGAAATACTCAACTGAAAACACCAAACTCATACAAAAAACACACCCGAAAACCCACAAATCTGCACTGTTCAACACAAAGGCAAACTCTGTATGAGCATGCACATGGAATGGCTTCAAACTCCCATCCTTAGCCTTCTTGGAAACCTGAAAACTCTTGTTCTTGGGTCTCCCTGGAAACCTGCAAACTCCCGTTCTTGGGTCTCCTTCTCCACAGGTTTTGCAGCCTCTGAAGAATAACAAAGAATGAGCAAAAATCAAGTTCTGGAATCCCCCCAAAATGCCTCCAAACCCCTTTAAAAAGGGCATAATTGTAACTCACATCCAAGAGAGGTTAATGAAACTTATTTTAATAATAATTTTCATTTATTAGTCCAACGGTTTCCAAAGATTAACCCCCTTTTTATGAAACTTCACTTTCTTGGGCCTGCCTGCCTTAGCAAAGATTATTATTTTTTAATTATTTGAAAAGGGGACATGACAAGTCCTCCCCTCCCAAAAATTGCTTGTCCTCAAGAAATGGCTGAACAATAAACCAATCAATCCACCTGGATCCCAAATGTAGTCATGAACTATACTACTACCAATTAACACAAGCTCTTGCAATATCCTTTGCAATATGACCAAGAGGAATCCATAATCAAACTGACAATTATAGCTCAACCAATCTCCAAAATCACCACTACCACAATCAAAAACCCATGAGACACAAACTCTTAGAACATCAGAGCCCAAGTAAAGTGGACAAATCAAACTACCAACATAGTAAATACCATCAATGCATCCCACTGGCCTATACAAAATGTACAATCCAACTCTGCAACAATGGTGAATGCTCTCGAATGAAACTATACCAAGTATGGAGAATCCACACACTGTACAACTCCTACAGTCAACACAACTTTGCAAATCATCGGCCACTATCTCATAACCATAACTCCCATGCACTGCTGATGGTGAAAAGACATTACAAGATAAAGAGTAAGAAATGGAATCCAAACCAATTTTTCCTGCCATCAACTCCTCAAAACAAGGATTAAATGCTAACTGATGTACATACCCTGCAATATAATGTTGATTAAAAAAACCAACCTCAGTCAACAGCTCACCATGAACAAGTGATACAACCCACTGTGACTTATCACTAGCTAAGTCAGGAGATGTCATAGCCAAAGGAGTAGAATCAATAACAACACCCACTGAAGCATCACTCCCAAACTCCTGCTCTAAGTCACATATTATCAAGCTGTCAACTGTAGGACCTATCACCATGTCATGCCCATCACAACTCTCATCTTGAGGCATCAAACTGTCTCATAACTGATGATAAGCACTAGGAACCAAAGTACATCTCTGTATCATCATCTCATCAACATGGTCATCAAAGGTAAATTGATGAGCGTACCTCATAGTGTAATGCCAATAGAATGCGCCAATCTCAATCAATGGCTCAGACTATAATCTAGATGAAACTAACTGCAATTGATCATTAACCATGTTGGAACTTACTACTACCTCTGAAGATATCACCAAGGGAGTAGTATTACTAGCAGGAACCATGCCAACTGCCGACTCACCAACATCACACATGATCTTTGATACATCTCTAGTCTTCGTGCCATTAGTGCTAGAGGTCACCACCATGTCAGGCATACCACAAAAATTTGCTACAGCACCCAACTCAACTGAACCTGACTCTAGTGGAAATGAACTTGATATGCCAATGTTAGTATCAAGGATGGATGCACCCCCATCTCCACTGTCTCTAACAATCTCTGCCATGGACATCCTCGGATCACCAAACACCACAGCTTGTGACTGTATAGAATTAGGTAAAGACTGTAGTCGCTCTAACTCCATGGTCACCTTAGCCAAATGAAACTGTGACTCCTTGAAAGCCAACTGTGTACTCTCAAGAATCTCAGAAGTCACCTCAAGCTGCTCAGTAAGCTCACTCACCTCATCTTCCTTGGCCAACAATGCATCATATGTTGTACTGCCCCACTCCATAAGATAATCTCTGTCGGCTACCAACTGCATATAATTTTGTCTCAAAATCTAAATAGCCTCCCATAAAGAGTGGATCTCTATCAAGGAAAGATAACTGCCTTCCTGCTCATCACTAGTAGGAGAACCCCATCCATAAACTGCTAACAACTGACGAGCAGCATCAAAATGCTGGCAAGTGATAGCAATGTCTTGGTCACTAATTCTCAACTGATTAGACACATGATGGCACTGGCTTGACTGTCTCCTACAAACCTCCTCTGATGCACTGTCTAAAGGAGTATCCTCAAAGTTACTAGTCTCTAGAGTATTACCATCCATGTCCTGTGAATCAACTCTAAAGCTCATATCAACATACGAAGTATCAAAAACTATAGCACTGCTGTCCAACTCCTCTATACCCAAAGAAAATAAGTCTTCAAAACTGCCCACTACATCCTCATGGATGTCATCAATGCCAATATGATCCTGGGACTCATCTTTACACACTGCCAAATATGAAAGATCATCAACACATTCCAGCAAGTATGGTCGACTGGATATATGAACAAAGCCCAACATCGATGTATAAAAACTAATACCAACATCAGACAAGATACTGGCACAAGAAAAGACAACACCGCATAATCTGATAATCAAATCCATGATAGTACCCAAACAAACACTGCTACCAAAAAGTGTTAAAGATCTCTAGTCAACTGAATCACAAATGCCAATATAACAATCTTGAGTCCATATCCGTAAACTAGAATCAACTGGTAACTCAAGAAAACTCCTCACCTGAGTAATATGACCAATACCAATTAACTCCACATACCTTTCATGATGAGATAATGAAGTCACAATACTATCTTTGTTCACCTTCAGTTGGCTGGACAAATCATGTGAAGTACTACCAGCCTCAACCTCATGTGATGAAGCATCTAACTGTGCCTGGTACTCTTTCTTAGCAAAGTCATGAATGCTCAATGTTTGCTCATCTTTACCAGGTATCTCACCATCCTGCACAACAACATCCTCATAATCATCATCTGAACCCACTACATTGTAGTCATTGCCTGTTGTAACTATACCATCCTGAATACCTGTGGCATCACCCTTTGACGACATGTAAACAATTGTCTCAATTTGAGTATCAAGTTGAATGTTACTATCAATCTATGTAATATCCTTTCCTACCACCTCCTGTGGCAGAGTAGAATCTGAGACCTCTACCTGGCTATCAGTTAGTTTCTCAAACTCCTCATGCAAGTTCTTGGGAATTGTGTCATCTGTCCTGTGAGAAAATTTGCCAAATAGAAATCCAGTCAACTTATCCACCTTAGCTGGCTCGGACAACATGTCATTCATTATACGGTGGTGCTCAACCAACTGTTCAGACATGTCATGGCTTATTTTCATAAATTTATCTCGAATGTCTAAATAACCATCCTTTCTACTGTTTTGACTCTGGATATCAATTGTCCAAGATCATGTCCTCTGAGACTCTGTACTATACCTGTCCATTCTAGATAAAGTAGAGTGTAACCCCAATAGGATATAACTTCTTCAAACACCAAGAACTAACATGCAAATGATCAGAAGTAGCATGAAACCATAGATTTTGACATGCAACTGATTAGAAGCAACATGCAACCACCAAATTCACCAAGAACTAACATGCAAATGATTAGAAGTAGCATGCAACCATAAATTTTGACATGTAGCTGATTAGAAGCAACATGCAATCATAAATTATGACATGCAAGATCTGGGTAGTTGTCAAAACTAACATGCAAGATCTGGGTAGTTGTCAAAACTGACATGCAAGGTCTGGGTAGTTGTCAAAACTGACATGCAAACTTCTACAACCACCAAATTCACTAAGAACTAACATGAAAATGATTAGAAGTAGCATTCAACCATAAATTTTGACATTCAGCTGATTAGAAGCAACATGCAATCATAAATTATGACATGCAAGATTTGGGTAGTTCTCAAAACTGAAATGCAAGATCTGGGTAGTTGTCAAAACTGACATGCAAACTTTTACAAACCCTCAGGCTGGCAAGATCATGGCTCTGATACCACTGAAATGTCCCTTTTCTGATTTTATATGATATTCCCAACCTCTAATCATATTTTCAATATCGAACAACTAATATCATAAAGATCCACCAAATTTCTCAAGAAACCCCAAATCGGGTATGCCAGAAATTGTGCCAAAAGCTTCACAACTTCACCTATTATTAATAAATCTGAAAGTGGAAATTTTTAAAGAAATTTCAGCAGCATAACATCCTAAAAAATGACATTTCCAGATCCATATATCCTTTACACAACATTTCTCAAATGTAGGACAAAAACTATGCTCATCAGGCTCCCGAAATTAACACAAAAATGCCCGCAAACACCACAAAAACACTAATAATCTATCTCAGAAGTTTAATCACGTCCCAATACATATATTCAGCTCTATTTTAACACCTTAAAGTCTGAAATACAGCATTAACCCAAACTGATATGAAATACTCAACTGAAAACACCAAACTCATACAAAAAACACACCCGAAAACCCACAAATCTGCACTGTTCAACACAAAGGCAAACTCTGTATGAGCATGCACATGGAATGGGTTCAAACTCTTGTCCTTAGCCTTCTTGGAAACCTACAAACTCCCGTTCTTGGGTCTCCCTGGAAACCTGCAAACTCCCATTCTTGGGTCTCCTTCTCCACAAGTTTTGCAGCCTTTGAAGAATAACAAAGAATGAGCAAAAATCAAGTTCTGGAATCCCCCCAAAATGCCTCCAAACCCCTTAAAAGAGGGCATAATTGTAACTCACCTTCAAGAGAGGTTAATGAAACTTATTTTAATAATAATTTTCATTTATTAGTCCAACGGTTTCCAAAGATTAACCCCCTTTTTCTGAAACTTCACTTTCTTGGGCTTGCCTGCCTTAGCAAAGATTATTATTTTTTAATTATTTGAAAAGGGGACATGACACAAACCCCATAGGAAAGTTAAATATGGCCTTTCCCTTAACTGATACTACAATAAGGTGTCTTAACAGACCTCCCTTAATTGCAGACCCCATAGGAAAGTTAAATATAGTAGGGTTTCTATATAGTCTCTCCCTTAACCAGTACTACAATAAGACATCTTATAGACCTTCCTTGATTTTAGACTCCATAGGAAAGCTACTTGAAATCCCTAAATCATTTCTCAATTTTGCACCTTTATGATTACATTAATTAAGGAAACTTACAATTTCATATTTTAACTAAATAGTGGAAATGCTTATAACATATAATTAATTATCTATTCCATAAAACTATATTGATATCGACTAACATATTAGTCACTCGTATAATATCAAATCATTAATTATCATTTTTTCAATTAAAATCATATTTATAATATTAGTAATATTCAAATTGGAATATTTTTTATAATTATATATATAAATATGCTCATACACATAAATATATAATAATATGGAAAAAATATTATATAACAAATATATCCAACATATAAGGCAACTTTTGTACTCAATAAAATATCTTACCTTTATCTTTTCATACCTCCCAAGTTCTACCCCTATGATTTTGGGATTGATTATTCCTTCCTTGATTTTAATAATAGAAATTAAATACCATAATACTAAAAATAAAATTTAACTATACCTTATTTTTACCTTTACCTTCATCCAATATGAGCATTCTTGCTTTTGTGCTTTCAGAGTTCTTATGATACACTTTTCTTGATTTGGTGCTTAGGTTTAGGATTCAACAAATGTTAAACATATTCCTTGAGTAGCATCAATTCCATCATCACACTCCTCAAGAACTTTGAATGATTCATTTAGTCATTGATTCAGAAAGCTTTCCAAACAAACCTCCCAATTTGGAGAAAGGCTACTACTGCTCACAATCGATTGGTTGATCATTAACCATCATAATTCCTCTGCTCTTGGTTTCTTTATTGATTGCCACTAATAATTTGTGAAGATATAATTCATATGTTGTCAAAAAATGTTGGGCATTTTTTAGTTTGCAAGCAGCCCAAAAATGTGTAAAATCATCACAAACTTGTTGTCCAATCATGAGAATAGACTTGGGAATCATTATAGATATAAAACAATCATTTACAACTAAAAAAATGACTTCAAAATTATGCCCAAACATCAAAAACGTGATTATGCCTTTGACTAGTTCAACATCACTATAATTTCTCTCCTCTTCTCCATTGCATATTACACAACAATTTATATTTTGTGAACCTTTTCAATCTGATATATCTAGATTCAAACTAAAACTGTGATTTGCAAATATCTTTTATGTTAGCATGCAGTTTAGCTAAAAACCTTGTTTAATAGTATCCTTACGGTGTGGCATCTATTTATTTTATTTGTTTCAATAATATCTTATTGTTCATTTTGCTTTTCAATAATAGAGGGAATAGTGGCTGGTTACTCTACAAAGTGTTTCTCCATAACCGCTTTCATTGATGAATTCTCCTACTCCTCAAATGCTTTCAAATCAATTTTTGTTGACATCTTCCTACAAATTAGGAGTATTGTGTCCACTTTTCTCTGTACCTTTTTTTTTTTTGCAGATTGTTACAACTTATAGATGGACTATCAAATAATTATTATAGAACTTCTTATAACAAATCCAGCAGCCTGTTGTATGGCGGAGTAGTGACTGTGTTATCATTTGTACCCTATGATGCAGAGGCCGTAGGTAGAAGGTTACATTACTGACGTTGGTCCTTCACGTAAGTGGCTAGAATTATTTATCAGTTCCTTTCTTCTTCTTTTTTGTTTCAAGCTTTTTCTTCTTCTTTTTTTCCCACTTTGATCGATGGTATTCTTCATAACTAATTCACTGTTGTGCCTTGAATGTCCATTATTTTTTTGCTAAATTGAATTCATGCTTAATGGGGAGCTTCTTCATCCCAATCCTCTTTGATATCTATTTGTTCTCCATTATTAGCAGGCATTTTTTCCAATTATTCCCAACGAACAATTTGATCTGGTGTTCCTATGTTAGGGATAGGGCATTTTTGATATGGCCCAACCTTATTATTTTTCTGTGGTATTTTCCTTCTTACTTTTATTTTGTTTTGTCAATGGTCACCTTCCATTATACAATTTTGTAGAAGAATTACTTTTTCATTCTCTTATCATCATTATTTTTAGTTACTATCAATTAATCTTATATTTCTTTTCCCTCAGGCTGGCAGGAACATGCTCTAATATCACTTGTAATGTCCCCTTTTAGGACATTAGATAATTTCTTCTTTAAATTTATAAATTCGATAATAATCCGTTCTCTTCTTAGAAATGTATAGAATTTGTATTTATTCTCAACCAATTCCAATCCTTTGAATGATATATATATATATATATATATATATATATATATATATATATATATATATATATATATATATATATATATATAAAATTAATACTAGTCTTGTATATGAGATGAGATATATTTGAAATTAGGAAGCTAATATAACAATATACCAAGTTGTTCCCTTCTCTTACTTATGCTTCTATATATTGGTGAGTCAATTTATATATTGATAATTGATTCATAATAGTGGTGATTACTTTATATATAGGAAAAATATGATTCACCTCATATACTGCAAGTGGAGGATTGTTGCTACTATTCGTATGTCCAATGCCTTAAACAGCTAACGACCACATCACTGAGTGCTCCTGTATTGTATTTGAAACCTGATATGGGTTTAGTTAGATGTCTTTGTACCACCGCAGTTATGGTTCTTGTTTCATCACTTCTCCACTGCGATTGGTTATCTTCTTCTTCCTTCGATCCTATTCTTTATTTTGAATGGGAGATTCAGTATTATAGTTCTTCGTTCATCCTTGTTCTGCATCTTTTATGGAAAATGCAATAGTCCATGTCCTTGAATTTGCTATATTTTCCATCCCTCCTTCATACTTCTATCCTTACCTTCCTAAATAGGCTGAATCGGTTTTGGAGAGTTATGAATGAAAGGATGCGACTTATGTTTTTATTATTATTTTTGATTTGTTATTGAATTTGTTATTTATCGCATATATGTATGTTGAAAGAGGTGTTTGCAATATAATTATATAAGAGTTATATTTAAGAGTATTTGTAGTTGATATATATTTTTTTTATAAGATATAAGTATTAAATATGTTATATAACATTGTATGTTTATAATAACATATTCAAATATATGTTGTTATAAATATAGTATCATATGGTATTATTGTTTATATTAATTCTTTTATTATTAATATATATTATATTGATTAGTCTATTAATCAATTTATTATTATTATCATTAGTTATTAATATTATACATATTCAAATGTGAATACATTATAATCTTCTTTGGTTTCATAATGTAATTATAATATTTATTATTATCTATTTATTTCTTAATTTTTATCATTATATAATATGTTATTCAAATATTCATATATCCTTAAATTTGGGGTCATGACAGGAACATGATTAGAGATAATAAACTAGATATTGTTCTTCTGCAGCAAACTAAGATGCTGAAAGATAAAGTTGAAAGTCTATTTTGATTAAAAGTGGCAAGATCTTAGGGGGTGATGCTGATGGGGCCTGAGGAGGTATGGTTGTTTTTTGGAATGATATAAATATTCACAAGGAACTTGTATTACAAAATAGGAATATGATCAATATTATATTTTCTAATGCTAAGAATGGCACTTCATGGGTGCAAACTAATGTTTATGTGCCTATAACAAAATGGGGTAGGAAAGCTCTTTGGATTGAACTTTCTAACTAAAGAAAGAACTTTGAGGATGTGGACTGGGTCATTTATGGGTGATTTCAATACACTACTAAAAGAGAATGAGAAGAAAGGGGGCAGTCAAACCAATTTGGATAGCAGAATGGATTTGATGGAATTTATTGATAATCATTTACTACATGACATGGATTTTCAAGGTGTTGACTATACTTAGAAAAATAGAAGGTTGGGTAAAGACTTGATAGAGCCCTTATTAGTAATTATTGGTTTCAAAGGTATAAATATTCCATATTAGCTCATGTGAGAGTGGGTTCTAATAATTATCCAATTTTTCTTCTAGCTAACCTTGTTACCATTAAAAAGGACTATCCTTTTCGCTTTGAAAAAATGTGGACGTTACATCTTGGGTTAGAAAACCTTATTAAAGATTGGTGGAGGATTAAAGTTAAGGGAAAAAAAATGTTTAAAGTTTCTAAAAAGATGAGAAAGTTTAAAGACAATATCAAAAGATGGAATAGGGAAACTTTTGGGAATATTTTTTACAGTAAAGGTAGGATTCTAGAAGAATTAAAAGAGATTCGGGATAGAATTTAGTTGGAGGGTTATGAGAATGTTACTAGGGAGGAGGAGAATCTGAAATTGATTGAGTTGCATGGTATTATTACCAAGGAGGAGATGTACTGGAGATAGCAGTCTAGAAAAATGGTTATTAAAGAAGGGGGTAGGAATACTAAATTTTTCTATATGACCACTTTAAAGCATAGAATGGCTAATAAAATTTCTAGGTTAAAAGTTCAAGGGGCTATTATTGATGAGGATGAGGCTATCAAAAGGGAATCCATGAATTTTTTTAGTGATTTTCTAGAGAGAGAGAAGGAAAAATAGGAGTTTTTGAAATGTATTCCAAACAGCATGTCTGAAGATTAGAACAAAAATCTCACTGCCATCCCTTCCAATGTTGAAATAACTAAGACAATTTTTTCCTTTGAGGGAGACAAGGCTCCTAGTCCAAATTCTTTCCCCTTCCTCTTTTTTCAAACCTATTGGCATATCATTTAAGAGGATGTTTTTAATGTAGTTAAAGAATTCTTTGGTTCTAGAAAACTACTTAAAGAGATGAATGGTACCCTTTTGGCATTGATACTAGGGGCTAATAGTATGGATCAATTTAGACCAATTTGTCTCTGTAATTATTTTTATAAGATCATCTCTAAAGTTCTCACTCGCAAGATTTTGTCTTTATTACCTAATCTAATTTCAAGATAGCAGAATGGGTTTGTTACAGGTAGGTATATTTTGTATTCTATTGTCTCGATACATGAAAATGTTCACTTCCCCACAAAATCCAAGAAAAAAGGGTTCTTATTAAAGTTGGATTTATCCAAGGCCTATGATAGGGTGAATTGGGAGTTCTTAAGGTGTGGTCTAGAAGAATTTTTTGTTCAACAAAAGATTTTTGGAGTTGGTTCATATGTTGGTCTCCTCTGCCACCTTTTATGTTCTTGTTAATAGTTCTCTAACTCCTTTCTTCTGGGCTTCTCATGGATTATGACAAGGGGACCCATTATCTTCTATCCTATTCATCCTTATGGTTGAGTGTTTAGGTAGATTTGTGGAAAAGATAGCTCAAAAGGGGGAATTTGTGGTTTAAGACTTTCTTCTAAGGATTTAACCTATTCTCGCTAGAATTTTTTGGATGATTCAATTGTGATGGGAGAAGCCTCAATCAAAAATGCAAAAAATATAAAAAAGGCTCGAGGATTATGGGCAGGCTACAAGATAGATTATTAATTGGAGCAAAAGTTTGATCTATTTCATTAATTTTAATGTGCATAGACAAAATAAAATTAAAAAAATCATGGGATGTGAGGTTGGTAGCCTACTGGGGTCATATCTTGGTTTACCTCTTTATCTTGACCCTCTTGAGTCCTTCTGGAGTTCCCTAGTTGACAAAATCCACTCCAAGTTAGCTAGCTGGAAATGATCCCTCCTTAGCCGAGTCGGTAAGTTGATTACTCTAAAATCCACTTTACAGAACATGACCCTATATGCTTTGATTGTCTTTAAGATTCCTATGAATTATTCTTTGTCCATTGAAAAAATTCAAAAGTCTTATGGACGGGTATGGAAAAGAAGAAAAGAATGGCCTTGAGTGTTTGGGATAAAGTTAGTATGTCCATCAAAAAAAGAGGATTGAGTCTAAGAAAGATTAATAGTATGAATGACTTTTTTTTGGCTAAGCTTATTTGGAGATTATATAATGAATATGGAGAATGGAAAGACATATGGAATGATAAATACATCTGGGAGAATCAAGGCTTTAATCTTTTCCTTGGCAGTCAGGATACTTAAGGGGGTTTGATGATTTGGAAGTAGGTTTAGAAAAACAAGAAAATTATTAATAAAGTGGTAAGATGGAAGGTTGCAAATGGTAGGTCTATTCATTTTTGGAATGACATATGGATTCTTGATCATTCTTTGAGTTCAGATCAAAAATAGAATGGGTATATGGATCAATGCAAGACTATTTTTGGGACACATTTTGATTATTGGGAAGAATATAAATGGGTGAACCTTACCAGATTTGATGAGGCTCTTAATGACCTTAATAAAAAGCTTAATGTGGTCTTTTTAGTTCATGAGGAGGATATTTTAATATGGAAATTTAATCCAAATGGATTGTTTCCAGTCTCATCTTTGTATGGTAACACTTTTGAAGACTATCATGTGCCTTGTTGGGCTAAAGCCTAGTTTAAAGGCTTGACACCAAAAATTAACATATTTTTTTGGATCTTAATGCAAGATAAAATTCTTACTACTAAAAATTTAATGAAGAAAGGTATGTTTCTTGTTAGTAGATGTTATCTTTGTAAGGAGGAGGAAAAGTTGGTTAATCATTTGACCATTCATTGCTCTTACACAAGAAGGTTATGGGAAAGGATTTGTGGACTTCGAGATGTGGATTGGGTCTTCCCCCTTAGTACTCAAAATTTATTCTTAGCCTACAAGTCTCCTTCTTATAATGCTTTTCTTATCAATTTATGGAATTTTATCCTTCCATATTTATGTTGGGGTGTGTGGAAGGAAAGAAATGATAGGATTTTCAAGGATAAGGAGTCTACTTCCTTTCATATTTTTCATAAGATTAATTATATGGTGATTGAGAATTTTTAGGATCACTAAGGAAGGCCAAAAGCCTCAAGATGACCAAGAATCCAAAGTGATTCAGAACTGGAAATTGGAATGGATCAAATATTCTCAGAATGATAAAAACCTTAGAAAATTGGCTAGGTGGGATTGTCCACCACAGGGTTGGTATAAGATTAATTTTGATGGGGCCTCGAAGGGCAACCCAAGGATAGTGGGTTGCAGTGTTATTATCATAAATGAAAATGGAGATAGTTTAAGTGTTATGGCTATTTCTATTGGGGATCAAACTAATCATGTTGTGGAAGCTAGTGCAGCTCTCTATGGTCTTTTATTTTCCAAGAGCATGAATTTAGAGAAAATTTGGGTAGAAGGGGATTCCCTTAATATTAGTAATTGTCTAAATAAAGTTAATAATCCCTCTTGGACCATCCATAATATTATTTGCAAGGTTAGTAATTTAATTAATTCCTTTGCGGAATGTGTTATCACTCATAACTATAAAGAAACAAACAAAGTGGTCAACTGGGCTGCAAACATGGCATGCAAAAGCCATACTAAGATGATATGGCATTATGGTGACAACATCCCTACTAATGGGCTATCATTGATAGAGTACGACAAGGTTAGAAGTATTCAAAAGAGTTATAATAATGATGGAAAAGGAATTTAGGAACAATTATGATTTTCACAGGAATGAGGAGTTGTGGATTATGATTATTTTTTATGAGACAATTCATTCATTACCACACGGATTGTGGGTTTTTCTTCTTAAGAGAAAACTTTGCTAGTATTTCGATACAGAGATCTCCATTTTGTCTATGCATGTTAGGACTATAAGGAATTGTTACAATTTGAGAAATATGGGAAGTAAGAGAAAGAGGGTTGAGCCTGCAAGTTACAAGGAATGAAAGTAGAAGACTAAAATTTGGGATATTTTAGAATAGGGGCAATTTATGAGCTTCAGGGAGAAGTTAAAGGGTAATAATCCATTCCATAACCCGCTAGTTTATCAAGACTTGGAAGAATGGCAGCATCTTGGTGGGAAATTAGAGAATGAAAGTCATAGAGGACATTATAGTTGAAGCCATTGATCTCGATATGGATGGGATCAACTTCAACAGAGATATGAAATTGTTCGATCATGTTGTTGATGGGTTTGCGGAGATGACCAAGGAGAGAAATAGGTTGGTCAAAATTGGCAAATCATATTTTAGCCCACATTCCATTTCTAAACCATGGAGGTTTATTATGTTTGTTGTGATTGAATACCTAACCCTTGATGGTCATTTTACTAAAAAAATTGGGCACCACTTTACACTGGCAAATCATTTTAGGCATAGAGTTAGAATTAATTTCCCTTTCTACCTAAGGTAGTCACTAGATAATACCATTTTGGCTATCAAGAATGACCCTGAGGGGGGTCATGCTTTCCATGAGGGTTTGATGGTGATGATCATGAATCTTTTTAAAGTGAAAAAAGTGGACAAACCTCGTATCAGTAAAAAAAAACCCTTGAGTGTGATACTGAGGGAAGTGATCAAGATGGCATTTATGAAGAGGAAATGAAGGATAGAGAAGAGGAGATGGTTAACAAGAAGAGGAAAAACCTTTCACCTAGGATCTTGTATGCTAAGAAAAGGAATAATGAGGAGGTAGATTATGAGAAGGAGATAGAATCTAATGAGGGTAGTGAGGAGGTCATAGGGAAGAATACCAGGGGCATAACTGGTATTGTTACCATAACCAAGGTGAAGAAGACTGACATAGTTATGAACATTTCCTCATATGATGAGCCTTTGATAAAAAAGAAGTTGAGAGGTAAGAAAGTGCTACCTCAAGGAAAAGTTGATGACATAGGCATCAAGGAGGCGGATACTAAAAGAGAAACTATGCATATGAATGAGGGAAACCTAAATTAGAGAAAGGACTATGATGAACAGGGGTATTTGAAGGGCATCCTTGGAAACCTAGGGGTGATGAAAAGGGGTATCAATAGTATGAAATAATAGATCTAGGATATTAGGAGGAATTTTTATCAGCTAAGCAAGACTACCAGAAGTGAGAGGACTCTGAGCCAACATCTAGATAGACTCTCTGAGGATATTGGAAATGCACAAGAAGTCAAGAATTTAATGAAGAGAATCCCACCACTAGAAGAAAATAATAGAGCTATGGAAAAAATGATGAAGGATATGCAGAAAAAGATGGATGGCATGAGAAACAGAGTTGACAGCATGAAGAATGCACTTAAAAACTTGTAGACCAGATTTGCTCCATCTTGAAGACTATTGTAGATAATATTAAAACTCTACTAGAAAAATTGGAACAGGGGAAAATTAAAGGTATCAAGGACATGAAAGAGGAGCAAGGCCCTAGTAAATGCACTAGAGCTAATTCAAAGAAGACTAAGGTGTTGGAAGACAAAGAAATTGATGAGATGAAGGCCTCTTCTATGAACATGAATATCTTTGCAGATCAGTCTGCTAATTTATTGAAGACTTTGTAGTTGTCTTGGTGTTGTCTTTCTGTGGATTTTTCCTACTTCTTGTGTTAAGGCTTCTTGTCTTAGTTTTCTTGTTTTTTGGTGTTGACGCAAAGTTCCTTGTGGACTTTCTATGCTTATTTTGTTTGATACTATGTAAAAGGTTTTGGGTCCTTCAAAACCTATTTTTATTTAATCAAAATAAATTTGTACTACAATCTAACAGTTAATTTGAAAATGAGTCACAAATTGAGTCTGACGACCAACAAGAAAGTTCTAATGATGAGGATACCTTTCCTTATCCTATTATGTTGGATCTTGCTACATTATTTGTAGAGCCCAATGATTTTGTACCATGTGTAAGTACTACTAAAGCTGACATTGATTCTTCTGAGAATGCTACCGATATTGTCCTAACTCAAAAGGAATAGAGCAAGTCTAATAATGCTATTATTGTTGATCAACTTTATCAAAATCAAGATGATAATGAAAGTGGAGAATGGGTATTGATGACCATTGGGGAACACTACAATTTGTCTCCATGTAGCACTAATTCTCAAGAGTATGAATTTGATTCCCTCTTAGATGCAACTTTTGATAAGAATGTCAACAAATTTCACACATGTGAAAATCAACTCGAAATAGGGGAGCACTCTAGGGTTTGGTCTGATAAGTCTCACCCTAATAATATCAATGTGTCTTTCATTGATGTCATTAGAACATAAAGGAATTTGAATATACCTTTGGAAGAAATTGCTCAAGGTCTCAAATTATGTATCCATACATTTGATGATTATATTGTGAACACAATTGAACCTTCCACTTCTCTTTCACTCACCTATCCTGAGCTAATAGACTAGAACTCAAATATTGCATCTAGTGAAATCCCTATATTCTAGAATTATTATGCTCTCACTTGTTATCTCCACATTGTTGAATTAGTAATGTCTTCCACTAGTGAACATGGTGTCAATCTAACTGAAGCTAACATCATATAGTTTAGTCATATAATCAAAAGAAAAAATAATAGGCGTTCTAATGATGAAAACCACATTGTGGTAGTATCAAAATAAAAAATAGTAAAAACAAAAGACATATCCAAATGTGAAAACCTCTCTGAGGTGCCTAAGGATAAGATATTTGATGTAATTCTAAGTCACTTTTAGAAGTGATCATCATTATTGATAGAACTAACATAACCAATCAATCTATGAACTAGGGAATATCCTTATATTATACATCTTGCACAATCATTATCTATCAAAGAAAAAGAAGAATTTTTTGCTTTCTTTTAGGAAAAGAAGATCAAATTTGCATGGACATAATCAAATATGTGAGGATTGGATCCTGATCTTCTCATGCATCATTTTTCTATTGTAATAGGGGTGAAACTTGTTAAACAAAAACTCAAAAAGATGCACCATCATGTGGCACTTCTAGTTCAAGTTGAATTGGAAAAACTCTTGAAAAATGGTTTCATACATGCCATTGATTATGCTGAATGGATATCAAATATAGTTCTAGTCTCAAAACATGATAAATCTATCACCGTCTGCACTGATTTTTGGGATCTCAACAAAGCATGTCCCAAGGATGATTTTCCACTACCTAACATTGATGTGATAGTGGACATGACAACTAGATATTAAATGTACTCTTTAATGAATGGTTTCTTTGGCTATAATCAAATCAAAATTGTGTTTGAAGATCAAGAGATAACTACTTTCACTTGTACATGGCATCCTTTTTTCTGGAATGTAATACCATTTGGTCTAAATAATTCTAGTGCAATATATCAATGTATTGTATGCATAAAATAATGGAAGACTATGTTGATGATACTCTAGTCAAGAGTATGCAGTGAAACACTCATCTCCAAGATTTGAGACTATAATTTAGTCTCAGATTGAATCCTAAGAAGTGTGTCTTTGGTGTCACATCAGGGAAACTAATTGGGTACATTATGTCTGCAAAAGGTATCGAGGTGGATCTTGAAAAGGTTCAAGATATAATGGAGATGCCTCCACCTTGTAATATCAATCAAATGAGAGGACTACAAGGAAGACTTTAGTCTATTTGCCAGTCCATATCATAATTTGTAGATAAATCACAACCCTTCACTAAAACTTTGCATAAGGGTGTGAAATACAATTGGAATACAAATTGTGATCAAAGCTTAACAAAGATCAAGAAGTATCTTGAAAATCTACCAATATTAATGCCTCCTATTCATGGGAAGCCACTCACTATGTACATCTCTTCAACAGACTCATCTATCTTACTAGCTCAAGAAGATAAAAGCAATAAAAAATGAGCTATTTACTATCTCATTCATACATTGATCTTGTACGAGATGAATTGCAACATTATCGAGAAAGCTTGCTTGGCAGTTATTTTCGCTTCCCAGAAGTTGAGACACTACATGTTCACTCGTACTGCAAGTCTAATTGTAAAGATTGATCCATTAAAGTACTTTCTTAGTAAAGGTACTCTAATAGAAAGGCTAGCTAAATGGGCTATGATTTTGAGTGAATTAAACATTGAATGTGTAGAACAAAAAGCTATCAAGGGACAAGTAATTTTTGATCAACTAGTAGAGGCACCATTGCAAAGTCACCAACTACTAAACGTTGAATTTCATGATGAATCTATTCTATTGTTGACATGCCAAACATAGGTTATGTTCTTTGATGGATCCTTCATACAAAAAGGCTCTAGTGCTAGACTTTTATTGATAACACCACATAAATATTCTTTATCTAAGGAATACAAGATTATATTTCATGCAAATAATATTGATAAATATGAAGCCTTGATCAATGAGATGAAAATAATTGTTGAATGGAGGGTAGAAAAACTAAATATCTTTGGTGACCCATATTTGGTGATCAACCAGGTTAATGATATCTATTAGAAAAAAGATGAAAAATTAACACCCTACAAAAGAATGGTTGATGATATGAAAAAGTACTTTGCACATGTGTTAGAATATATAATCCACTAATATAACTAAGAGGTGGTGATGAATCAATTATCCAACTATCATCACAAACATTAATCTTAAACAAACTTAACCATGTGAGTGATATAAACTGAAACCACAACAAGATACTCATACACAATTAACACTAGCTATGTTAGCTAGGGAAAACCTTGATCATAGGGAAAACGCCAATGGGGATGGTATCCACAAGATGATGTACTAATATAAATATTCCTTGTTAGAGGATAGACCCTGCTAGGAGTCTGTTACAACATTCAATACATATGAGTCCCTATTAGGAGACTTTGAATCTCTGTTAGGAGATTCTAACCCTAGTAGGAGTTGTGCCAATCCTATTAGGAGTTGTGGAAGACAGTTGGACCCACTGCCAAATAGCTTCAAGGTTAAGATCAAAGAACCCACTATCCAAATGATCTCTATATTATTCCTTGTAGAAAAATAGAACTAAAGTGTACTTCCTTCCTCTCTCTCTATCTTGTCAACCAAACTTCTACTCCTTCAGAACTTGTAACCAAATCTTACATTGTGCATCCAATGATCCCTTGGATTACTTATATGCATTCAATAACTAGTATGCTTCTTCTTACTCTGTGCACCAATACTTTGCATTTCACTTTATCTTCTTCTTCAAGATACATTACAAATAAGGAAAATAACTTTCCTTTATACCTTATCTTCATAATAATTCCTTGAGTCAGCCTTGATGCTTTTCCAATTAATTAAAATAAGATAATTCATAATTACAATAGCACTATCAAATCACAATCTACACCAAACTTCACACATGTGAAACTACATCTTGTGCATATGCTAGCATCATCCTAAGACTATCCTCTATCACTGTGTGACTATGCATCTCTTCATTACATCATAGATGAAATATAGTGACAGATCATTAGAACTTTGTTTCCCAATCCTCTATTTCTTCACTACTTCCAGTAAATCGAGTGTAACTTTCGTACACCATCGAATAAGATTTATTCCTTTTAACCACATTATAAAGACAACCTCAAGAACATGTCATCCATTGAAATTTTCTAAAATTTCCTCAACTTCTATGCATCATAAGATTACTTATTGTTGCTCTTCTCATCTTAATTGAATTACTACTATGTTGACATCAATGGCAAATACAATCATGAATGCAACATATCAATACTCTCTAATTCTTAGGATACTCCCCCAATATAGTATCATCAGAATTTATGCTAATAACATGTTACTTTCAAGTAGATTCCTTAGGCAGATAACAAGAGGGTTGATGTAATGGCTACTCTAGCTTCTATGTTACAAATGCCAAAAAATGACTTTTGACATGAGTTCCTAGTGGAGACATTATCCTACCTTGCCTATGATTCCCTTAAATCTTGAATGCTCTATTTTGTCATAGGACATGATTCATCTTACTACCACCACATATATTTCTACTTATGTGTCCAAGTTGTTTTAAATAATCTAACTTAGAATGAGAAACATCACCTTATCTGAAATGCTCCATAGTGTGTCATCAGCACTAATGACTTGTTTAGGAGAGGTCTCGATGGTATAATCCTTAGGTATCTAGGACCCAGAGAGTCAAAAATGTATGTTACATGAGGTACAAAAAAGAATTTGTGGATCACACTCAAATGTCTTAACACTAGCTTGTAAACATATTAGAGATTGTTACTATTGGTTGGAAATGGAGAAAGAGGCAATCAAATATGCTAAGTCTTGCAAACAGTGCCAACTTCATGGCAATCTGATTCATACTCTAGCTAGGGAGCTAATTCCTTTCATCACACTTTAGCCATCCCAATAATGGGCCTTTGGTTTGGTGGATCAGATTCATCCATCTTCTTCGAACGGACACAATTTTATCATCACAGCTACAGACTACTTCACAAAATGGATCGAGGTAATCCCTCTTGCTAAGGCTAATAGAAAAATTGTAGCTCTATGCACTCTCCACTACATCATTTATAGATATGGTGTACCATCCTCCATCATTACTGACAATGGGGGAAAATTCATAATATATATCTCTAAGAGCTATGTTTAAAGTTTAAAATCACACAACATTGGTCTTCCATCTACTACTCCCAAGGTAACAAACAGGCATAAGCATCCAATAAGGCTATTCTCAAAATCCTACATCGCACAATTAAAAAATCTAGAAGGGACTGACACTTTCAGCTTAATACAGGTCTATGGGCTTATAGAACAAGTATCAAGACCCTTACAATACCCTTTTATTTAGTTAATGGAGTGGATGTTGTGCTTCTAATTGAGGTTGAGATTCCTACTCTACAAATCTCTCTAAAAGAACTCATTATTAATGATGACTATAGAATATCTTAGCTACAAGAGCTAGAATTACTGGATGAACATTGGCAAGTGGTGTTTGATCATCTACAAGCTTACCAAAAGAAGATGTCAAAAAATGGATGTCAAAAACCTACAATAAGAAATGTAAACCACGTGACTTCCAAGTGGGTGAGCTTGTTCTGAGGGAAAACCCTAAGAATCAATAAGAGAAGATATAGAAGGGAAAGTTTGAACCCAACTAGCTTGGTCCATACATCATTACTATAGTGTTCAGCTTAGGTGCTTATCAACTCTCAACTACTAAAGGAAAATCACTCAAGGAGCCGATCAACACCTTTCATCTAAAAAGATTCTACATCTGATATGCTTTTGATGCTCTTTGTACATATCTAAATATCTTGAAGAAGAAAAGGTCTAAAATTTGCAAAAGGTCATTGAAAAAACTATTATTTTGGTGAAAACCTAGCAATGGACCCAAAACTTAAAAAAAATTTAAAAAAATTTAAAAATTGAAGAAAGAGAAAAGAACAAAAAAAATTGAAAAACAAGAAAAGTGCCATTGATGAAATCCTGGCAAACAGGCATCATGGTAGCAAAAAATGATTCTCTACTAAGAAGTTGAAAACTTGGTAAATAGATGCCTCTTATTTCAAATGCTTCATATTGTAGTGCATATTTTGGTTCCTATACAGTTGCTCTACTACTTTCAGTAGTTCACATTCCTACTTTAGTTTGTTACTTTCACTCGTGCATACACTCTCAGTTATATTTGAAACTCCACTCGAAACCTACATGGATTGAAATTGGTCATAGTCTAGGGGGAAATACCCTATGGTTTTAGATGATCTCTTTTGTCATAATCACCAATTTTCCTAACTTTGTCTATCTACTATCACTTAGTCTACTAATGAGATTCCTCTAAAAGAAGATCTCTTTCACGTCAGTCCCAATTATCCTAACTGTGTCTGTCCACTATCTCTTAGTCTATCGATGAGATTCTTCTCATAGAAGATCTCTCTCTAATGTTAGTCACTAATTTTCCTAGCTATGTATGTCTATTGTTGTCCCTCTACTGGAGAGATTTCTTACACATATGTTTTGAACATCAACACTCGACATCAATTCCCTGATACAGAAATTAAATTTAAAACATTGAAACTATTTGAGCTATGTTGAACTTTTCTTTATGTGTTTTTCTTTCTCTTTGTCATTCCCCTTTGAGCAACTTGAGGATGTCTAATTTGACTAAAGTGAGAATTGGGGGCATGACCTTTTCTTAGTTTGCTTCTTGATGGTTTAGTTCCAATGATATGAAGTGTACATATAAAAGGGGCATCCACTATAAGAGCCTTTATCTCATGTTGGATGGTCACGTGTACCTTGACTCATTTTATGTGGACACTTTAGTGAGGTTGGTTCTTCTCCTTTACCATTTGAGTGAATTCTCTATGCTATAGTATAATACTAATACTCGTCTTATGAAATGAATGAACAGGTCATTACAAGTATACTTAGCACAATTTTGTCTCAAGTTACAAACACATGGGTCATTGTGGACATAATACTTATTGATTGCTTAGCATGAGAATGATCTTTTATGTTTCTAATGTGCTTGTACGCAAGAAATTTTTTGGTATCCTAGCATTTATGCTCTAATGTTTATGTTTACTTGCTACATTAAAAGGAACAAATATTATGGTCATTCTAGCTTCTTGTGCCTTAATGATTACATCTAATTCTGAGAAAATTATGACACATGTCATATTCATATTGTCATGATTTTAATTTCAATGAGGATTGTATAGCATTCAGTGGCCTTAACAAAATGCTCTATGATGAAAACTATCTCTTATGTTTTCAATAACTAGTATTATGGATTACATCTAGCATAGGATTGCATTTTGTACTAAAATTGCATTAGGGAATGATCTCAGTTTCTTATTTACTTACATTCTTCAACTTGAGAGGTCAATGATTTCTTCAATGTATCATGTTTCATCTTGCTTGCACAAGTGTTCGATCCCTCACTCTTTACGAATTTGTTGGAGCACCTGTCATGAGAAAACAACTAAAAATCATGCATGAGATGTTAGTACATATTTATTTTGCATTATCATATCATTCATTTACATTCATCACATTTTCATAATAACATACATCTCATATATGCTACATATCCATACATCATACATATTTCCATAAGTCAAGATCACACACACACACACACACACACACACATATCCAAACAAGTTAAAATGTACAATCGATACAAAATTGAGTGCTACTCAAGCATTCTCGATCTCAAAATGCTACAAAATGATGTTCATACATATCATAATGATCAAAAATAGAGATAAGAGAGTGGGATAACAACATCCTTCTCCTTTATCCTCAGGTGGAGAAGGAGGAGGAGGCACATTTTCTCTAGTTGGTGGTCATGCACTCTCTGACACTCTAGCATACTCCAAGAAACAAGGCACCTACTCCAATGCCTCTGGGACCACACCTACATATATCACATAATGGTATGTTGCTCTCATTGTCTATGTCCAATCCTCATCCCACTAAAGCTCTAGCTTCTCTTGTAGCTCTTAGATCTCTCAATTCCGCTCTACTAGACATGTGCCTCGCATTGTGACCTAAATCTATAGCTCTCCAAGCTGTCGTTAAGCTATCCTCACCTGATCTCGTGACCTTCATAGAGCATCCTAGGTCTACGTGAGTAGATCTCCACCCTTTGGCTTAGGAGTAGGCTAGTCTTGCATCTCCTCATCACCACCACCCTACTCACCCTTCTCTGCCTACTATTGAGGCTGCTCCTTTACCCATTGTCTTTGAGCATCACTACTAATGGAACCCAAGGTCCCCATCTCTGCATGTAGCCTCCTCCGACCTAAACCATTTCCACCTACACCCAAATATACCCTGATTAGTAAAGGAAGAATCAAGATCTAAGTTTTCCTCTATCGAGGACCCTCCTACTATGGCTGCAATGCTTATTGTGGTATCTAGTGAGGAGCCTAAACTGGTTGTATTCCTATTGCCATCACAACTAGATCTATAAATCATCAAAAATGATGACTCAAAAAATGCACCCTAAACTTGGGATTCATCCCTCCATTGACTATTTTTGGCATGTAATCCTAGGGGGTTAGTATGAGACCTTGTACATCTATCATAGATCTCCTAGGATCCAGTCTCACTGACCGCCCCTTCTTCACTTCATTGGTGAAGCAGGTGTATGTGTAATACTCTTGTGATATATCATGTGGATAATCGTATTGTCTCCACATGTTTGTTAATAGAAATCTCTCAATCACATGTAGATAACAACTAATTAGCGGTTGTGATGTTAACATGTACATCCCAATTGTTCCTAGATATTGTCTCATGCCTCTATCTCTCGCCATGGCCTCCATACAACTGATACAAGATCATCCACCTGGGCCCTCCATTTCTCAATCTTACCCAATGCGGGTTGGGCCATCTATCCTCAATATCTACATATATATAGCTCATGTGGTTGTCTCATGTCCTCAAAAATTGCTCTAGTGATAGGAAAGTGCTCTCATGCCCATATCTGAAGTACATAGACCCCTATCACTACACTCTTCACCTCTCTATAGGCAATCTCATGCATCTCATGAAACATGTGGGCCAACATACACTAACCCTACCCAAAATGTGTTGGTTGCTCTAACATCTGCTGAAGCAAGTGGCCCCATCCACACTTTATCCTATGTTGGCCTCTATCAGGCATTAGGTAATAACCAAGGAATGTGCTAAGTACCACTGCTAATCTATGTGTCAGACCATATCCCTACACTAACTCCTCCCACAGGATGGTCCTACCCATGATCATCGCAACCTAAAAGATGGCCCTCAGTGCTAATGTACCAAGCCTTAATTGTGTATTATACTCTATACGAGGACCGTGGAATGGGATCCTAATTATCCTATAGATATCCTTAGGTGTGATGGTCATCTCTCCAAGTGGAAGGTGGAAAGTGTTCTTCTCTGAATGGAAATGTTCCACCAATGTAGTCGATAAACCATGATTCACCCAAATGTTAGGGATATCACATAGATGAGATAGACCTAGAGAATAATTGTGTGTTAACTCAGCTGCATCTAACTGTATGATTAATGCCTGATGGTTGGATAATGTGATCTGAAACCAACATCTGGAAATTCAACCTGCATACATGTAAATAACATAATACAATTAGTATGTGATCATGATAAAAACATGATAGTTTTATCCTATTGCAATAAATACATCTTATAAACATGCTACGATGACTCACGATGATGATAAATTTCTGAAAAACATGAATATTTACAAAAAGATGACTCCAAACTTCTCAAAAACTCATGTGAGATTTTATAATCTAGCACCTAGGAGGCATATTCTCATGCAAGGAATCTCCCCAGTCCACCCTAGGAAACTCATTCGTGCAAGCTTTATCCAAGTGTAAGAGAACATAGACCTTTATTTATGGTTTCGTGCACGAGACATGGGTGTGTCTCACATGCGCAAACCCCACTATTGACACAAGATTGTGCTATTACAACCATCATCACACGAGTTTATTGGGAGTCTCACATGAGAAAATGAGTTCTCGTGTGAGGACCTGACACTATCAAATTTTAAAATGACCTAGAATACCTAAAAAATAAATCAAATTTTGAAACAATACTAAGATTTGTTGACTACTTATTGGTCTGTTATGTCGTCTAGATCACTTAAACCAATGAGAATGCACGGGAACCACCATTTTCGCCTCAAAGCTCCTTCTCCATAAAAGACAAATGATCAAATGATTTGAAAATGACCCTTTTGGCCCTTATATAGGTTTTGATCTAATTTTTCAAAGTGCTCTGATGGACATGTAAATCACCCCTAGCTAATTGGACCACTTTAAACTCATTTTCAAGATAAAAATCAAAATCTAACACACTTAAATAGCTCAAAATTGCATTTTAAAATTTTGATACTGACGTGATCAAACACTTGTGAAGTATATTTATTTAATACCTTGTGAATCTCAAAACATCGCCAATTCAACATATTCTCAACATTTTTGAATTTTTCATAAAAAGTCAACTATGGTCAAACTTTGTCAACTAGACCTCTGAAGCAACTCAAAAATTTCTACATGCTACTTTGGTCTATTTTATATTCTTTTGAAGCTCTACTCACATCAGTATCTTCACATATATTTCTTTATCTTACAATTATATTGTGTCATCTTTCGATTTCACTCCTAAGGGGGCAAGATGATTACATCATTGAATCTTTAAAAACTGGCTTTAATTTATTCTAAATATAATGTTCTAATAGCTAGGGGCATCTCACCACTTGGGCATCTTTGTTCACTCTATCTAGCATTATATCCTATCTATCTTACTTATTGTTCAACTAATCAAACTCATTACAATCCTTTTCATAGCTCAATGGGTGGGTATCTAGATGTTCTTTTTGGACTCCTAAGGATTAAGCCTTGTTCTAGGGATAATCTTATGACTCATCATAGGTCTTGTTATCTTTTTCAACATGGATCAGTATTCAAATGTTCTATCTAGACTTTGGAGGAGTGAACTTTTTTCTAGAGATAATTCTAAGCTTTCTTCCAATCACTATTTAATAGATAGGTATCGGGAAATTCTAACCTTGACTCCTGAGGATTAAGTGTCATTCTAGGAACAATCATATAAATCATGATTAATCTTGTCATCTTTTAATAGACAAGTATCGAGACATTCTAAGTCTGACACCTAAGGATTCAATCTCATTCTGGGAATGATCCTACAAATTTTGACAATCTTTATTCTCTTAGACTGATATCTAGGTGTTCTATTAGGACTCTAAAGGGTTAAGCTTCATTCTAAAGATAACCCTAAAAATCATCAATTAGTTTCTATGTCATCAATCTTAGAATCAATATTAGTTCTTAAACTATACTTTAAAGATTTAATTTCTTTGAATCAATGTGTTGCTCGCACATATATTCAAGGAGGGGCAAATGTAATACCCCTAAATTGGCACATTGGCATGCTAAATCAATTTTGGTGCATCAATCTTACAACATCAATTTCTTGATCAATTAAGTCCTATTGTACTACATATTTCTGGTTCTAATTGTCTCTACTTGATCTAAGTGTCAAATGTAGAAAATCCCCAATCTGTATTAATCACATACTTTATTTAATTCCTAAATATTGATTGAAATTGGTTAAATTAACCTTCTAATTGAATTTATTTAATTATAAGTCCTAGCACTTTAATTAAATTAAAATTTACCCTCTTTAGCTAATACACATGAAAAAAGAATTAAACATATTGATTTTATTAAATATTATTCATCTTGCATGTATGCACAAGGTAAGTTGTTGCCTTCTAACTAGACGAGGTTTTACTATATGCTCTCAAAATTGAGAGTTCAATAAGTAGACCAAACTAGTATGAAGGATTTGAATGAATACAAATGCAAGATTAATATATGTTTTTGAGATTTTGTATGCAAATATATGAATTAATCTAAATGATATTCGAATTAATCCAAGAACAATAATAAGTAAATTAAGCTAAATGAATGCATTGTAATGTTTATGATAAAAATGTAAAAGAAATAGAGATTCGAATGCAAAAACCTTGAGTTCTCAATCCAAAAATGATTTGATACTCTTCACTTGCATCCTCCTCAAATGAGATGAATTAGGGGAGAACGTTGATCCATTAAAATATAAACTCATAATTATTATTCTAATTAATTAAATAGTTAGTTTCAACAATTATGATGAGGATATTTAATTAAATCAATATATTCAATTCCATTTTCATGTGAGGTGAATTAGGAAATAATATTGATCCATTCAAATATGATGTCATAATCTAATATTCTAATAGTTAAATTATTAGTTTCAACAATTATGATGTGTATTGCATGTTCATTCTAGGATGTTACTGAGAAAAAATGATCATGTTGAAGTGTGTGGTTGAATTAGAAGCCCATATTTAACACTCACAATTACATCTTGCAAACACATATGTGAATATTAAGCATCATAAGCATTTCATAAACACAAAGGCACGTGATCCCTAAAACACAACATATCCCACCTGATCAATACACACACACACACACTCCCATAATGAATAAAATAATACATCCCCATCCATGAAAAAATATATACTATCCATTAATGTCCAAGAGTCCATCATAATAAAGTGTTCATAAAGTACATTAGGGTTTGTGCCATAAAAAAATATAAAGTACATCAAAATGCATCATACATATAGTATATCAGTCCCAAACAAGGAAAATATCACAACTCATATGTGTGCATCTGATTAGGACTAGTGGGTGGTTCTCCCATTGTAACTGGATCTATCTCTAAGGAATTCTACATAGGACCTTATGGTAGTGGTGGCATCATGCACACCCTTATAATACTCTCTTAAACATGATCTATCACTATTTGACTACCTAGCATAAATCATCTCCTTGACTCACCTACCTGTATCCCTCCTTCCTAAGATCCCTCACCTTTTACTCAAACACCTAAGCTCTAAGCCTCCTCTATTTGGATAGATCCCTCTCCCTACCTCTAACTCTTCCAAGCTCTAAGATCCTCCAACCTCCCAACAATTGCTATTGGTTGCCTCTATCCCTGTAACTATATTGATTATCCATGATCGGGTAGATTATCAATAATGCTCAATTTGATCTATTGGTACAATTGTATGGTACCTCCCTGATAAAAACCAACCCTCTCCCATATATCTTCCACATCCCTTGATAGACCTTGGATCTAATCATTATCTACTTGAGATTTCCCTCTTCCCATCGTTTCTTGTGCTCACAATGTAGCCACATCCACCAAAAGATGGTCTCACTCTACCCATAGCTTGTCCCTCTCTACCTGTGCATCCTCCAATCTCCCCTACATTTTATCCCTCTCTATCAAGAGTTCATCCATATTTATCTGCATTCAATCAAAATGTCCCACTCAGAATTGGTCTCTCTCTACTTGAATATGATCTTTGTCTACCTAAGTATCTTATAATAGGTAATTTTTGGCCTCGTGTGTATGTTAGAGAGAGGCCATATATTTTTCTAACCCACTATCCACTCTCCTAGCTGAAGACCCTCCTCCCTCTAATCCCCTTGTATGCTATAAAATTAGTGTGTAAAGAACATCAAAACTAATATAACATTCACAAACTATAGTTAACAACAATACATATGATAAAACAAAAGAAACACTTTAGAGGAAGGCAAGCCAAGAATGGTGAGCTCCCCAAGTGTGACCTTGATATCTTGATGTGTCCAAGTGATGATGGATCTATGCTCAAATGTGCTTCAAGCCTTCAATCGATAGGATCCTTCAAAGGGGTAAAACATGGTGTATGGGGTGAGTATGGATTCTTGCATGGTAAGGGTGAGTTTTGATAATTTGTTCTTCAAATGGACATTATAAGTTTGCATGAGAATTGGATGATTTGTGAGAGGGGAGGGGTCTAATTTATAGGTCAAGGGGTAGTGATATGGAGGATCAAGATGCAAATATGGAGGTTTGATAAGGAAGGGCTAGGATGCAATGAAGGGGAAGCACATGGATTGTGCTTCTTTTAATCCATAGCCTTGTGACAAGTGTCACAAGGAGATTCGATAGGGCAAGAGGGTCAAAAATGGGTGGTCAAAAAGAGTTATGAAGGAGAAGGGAGTGTGGAAGAGGGATGTAAGAGGCATTTAAAGGGTCATTAATGCATGTAAGAGCCATTAATGCTCTTGGATGGGAATGTAAGAGGATGCGAGAGGACTTTGACTTTGGTTTGGGTTAGAAAGTTTTAAATCATGTTTAAAGTGGTACACATGTTTAGGAGGGGGATTAGGCTTAGCTTAGGAGGGGATTAGGATGGGAAGTGGCTTAGCATGAATGAGATGGGTTAATTAGCTAGCTAAGTGAGGTTAGTTTGGGTGAATGGGTTGGATTTGGATAATTATAGGATTTTAGGGATGTTTAGGGCTTAGGAATTGATTTATTAAATGATTTATTTAATAAAAGGGGATGTGGGATTAAATTAAATAGATTTATGCATTTATTAAATTAAATAGATGAATAGGGATTTAATTGATATTTTGACTTTGGGTTGTCATTTTGATTTTATCAATTGGACTATAGTTAATTAAATGAATTAATTAACTAAGGGATTATTATCAATTAATTAAATATAAAATATATAATCAATAATGTCCTAGAAGCTGACTAAATAAGATTACTTAGTGATGTAATTAGATTTAGGTGTCTACATTTTGCCCCTCTTTGACATAGTGTTGGGACAACACTATTTAAAAGAAGTTTGAACATAAACTACGTGGAGAAGATTTATAAGGCAACAAAGTTGCCATAACCTTGAGTAGAAGAGGAGATATTAGACTATGCGATGCCCCCTCAAGAAGGCAATGGGGAGGGAGGACAAATCTCAATGACTTCTTGAAAAGGTATAACAAGTTGGGGTGAGCAGGGGAGACACAAAGGGACTAAAAGATGATTAAAATGGAAATAATATTGTAAAAATAACATGCATTGAGGAAAAAGGAGGGCTAGAGGGTTCAGAGAGAGAAGTAGGGCACCATAGGGAGCCTATAAGAGGGTTGAGGACGGCTAGATAGGAGTAATTGCTCTCATATTTATGGTGATATTTTGCTAGTTTTGAGCTCTGATTTAGAGGACGTGATGGCAGCTTAGGGACGGCCAGAGCATCGAGCAAGCATGCTACGATGAGTATAGGCATGATGGACACTAGATCGATCAGTAGGCACTAAAACCTTTCTCTTGTGATTTTGGTTTTTTTTGTTATAGTGTTCTCAAAATATTGAAAAGGTGTTCCCGCAGGCACGGGTCCAACAAGATCGCTCTAGGGATCAGTGGGATCACGATCCTTCAAAAGGGCCAAGAAAAATGTGGAAAAAGAGGGTTGGAAGTTTTTTCACAGGAAAGAGAATATGGTTTACATCTCTTGTAGGTTAGGGGTCCTAGCTTATAGTTTTTGCGAGATAGCAATTTTGATCACGGGAAAGCATTCCTATTGGCAGGAATACATTCTCATTGGCTAAGGGTGGGAAATAGTAAAAGTCAATGCAAGAATGAGGAAGGGTGTGACCGGGGAGAAGAAAATGGGAAATGTGTTCCCATTATGATCTAAAGCTATGAGAATGCAGAGATAGGGAGGGGTCAAAGGAATGCACATAAGGGTTTTTCAATATTTTGAGGTGTAAAGGGAGGGCTAGGAAACAGAGGTCAAATGGGTTGATGGAAAGAAGAATTGACTGATGTTTGATGTTTTCTAGATACAATGGTCAATGGATGCATTAGTGTCGTGAGAGTGATGTGCCACAGTGTTGCACACTAGGGAGCAGTTCACACTAGCGGACTAGGCAAGAATTTACATGATCGAGTTGGGATATCTAATAAGGTTGCCACATACACACACATACATGGAAATGGTGACAACATTTTGTGAGCACTAGTGCATTAAGACAGGGATGTTCTATCTAGGTAAGAGGATTGTCACCTTGGAGGATGTCTACAGGATCGTCTAACTGCCAATGCAAGATACATGAGTGATGGCAGATAGGGGAGTCATAGGAGAGCACAGGGTGTGATGGCCGGTGGGGCCCAGAGTCTAGTTTTAGATCTGGAGGAGGCAGTTTTCTTTGGATGAGCACTTGGATCAAGTGGTCACAGATCAACAGATATACTTCTACGTGTGTGGGCTAGTGTCAGGGTATATTTACCCTGATACTAGTCGTATGGGAGTGACACTGGCATTGATTCCTACAACTATTTGGATTATAGATGAGGGAGTCCTAGCTGTATGGGGTTCACTGATGCTAGTAAAGCTATTCTAGGATTTACATCAGATTGTATATCAAATTGTAGGGTGCCACTAGGGGAGGAGTGTGGGCTTTCTAACCCTGCTACAGGTCTAGGCTTGGGAGCATATCACAATTTTAAGACTCATTAGGCAGAGGGACAAACAGTTGGAGGAGTCGGTGGTATACATCTGGGGAGATCTATTGACATACCACCATACTTAGGAGGTGGACTACGAGTGAGTCCATGTTAACAAGATCTAGGTAGTGACATGGAGGCTGTACATGGGTCACGGGCAATGGGTGGAGGGGAGGTTGTTGTTGTCATACACCATTTTGTTGTGTTTCATTTTTAGTTAGTAGGAGTACATAGCCAAGCAGTATCAGTTGGACATGGTACTATGATAGTTTGGATGGCCACAAGATGTGCTAGGGGATCTAGTCTGGTACCAGAGAGTGACGAGGGAGTCAATGATGGTTTTTGGGCCACCTTAGAGATGGTTTATTTCAAACATGGTGGGATCTGGCATCCCAAGATTGGGACTAGTCTGGCCAAGTTGTAGATGTTGGGTCCTCTCAAGGCTATAGGGATTAGTTTCAGCACTCAAGGCTAGTTGGGAGGGCATAGGTAACCAGGGTAGTTGTGGTGGCAGGGGAGATTGTCTAAGCAATGAGGAGAGGGAAGTACGAGGTGAGAGGCTTGAGACAATAGGTAGAAGTTCTAGTGCAGGGGGAGACACCATAGAGGAGGAGGAAGAGGAAGGGAGAGGAGGAGGTGAGGCTATAACCAAATAGGCCATAGTAGGAGGGAGAAGAGGGAAACCAGGGGCTAGTTGGGAGAGGAGGAGGAGGATCATTCGCAAGTGGAGGAGATGGGGGATTAGCAGGGAGATATGCATCCCTATAGTAGGCGCATGAGGCTATGAGCCAACTACTATAGGATACTCAGTAGGAGAGGGGCCCACTCAAAGTCTAATAAGATCAATTTTGATGGGAGTAGGATTTGACTCAGGGACAACTGGATTGAGAAAATATTAAGTTGGGGGGATTGTAGTTGGAGTTTGGACAGTTGGACGGGAGATTGGAGGTGATGGAGTCAAAGAGGGAGAAGCTCTAGGGGAGGCTAGACATTGTTCATGAGGAGAGAAATAGGTTAGTGGTGGAGGTGGAAACTCTAAGGGCATAGATGGTAATGGGGGGAGGGGTGGAGGAACTGAGGCGATTGAGGGGGGAGGTGGAGGATCTGCAGGAGAGACCAGGTTTCTACAGGGGGAGATACCATGCAGTTATTCCAACAGATCATATTGAGCACTATAGGTGACCAACATGATTGGGTATAGCTAGCACACATACAGGTATGCAAGGTGGTGAGGAGAGTGGGCAAAGCACTAGGGGCTCTCAAAGGATGGGTGGCTCTTAGCAAACAGGGTAGAGCCACAAATCAAGGCAAAGCCAGAGACAGGAGAGGGGGACAACTGGGAGGAGAGATGAGGCAGAGAGTTTAAGGATAGGAAGAGGGAGAATGAGGCCATCACCACCACCTCTAGCAGTGATGGGTGCAGAGAGGGATCCTTATAAGTCCTACAGAGAGGAGGCGATGGACAAGGATATACATGAGTAGTGATATGTTACAGTTTTTGTGATTGTTGAGATATTTATTATGTATTGATACATATTTTTGCAAGCATAGACTTAAATGTATTTGTATGGACATTTGTACTATATGGACACAAGATTAGACTATGATGAACATTTATTGTATTTTTTAGGGGTGGGTGGTGTATTCTTTAGTTTTTGGAGGATATGATATATATATATATATATATATATATATATATATATATATATATATATATATATATATATATATATATATATATATATATATATATATATATATATATATATATATATATATATATATATATATATATATATATATATATATATATATATATATATATATATGATGAGAATTCTTTAGGGTGGGATATGTTTGTAATATGGACTATGTCTATGGGTTTTAATGGTACTGTATGTTTTTATGAGATGCATGTGGATATTGATATGATGTGGACTGACATGTGTTTGATATAGGATATGATGTGGTAGATGATATGCATGATTTTACTGACATTTTGATACAGAATGTGATCTATTATATTGGATGTATGACATATATGAAAGAAAAAGGAATCTAAGAATAAAATGATTATGATGGTGCAAAATGAGAACTAAAAAGAACCTAAAAGCTATGATGATGCAAAACGGATAACATAAAATGAACCAACAAACTATGATGATGTAAATGATAACTTGAATTAACCTACAAACTATGATGATGTAAATGATAACTAAAATGAACCTATAAACTATGATGGTGCAAATGGATAACTAAAAATGAACCTAAAAGCTATGATGATGGGAAAGGATTAAAAAAAATGAACCTATAAACATGATGATCAAAAAGGATAATTAAAAAAGAACCTAAAAGCTATGATGATGGAAAAGGATAAATAAAAATGAACCTACAAACTATGATGATGCAAAAGGATAAAAAATGAACCTAAGGATTATGATGATGAAAAGGATTTTTTTTAAATGAACCTAAAAGCTATGATGATGAAAAGGATTTTTTTTTTAAATGGACCTAAAAGCTATGATGATGGAAAAGGACAAATAAAAATGAACCTACAAACTATGATGATGCAAATGGATAAAAAATCAACCTAAGGATTATGATGATGCAAAATGGAAATCTAAAATGAGCCTAAGGATTATGATGATGGAAGAGGATAAATAAAATGAACCTAAGTATTATGGTGATGGAAAAGGATAAATAAAAAGGAGCCTACAAACTATGATGATGGAAATGGATTAAAATGAACCTAAGGATTATGATAATGCAAAATGGATATCTAAGATGAACCTAAGGCTTATGATGATGGAAAAGGATAAATAAAAATGAACCTAGAAACTATGATGATACAAATGATAATGGAACTTAAAGAGATCATGATAATGAGGTAAGAGATGAATGGATGTGATGTGAATGCAAGTATTATGGTAGGGGTCCAAATGTGGGAGTAGGGGGATGGGGAAAAGGGAAAAGGGATAGTTGTCAGATTGGACACATGTGGTGCAGTGGAATGAGAGTGTATGGTAAGATAGGAACAAGTAGGAGTGATAGTATGGATGTGGTAAAGTGAGATGAGGGAGATTTTATTTTTAAGGAAAAATAGAGGTAATGCAGGGATGGAATTATGCTTGAAGCTTGAGGGTGGGGTACTTCATAAAGAAGTAGCACCATGTAGTTTGAGCATTAGTTTGATATAGGACTATTGGGGATATGCCAAGGTTACCAAGAACATCAAAGCCTATTCACCAATATTACATAAGACTGACTCGAAATAAATATGCAAGGATTGCCCCAATATCACACATGAATCTTGGAGGAATCAGAGTGGAAATGATACTAGGTGATCCAAAAGAAAATGATATTTCCTAATTGCACTATGTGATCAGAAATGATCATATGTTTGGAACATGCAAGGGTCACATCTGACAAAATCAGAAGCAATAAAAGACCTGATCAAGACCTCACACTCTAGTTGCTCCATTCGCACCACACCATGATATAAAATATCATGGCGACATTGAGGAGGGAAAAAACAAATTTCTTGGAAATACACTTTAAGATCCAAAAGGTGAAATCCAATATTGAAAGAAAAGAATAAATCCATAGAAAGTAACCATTTCCCAAAGAGATCAGTAGGACTAGATACTAATAGACCAAGATCAAACACAAGGAAGGATGCATCCTGAAAGAACCTATTGGTAGTATTTGAGGCTATGACAATTTTGGAAACTATAACTTTCTAAGGACAATTCTTTGATGACAAGAGATCTTGCCTAATGATTCATGAAAGTAGTTATCCAAGAGAGCAACAAATTTTGACCATTCATGACCTAACATGAACAAATGAGAGATATACAATGGGACTAAGTGAGGGACTAATTACAAGGATACATATGAAAAACTAAGCAAGGGATTCATAGGAACCACTATACCAAAGTGCATAAGGATGAGGTAATTAGTATGATAGGTGAGTAGTTGTATGCATAATGGAAAAAGCTCATGATGAGGAGGTAGCAAGAGAAATATGGTATGGGATAAGGATTATAATATAGGGGTGTGATACACAAATATGACACAGGTGATAATTTGCAAAGATATGATACATGAGATATAATACATGTGGTAGTATACACAGATATGATACATGAGTTAGGATACAACTGATAGGATACATGGATATGATACACATGGGAAGGGGCATGATAAAATACACTACTCTAGTGTGGTTTCCAAGCTCGAGGAAGGAGATAGTGACAATGATAGTGTGGCGATGGGATCGCTGGAACACCTTGGAGAAATGGGAAGATGGGTGACGAGATGCATGGGGAGATGGTGGATGGATGTAGATCACTGATAGATAATGAAAAGGCCAAGTACACAAGGCACCTATTTGCTAGGTTTTCACTGAGGTACCTATCCAAGGTGCTTGAATTGCCAAGTTTTCACTGTTGGATGCGTATTTTTCTTTACTATTTTATTTTGCTTCTTTTTTTTGGATATTTTGATTTTTTTGGTCTTTTTAATAGGATTAGCAGGATACACTAAGGAGCTTAGGCATACAACTTCTTCAGGTGAATGATGTTGGTGGGATCATTCAGTGTTTCACCTTCAAGTGTTGATAGTTGATATGCTCCTAAGCCAAAAGATGTGGTGACAAAATATGGACCAAGCCATGTGGGCTCTGTACACTCGAAATGTGTCACACTCTAAACCATTCTATCCAAACGATTCCATGAGTTGGAATGTTTGGATGCCGGCTTAGAGCTCCCTATCCATAGAGTGCAAGAGAGTATATTTCAAGAATAAGAAGGGCTCTCAGCTGAGCCTTAGAGATACTCTTCTTGCTAGTAAACCATGCAATGGGAGGTTCCAAAGACAAGATGCAAGAATGCAAATGTCCCAAGGAGTTCCTCAAGGATGCAATGCAACTAAAGATTAAGCTAGCATGAATATGAAAAGTCTAGCTATTCTAAGCATGGATGAGAGTGTTACAATCTAACTATTAGACTATATGATTTAAGCTACATGTAAAAATGAAAGCTAAGCTAAGCTAGAATGCCATGGATGAGAGAATGTATACAAGAAAGAGAAGTTCTCCACAAAGCTCCAAAGAAACCTGTTAGAAAACCTGCAGCATAACAATATTCAAATGATGGATTGGATTGAGGGGGATGTAGACAAGAAAGAGAAGTTCTCCACAAAGCTCCAAAGAAACCTGTTAGAAAAGCTGCAGCATAACAATATTCAAAATGAAGATGGATGATTTGAGGGGGAAAGCTCTCTCCCTTTTAAAGTTGTATGGACGATGGAGATCAAGATGAAGATGGTGGATGATCAATGGTGGAATTTGAAAAGAGGAGTGATCCATGTGCACACACAAGTCAACCAATAGAATATAAGTTGACTTGTCACATAAGACAAAAGTCTCACAAGCCTTTTCTTTTAATTGTAAAATAGAAAAAGGACTTTATGTGTGCACTTCAAGTGGGTTAGAAGAATGGGGTGTTTTATTTAATTAAAAGGGGACATGTTCTTTTAATCAAATAATGAACTTAGGATAGCATAGTCAAACTATAGGTTATAATTAAATAAATTGATTATTAGCAATTTGGTCTAGATAAATGATTAAATTAATTTAGCCAAAATGTTGAAAAGGGGGCTAATAGTCTAGATGACCATTTTTAGGTGATTATATTTGCCCCTCTTTGACTAATGTGTGATCGATCTGGAAACACATTATGTCAAAGAAAATAGAAAGCCAAGTAGACGGTGATAGATATAGATATCTGATTTTGAAGAACGAAATGTAGAAAAAGATAGCAAGTCCTAAATGTACAGCCTGATAGTGGTAGTACTGAACACTAGGAAAAGATGATGTCAGAATTCAAGAAGAATGCTAACACTTAGCAAAGTAGATGGATTGAGAACAAGTGAGAAGATCAAACAAATGCTCCGAAGAAATAGATAGCTGTAGCGATCAGTGATAGAGTATTTCTGCCCCCTTGGGATCGAGATCGAAATGAGGTAAGGGGACATAGAAACAAGCTAGATATGAGAAAATCGAGAATATAACAATGTCCAAGATGACAGATAGATGATTAGAGCCCAAGAATGACTATAAGAAATTGATAAAATGCCCCAGTTTGACTAGAGTTGACCTTAAAGGATATAGCATAAAAATTAGGTCAAATCTAGTAGAAAGATGATCTAGATGTGAAAAGGTGACTAGAAGTAGATATGAAGCATAGAAATGATGAAGACATGAAGAAATGAAGATGCCCTAGTGATGATTCAGAGATTAGACCTCAAAAGGTCAGCTAACTGCTTAGAAGAAAGTAGAATTTTAAAAGACAATTTTGACCATCAAGATGAACTTGAATTTGGATTTCGATCCCAAAAATGAATCTAGGACGTTGAAATTATTTAAGAGGTCAAAACTTTATATAATGTGATGATAGGATAGAAAAGAGATGAAGCGATAGATTAAGAAGGTGAAAAGACATGAACAAGAAGAAAGTAAAGAAATATATGAAAGGAGTTAGCCGATATGTCCACAAAAAGATGAAGAGAGAGCTCTCCCCATATGCAAGAATGCAAGACTAAGCTAGAAAATGAACCTAAAATGCAACCTAATATGCAAAGTGGTTTACCAGCAAGAAGTGTATAACATTTAGACTCTTAATTTCATCATTGAGCATTTATTAAGGACATCATGAGATCCTACAACCATCACTAGTATAACTATGATGATATGAATATGATCGATATCAGATAGGTATGTGGAAATCCAATCTAAGCATCAAAGACATGTAAGTCAAGATAACTACGTGATTAGATTCCCTAAGTTTAATTTAGCAAGATTACACCTATATCAAGGCATAAGCGCTAGGATAAACCCTGAGTGCGGTCTTGCAAAACAGTCAAGGATGATACATTATAAGTCAAAGTGTTGAATAAGACAAGCACGAATGCTTACAACACTATAGACAAATGAAGTATACCCACAAGCAAAAATCAAGAAAACATGCCCCATGCCCCCAGTCTTCTAGTCAATGACATCCTTGAAAGACTATTAGGGAGGGAACAAATGGCAAAGAAATCATCATAGACAGCACACAAAGTAGATAAAGATTAGCATAGCTCAGTCGTTTAAGTGTTAAAGTGCGTGTGTGCAAGTCACTTCGCCATTTCTTCAAGACTTGATTTTGATAGTGAGAAATATTGCAACATCGGAGACCGTAGGTAAACTATCTAAAAAGTGTTGAAAAACACTTGATGTCAAGGTGGGGCAAGTGTTGAGAAACACTATTATGTGAGTTGTCCAAGAAACCCTAATGCACAAGAATACCTCAATAGGCTAAGCAGTTGTGCCCCCAAGATGAGGACAAGAAACAATTCCAAGCTAGGAAATGTGTAGCAAAGTAGGTGATTGAGACTGATAGACATAGGTGCAAGGGTTTCAAGTAGTGCCTATTTCCAGGTTTTCACCATTTGACAGATTTTTTCATGACTTTTTTCAATTTTTTTGTATTTTTCAATTTTTCAATATTTTTTTTTTTTTTTTTTTTTAGGACATTTTATAATTTTTAGGAATTTTTTTAGTATCATAGATATATACAAGATAGTTGAGCAGCAAGCCTCTAAGTATAGAACTTCTTCATGTGTAGGATGTTGATAGGCTTTGCAAGTTCTTCACCCTCTGATGTAGACAACTGGTAAGCACCAGACCCAAATGTTGCTGTGATATTGTAAGGACCCAACCAGTTAGGTTCAAATTTCCCTTTCTGCTCTCGATGTTGCTGATTTTTTGGATTCTCCCTAAGCACGAGTTCACCAACCTGGAACTCACGGGGGTGAACCTTCTTGTTATATTGTGTAGACATGTGCTTCTGATAAGCTCTCATGTGATCAAAAGCAGCCTTGCGACGTTCATCCAGAGTCTCTAATTCCTGTACTCGCATAGCTCTATGATCTTCATCAATTATTAACCCATGTAAGGAGACGCGCAAAGAAGGTATCTCAACTTCTAATGGGAGAATAGCCTCAGAGCCATAGACTAGAGAAAAGGGTGTAGCCCTGTAGGAGTATGAATAGAGGTTCTATAGGCCCAAAGTGCTGGATTTATTTGCAAGTGCCAATCTTTCCCAGACTTGTGAACTGTGCGGTGTAGGATTTTCAGCAATGTTTTATTAGAGGCCTCGGCTTGGCCATTCCCTTGGGGATAGTAAATGGAGGACCAGTGTTGTTTAAGTCAAAACTTTTTGCATAGATGTTTTAAGTCCTTATTCTTGAACTTCCCTCCATTATCCATAACAATAGAGTATGGGATACCATATCGGCAAATGATATGATTCAATATAAACAGGGCAACATGTTTGCCTGTAGCAGCAGATAATGGTACAGCTTCAACCCATTTAGTGAAATACTCTGTTGCTGTGATGATGAATTTATGACCGCTGGATGAGCTTGGATGAATCTTTCCTACCAAGTCAAAGGCCCATTGCTGAAATGGCCAATATGTCACAGAAGGGATTAACTCTCACCCAGGAGCATGTATCAAGTTGCCATGGAGCTGACATTTTTTACAGGACTTTGCATAGCGCACAGCATCAGCTTGCATGGTGGGCCAGTAATAACCTATCCTAAGCAGTTTTTGGGCAAGTGCAAGGCCATTAGAATGTGCCCCACAAATTCCATCATGGACTTCGGCAAGTGCCTTCTCGGACTCTTCTAGCTCTAAACACCTAAGCAACATTTCGTCTAGACCCTTCCTATACAAGTCACCAGAGACCAAAGTGTAGTGTAAGGCATTACGAAGGAGTTGACATTTTTGGTTGCGCATGAGGGTTTCGAGAATAACCTAATCACGTAGGTAGGAGAAAATAGCCACATAGCGGGAGGAATCGTGACCCACAATAGTGTAGATCACCTGGTTATCTGAGGAATCATATGCTGGATGATGCAATTCTTCCACCAGGAACTCAAATTGCGATTCATGTTCTTGTAATTGGAGGATAGATGCTAAGGTGGCCATAGCATCAGCAGCCTTGTTTTCTGCTCTAGGAATTTGTTGGAATGTTACAAAGGTAAAATAATTCCTTAGAGCATCTATCAACTTTTTATAAGGAATCAACTTGTCATCCTTTGTTTGATATTCATTATTCACTTGGTTCACAACTAGTTGAGAATCCCCATAGATGTGTAGCTCAGTTATTCACCATTCAAGGGCCATTTTGATCCCATTTGTTAATGCTTCATACTCTGAAATATTGTTTGTACATGGGAACAATAATTTGTAGGACTTTGGGATCGTATAACCATGAGGGGAAACAAACAACACCCCTGCTCCTGCTCCATTCTGTGTATGGGATCCATCAAAAAACATCTTCCATGTTCTATTAGTAATGTTCATGATCGAAGCATCTGGAAACTCAATTTGCATAGGTGCTACATCTTCAAGTGGGAAGTCAGCCAACTGGTCAGCTATGGCCTGTCCTTTGATTGCCTTACGTTCAACATACTGAATGTCAAATTCGAAAAGAATCATCATCCATTTAGCAAGGCGACCAGTAAGTGCAGCTTTACTTAATAAATATTTCAAAGGGTCTATCTTGCCAATCAAGTGAACTGTATGGGCCAACATATAATGCCGAAGTTTTTAGGAGGCAAAAACTACAGCAAGGCATGCCTTCTCTATACTTGTATATTTTAGTTCATAAGCCACCAAAGTTCGACTGATATAGTATATGGCTCTTTCTTTACCCGTCTCATCACTTTGGGCTAAGAGTGCTCCTAGAGAAGAACCTGTAGCTGAAATGTACAGAATCAAAGGTTTTCCCAGAATGGGTGGCATCAAAACTAGCAGTTTTTCCAAGTAGCCTTTGATTTGATCTAATCTTTGTTAACAGTCACTGTTCCAAATATGGGTAGATCCTTTATGCATATTTTTATTGAAAGGTTGAGCCTTATCAGCTAATTGAGAGATAAATCTTCTTATGGATTGTAGCCGTCCTTGAAGACCTCTAAGCTGACTGATAGTCTTTGGTGGTGCCATATCCATGATAGCTTGGACCTTTTCAGGGTCAACCTGAATGCCTTTTGCTGAAATGATATAACCTAGCAATTTTCCAGAAGTGACACCAAAGGCACATTTTTTTGGATTCAGCCTAAGTTGGAATTGTTCCATACGGTCCAATATCAAACTAAGGTCTTTGTGATGTGTGTCTCATTTCTTTGATTTTGCCAATGTGTCATCAACATAGTCTTCCATGTTTTTATGCATCATATCATGAAAGATGGTTTTCATGGCTCTTTGATATGTAGCGCCAGCATTTTTTAGCCCAAAAGGCATGACATTCCAGCAAAAGGTACCCCATGCACATGTAAAAGCTATCTTTTCTTAGTTTGCTGGAGCTATCTTTATTTGGTTGTACCCAGAAAATCCATCCATGAGCGAGTACATCTCATAACCCGCAGTCATGTCCACTATCATATCGATGTTTGGTAGTGGAAAATCATCCTTGGGGCATGCTTTATTGAGATCTCTAAAATCAGTACAAACTCATATGGATTTTTCATGCTTGGAGACAGGTACAATGTTGGAAATCCACTTGGCATAATCAATGGCCCTAATGAAGTTTGCATTCAATAGTTTTTCTAACTCTGTCTTGACCAATAGGGCCACATGTGGATGTATTTTTCTCAACTTCTGTTTGATAGGCTTGACATCTGGTGAGATTGATAAGTGATGCATGATGAGATCTGTATCAAGCCCTGGCATGTCAGAGTATGTCCATGCAAAGTTGACCTTCTTGTCTTGAAAGAATTGAGCAAACTGTGTCTTTTCTTCATCTGACAAAGATTGAGCTACATGGATAATCTGAGGACATTCTTCTATTTCCATGTTGATAGGTTGTGTAGGTTCAACTAGAACTGAAGATCTATCCTGGAAATAGCTTGGTAGACTACCAAGTACCTCATCCGCAGGTGCCTCAGAGAGGTTTTCACCATTAGATATGCCTTTATTTTTTCTTTTTTGAGGATCAGACGCCGCCACAATGTGGTTTTTGCCATCTTATCACTTATTTTTCCTTTTAATTTTTTGACTGAGGTACTTGATATCTGATTCCGTCATGTTAACCGTGGGTTTGCTGGTGGAAGAAATGACAGGTTCAATTGCATTTAGATAACAAGCGATCTCATAGTCATTTTGGAAAGACCGTATTTCAGGTCTTTGATTTTGGATAGACCAATCTATGAGATCTGGGTAAATTAACGAGAGTGAGGGAGAAGTTTCAATGTGATTGATATGGAAGGAGTCATCTCTGGTGACCTGTGAAGTTGAGCCTATAGAAAATGTCACAAAAGAATCCAGCTCAAGAATAGTCCTGGAGGAACTAGCGTGATCCATTGAGACATGTTGTGAGTCAAATTCATCCGACCCCATACTAGACCATTTGACTACATCGGGTTGGGTTGCATAGGTATGAATGACATCCAGCCCTAGCTCGCAAGATGCATCAGAGAGGCTTTCCCACTCATACTCATGACAATCTGTACTTTGACCCCTACCTATGAGATGAGCAATATTCTGCCTAATTCGTCCTCTATTTATATCCTCAGAAGTAGACCCTTCTTGTTCTTGTTGTTGGGAGGTAGAAGCTTCTTCATTATTAGCAGTCACTATTTCTTCTCCCCAAAGGAGGGAAGTGAGAGGAACAAAGTCTTCATCTTGCGCAGTAGTAGCAATTACGGGAGAGTCATCATCCTCCGATTCACTAGACATGAGCAATCTTCGATCACAGTTTGGTGTATTATTATTTAGCCCAAAGCCTAGACCAGCGGTGTCTCGAGCATCACGACCTTGAGTGTGATTTAAAGGTTCAACTAGAGTGTTATTACAACCAGTTAAGGACCCGTGGCCCTGGTAGCCCATTTTTGTCAAAAATTTATAGCCTTTTCCATATTTTTTAGGAGAAATAGGAGTAGTCACTGTAACCTCCTCATCTTCCTCTTCTCTGTAGATCCAATCCCTAATGGCATGTTCTTCCTTCTCTTCTTCTAGTGGTATGGAAGATTGCACAAAAGTGCCAAAAAGTGTCATAGCAGAAGCAGAAGACTTCTTTGCAATAGTTGGTTTCCCATAGGACCGAGGGGAAATTGGTAACGCAACAATAGAGTCCAAAGTGTACTCGCCCATACCAAGGCTCATCATTTTCAATTTTTGTTCACATTCTGTGAAAGATGGTGTTAGCTCATGAGAAGAGCGATTGTGTGGGACTAGCGTTTCAGCAGCAGATAATGTGTTGATAGACATAGAGTTGTCATCAAGCACAACTACTTCAATACCATTAAAAGGGAACTTAATGCACTGATGGTATGTAGAGGGTACTACTTGCATATCGTGAATCCATGGCCGTCCCAACAACAAGTTGTATGCAAGTGGTATGTCTAAGACTTGGAAAATGACATTCTTCTCAACTGGACCAACTCTGATTGGAAGTACAATTAGACCTTTAGAAGGCCTTTCAACCTCATCATAGGCCTTTATAGTGATCTTGCGCTTAGGATCGATGACAAATTCAGACATGCCCAATTGTTGGATTACATTGAACAAAACGATATTTATCCCTGCACCATTGTCTATCAAGACTCGACGGACGCGGGTACAAAATATTTGAACTTCAACATGAAGAGAAAGGTTATGGGGATGACTGAGAGCTCAGTCATCTTCTTCAGAAAAGGTGAGATAGTGGGGCGAGGAGATGTGGTTCACCATAGCTTGGAATTGTTCTGCATCAATATCGGTGGGAACATTGGCAGAACGTAAAGCTTTCTCAAGGATATCCCTGTGCAAAGGAGATAACTCTAGCAATTCAAAAATGGAGATTTGTGCTTGTGTGCGTTGCAGTTGGCTAACAAGATCATAGTTGGAGATCTTGGAAGTAATTGATTGCTTAGATGATGAAGCATTTTTAGGATCATTAGCAACTTTTAGGACAACCTTAGATTGCCCCCTAGTGACAGCGTTAAGTGGTTCACCCTAAGAAGATGAAGACTTAGCCACTCAGAGTACCACCTTGGGTCTAGTATCAGTATGATCTTGAGGAGTGGATCGTGTCCTTAAGACTACTCTTGGTCGTTCATCTTCAACATCATAATTTGGCCAGTTGTCATTGTTGGAGCTTGCCATACATATGTATTCAACGGGCTCAAGCATGCTTATAACATTATCAGTGTTAGCGTAAGCATAACTGATTTTGGCATCATGATTCTTTTTGGCAGCTACCCTTGAGGTCTCACCCTTTTCGTATTCAGGTAATGGTTTTTGGAAAGCCTTATGATTAGTATTCTTAACAAGGCCATCTGTAACAACTTTGCCAGCTTCGATGAGGTCTTGAATTACATCTTTGAGTTTGAAGCAATTCTCTATGTTATGTCCTTTACTTTGGTGATAGCTGCAAGTATGATCTTCTCTCCACCATGGAGGTCTAACAGGTGGATCGTAAGGACGTGAGTTGTCCGGTAAGGTAACCAATTTGTTTGCAATTAAGGTTTTTAAAACCACTTCATAAGGTTCGACCATAGGTGTGTAAACACGTCGCTTCTTCGCAAATTTAGAGCCTTTGTCAAAGGGTTGTGGTTTTGAACCTTCTTGTTGCTTTGCTACATAGATGGCATTGGAAAGGTTAAACGCAGGCTCCTTAGTCTTAGGAGTTTCTACTACTCCGTCATTGACAACATACTTATTTGTGTTCCAAGGTTTGCCTTTGTCTTTACCATTTCCATTGTTAACTCTATCCTTGTTTATGGCAATGTCACCTCTTTTGATAGCAACATCCTCAATGCGATATGCACTTTCTACCATGGCATTGAAGGATGTGAATAATTGTTTTCTTAGATCAAAGTATAATTCGGGTATAAGCGTATTGACAAAAATGTCAATTTTTTCAGGCTCAGGCACTTGCCGAGGATACCGAGAGTATAAAGATCTCCATCATTGAAGGTATATTGCAAAAGATTCTACTAGTTTTTGTTTGATGTTGCATAAGTCTAGCACAGTCACAGGATGTTGAATGTTGTATGAATATTGCTGGATGAAGCATTGCGCAAGTTCGTCAAATGTTTTAAGAGGAGGACTTAATTTTGTGAACCATTCCATAGCTTGTCCTCTTAGACTTCTAGGAAACAAACGCATAAGAAAGGTGTCTTCATGCATAAAGTCCATGCTAATAGCATAGAAATGTCTCACATGGTCGTGAGGGTCACCATTTCCATCGTATTTGTCATACTTAGGAACCTCTATATCCTTAGGAAATGGCAGCATGTATAGACTCCTATCAAATGGAAGAGCACAAATTGATTCAACAAATGATGTCTTAGGAGGCTCTTTTGAAGTTTGCAGTTGTGCAAATTGTTTCCTTAGTTCCTGTATTTCTTCCCTTAAGATTTCAGCCTCAGTGGGCTCTCGTCTTGGAATAATATGTTCAACATTAAAACCTTGAGGGAGTTTCCATCCCCTAGCTGCCATGTATCGAAAGTATTGGTCTCCATTTTCCTCTAAAGCTCTGAGCATTAGTTTTTGGGCGAAGCCATCTTGTTGAAATTTGATCACGTCTTCGCTAGTTACTTCTTCATCACTATCATGATGAGATGGTTTAGGTGAAGGACATGCGCCAGTGGCAGCTCTAGGAGTCCTTGGAGGCGTGTGATTACCATCATTGTTCTCAAAAGGATTTCGAGGACAAGTTCCTTTGTATCCTTCATAGCGTGCCTGATTGTCAGTTTTAACTTGTTGATTTTCTCTCTCCCTAGCGTATATAGCCTCCAAAGTCTTTTGCGTTTCACGTGCTTGTTCTTCTAAGCGATGTTTAATTTCATCAGGGTGCACCATAGTGACTATACCACTCGTATCCTGGGGTGTCTCAAAGGGTGTACCAAATGGATTTTCAAAACTATAAAGTGGGTTGTGTCGAACGTTGGTCGTTTGTGTTTGAGCAAATTCGAGATTCTTATGACCTAACATGAACAAATGAGAGATATACAATGGGACTAAGTGAGGGACTAAGTACAAGGATACATATGAAAAACTAAGCAAGGGATTCATAGGAACCACTATACCAAAGTGCACAAGGATGAGGTAATTAGTATGATAGGTGAGTAGATGTATGCATAATGGAAAAAGCTCATGATGAGGAGGTAGTAGGAGAAATGTGGTATGGGATAAGGATTATAATATAGGGGTATGATACACAGATATGACACAAGTGATAATTTGCAAAGATATGATACATGAGATATAATACATGTGGTAGTATACACAGATATGATACATGAGTTAGGATACAACTGATAGGATACATGGATATGATACACATGGGAAGGGGCATGATAAAATACACTACTCTAGTGTGGTTTCCAAGCTCGAGGAAGGAGATAGTGACAATGATAGTGTGGCGATGGGATCGCTGGAACACCTTAGAGAAATGGGAAGATGGGTGACGAGATGCATGGGGAGATGGTGGATGGATGTAGATCACTGATAGATAATGAAAAGGCCAAGTACACAAGGCACCTATTTTCTAGGTTTTCACTGAGGTACCTATCCAAGGTGCTTGAATTGCCAAGTTTTCACTGTTGGACGCCTATTTTTCTTTACTATTTTATTTTTCTTCTTTTTTTTGGATATTTTGATTTTTTTGGTCTTTTTAATAGGATTAGCAGGATACACTAAGGAGCTTAGGCATACAACTTCTTCAGGTGAATGATGTTGGTGGGATCATTCAGTGTTTCACCTTCAAGTGTTGATAGTTGATATGCTCCTAAGCCAAAAGATGTGGTGACAAAATATGGACCAAGCCATGTGGGCTCTGTACACTCGAAATGTGTCACACTCTAAACCATTCTATCCAAACGATTCCATGAGTTGGAATGTTTGGATGTCAGCTTAGAGCTCCCTATCCATAGAGTGCAAGAGAGTATATTTCAAGAATAAGAAGGGCTCTCAGCTGAGCCTCAGAGATACTCTTCTTACTAGTAAACCATGCAATGGAAGGTTCCAAAGACAAGATGCAAGAATGCAAATTTCCCAAGGAGTTCCTCAAGGATGCAATGCAACTAAAGATTAAGCTAGCATGAATATGAAAAGTGCAGCTATTCTAAGCATGGATGAGAGTGTTACAATCTAACTATTAGACTATATGATTTAAGCTACATGTAAAAATGAAAGCTAAGCTAAGCTAGAATGCCATGGATGAGAGAATGTATACAAGAAAGAGAAGTTCTCCACAAAGCTCCAAAGAAACCTGTTAGAAAACTTGCAGCATAACAATATTCAAATGATGGATTGGATTGAGGGGGATGTAGACATGAAAGAGAAGTTCTCCACAAAGCTCCAAAGAAACCTGTTAGAAAACCTGCAGCATAACAATATTCAAAATGAGGATTCGATTGAGGGGGAAAGCTCTCTCCCTTTTAAAGATGTATGGACGGTAGAGATCAAAATGAAGATGGTGGATGATCAACGGTGGAATTCAAAAAGAGGAGTGATCCATGTGCACACACAAGTCAACCAATAGAATATAAGTTGACTTGTCATATAAGACAAAAGTCACAAAGCCTTTTCTTTTAATTGCAAAATAGAAAAAGGACTTTATGTGTGCACTTTAAGTGGGTTAGAAGAATGGGGTGTTTTATTTAATTAAAAGCGGACATGTTCTTTTAATCAAATAATGAACTTAGGATAGCATAGTCAAACTATAGGTTATAATTAAATAAATTGATTATTAGCAATTTGGTCTAGATAAATGATTAAATTAATTTGGCCAAAATGTTGAAAAGGGGGCTAATAGTCTAGATGACCATTTTTAGGTGATTACAGGCTCAAACTTGACCTTCTTTTCTTGGTTTATTGGACTTTCATATTTTCTTTGAGGACCATGTCACCTACTTGAAATTGCCATGGGTGGATCTTCTTGTTGAAGTTGCACTTGAGGCGATTTTGATAGACTGTGAGATGGTCATAGGCCTGTTGCATTTTTTCATCAAGTAGATTTATATATGTGAGTCTGTCTACTCTATAATCCTCATTTGATATTTGTCCTCACAAAGAGATGTGCAAGGATGGGAGTTCAACTTCAATAGGTAGGACCACTTTGGCACCATAGACTAGGGATTATGGATTTATGCCCGTAGATGTATGGAATGAGGTACGGTAAGCCCATAAGGTGGGGTTAATTTGCAAATTCCAATCGCAGCCAGAATCATTAACAACTTTCTTGAGGATTTTGAGTAGGGTTTTGTTAGTTGACTCATCCTAACCATTACCTTGTGGTAAGTAGGGGCTGGAAAAATGGTGATGAATATGGAGGGAGGTGCATAACTCTTCTATATTGAGGTTTTCAAACTTACCTCCATGGTCTGTAAAAATAGTAGGAAGGATATTGAAGCGACATCTAATTTGATAGAGGATAAATTTAGATACTTGAACTCTTGTGGCAATAACAAGTGGGGCTGCTTCTATCGAATTGGTGAAATAATATGTTGTTGTGATTATCCATTTGTGGCCTTCTAAAGATAGAGGTGCAATAACACCTATAGGATCGAACCCCCACCATGCAAATGACCATGGCAAGGCAATGGGTCGATGATCTTGAATCGGAGCTCGTATCAAATTTGCATGTTGCTGACAAGGTAGACACCTTTGGACAAACTCACAAGCAGCATGTTCTATAGTAGGCCAATAGTATCTAGCTTTGAGTATATGTCTAGCTAGGACTATACCGCTCCCATGAGCAGCACAAAGTCTAGCATGTACCTCTTTGAGGGCCATTGTAACCCTATTTTGGTCTAAACATTGAGAGAGAGTATCATGATAACCTTGATGATATAGGGTGTTAGCTATGATAGTGTAGTGGGATACTCTGTGAATAAGGTTGTGGCATTGGGTTTGTGTGAGATGTGGAGATATGATACCATTTTATAGATAAGCGTGAATTTCATGGTACCATGAGGATTGGGAACCAACTAAGACACATACCCATGTGGATTCATTGTTTGTGTATGTGGGCTCATGTAGCTGCTTGACTAAGAATTCATATTATGTAGCTTCCTGAGGGATCTCCAAGAGTGAATCGATAGTGGCCATGGCATCTATAGCCTTGTTTTGCAACTTGGGCACCTGTGTGAATTGGATATGAATGAAATGTTGTTTTAATTGATCAACCAATTCTTTGTAGGGTTGAAGTTTATCATCCTTTGTCTGGTACTCATCAAGGACTTGCTTGATAATCTCTAAAGACCTATAGCTCTATGATGTTCCATTTAATTGCTATCTTCAATCCTATAATAAGAGCCTCATCCTTTGATATGTTGTTGGTGCATTGGAACTGAAGTTTGAAATATTTAGGAATGTAGTCACCTTAAGGGGTGACCAACAATATGCCTGCTCTGGAGCCATGGGATGTATGAGATCCATCAAACTATAGGTTCAATGATGGTTGTTCCTTTATCATGTAGAGATGTTCATTTGGAAACTCCATAATGAGATGGTGTTCAATGACTAAGGGTACATCACCCAAATGATCTGCTATAGATTATCCTTTGATAACCTTTCTATCGACATTTTGGATGTCAAATTCACTAAGAAGCATCACTCATTTGGCTAGGTGGCCTATGAGTATGGTCTATGATAACATGTATTTCAAAGGATCAATCTTGGATATGAGTTGCATAGTATGACTCAGCATGTAATGACGGAGCTTCTGAGTGGCAAAAACCAAAACTAAACAAGCCTTTTCCATGGGTGTGTAATTAAGCTCATAACCAACTAGAGTGCAACTAATGTAGTAAATAGCACTTTCTTTTCCTTTGTCATCAAGTTGTGTTATAAGTGTACCTATTATTGTTGTGGTAGTTGTTATGTACAATACTAATGGTCTCCCAGCAACTAGAGGAACTAAGATAGGTGGTTAGCTAAGTATTTCTTGATCTATTCAAAGTTGTGTTGGCAAATAGGATCCCATCTAAAATTTTGATCCTTTTTTAGTAGATGTGTAAAGGGTTGCCACTTATCTGCTAGCTGTGAGATGAATCTTCTAACGGGTTCCAACTTTCCTTGAAGGGAGCAAAGTTGTTGGAGTGTCTTGGGAGGAGATATCCATGATGGCTTTGACCTCCTAAGGGTCAATCTCAATATTGCGCCTAGATGTGATAAAGTCTAGGAGCTTGCTAGATGTAATGCCAAACACACATTTCTTCGGATTGAACATGAGATGGTACTTGGCCAACCATCCAAACAGTTCTTCTAGGTGAGATAATTGATCAACAGCATTGAGATATTTGACCAAAATATCATCAACATAATCTTCAAGGGTTTTATGGATGAGGTCATAGAAGATGATCGTCATAGCTCATTGATAGGTTGCCCCTACATTCTTTAACCCGGATGGCATCATATTGTAGCAAAAGGTTCCCCAAGGGGTAGTGAATGTTGTCTTGTGTTGGTCCTCTTCTGCTATTTGTATCTGATTGTACCCAAAGAAACCATCCATGAGAGATAAGAGCCTATGGCCTACTGTGAGGTTGACAATCATGTCAATATTCGACAAAGAGAAATCATCTTTTGGACAAGCTTTATTGACGTCCTTGAAATTAGTGCAGATTTTGATATCACCAAAAGGCTTGGTGATTGGCACCATGTTAGAGATCTAGTCTGAATAGTTCATGGGGTGAATGATCTTCACATGTAGCATTCTTTCTAACTATTTTTTGACTAGTAGAGAAACATTGGGATGCATCTTTCAGAGTTTATGCTTGACTGGTTTAACCTTTGGATCTACAACCAAGTGATGTACCATATACTTAGGATCTAGTCTTGGCATATCTTGATAAGACCATGTAAATTGACCTATATTTTCCTGGAGCATCTCAATGAGAAGGTTTTCTTGTTCTGGTGGTAAAGATGTTGCAATGTATGTGATCCTTGGGATCTCTATTAAGCTAATGTTGACTAGTGTGGTGTCCTCTATTAGGATTGATGATATTGTAGGCCTATGATCTTTTGGAGGAAGGATGAAATCTCCATCCTCAGGTGCCTCAAATATTTTTTTACCATTGAATATGTCTTTTATTTTTATTCCATTTTTTGAATGATCGGATGGTGTTCTAGAAGAATTTTCACCAGGGGATACCTTTGCTTTTCTTTTTTGGTTTTTTTTCTTTCTCTTGATTATTTTTTAGACTAGAGATTTCCTCCTCCCCAAAGTAACCTTGTGGATCCAACTTGTAGAGATAAACTAATTGTGGTGGATTTTTGTGTGGCATCTTAGATCTCATGAATCTGAGGAGTGCATGCTCTATAGAGAACTTGTGAACATGGATAATGCTTGGTTGGATCCAATTGATAAGTTCAGAGTGAGCAAGGGGCAAGTCTATGAGATTAAAGGATAGTTCATAGAACATAGAGGCTCCTAAGATGAGTTTATCAAGGAAAATATTGTCATAGGCTTTCTTTTCAACTTCCTCAGGGATATCTTCAACTTTTGAAAGGTTTTTTTGGATTTCTAAAAAGGCATGATCATCTTTAGTGGTGCCAATAGTCACGGGGAGTCCATAGCCAAGATCTTTTTTTCTTATCCTATTTGTAAGCTTCTATAGGTTGTCTAATGCCTAATTCTTCACAACTGAGGCCACCTCCTTGATAATCCCACTATTTGGTAACAAGGCAATGTGAATATGGATATTTCTATCAAAAATAGTCAAGGATCTCTTTCCCTTTTGGAGGTGGGTCTTTATATAACCATGTACTAATATCAAGGGTTGTTTCTTCTCCATTAAGGATTCCATTGGCAACAAATGTGGTGGATTTGAGTTGTTTAAGCTAGGGATTTGTGTCTAGCTTTGGTCCCTGATAGGTTAGGCACCCCCAAGTATGTGGATCAAGTGGTTGAGCACTAACAAAAAAGGCATCTGAAAGACTATATTCTCCACAACCTTGGTAGTTGATCTTAACTATGGAAAGAGTGGAGGCTAATATGGTATCCAAATTGTGGCAAGTACCAAAGGAGCTAGCCATGGTATTTCCAATCTTGATTCTAGGATAATGTTTATCATATGATGTGTCTACCACATTGCAATAAGAAAAGGGTTTAGGATCAGCATGGATGGTTATCTCAATGCCATGATGCAAAAATTTGACACACTGATGATAAGTGGAGCGAACGACCTTCATAGTGTGAATCCATGGTCGACTGAGGAGGATATTGAAGGGTAGTTTAAGATAAACTACATGACAAACTATCTCTTGAGTGGTGGGGCCAACTCTAATATGTAGCAAGATAGTTCCCTTATTAGTCTGCTCCAAATTGTCATAGGATTTAATAGTGATGATTTCATTTATGATATCTACCTCAGTGTATCTGACTTATTTTATGAACTTTAAAGAATAGATTTAAGGTTGATCCATTATCTATCATGACCCTTTTGATAGAAAAGTCAAAAACCATGACGACTATGCAGAGTGGAAAAATATGATCTGGCTCAATAGTTGGGATGTCATAAGTTTTGAAGGATAATGTACATGAAGCAAAGAGATGACCTACTAAGTTTCAAAATTTGGTAATGTTGATATCAATAGGGACATGAGACTCATGCAAAGCACTGTCAAGGATTTCTTTGTAAAGTAGACCGGTGTGCAAAAGGTCTAGAATGGAAATTTGGGTTGGCATGTTCCCAAGGTGTTTTGAGATATTATATTGTGGGCTTGATGGGGTAGGTGGAGATTGTCCAACTATGTTGAGTCAAGTTCTTCTTATGGTCACTGCATATTGGTTATCTAGGCCTTTAATATTTATTGCATGTACAAAAGCCTCTATCTTTTGGTAATGTTGATATCAATAGGGACATGAGACTCATGTAGAGCACTGTCAAGGATTTCTTTGTAAAGTAGACTGGTGTGAAAAAGGTTTAGAATGGAAATTTGGGTTGGCATGTTCCCAAGGTGTTCCAAGATATTATATTGTGGGCTTGATGGGGTAGGTGGAGATGACCCAACTATGTTGAGTCAAGTTCTTCTTGTGGTCACTGCATATTGGTTATCTAGGCCTTTAATATTTATTGCATGTACAAAAGCCTCTATCTAAGATATTCAACAGATCAAATTACCATAGAATAAGTATGTTGATGTATAGTTTTGTAATTTTTCACAATTATCACCTATTTGGCCTTAAGAATATTTGGTTTGTTGGCATTGTTGGTAGTGGTATCAGTCAAATGGGTTTTTCCCACTTTTTTTTGTGTGGGGGAAATACATTTTGATAGATTAGTAATCCTACATTCAGAGAGGTTTGTGCCCCTACTGTGATTTCTTTTTGCTCAATGAGATCTTGTACATATTCTTTGAGTTGCATACATTTTAGGGTGGGATGCCCTTTAACATGGTGTAATTAGCAAAAATCTTTTTTTTATACCAAGATGCCCTTGATTGATTGTGGTATAATGGTTGAGTTTGTGGACATTAGATAAGATTTTTTTTGGCCAACTTTACAAAGATGAGATCAAGTGGTTACCCCAAAGGGGTGTATACTCGAGATTGCCTCTAGATGCACGACCTTGGCCCAGCTACGATAGTAATGGCATTGTTCTGATTTTGAGGATTTGATGTTTGTGTAGTGTGCTAAGTGTGTTGTAATGGAGGTTGTTTGTATGATAATTGGTACATACTCTATTGATAGGTGGACTATTGTTGTTGCAGCATTTGTTGATAAGGAGTATTAGGTGCACTAGGTGCTACTTCGACTACATGAACTTATCAGGTATCGGTGGCACCATCGATGACTATGTTTTTGTTTTTGTTCCAATATCATGCTTTGTCATTGTATTGCCCTTGTTCTTGGGTGTTTTCTTTGTGAATTTTGATGACACAATCTATAATGAGTCCTTGCTCGAGCCTAATTCCCTTTTCCTTGATGTCTTTGTATGTTTGCAAACAATTCATAACCATGTGGTGTGCAAGACTATAATGTACATTGTTAATGAACATCTTGACAAGGTGGCATTCAGGTATGGTTCATAAGATCCGAGTTGTGAAAGTTTTCCATCACTATAAGTAATGAGTGAGGCTCTCCCCTCCTTTTTGCTTGGTATGGACTAGATCCACTACAGATAACTCTATCTTGACTAGGTGAGCATATTGAGCCACAATGGCTTCTAAAAGATCAACGAAGGTACTAATTGTACCTTGGGCATGTGACTAAACCATTCAAGAGAGGGGCCTCCTAGAATTTTAGGAAAAATTTGCATGAGGAATATGTCATTATATGCCACTTCTTGGAAGTGCATATAAAAAATTTTGACATGTGTGACCGAATCACCTTTCCCACTGAATTTATAAAATTTTGGGATTTCATAGTGTTTAGGGAAGGGCATCATTGTTATAGTCTTGTCAAATGGATATGGATGATCATTTTCAAACTTGAAGGTCTTGGACTCATTTCCATCCTTGAGTTCTTTGAGGGAACTTTTCATCTGTTCCCACTCAGAGTTGATAGGAGTTATTGTTGGTGACCCCAATCTGGATGCCCCCAATAGAGGGTACTTATTGGATGATACAGGTGAATGTGAATGGCTTTGGCTTGCAGGGTGCGAAAAATGAAATATGAATTGCGCTATTGTTGGGATGAGAGTTATGGGTTTTTGGAATGGTGGTTGGACATATTATTGTGATTTTTGGATGTAGTTTTGATAAGATAGTTGTCGTAGTGGAGGGTAGATGTGAGACCATTGTCCAGTCGAAGGATTTTGTATGGAGGTTTGGACATGTGATGACTAACGTGGGATTTTTTAGAAGGGTGGAGGTGGTAGATATAATGGTGATGTAGTTTGGGATTGTGTACTTGGTTGAGGTGGTAATTGGGAGTTATATGGAGCCAAATAGTTAGTGTAAGGAAATGTGCCTAATGTTTGCACTAACTAGTGTGGTATTGTTTGGTTGCTTCCTGAAGGTGGCATGGAAAAATAATTTGTGATGGTAGGTGTGTTGGATTGACAGAAGATGGTGGTGGTGGTTGGAAATTAGGCATGAATGGATTGCTAGTGAAAAGGTTGGTAGGTGGACACTGTGATTGCATAAAATTCCAAGGATCTAGTGGAAATGAGGTGGCAGTGTTGTGATTGGTAGAAAATGGGTTGCTATTAAAAGTGGGTGGTATAATAGGTGGATTGCTAGACCCCAAGGAGGGTATCCCTATAGTGTAATATAGTATTGATTGGTTGTGTTGCTGAGGGGGATGGACTGTAGTGCTAGTAGATGCATATGAAGTGGAAGTGAAAAATTGAGTGAATGAGGATACAACACTACTAAGTGGGATAGAAGTAGATTGTGAAATTGGAGTAGTGAAGATGGTGGTGTTTATAGACATGGACGGTGTAGAAGTGGTATGTTGGGATGTTGTGTGGACTAATGATTGTGCCATGGTGGGTTGATTATTTTGTGAGATGGGAGCATTGAGTTGGGTTGATGGTATATTTGGATCTGTGAGTTCAAGTTACATCATTTGATGTCCTCGTTATGGTATGAAAAGTGATCATTTCGATCAGATGGACCAATGAGGGGTGGTAGCCTTCCAAATAAGGGATGGAGAGGATTAGATATGTATAAAGGTGGTGGCCTCCCAAAGCCAAAGACACCCATGTTGTCTCTCAAGAATTTTGTCATGATGGTTTCCCTATTTCTATCTATGATGGCATTAACAATGGTTGCATGTCCTAGTTGATTCATAAATGCATCTATTTCTAGTGAGGGACCTGACTCTTTTGGATTTTGTGGGAGTGGATCATGTGTGATTGTTGATATTATTGGGTATGACTATGCACTAGCTGGACTACCGCTAAGATTAGGATCCATGTATTTCTTCTTCCTTTTATTCTTGGTGAGATGTGTGGTAGGTGGCATGAAATGATGATGTTCCTAAGGATGAAATGCAAGATGGTAGGACAATAAGTGTAAATATATGTAGGGAAGATGATTTATTTAAAAATTTCAAAGGATATAACTATGATGGTGGGATTTTCTAGGATGCAAAAGGACATATGATAGATGTACGAGAAGGATCCTAGTTCTACTTATATGACACCTAGGAAACCTAAGGCTAAGTGATGTCACACCAAAGTGAAAGAGGAGATGTTTTTCCCTATGTGTAAGCTCGATATATGATGGTGATGGTGTCAAATTTAAGGTAAAATTGTGGCCTTTTGGAAGACAAATGATGATCACATATGGAGCCCAACCTTTTTCTCAAGGTGATGAGGGACACAAATGACAAAGATAGATTACCCTAAACAATGCTTAGTTTAAAGGATAACCAAGATAGTGTGCCAGATGTAGGATGTAGGGGAGATAATTCTCAACAAAGTGACACCTAAATACTTAAGAATGATGGAGATGATGAGGATGTTTTGATCCATGATGCAGATTTAGATGGGGTTGGATTTCTAAAGGATCTGACCTAGAGATGATAAAACCATAAAATACCTAAGTAGGACGAGAATCTATATGAAGACCTAAATCTATGATATGATAAATGTAAAGTTTGTGTGGAAGAAGAAGATCTTAATCAAAGTGAGTGTAGCTAGTGTAGTTAATAGGCTTTGGTTGACTCAATGTCTTAGGGTTAAGTTCTAAACTTTATGATCCCACTTAGTTTGTAGAGAAACCTCAACACCTTCTTTCTCAATTTGATCTAGTTTGGCAAGTCTTGGATTAGGTGTGTGTTTCTTGTGCTCTACTTCTATCTCTCTATAAAAAATTGTTTGCGAAAGCTTGACCTATTTGAACCTAGGTTTTGGTTGGTCTGACATGAGGTATTCTTTCTAAGTTTATCATAATTGTGGGCTAAGGTAGTAACTATACTAAGTATACCTTTTACTTTAAGTTGGACAACATGGATCTTTTGGATAGAAAAATGGGTCTAGCCAAATTAGAAGTGGTGTTACCAAAGGATGATGCAATGGTTTTTAGTTTAAAGATAAGGACTAAACTAGAACAAGCTAGACTTAGGGTTGTTGTGAATAGACTTGCTAACAACTATTTTCAGATGACAAGGACAAGTTTCTTTTGATAATGGACAATATTAAGTAGATATGTAGTGATGTTTATTAAAGGATGTTGTAATGACTTTCATTTTGGAAGAGATGAAGTAAAATCAACTAAACTGAGGGTTGTTTTGAATAGGCTTGCTAACAACTATTTTTAAATGACAAGGATAAAACTTATTTTGACAACTGGATATGGTGTATTCTGAGCAGATAATCTCTCAAAGGACAAAGCAACTTTGAGAGAGATAAACAAATTATCTCTTTAGCAAAAGGATTTGATAGTAACCACAAATGTGTATGTTCTAAAAATGTTTTTTGCAAGGTCTTTTGCACAAATAAGACAATTCATGCACACTCTTTATCCCTAAGGTCAATTTGGTTTCAATGTGTTACTCATTAGACCTATCAGGTGGAGCCCATCTTGATGTTTTTTGGATCTAGTGATATATTTCCCTCTAATCAAAGAGGTGAGTCAATACAAGAGTTGATTGACAAATTTAGACGTTAATAATCCTTCAAGGTATGAAAAATAGAAGCCCCCCTTCTGCGGGGAAAATGACTCTTGGAGATGAAACCCAAGTAGCCTTATGCCTCTACCAGGGATAACACATATGTCAGGTAACTTCAAAGAAGCCTTATATTCTCTTGCACCATGAGTAACACACCAAGGATAAAAGGGTAGCTACTAAGTTGTTTTGTAATAAAATCTATGGAGTCAGCCCCTCTATTTTTACATATGTGATCCACTTAAGAATCTATTCTAGACTTGTTGATTTTCCCACCTAAGGCTACCCCTAGAAACACAATGTCTGAACTTGCCTAATGGAAAAGGAAGGTTTACCCTTCCTCTCATTTATATATCAGCCAAAGTATTTTAGCAGTTTGAGCTTCTATCCTAAGGGACACGCTTCCCAGAGGATAATGAACTCACTAGAATCACTCCTAGGTTGTTGCAGATGATCTTGCTAACAACTTTTAGTACATGTGTCACGTATTTAAATGGTTCTAGTTTGAAAAAAAATAGAGAAGTCAAAGATGTGCTAAAATGCACAATCTCAATACATGCAAGGCATTTGATTCATTCTATTTTTGAAGCTTTTAATGTTTCATTCCTATTAGCTATTTCAAAACACTCGTGATTAACATTAAAGGTTTATTCCAACTTAATTGTGATGGTCTACATAGTAAATCGAGTCAATATAATAATTTTTTTGAGTGAAATCTTTGAAAAAGATGGGAATAAGAGAAATTTTTCTTAAGTCACTCAAGATGGTATGAATTCATTTTAGACACTAAACTTGAGGTGTTTGATCCACAATTTTCTTAAACACCTAAATTAAAGGTTCATTGCATTCATTCTTTTTAATATTTGGTATTCAAGATTTGTTTACTACTTAGTCATTCAGTCCATTTGAAAGTGTGTTAATTTATCTTTAGGGCATTAGAGATTGAATTTTATTATTGTAAAACTATAGTAAACCTTCAAACAAACAGTTAAAGGCTAAAGTCTAAAAACATGCCGGCAAGCTATTGCTCCTACAAGAATTAAGCATAAACAATTTAACAAAAAATAGCAAACTCATAGGAGTCAACCTAGATCTTGTAGCATGAGAATGTAGTCAAATCGAGTAGGATCATGGTGCAAAAACTAGTAAAAAGATGTAGGGCACAGGAAAATACTTACAAAGCATTCTCGTCAATAGAGTTTACCATGAGTTTGAAAGTAGTAGGTTCACCAAGTTTTTTTGGGGCTGACTTTTCTATCAGAGTGATCCCTCAAGTACCACTAACAAAGACAAGTGATCCTGTGGATATACTGAAAGGTAGGAATGGAGAAAGGGATGTTAATGGCCACGTGGTAGATAGTTTTGTGATTAACTCAATCATGTATTTGCAAGTTTGTGTTCCTGTGAAGTTCTCCCTTCAAAATCGCAATTGTGAGTTTGCGAAAATTTTGTGTTTTTAGGTTCAGCTGGTAGAAAATGAACGATATGGTTGGAAGTGAGGTGCTTGTATTGGAATTAAAACACCTATAATTAAAGTTAAAATCCTAACACATGACATCAATAAGCACAATACGTCAGTTTGGTTAATTAACAAACATAAGTGCAAAATGGATCAAAGTGACCCGAATGCGGGGTCCCACCAAGCATGCCAAAATGTATGCTATGAAATTAGTGTGTAAAGAACATCAAAACTAATATAACATTCACAAACTATATTAAACAAAAATGCATATGATAAGACAAAGTAAACATTGTAGAGGAAGGAAACCAAGAATAGTGAGCTCCCCAAGTGCGACCTTGATATTTTGACGTGTCCAAGTGATGATGGATGTATCCTCAAATGTGCTTCAAGCCTTCAATGGATAGGATCCTTCAAAGGGGTAAAACATGGTGTATGGGGATGAGTATGGATTCTTGCATGGTAAGGGTGAGTTTTGATGATTTTTTCTTCAAAGGGATATTATAATTTTGCATGAGAGTTGGATGATTTGTGAGAGGGGAGGGGTCCAATTTATAGGCCAAGGGGTAGTGATATGGAGGGCCAAGATGCAAAGATGGAGGTTTGATGAGGAAGGGCTAGGATGAAATGAAGGGGAAGCACATGGATTGTGCTTCTTCTAATTCATAGCCTTGTGACAAGGGGATTGGATAGGGCAAGCGAGTAAAAGATGGGTGGTCAAAGGGAGTTATAAGGAAGGAGTGTGGAAGAGGGATGTAAGAGGCATTTAAAGGGTCATTAATGCATGTTAGAGCCATTAATGTTCTTGGATAGGAATGTAAGAGGATGGGTGAGGAATTTGAGTTTGGTTTGGGTTAGAAAGTCTTAACCCATGTTTAAAGATGTGCACATGTTTAGGAGGGGGATTAGACTTAGCTTAGGAGGGGATTATGATGGTAAGTGGCTTAGCATTAATGAGATGGGTTAATTAGCTAGCTAAGTAAGTTTAGTATGGGTGAATGGGTTGGATTTGGATAATGATAGGGTTATAGGGATGGTTAGGGGTTAGGAATTGATTTCTTAAATGATTTATTTAATAAGAGTGGATGTGGGATTAAATTAAATATATTCATGCATTTATTAAATTTAATAGAGGAATAGGGATTTAATTGATATTTTGACTTTGGATTATCATTTTGATTTTATCAATTAGACTATAGTTAATTAAATGAATTAATTAACTAGGGGATGATGATTAATTAATTAAATATAAAACATTTAATCAATAATGTCCTAAAAGATGACTAAATAAGAATACTTAGTGATGTAATTAGATTTAGGTGTCTACATCCCCCGCTAACATGTGTGTCTAATGGTGCCTATAGACCTTGCTTGTCATCCACATCTATTTGTTACCCTTATCCTCCTCCCCTTGCTACTATCTCAACCCTCCACCTAGGTGGCACCTGGACTATTGTCCCTACCTGATCTCTTGTGTTGTCTCTTAGATTTCATTGCTACTCTAGGTGCCTGTGATGTACCCACTAGTCAGGGTCTCCAAAATTGATCACAATACTCTTATGTAGAGCCTGCATTTGCCTCCCTTACATGCAAGTCCCAATCCACTAGTTATAAATCCCACTATCCTTCTAACAATCCATTCCTCCTCAGTGGTTGACCAAACAAAGTTACTAACTCCCTCATCATCCAGTGGTACCAGACTGGCTTTTCTGGAACACCCTGCACCCATCTAAACTATCAGATCACCCTATATGGGTGATACTACTCCATCATGTGATCCTAGTGACCAAGAATAAATCAAGGTTAAATGGTGTAAGGTTATTGTTGTTGTCCCTTTGCCCACAAACTGAGTCCCATGTAAAGCCTCCATGTAACAACTCTAACATCATCAAGTGTCACTTACAAATGGTCAACATCATTTGTGTGATGATATGTTAAAGGTTGTCCCCAACTATATAGAACAGGTTGATCTTATTCCCTATATGATCGTCCAAGTGGTTTGAGCATTACAATATGCTCCCAGACCCACACCTAATGTAGTATAACAAAGTTGATGCTCCTCCCCTATGTACCTCATCTGTGGTACACTATCTGGTGTAAATCCTTGTACAACTTAGCTAACATCAAGGCCCCCCTATTGTAGGGATGATTGCATCCATGATGTGCACAATGGTAGGAATCAATGTTAGAGTCGCATTGGTGCCTCCTATGTTTAGGGCAAGGTACCTTGACACTAACTCACAAACATAGAAATAGACCTCCCTCTCTAATATCACATCTAGGTGTTTATCTAGTGCAAATTGCCCTTGCCAAATTTTGAAAGGAACTCCCAGTCCCACTAAAATCTAAACCACTTGCTACCTTGTCATGCCTCATGTTACCATGACTGGTGTTTCTCAAATAGGAGACCGAAAAATCTTGTTGACGTCCTCAAGAGTGACGATCATATCCCTTGTGTAGAGATAGAAGGTAGTAGTCTCGGAATAACAATGCTTGCATAACACCATGATCATCCCCATGTATATTCTCTTATAAGGCATACACACCGAGTAGCCCAAACCAATTGCATCCACCTATGCCTAGTCGATGACTCCAAACTACTTTGATGTTCTAAGCATGATTGTTTGTGTCTCCCTCAATACTAGTACATCTAAAAACCACTACAAACATAATTTAACCAAGTTTTAGTCCTTGTTTATGTTACTAATCATCCCTACTAACTACCCTAGTCACCTAATTTTGCCCATTCAACCCATCCCCACCCAAACTCTATCAGTCAATCCCCTTGCCCAACCCCTAACTTAACATTTTCCCCTTTTCTTACGATCATGTCACCTTCTATTTGCACCTTTGCACGTCATAGATAGGAAGCTATAATCCTCTTCTTGAGACTCCCTTTTCCATGGATTCTCTCAAGTGTAACATTTTGTAGAAGTGTGACACATTTCTGACGCCCATTGTCGGGCTTGAACCAAATTTCTAATACCATTTTCTTGCATTTTTTTGAGTTTAGTAGTTTAAATTGTAGGTAGTTTAGTTGCATTTCTCATTTCTAGTTTTTCCAATAGCTTATTGGATCTAATCAAGTGGTTTTGTAGGGTTCTTACTTTGTTTTATAAGGCTAACCCTTGTGCATATTGACTTAAAGGCAAAAACCCTAGGTTTTCAAGGATTTTATCATATCTTTCAAATGGCTTGGTATTTGGATCTGAATTTTTTTTTCAAGTTGGTGATGGATCAGAGATTACTTATTTTAAAATATAGATTTTTAAGAGTTGATTTGTGTGAGTTATATAATTTTTTCTTTATTTTTAATGAAAAAATGTTTTTAATTGTAAACCAAATTTTTTTTTGGCAAACCCTACATTTTTAGAAAGGTCTAAGAATTCCAAAGGGGGTTTATTCTATGAGTTTTTCATATTAGGCCTCAATATCTCAATTTGAAAAAAAAAAATCTATTTTGAGAAAATGGGTCCATAGGGCACAAATAAAGGGATATTCCTAAATTTCTTGCATTTTTGGAAAGATTACTAATTTTTATTGCAGGTCTCTTCTTTAAATTTTCCTTTTTTGGGTTGAAATCTTTGCATACAAAACCAATCTTGTTGACTAGGTCAAAAAGTAAACAACAACTGAAATACATTTTGGTGATTAGCTTGCACTTTATTTGCACAAAGTTCAATGCATGATATGAGTTATCACTTAATTTGGAATCAAATACTTCAATGTATTTTATTTGAATTTTCCTATTTCTTTATGATTTCATGCTCTTGGGTGAAGCTTGTGAAGGCAGCTTGGAGGTCAAAGAAACAAAAAATGAAAAAATTTGGAAAGCGTGAACTAAAGGTGCATTGATTCAATCTTTCTTATTTTCATTGTAAATAATGATCATTATATTTTTTTTCTTTATAAAATCAATTTCTTTCCTTTTTCAACTTGTTTGATGTGTCTTCCCAACATTGAAAAAGGTCTTAAAAATCAACCATTCAAACTTGAATTTGGGCTTAAAATAAACCCCTTTGTCTTTTAATCCCCAAGGCTGTCTTATTGATTTTATCTTCTTGCATCCTTGTTAAGGAGTTTGAGGGCAACATAAATAATGGAACTTGCTTTTAATTTTTAGGGGGTCTTCCTAGAGAAGTGATTACTCTAGGGAATGACCTCAACTCCCTTGTTCCAGTAGACTATAAATAGTGTGGCTTGAACATAAAGACAACCCTCTTGGAAATAGTAATATTATCAATCTTGGCTAAACCCCAAAGAACTATATACCTTTTCGAAGTGAAGGTGGAGATTGGGTAGCATTTTGTCTCAACTGTTTGCCAATATTCTCTTTCATCTATGGATTTGGCCCTCACATACCTTGTGTATATTGAGGGCATTCCCTAGTTGGGCTTGTACACCCTTGTAGAAAGTTGAATAAGTTGTTCATGTGTTTGATGTTCTTGAATGTTTAAAACCTTCCCCATTTGGAAGGAAAGGACACACTTCCATCAATGTGATCCATAGTATTTTTTCCTCTTTTCATGCTTTCATTGTGTGTTTTTATTAAAAAAACCAAATTAAATTAAATTAAACTTTAACAACACAAAAAACAAAAAAAAAAGTCAAAAACATTTTCCTCCAAGTCAAAACATCAAATCTAAACATTTTCTTGTGTTTCTTACAATGGTGGTTTTGTAATTTGTCTTTCCTTTTCCATGTCTCTAATGCTTGAACTTGCTTAAAATGGCTCTTTGGTCTTAGCACTCTTGGTATTTTTTGTCTTCATGGTCTATGTTAGCATGTCAAGACATTATTTTTGTTGAAATGGTTACCTTGATCTCTTGACTACACTACTTGATTGGAATGGTCATTCAATTTTCATCTCGCTTGCTCTATCTTCTTGGCTATTTGGATTCTTGCCTAGCTCCTGACTTGAGTCACTAGTGATGTAAATTACTTTGACATTGTACTTGACAAGTCACTCTTCTATTTCTACCTCTACCTTTAATTTGGACATCAAATTGTCTTGTATCACCTTATTAGCTTATTCTAGTCTCCTTCATGCTTGACTTTCTATCTATCACTATGATTTTTTAGTAGTTGTTAGTACTCGATATGGTCACAATTTTGAAGCTTCAAGTTTAGAGTTGTTGAACCACTTCGAACTAAAGTTCAAAGTAGTTCAAAGTAGTTCAATGGTTCAGAGGTCCAAGTTAGTTTGTTGGTTCAACATGCAGACTCAGATCAGGCTTAAGGTTGTCAAGTTCAATGATTCAGAGAAAAGGTATAAGGATCATTTAATCCAAGTTCAGAGGACTTCACAAGAAGTTTCACAGTTTCAGAATTCAGTTTCAGATGTTGAACCTCTTTGAACCACTTCGAACTTCAGTTCGAAGTAGTTCAGAATGGTTTAATGGTTCAAATAACCCATCCTGCAGGTTCAATATAAATGAAGTTCAGACTCATTGGTTCGAGGTGGCATAGCAAGGACATTTAGAACATAATTATCAGAGCTTAGCAACTTCAGCATTGCCACACTTCATTGTTTGGGTTCAAAAGGCAACTTGATGGATGGAAGCTCAACTTTTGTATTCGATAAGGATATTTTAGATGAATCTGCTAAAGATGACACAGCCGAGCCTCAATCTGGGAATGATGTGACCAGAAGGATATCACCAGTGATGTCATTATATGTATAACAACATTGAAGAGAACTTTGAGTTGTTGGAAAGGAGAATCACAGTGTTCGCCACTGCATTAACCCGAAATCAAATATTGGTTGGGTGGATACATAAGATAGCACCCAGAGAAATATTAATAATGTGCACCATTGGGACTGTTATATAAAAGAATGTCTACCATTTTCCTTCCCCATCACAAGAATGATAAAAGTCATAAATGATTATGAGTAATCAGCATATAAGGGATAAGGAAGGCAAAACGTATGTGCATTGAATGGTCAACCTTTATTAAGAAACATAGAGGAACTAAGACCCCCAATATTGGTGCGCGCTACATAATTGATGTAGGATCTGGTCAAGTTTATCTTTCTCAAGTTCTATCATTTGAATATCAATTCTGCGTAGTGGCTTTGGATGCTTCTCTTCACCATGCAACTGTTACAAATGAATGGGCAGAATGAATTAGAAAACACCACCAAAGCATTTGTGTCATTGTTGTGAAGGAAGAGAGAGGACCTCCTTGTGTTTCTGTATGATTGGGGCAGTGTTGTTGGTAAACATATTATCTTTGTGTTGAGGAAGAAATTTCATCATGCTGCATTCATATCTGATAACAGATTCACGAATTTGAAGTTATAACATTCTAACATTCATGTTATACTGTGTTAGCTTTAAAACCGAGCTTCTTGGTTTTATACAAACCCAGGGAATATGTGTAGATAGGGAGACATTTTCAAGATGGTGGATCAATGATCAATAGCTGGGAAGTGTAATTTAGCAAGTCAGATTTTCTGACACTCATATAGACCCTCAAACAGTGACCTGTAACTTTTGACTGAGACATTATTTTCAAAATCGCCTTGGTGAGAATGTGGAGAATGAGGATTCTAATAACATATCAAAAATTCAGAAAGATCTAACGGTGCAATAATTAGTTATGCCCCCCGAAATCAGGCCTATTTTTACTGCCAGAATTACGTCAAATCCACCCAGCATCTTAAGTATTTTATTTTAAAATAGATTATTCAGTAAACTTTTCACATAATGCAAATATATGGCAAGTGTCTAAGTAAGAGTTTGGAGAAACAAATAAAATTATAATGTTTTATTAAACATTATAATTATCAGGATATATAAAAATTCTGGGTTATAAACATCTCCCGTATAATCTTTTCAGGACAGAATGGAAAAGGTTATGTATTATATCACAACTTTAATGGTATATGTCATTACACTTGTTACCTAATGTTTAATAAAGAGTCAAACATTATAACTATGGGGAGATATTAAAAAGGGAAGGGAAGATTAAACAAAAGAGACTTTCAAGAATCAGTTACAGGACAGGGAATGGAGACAGACAAAGAGAAGAATAAATAAAGGACAGAGGTATTTAGAAGGGTTCCAAGTTTTCTGAGTTTTGGGCTGAGAGACTTTGGGCTACAACAGAACAGAGGTTGTGAATACAGTGGTAGGGAGGAAGATTGGATTTCTCTGAGACTTTGTGCTACAGGGGGTCCCATTCTTTTTTCTGTTCCATTCGAACTTCTTCCAGATTGCAGACTTTGAGCTTCAAGTAGGGAGGAGATCTTGCAAAACTATTCTATTTTTCTTGAGAGGCTATGAGAGGCAGAGCATGGGATTTTTCCTTCTTTTCTTTTTTAGAATTGTGTGCCTGAGATAGAAATAGGATTTTGATAGTTGATGTAATATTGTGAAAGGGGTTTCTGTCTTTCTTGAAATAGTGTTTTGGTTGTAATGTGTAGAAGATATTTCATGATCTTTTACTATCAGGGAAGGGAGACTGAAGGTTAATTATATCGGAACTTTGATTATGGTGTATTTTCCTTCCACTGATCATGAACTTTGTGTCATCCTCAGTTTTCTCTGAATTACATTTCAATACCGGTGTTTTCTTATTACATTATCAGTTCAAACATCTTTAAAGGCTCTGATTTTTATTTCTCTCAAGAGAATGGAAGATATATTTTTATTCTATTATGCCAAGCAGTGTCCAGCAAATGAACTTTGCGTCATCTATTGTTCTTTAGTTCCTTTTCATGTTGTAGTTTAGATTTCCACATCTACATTGTATTTACAGGTAGATGTTTGATATCCTTTCGTGCTTTCTGGTAAAAGCACCCACATTTAACTCATTGAACATCTTGTACGGGGAGCTGTACCTGATAAAAATTTAGAGGAAAGTTATCAATCCATGATAACCTATCCAACTGTTGGTGTTGATTTGTCCTTTCATTTGGGCATTCGGGGTCAGATTTGCACATTTTCCTCGAAGGACAATCTGTTCACTAACAGTAGTTTTCTTCCAAACCTCAACTAAGTCGAGACGATCATGAGCTTCTCCATACCGCTAAAGAGTTTCAAGACCTATATGCTTGCTACCAAGAACTAGAAAAGATATATCATCTTTGTTACCTTTGTCTCACTAGGAACATAATAGTAACGAAGTCTAAACTTGAGAAAAGGTTAGGGATAAGAATCAAATCCTCACATGAATCTTCCATAAGACCTTTACATGCATGGGAGTCCTCTTCTTCTAGGTCTACATATGCTACTCCAAGACATCAAATTTCTTCATCTTCTAGGTCCAAATACCTCTTTAGAGAGAAAGCAAGTAATACCTATTTTGAGCCTATGTCAAGATTTCTTGATGGACCTATATTTTTTGAATATGAGAATGACTAAAATGATCCTAGACATACTTTTAAGAGAACTTTTACTTCTTTTGGAAATTCATATGATATGGTGCTTAAGACCTTAGTTGCAAACACGATCATTATGCTACCAAACTCCAAACTTTATGAACCCAAGATAAAACCTCCATGGTGGAATGACAACCATTGTTGCGACCACCATAGAAACAAAGGTCATAATACTGAAAATCGTATAGAGTTAAAACATAAATTCCAAAATCTTATTGATGATGAGATTTTTGATGCTACAACCTTTAATGACTCATGTTTTTAGGAAATTTCTCTTGAAAGAGATCATGTTGATGAACCTATGTCTAGTAATGGTCTCCTTAACACCTCCACTTTTTCCAACACACAAGAATGTCCCAGAACTTCAAATCTTTCCAACATGCCTCCGTCAAACAAATAACCTAATGCTTTTCATATGGACTATGTGTACCCTCAAGGGCTACCTCTAAAATTAAATCAAGCTAACCTACACTCGGTTGCAAACCTTTTCAATGCTAATAAGGCTAAATATCCTCAACTTTCATGTGATGCTATGCTTACTACACCAACTTTAACTAGTCCTTCACTATCTCTTCAAGATTCAACCATGCAAACCTCGCATTCTCCCTTGTCCTTAGAAGTGGCTCCATGTCAAAAGGATTCTCAAAAAGCTAATGATGAATATCAAGCACCCTTTCACATCCTTCAAGATTTTACTCATTCATATCCTATGTTTGTTCCACCTCCCAAGTATGATGAAGATACCACTTCCACTGTCTCCATTGATCTTACTAAAGATCACAAAAAACTCACTATGCTTGTGATATCCAAAGAAACTTATCAATATCAAAGTATCCCTTCTTGTTCTACTTCTTCATATCCACTCCTAAATTATGCTCAAGCTTCAAATGCTCCTATCAACTCCTATCAAAGCTACTCATGAGTCTATTGATGGCCTTGGTCATGTTGCTCACTCTAAGGATGTTGATATCCTTATCCATTATCCATTTGCATCTCCTAAGTCTATTCTTGGTCCTTATCCATCAAAGATAAATCCTTCAAACAATCCTTTTATATTGGGACCTAATGTTCCTTCATCACCTACATTTTCCACTTGTAGCTCATCGCCTACTTTTCCCATTATACCTCAAGATCAACAAAGACACTTGTCCTTGATGAATCAACATCTACCTAACCATCTAAACCAGTCATAACAGCCTTATTCATCCATAAATCCCAAGTCTTTTGGAAGTAATTTGGATTATCGACTTAAGAATAAATACAAGAATCCATCTACAAGTGATCACAATGGCCTATCTAAATGACACGTGAACACAAAGAATGAAAAAAGTTCAAGAGACCACTAAGGTCCACTAACCAAAGAGCTACATCAAAGAAAATGTGGGTTCCTAAATCCATCATTGAAGAAATGTTTTCTAAAGCATCCAAAGGAAAATAAAACTATAAGGCTATATGGATTCCCAAGTCTCTCTTAAAATACTTGAAACTTGAAAAAAATCAAAGTTGATATTCAGGCTTACAAGGTATTCCACTTTATTTTCTTCCAAACATCTTCCTCAAAAGTTTCCAAAGCCTTCCATTCCACCTTCTTCTAAAAGACTCCTACCATCTCATATATCAAAACCTTAAGCTATTTCCTCCATGATTCTTCCATCATTCCACCACCCTTCAAGGTGTAATTCAATGTTGATGTTGTCCACTTTCTCACCTACCCTTATGCAATCCTTTCAAGACTACACTTACTTTCTATCCATATTCCTTCTAGCTTTCCAAGGTATGAACTCTTACCCTCCATATGCTTTTCCTACTACCACCTCCCTTCCATCACCTTATCAACATCTTTGAGCATGCATTTCTATGCTCTTGGCTTTTCATGAAACATCCTTCCAATCATAGAACTATCTATCCTATCTAAAAATCTAAAAAAATGAAAAATAGGAAAAAATGCCTTGGTGAAAACATGGTAAATAGAAACCTTGGTAGAAAAATTAAAGATAAATAATTCATTCCATGGTGAAAACCACTTCTTATGGTGCCTTGGATAAGTACCATGATGAAAACCTCGCAAAAAGGCATCATGCGTAATTCCTTGATCATACATTCTTCCCTTTGTCTACTTTTTATGACAATGTTAAGCTATATGTGAGCATTGACTATCTTATCTACTGGTTACCCTATTATGATGCTTCTTATCCCAAATTTCTCTCAAAGCCTTCATACACAATTTCATCCTTATCATTCTATCTTATTGCTATCGTATTCATTCAACCCCTTGGTCTTGATCACACAAAGTACAACTTGGTTTTCATGGTCCTCTTGACATGTCTACTCTTTTAGATTATATCCTTTCATGTTATCTTGCTTATTGTCTTCTATTTTATATCCTATATGTTATCTCACTTGTTGGATTCCATTGCTTATCATCTATAATATGTCGCTTATTGGCTTTAATTAATTATCCTACATGTTATCTCCTTTCTTCAACTTCTTGGCTTATCCAGAACATGCTTCATATGACTATTTTTCCCTAGATCGGTACTCTTGAGGAGTTAGTCCTTGAGGGTCACTTTCACTTTCTTCATATTCCTTCCCTATTCATATTTGTTTATCCACCAACTTGATACTACATCATACCCTACACCTTTCTAGACATTGGGATGAAATGTTGTGGTCTTGCTTATGAGCTAGTCCATCTTACCAAGTGGTGAAAACCTCAAAACAAATGGTACTTAAGACCCTTGTATCTATTTCTATCAATATCTTGCTTTGCGCTTACAAACAATTCATCCCATATTGCTTTTGCCTTGCCTAGCTTGGAATTGACTCTCATCTAGGTCTAGGGGACATGAACTGCATCACTTATTAGGGACTCCTCGTTGCATTGGTGTTTCTTTGGTAGCTCTCAAAATAGTGTTTTTCAACACTTTCTCTCTTGACATAAGTGTTTCTCAACACTTATCGAATACTCTATCTATAGTCCAGGATGTTGTGATCCTTCTCATTGCTAGATTTGTGTCCAAAAGAGACAATCATGTTACTTTCACACATGCACTTAAACATTAAAAATTGGTTAAGACTTGTTGGCTTTACTTTACTTTGTGTCTTGTCTACGATGATTACTTTGTTGAGTGTTCCCTCCATAATAGTCTCTCAAGGATGTCATGAACTAGAAGACTGTGGGCATGGGGCATGTTTTCTTTTGCTATTTTTCTACGGGTATGCCTTGTGGATATTGAGTTTCTTGAGCATCTTGCTTGTCCTACTTGACACTTAGGATCTTTAAGGTATCGTCCTTGATTTTTTTTACGAGAGCGTGCGTATGGCCATCTCAAAATTTTGTGTTTTGATGCAAGCATAGTCTTGCTATACTAAACCTAGGTAATCTATCAACAAGTCATCTTAACCTCTATGTCTCTGATTCTTATGCTAGGTTCTCATATTTGACTTGATGATAATAACTATGACCTAACTATATAACCCTTGTAATGGCACCTTTGCATACTAGCTTCCACTCTAGGGTTTATTTTTAGTTTAGCTTTGTATTTTGAATGTTGAGAGAGTCCTCCTTATCTTTCATGGACATGTCAATCAACTATGTTCATCCTCTTGATTCTTATCAATCTTGTCTACATATTTTTTGACCTTATCATCTCATCGTCTTTTATTTTCCTATCATCAAAAGGATTCATCTTATTATCACATCTATCTACCAATTTGACCTATTTTTGACTTGATTTAAACTCCATGGATTTCCGCAACATTTTCACTCCTAGCTAATTTTGACTTCCTAGATCCATTTTTTGGATCAAAATTGAAGTATGGGTTCATCTTGATGGTCAAAATTGCATTTTAAAACTTTTGCTTCTTTTGCATAGTTAGCTTACCTTTTGAGGCCTAATCTTCAAATCTTGCTAGGGCAATCATCATTTCTTCATATCTTCATCATTTCTACTCTCTTATGTTCTTCTTATTCATTTCACTTCATCATTCTTCTTTCTTTGACCTAATTTTGATGCTTTACCTTTCTTGGTCAAACTCAGCCAAACTAAGGCATCTCTTCATTGCTTGAAGGTTAGTCTTTAGCCTTAATTTCTTATCTAACATTTTGAACTTTGCTTTATCTTAACTTGATCAAATCTAGCTCATTTTTGAATCTCTTCTATCTCATTTTGATTTCAATCCCAAGGGGGCGAAAATATTCTATCATTGATGCAAATTACTTTTTCTACTATGGCTATTTGTTTGCTCTTAACTCATTTGCTTGATTTTCTTGACAAATTAATGCTCATCTCACATATTGAGATTGTCTTTCTCTCTCCTAGCATTCATATCTACTACTAACTAACTATGCATTTAGGATTTTCTATTTGTTAGTGCTTCATTCTTTAGAGTCACATTTCTCTATTTTCTTGCTATCTTCACTCTTTTATGCAATGTGTTCCTAGTTCGATCAAACATTAGTCAAACAAGGGAAAATGTAATCACCCAAAAATGGTCATCTAGACTATAAGCCCCCTTTTTAGCAATTTTGCATAATTTTTATCTATTGCTTTTCTTTAATCAAATCATCAAAAATTTATGTATTCTATTATAACATATGGTTTGACCACTTTATTCTAAGTCTTTTATTTAATTGAAAGAACATGCTTCCTTTTAATTAAATAAAAAGTCCCACTTCCCACTTATCCTAAGTGTGCACACATAAAGCATTATTCGTATTTTTAAAATAAGAGAAAAAAGTTGTCTCACTTAAGTTGCACACTTTCCAAGGTAGATGGAATCTTCATTCTCCTCCACACATCTCTCACCCTTTTGAATTCCACCATTGATCTTGATTAGGTGAGATTCTTGTGCAGATGGATCATTCAAGATGCATCCTCCACCCTTGATTAAACTTCTCTTGTCTTTTGATCTCGACCATCCATTCTTCTTTAAAGAGAGGGCTCTCTTCTCATTATCCATCTTCTATGCTCATGCTAATGTTATGCTACGTGATTTCTAGGTGCTTTGGAGCTTTTGAAGACTTAGAGCATTTGCATTCTCATATTTGCATGTTCATTCTAGCTTCTTCACACTTGCAATATGGCATTATAGTTTAGATTTTATTTTTATTTTTTTAGATTAGATCACCTAGTGTAAATAGGAGGTTTTGTTATCTTTCATACTTGTTAGCTCGTATCTTGCATCTCATTTAGTTTAGCTCCCATCTTGCATTTCATCACATAGTGATTCTTGGATGCTAGCATTCTTGCTCCTATCTTTGAATATTCCATTCTATGGTGCACCTTGCAAGGGTTGCATCAACTAGGTTCATTTGAGAACCATCATTTTAGTATTTACACCTTTTCATGCCATAGCTAGGAAGCTATAAGTTGCTTCTTGAGACTCCCTCTTCCATGGGTTCTCTCAAGTGTAATGGTTTATAGAAGTTCCACACATTTTTTAGCACACAACCACAATCCTTTAAGTCTCTTCCCTGGCATTCCCACTACAGTGGGAACGCATCCTTCAAACCTCACTCCCTAGTCAAATTGTATCCTCCTTCCCATGTTGACACTAAACCCCAAACCCTTAGACCCTACGAGCATTCCTGCAAAATATCCCTACTCAATTCATGACCCCGCATGAAATTCATGCGGGATCACATTCCTGTCAAAACACCCTCAGACCCCCTATTTGACCCCTATCCTTTCAGCTTTATTGCAAGATCACATTCTCACTGATCTTGTAAGCATTCTTGTCAGACTCGTGTCTATGGGAATGCAAATCTGTAATCTAATGAATGTGATAATTAAAATACAAAAAATAAAAAAGCCAAGTTTGAAGCCTCTCTATTGATCCATTGCTCTACACACCCACACACGTTGCACAATGTCAACTTGGTGATCTAGTCGCACTTGTCTTGCCACTTCAACACTTAGTCTTAGAGCTTTAAATTAGTAAGATCTCAATAGAAAATAAACACAATTAAGCATTTTCTATCCCTTTATGGCCTTATATAGGACTCCTTCCAAGTCTATTTTCTCCATTTTCCCTCTTGGGTGACCTCTCTTCGACCTCTCCTTGTTACTTTGCATCTTGATTGATTTTTTAACCCCCTTTGAGCCCATCTGAGTAATCTTGCTCACCCTAGTTTTCTTACTTTTTGATATGCCATTGGGCCTCATTTTCTCTCCCCACTACCTTCTTAAGGGGGCATCACACAGTTTAGTCTATCCTCTTTCTTTTCAAAACTGGGGCAACTCTATTGCTTAAAAAATCTTCTTTGTGTCGTCTATCTTCAAACTTCTTTGATATAACATTGTCCCAAAATTATGTCAAAGAGGGACAAACTGTAGACACCTAAAGTTGATTACACAATTATGTAATATTTAGTCATATCCTAGGGCACTATTGATTAAGTATTTAATATTAAATCAATTTGTGTCATCTCCTAGTTAATTAATTTAATTATTTAACTATAGTATAATTAATCATCAATTGAAAAGCAAAAGTTTAATTTATTAATTAAACCCCCATTCTTCTATTGAATTGAATAATTATACAAGCCTATTTATTTTAATTCCAGTTTCCTCTTTTGATTAGATAAATCATTTAATCAAAATCCTCCAACCTTTTAAGTAACCTAAACCAATCCTAAGCGAGTGGTTCAAACTCAACCCAACCCATTCACCCATGCCAACCCATATTAATTAACTAATTAAGCCTAGTTAATTAAACCACCCACTTGCATTTCCCTAACATGCTACTTGCCTACTAACCCACCCCCTAATCTAATCCTAATCAGGTGCCCTTAAATATTTGCACAACTTTAAACATGGATTAAGAAATCCTAACCCAACCCAAAGTCCATCATCATGTCCCATCACTCACATCCCTTACACTCCCACCTAATTACCTTAAATGTTAACCTTAAATTCCCCTTACATATGTCTTACATGCCCATCTCCCTAATAACTCCTTTGTCCCCTCAAATTCTCCAAAATGATCACATTCCCTCCAAAATTTTCATCCCTCACACTCTCTCCCCTTTTGACAAGTATTAGAAAACCATTGGTTGCAAGGAAGCACAATCCATGTGCTTCCCTCTCCTTGCATCTTAGCCCTCCCTCACCATTCCTCAACCTTTCATATTGGCCATCCATTCCATTACCATTTGGCGTTTAAATTGGACCTCTCTCCTCTCACAATTTGATCCACCTTCATGTGCTAATGTTATAATTCCAAATTGAGAGCTAAAAACTATCAAATTGTTATTATAATACCAAAATCCTCCACAAATCCACACTTGAATCTTTCATCCTCACCATTGTTGATCATATCCATCCTTTGGAGCTTTAAGCATGATCTCTTGAGCACACATCCACTATCTTGGACACATCCAAATATCAAGGGAGCTATTGGGTGTTTCTTGTTTTATTTACATTCCTATTATGATTTATTTTTCTAATGTAAGTGTTGTTTTGGTATTGTTCTTGGTGAATGTTATCTTATGTTTAATGTTCCTTTGCAACACTATTTCATAGCATACATAAGTTACCACCCCAAAATAACCCTATTTTGCTAATAATGGGTATTAGAAAAAAGTCAAAATGGAGAGAATGAAACCTTAGTTGAAAAACACCATTGTCGAAAAAGGATTTGTTGTGAATGTATAACCAAAGGAGATATATAAAGGGTTTTGCAAGCCAAGACTTTGAGCACTAGATTTCTATCTAGTAGGTTCCAACTAGCATAACATTATACCACTTGAAACAGTCATGGCATATAAGGTCATAATTGACACTCAATATTTTATTCTTGATCTTCTCATTATCATACCAAAAAAAATTACAAAAAAAAAAAAAAAAAAAAACCACAATTGAAAATGAAATACATTCTTGATTGAGAGTAAATTAAGTACATTAGTGATCCAAGGAGTTGGGATGCTCATAATCAGAGCCAAAAGATAAAAAGCTATAAATGGATGAAAAAAGAAATTAGGAATGAAACCAAATAATGGAGTGATCAAGATGGAAGATTACTTTGAAGATGATACAAGTTTTCTAAATAGACCATTTCACCAAAAAATGGAGGACTACGAAGTATTTGCATTATGTGATTTTCTTAATGACAAAAATCATTTTGAAGAGAAACCAAGGAGAGAATGTAAAGTAAGGGATGATATGTCTAATTACCTAGATAGAAAATGGGTGTGAGAAGAACAATAAACAAAGGTAAAAAAAAGGGTTTATAAATAGAAGTGCTAGAAGTAGACAAAGTAGTATAGCTTAGGTCTGAAACCAAGAGGAATGGACATGAAGTCTAGGGAAAGGTATTGTATAGGGTTCACAGTGTACACAGTTTGTAGACCACCAATGACTTCTACAAAGAGAAGACCGTACACACAAAGGAGGGGATAGTTACACACGGGTAGGAAGTAGTGCCTAAAATCCATCTATATGATAGAGAAGAGCATCAAACACAACAAATAAAACCATATGACAAGAACACAAGTGAGGATACTATGAGTGGTTGGGGTAATTTCCATATGATAAGTAGCCTATATGAGAGAGATTATGCACATATTGAGAACTAAGTGGTGTTTCCATTTGTGCCCAACAATGAGCCATACAAGAGGCAAGACCTAAAAGCTCATAATTTGGAAACCCTTTGTATGGAGGGAAGATTGTATGTGATGGCATCATATTTTCTCATAGCAAAAACTAAGAGATCATATGGGTCATATGAGAGAGGAAACTGTAAAATTAATAGAGTACAATGATTGTACAACAAGACCAAGTCATGCATCAGAAGGAATCAACAATGAAAAGAAGACATTAGACTATATGCCAATCACATAAAAAAAACCAAGCCATACATGGAAGGAGATTAGTTGTGCAAAGAAAAAAACATTTTGTATGGTATAGAGGATAAAAGAATGTCATATAGTATATGAAAAAAGAAAGTTATATGATGTAGAGGAAATATAATGTTGTACAATGTAGAGGAAAAAGAATGTTGTATAGCATAAAGAGAAAAAATATGTTATGCGATGTAGAAACAACGAAGGTGAATGGAAGAAAAAATGAGCCACACATGGAAAGGAACATAAAGTCATATAAAAAACACTATCCCACTCATCAATCATAGGATATGAGGTCATACATGAATGACCGTACCATACATAGCAATAAAACACAACCAAAGGTGCATGTGTTAGGAGGGCCATAGGGTGAGCTACATGAAGAGAATAATATTGAGTCATATAGTAAGCATCATACCATGCTCAAAGTTCAATAACCATATAATACAAGGTTGAACATGGGGAGTACACTACACAAACAAGTAAGGAGGAGATTATACACAAACCAAATAAGTTAACCATATGCAAATTCCAAGTTCTACATGAGGAAAAATGGCAATCCATACAAGGAGTTCCTACTTGATCCTATAGGGTGGATCCTCAACAAGTGCTAGTTGTTTGTTCATATGTCATTCGTTCATCTAAATCTCATCCATACTTATGAATAAAGTATATAGCAAAGTGATATGTCTTAAAATCTCAAATCTCATGGTATAGTCAACTTGATCACTAATTTAATATGGAGACTCTATTTTCTAGCTTCTTCAACATTATTTTGACATATTTAAAATCAAGGAAATGATTCACACGTGGAGTTTTGTATGGTTATGAAGGTGTCAATGTACTACCCCTAGACCTTGCGAGGGGTGCTACCCCTCAATCTCATTGCAGGAGCTACACCCAAACCCCTGCAAGGGGTGTTGCCCCTTGACTCTCCTTTCATTTTTAGCGGGCACTACAACTTTGAGTTTACACAATATAAGTCATTAGATTTATGCTCTTGTCATTGGTCTTCCTATATATTATTTGATGTATACTTGTCATTTGGAAGATTACTTTTGCTTTGAAGGGGGGTGATGTAGTCAACGCAAAATGCCTATTGTTGTATTTGATAATATTGGTTATCCATTAATCCATTAATTATGTGTATTAAGTGTGTTATCATTGTCAGGTAGTTATATTGGTTGAGAATTATGTTCCTCTTGGTAATCAATAGGTCATTTAAATATGTCATATACCACCAAGGAAGGGGGTATGTTATCATGAGATGAATTATAGCCCTTGGCTAATAATCTCTGATCTTCTTCTACAATGTATTCATGAGAAAAATAAGATATATTTGACTCCTATGTTTTACTACGCATAACAATAAACATAGAATTCAATTTATTAAGAGCAAAGCAACATCTTACATTATATAATATGAAGATCTGAAACATTAATTGCTCAAATAGATTATAAAAGAACCAATGATTATTTAAGTTGGTAAACATTTATATACATTTATATAATCAAATGGTAGTGATACACACTTCTATTGCCTAATTTATGTCCAAGTCTTTTTCATTTAAAGATCCCAGAAGTCACTCTTGTGACATTCTTAGGGATTTATTCCATACTAGTTATAGTATCATCCTTGGAAATGAGAGGTACCATGTCTAGAAATGGAAAATGATATCAACATGCGAGCTTCTCTGCTACAAATACATACAATTTAATAAAGCAACAAAAGTGTTGTATGAATGAATAAATGAAATAATTTTAAAGATGTTCACTAGACTAGCAATCTAAGGGACCAAGAGAAAACTAATTAATTAGTCAGCTACAATTTCTCAAAGTTGACCCTTCTATGGTGGACCCGCATTAAGAGAGTCGTCGTTTTGTGTAATCTTGTCTCTTCAAAAAATTCATTCATGTTGTTCACATGTAAGTTATCATTGTATTGCCTTAAATATTTTCATAAGTTCTACACTTTTTGACAAAATATCACTCTGTTTCAACCATCCATTTGTTTCAAAAGTTATAGGTTCTTTGTTTCTAACCTTTTATGAAAACTTTCCATCTACATGCTTCACATCTCAAATGGTAAAAGTTAGTCTTTAATTGGACAATTAAGATTTTTCCCTTCGCTTTAATTAAGCTGAGAGGCTTTCTATAGTGGCATCATTCTTCAATGTAAACTTTTGCTAATTTTAAAATAATTTGACAGTTGTTTGAGAGTCAGTACATGTTAAATTTAAATTTAAAGATATTTTAAACACTATTAATGAAAGATTATAATGTTTGAGACAGTTGTTGGTTAAGGTATGACATTTGAAATAGTTGCCAATTAAGGTTTATAGAGTTTGAGATGGCTGCCAAATTGATTGATGAAGATTCCAAAAAATGTTGGCAGTTTGTATTGAATTGAAAGGTATTTTGTAAATATTTGTTGTAAAATATATCAAAATATTTTTCATTTGAATTAATATTGGAAAATGAAAACCTATTGTCGAAAATAGCACTCTACATGTCAAGCACCAAGAAACCATGGATCTGGTCTGGTCCCATTCACACAATTATAGTTGTAGAGCTTCATTTAGTATTTTAAAGATTTCTAAACTTTTGAAAGTGTATTTTTTTGAAGATAATTCAAAATGGCTACCATTAAGATCTCAATATTGGTGTACATTCTTTATATAGGGGGTGAGTAATCTATTCATTTTTATGTCATAATATATTCTAATACTCAAAAACTGTAGAAATATTTAGTAATTAAGAGGAAATCATAAATGACATATAGAACATGTATTCATCAGTTACTAGCTTTCAATACAATGATAGGAAATCATGATGTATTGAAAATATTTTTTGACATTTTGTTCGTCTACCTATTATGATGCTTGCCACTCATGTCCAAGTTCTTTGCTTTATCATTCACGCAGGCCTCAAGTTATATTTCATGGTAAAAGGCATTAGAAGTTATATCTTTTCTATTGGTCAGCTTATTCTAGCCCTAAATTGTAAGTGACAAAAAGTTTGTATAAAATTGCTTAGGGTTGGCGATTTCATAATGTATGATGAGATTGTAGCTTCTTGCAATGGTATTGAGTTATAAGGGATTACAGATTGTAATAACTAGATAGTAAGAATATTGGACTCATTGTTGGTGGACATAACCCAAGGATTGGGTGAGCCACATTAAATCTTTGTATCTTGTGTTCTCTTTGTGCGATTTATTATTTTCTAATATTGGTTATATTTGCATGTAATTGTTATTTCTGTCTCATTAATCCTAACAAAGGGCAAGAGAAGTCTAAGGTTTTATTATCATTCAAGTAACCCGTAAGCTAATAATCTTCTTTGGATACTTGACTTTCTATTGAGAGACCGATGGGAGATGATTTTGTTTGAATGCAAGATAATCAGGTTGATCTTGCAACACTATATTCCAAAATACTTATTATATATCAATATTTAGTTATTTACAAGATGAATTTACATGGCATAAGGAAATTATCTGTAGGACCAGAAAAACGGGTTAGAAGCATAACACACTATGAGAAAATCACAAACTCAATCAACATGTATTTGCACCCACTAGTCTACCATGAAAGCCAAAGTAATCAAAAGAAAGCAAACATAATCAAAAACTCCCTTTTCCGTTTGTAGCTCCCATGTCCTTCTTTCTTCTCCAAATGATTGTAGCTCCAAAGTTGCCTATAGTGCACACAAGGTTGAAGCCAAAGCCTATGATGTGGATAATGCCATGAGAATACTTGAAGTGTCATTTTATGTGAGATAGAATGCAACATGCATAGAAGTAGAGACTCAAAGATTCAAGGACTCAAGACTTAAGCATTCTAGATCCGAAATGAGAGGAAGGGTGTCCATTTTATCATTTTCATGTAGGGTGAGAGTATTGGATTTGTCACCCACATACATACGATGTGGCAAGAGATTCCTATGACGCATATGACAGAATATGCCAAAAGTAAGATTCTATGACACATGCAAGTCAAATTTGGAAGAGAATCTATGACGCATCATAAGATTCCTCAACCCACTTAAAGCCAAGAATGTATCACGAATAAGCCAAATAGGGACATGTGTAAGAGGTAATAATATTTGATTATGACAAATCTCAGCCAAGTGTGAAAGGAGGATCCACGAGGTGTCACATCCAAGTGTCATGATGACGTAATATATTATGGAATATTTGAATAAAAATCCTCTTATTCCACAAAATAAGAATTAGTAGAAAATGGATTTAATGATGAAAAATGGAACTTAGGAAATTAAGAATTTCCATGGTTTGCAGATAATGAATCAATTAATTAATAAAATTAATTAATTGAGGATGATAATTGGGAAGAATAATTAGAAGGAATAATAGAATTAAATTATGGGTTATTTAATCCTATAGAGAAAATTAGCAGATAATTGGCCAAATTGATTAAATGAATGCGACCGTATCCTTTGATAAAAAATGTGATGATGATATAGATCGAATAAAATGATGACCAATAGATCAAAGCCATGATAAAATTGATTGATTGAAGTTGATAACATGCCAAGGACACATGACATGAATTGGTTGATATGTAACATTTAACCGACATTGTAAATGCTACAGGATTGAAATTGATTGATAAGGTTTGATCATAATAACATTGACGGACATTGTCAATGTTATTAAAATGGTCAATGATGCCATGATTTGAAATTGAAAGCCTCAACAATGTCAAAGATTGGATGACATGAATGATAGTTTGACCTAGCACTGAGAGCCATGACAGTACTAAGGTTAGATTGATAAGATTGATAAGTTGATAGGTTTAATGCCTAGGAGCAAATAAATGATGATTATTTTGGGATGTTTGATATGTTTTGGGTTGATTAGTACCGATTTCGAGTGATTCCGAGTTGATTTGGGGTGATTCCGAGTTGATTTGATATGATTCTGAGTTGATATGAAATTGATACGAAAGGGGAAACAAATGACAAAATCTGGTCAATCTAGCCAAAAGATCGAAGTTAGTAGAATGAGAAAATGGGACAAATTAGCATGAAGAAGTGATGAGGTCGTAGATGCGAACCATTTTTGAGTGTCTACATTTTTCTCCTCTTTGATACAATGTGATTTAGAGCGTTGTATCAAAGAATAACTGATGAGAAAGCCACAACATGCCCCAGTAGGGATGATATATATGGGTGCCCCCTCGAGAAATTGACTAAGATAAGCATATGATAAGTCAATTTATCGACAACAAGAAGACAAAACCATAGCAATTGACGGATCACAAATCAGAGCTAAGATGTGAAAGTTATGAGGGAAATCATCAAAAATGGTTGTATTTGGTCAAATATGATGAGACAAATGTCAGACTGAGGTGGAACCGGGTGGAAAGCCATATAAAGTTGATTGACAGTGCAAGATGATGCAAGAATGCTTGAATGCCAGATGAAGATGATTTGGTGAATCAGAAGACATGATCATGGTGATGGAGAATGAGATGAAAAAGAAAGATGAGATGAGGAGATGTTAGTATGATGGAAAGACTTTTGCTTCTAGAAAGTGCACTATATGTCAAATGGAGCTTTATTTTGATATGGAAAAGGGAATGCAACGCATCATGGCATAAAGGGCCAAAGCGCAAATGCAAGCCTTTTGCGTAAACAAGCACGACGCAAACAAAGAATGACCTTGTCCTTCCTAAGGCATATGTACATGCCCCAGACTCTCAAAGGTACATTGTAACAAACAAAAATAGAAAAAGATGACCACAAACCATCCTGGCCACTCTCATAGATCAATTTATATCATTGAGTAGCATAGGGACATGATCAAAGAAAAAATAAAGCAAAAATAAATCACTCACTAAATAGCGTGAGCCAACAGCTATCCTTGTCCATTATTACTTGCTTTTTATTGTTTTAGGCGTTTAGATGGTGTTCGACAGGTTGATAATTTGATAGCACTGTTTGTGGATTCAGTTGATAGGTTCGTAGTGACATGTTGGATTGATTGTTGGTTCACGTTGGTCAGATAGTGTGATTGTCTTGAAACTGTAGTGCTTTGAGTTTCAATCTGCAAAGTGCAAGTGTGAACACAAAAGGGATGGTTATCCACAGTGAATATGTATAAGGTTTATTGTAAATTTTTGACAAGCTTTGTGATTTTTAGGGTTTTTGAGGATATTTGATGTTTTTGCATGACTAGTTTCTTCAGGACATTTTATGATTTTTAGGGTTTTCTTCAGGACATTTTATGATTTTTAGTATTTTTTCAAGATCGTATTTGAATTTTTAAGGATTTTTTCAGGACATTATGTGATTTTTAGGGATTTTTCTCAAGACATTTTATGATTTTTAGTGCTTTTTTCAAGATTGTATTTGAATGTTTAGGATTTTTTCAGGACATTATGTGATTTTTAGTGATTTTTTTAGGACATTTTATGATTTTTAGGGATTTTTTTAGGATCGTATAAGCATAAACAAGTGTTAGCTCCAATCTGTTATGCGATAAGTCTAATGGATAAAAAGCACTTAGGGATATGCCCCCAGTTCAAATTCAAACTCATGCACCATGTAGGTAATATGCCCCCAAACAAGACGCAAACTATGTACAAAGGCCAATGACAGAGTGTGTGTGCAGACTGGTGATGCTTAAGCAAGGTAACAAAGGACATTAACCAGTTCGTGAGCCATGATAAGAGACCAAGGATGTCTTGCAATATGAAGGGTATGATCAAGGAATGATAGAGGGGGAAAAGACTAGATGGAATCCTGATAGATGGATGAGCAATAACTGATTACACATGGCGCTTGTTTGCCAGGTTTTCACCATGGTACTTGCCCAAAGCGCCTGTTTGCCAGGTTTTCACTTTTGGACGAAATTTTTCTCTTGACTCAAATTTTCGTGCCAAGATGCTTGTTTGCCAGGTTTTCATCAAGGCATCCTTTTTTTCATGACTTTTTTCACTTTTTTCTTTGCTTTTTTCATGACTTTTTACTATTTTTTTGATATTTTTTCAGGACTTTTAGATGAAATCAAGAATGTCACTGACAAATGCTAAGAAGATATCTGTTGTTGGTGTCGCTACCTGATGAGCTCTAAATCCATGACTAACCATAACTACATAGGATTTGTTCCGAGTCTGTAGCTAAAATAAAACCACTAGAAAGGCCTCGAGATATACCATCATGTACCGTATGTAAGACAATGTCTATCTCTTGCGAATCAAGGCATCTAAGGATAATTGGGTTAATAGAAATGTCATGTGGGATGTCAGTGATGATGACATATGCGAAGGCTTGTTGGATAAAGGACTGATTTTTGTTATTGGACAAATAAACAAAGGGATATAAGGGAGGGTTGGGACCAATGACCTTCTGCATGAACGCTAATCGAGGGAGCTCCAAAAGACTTTGTGGCATGTTGAACATTGGAACACCGATATTCATGGCATCATACTTTTCATTTTGTATCCTTGGGAGCTTCTTAGCTTTTGATTTTTTATGGTCTAATAGTGCCTTTCGATTTTCACCAAGAGACCTATGCTTGCTATCTTTTTCTCTTTTTGCTTTGTAGCTAGAAAGTGGAGTTGGCTCCCCAAAATATGCTAATGTGTTCTCTTTAGGAGAAACTGCTTCTTTATGATCTTCAGTTATAATGCCTTCAAATTCTATTATAAGAGTGCCATCATTGTCAAATTGATCAAAAATTGGTGGTCCACGTTGGTCCCAATCCAAAGGTTCAGGATAACTTGAGGAGATGTCATCATTAGTGTTGAATGGGCTTTGGTTGAAGGTAGATAGATGGGTAACTGATTCAACTGGGTTATTAGGGTTATGCTCAGAGGCTAGGGGATTGTTGGTTTCAAGTGGGATATCCTCAGATGCCTTTTCATCATTTAAAACATCCATAGTCTTACATGTAAGTGCCATAGTACTAGGAGGACCTATTTGTAATGGCTTAAATCCAAGCCCCAAACTAGGAGGTTGTCCTTCTGTAGTGATAGGTTCAATGATTCCTTGTTTCTGAGATCCAAGACCACTATAGCCATCATAGCCTTGTTTCTGCATGATGATAAACCCAAGTCCATACTTGCTAGGATATATGAAAGTGGGTTCTCGTTTTTCTTTTGCTTTCTCAATACATACAGATGTATTCTCATTGATAGAAGTATAATTCTTTGTACTGATGAGAGAAAGTGGTGATTCCCTAATGTGAGATACTTGAGACATAAAGTACTCTCCACACCCATTGTCTTCAATCTTCATCTTTTCCTTGGCTTTACTAAGTAGTATATCAACATCCACATACTTAGAGGAATTTGTGGGTTGTGCTTCATTATTTGTTGGGATTTGGTATGCAGTAGCATCTCTTAGATTAGCACAAAACTGGAAAGGATTTGGATCACCAAGGATGGTAACCTCCATGTTATTATAGGAAAACTTCAAACATTGATGATATGTAGAAGGGACTGCTTTCATAGCATGAAGCCAAGGGCATCCTAGTATCATGTTGCAATTCATTTCGATGTCTAGGACATGGAACAATGTGTCTTCAATAGCTGGACCAACTCTGACAGGTAATGTGATGATGCCCCTAGAGAAGCGTTCACCATCATCATAAGCTTTTATTGTGATTCTTTGAGAGGGATCCACATCATCTTCAGAATAACCCAAATTGTTGACAACCTTAAGAGTATAGATGTTCAGTCCTGCTCCTCCATCTATTAAGACACATCTGACTTTGGCATTATGGATGAAGACTTCGAGATAAAGGGGATCATTATGGTTAGGTTTGTCCTTAGGAATATCTCGAGGTGAAAAAGTGATATGTTGTGACGCAGATAGGTTCCCAACCATGGCTTTGAACTGGGCAACATCAATGTTATCTGGGATTACTGACTCTTTAAGGGCTTGATCCAAGATCTTCTGATGTTGGGGAGATGCATGCAGTAGGTCCAAAATGGATATTTGTGCAGGGGTTTTGCCAAGTTGTTCAACAAGGCTATAATTAGCTAAAGTAGGAGCAGTAGGTCTAGATGGGGGTACAGGTCTAGTAGAAGCAGTAGGTCTAGCTGGGGCTCCAGGTAGGGTGATCTTGCTACAGCGTGTAGTGACAGCACAACGAGAGTTTTCAGCCTTCAATGTGAATGTGGATATGCGAAAGTCAGACTCATTAAAGAAATTGATGGTGTATTCATGGCTAGTACGTGTGTAATTCACATTACCTTGCGAGTTTGAGTTTGAACTTGAGGGTTTCTCTTTGTCATGATTACCCAAAGGATCTTTGAAAATAGTGTGATCAGAGTTGGATGCTAACAGTGATGGATCAACTGTGATGACACCATTATCAATAAGGTCTTGTATTGCGTGTTTCAGTTGGAAGCATGATGAAGTCTTGTGTCCTTTGGTGCGATGGTAATCACAATACTTTTTGTCATCCCACCAATCTGCTTTAGTTAATGGTTCATCTTTGATTGGGGGTAGCTGCAGGAAGTTATTACTAAGTAACTATTGTAATGCAGTCTCAAGTGGTATTCCCAATGGTGTGAATTTCTTGTCTTTGGTTCTAGGATGTCTTTTGTCATGTGTGGAAGTCTCGATTTTCTGTTGTTGAGGTGTTGTTTGATTAGGAGTTTGAGAATTTGTAGGGTTTACACCTTTCAAAGTTAGTTGAGGTTGTGTTGTGCTAATCGTGTGGGCATCCACAATGCCATCACTAGTCACATTCTTGTTTTTGGAGAAAAAATTTTCCTTGTCATTAGACGAGTTGGTGTTTGTGTTTTCTTTGTTTATCTTGAGGACTCCCTTACAGATAAGAGCATCTTCAATACTAGCCCCTTTTTTCATTAGTTTAGAAATGGTGTTTGGACTCTTGATTTTGAGTTCATACATTAAGTCCGAGACTAAGTTTTCAATGCACAAGTGTACTTGTTGTTCTTCAGGGATGTCTAATGAGCATTGACTAACTAAGCTTCTCCAACGCAGTAAGAATGTGATGAATGATTCTCCTGTCTTTTGTTTAGTTGAGCACAAATCAGAAAGTGTCACCTCATTTGTGATGTTAAAGGCAAAGTGGGAGATAAACTTGTCTGCTAGCTCTGACCAAGATTTGATATTACCAGGAAGTTTGGAGTACCACTCAAGTGCAGGCCCACCTAAAGAACGAGGGAACAATCTCATAAGGTAAGTGGGCTCATCACTGAGCTCAGTACATGAAGCACAAAATTCTCGAATGTGATCAATAGGGTTTCCTTTTCCTCGGTATTTTTCAAACCTTGGAGCCTCAAAGTGTTTTGGGAATGGAGGCATATATAGACTTTTATCGAATGGGTTAGGACGTAGGTCCCTTTCTGTATATAGAGCCTGTTTCTTTTGGACTCCCAATGCCTTGACTTGTTTGGAAAGTTTTTTGAATTGTTTTAATAGTTCTTCATTGGGGTTTTGCATGATGGTCTTTCCTTCAAGTCTTTTGTGTCTATGAGTAGACCGTTTGCTGTGGCGAGAACTATGTCTACTTGGTTCTAACATTTCTATGTCTGATGAGTCTGATGAAGTGTCACTGGGTGGTGGAGGTAAGTTGGCACCTCGAAGATAGAAAGGTCCCTGTTGTTGGGGAACTTGTTGTGGTATTTGATGTGGCACTTGTTGTGGGATTGACTGCAATTGTTGTACCATGTGTTGTTGTTGTTCCGTGTGTTGTGGTTGTTGTTGGGATACCTCTGTTGGTTGTATGTGAGACCATGTGCATGCTTGTTGTTCTAGAGGTATCTGTTGAGGTTGTTGTGGCACATGTTGTTATTGTAACAAATGTTGTTGGTATGCGATTTGTTGCTCAAGGCATTTTTGGTATTCCAACTGTTGCTTGAGTTGCTCTTGTTGTTTAGCAAACATCATTTGTTGTTGTTGGAATTGTTGCTGATAAATTCTGTGTAAGTCAAGTGGGTCCACATGGGATTGCGTGTTAGGAATGTTGGATGTTTGTCCCACTTGTGGTTGTTGTTGTAGCGTTTGATGTTGTTGTTGATATGTGGGATGTGTGTCAAGCGGATGTAGACTTGGTTGTGCCTTGCAAGTGTTGAGTCCTTGTACCATTGTAGGTTGTTGTTGTCGTGGGGATTGACTAAGTCCTTGAGAATTGAACGTCATGTTTGTATTGTTGTTTTGGTACCTTTGTGTTTTAGATGTTCCTGCTTGTGACATCATATTGACTTGACTATGGGATACATTTCTATTGGGAATGGGTGTAATTTCAATAAGACTTTTCCTTTGTGTGTCCATAGGGATGGTTGCACTTGATGTTTCACATGTATTTATGAGAGGCTCCATAGTGTTTGATGTCGTAGCACTAGGTAAAGTTAGGAGCAAAGGTGTACTTTGTTGATTTGCCTCCAAAGAAGGTATGTCTGGCATCCCTAGAGCACGGGTCCCTTTAGGTGCATCTTGTTGTTGCATCATGTGACTAAAATCAAGTATTAATGTCCTTTTGGGGTGTTTAGGGATTGGTGGTATTTCATCAAACAAGGGGTTGACATTGATGTGTTCAAATGTACTTTGGAGGATTTCAATTGTTAGTTCTTGATGGGATCTAATAGGTGCCATTATTGTGTTTGAAAACTCCAAAGGTTGTTTTCCCTTGTCTAAGTCCAAATTTATCATGGGTTGGATGTTTTCAATTGTTGTGTTGGTTTGATTTTTGGACCTAGGACCTTCCAAGTTTGGATTAAATTTGACAATTTCTTGAGTTGCCAAACGTTTGAAGTTCTTGCAAAAACTTTTGTCTTGACATGCCCTAGCCATTTCTTCATCAGTGATGCCATAATCAGTGTCAGAGTAATCACTTAGGTGTACAATACCTTGTTGTATGTTTGATGTGTTAGGTTGGTTGAATTCAAATGAATGTGATTGTTCATCTTCAGGTGAGGTTGGTACACTTCCTTCTCCTGGTGGCATTGGCACGAATATAGGTTCAAAGTCAGGACTCCATTGAACCATCCCATGTGTGGGGGAAGTGTTTGGAGGAAATCTCATGATAGGTGCATTGTTCAAGGTTTGTTGTGCCATAGCTTGATTATGAGGATCTTGCGGATACATATTCAAGGGGTCCGCTAGTAATGGTTGTGATGCCTTGATTTGGTCTTCGTCAAAGGTTTGTTGGATTTTCTTGCTCTTTCTTTGTCTTGGACGAGGTTTTGGTTGTGCTTGTGCCTCAGAAAACAAAGGTTGATAGAGTTCTTCAGGTCTCTGAGCTGATTGTGTCCTAGTAAGTGCTGGCATGATACCTAAGAGTGCAAATGCAATGGAATTTTTTGAGTGTTTTGGGTGATTTAGAGTGGTGGGTATGAAAGATATGAGTCTTTTTGGGATTTTTAAGTGTTTAGGAATGTTATGCAATGTGAGGAAAATGCTAGATGAATTATGGTTTTGATGTGCAAAGTGCAAATGTCCTAGGGATGTTATGCAAATGCAAATGCAAGGTGATGTTTTGAAGTTTGACTAGAGGGGATGAAAATGACTGTAAGGTATGCAAAATGACAATTAGGGTTATGTTTTGGACCTGTTAAGGATGCTAAAGGTTGATGTATGCAAAGTAGAATATGCAAAGGATGGTGTTCTAGGGTTTGGAATGACGTTTGGGACATGCAAAATGAGGGTAAATGCTCAAGAAGGCAATTTGGTTGATGGACAATTTGATAGGGTTTGGTAGTGAAAATGATGTTAAGGATTTTGATAAATGCAATATGAAGGGGATATACTACTAGGGTAGGTCAAAATGATGTTTGGGGATGCTATGAAAAGGGTATATGGAAAGTTTTGAACTTAGATAAAACCTTTTGAAAGTATTTTGCCTAAGAGTTTAACCTTGTGATAAAGGACTTTGGATCTTGACCAAAAACTGATAAAAGATGAAAAGATCAAATTGATAAAAGATTCAAATATATCAAGACAGAGATAAATTTTGACCAAAGAAAATGATAAGCAAAGATAAAAGGACTAGTCAAGATCCATTATCCGTCAACACTAGGAGATACTCCAAGACTTATACTTTTTCTAGATTTTTGACTAAATTCAAAGGTTTTGGGGGTTCAAAATAACGTTTTGAGGACTCAAAATGATGGTGATGCTGAGCAGATATGTGATACGGACAATGCCTATGATGCAAAAGGGGATTTTGGGTGCAAGATGTGGTTTTGGGTCAAGTGCAAAACAGGGAGGTCTAGAGGCTCCTAGATGCAGTTTTGGGGTCCTAAAGTGCAGTTTGGAGGCCCAAAATGGTCATGCAAGTACCCAAGTACACCCTAACAGTGCCAAGTGCACCCTAACAGTACCAACTGTGTCATTGACGCACTTGGAGCCAGTTTGGGCACATTTGGTAGTTTCTAGGCGCAGTTGGTAAGCTAGGAAGAATGTTTGTTGATTCTAAGGGGTATGGTTATCAAACTGACATGCCAGGAAGCCAGGATGCTGGGATTGATGTTAGGATGGGTTGGGAGATGCAAAGTGAAGGTTATGACGTATAGAATGATGTCTTAAGTGAAGGTGATGACGATTAGGTGTTGTAGAATGCAGATCCGGGCAAGCTAGTGCAAGGGGAGCTAACCAGGTACCTAAGGACATTGTTGAAGCCCCAAAATGTTATCTGGAACCCAAAACTAGATCTCAGGACCACCAAGTGCACCCAGAAAGTGCAGACTGTGTCAATGACATAGTTGGGGCCTAGTTGGTAGTTTCTGGGCGCAGTTGGTAAGCTAGGTTGAAACTAAGGCAATTCTGGAAGCTATGGTTTCAGGATTGATGTCACAGAGAGGTAAATGGTAGAGGACAGTGTTAGGGCCAGTTTGGATGCTCAAAATGATGATTAGGACACCCAAAATGATGGATAAAGTGGTCAAGATGATGGATAAGTATGCAAAGATGCAAGGTGGTGAATGCAAAGTGTTGATTCTAAGATGGGAATGCAAAAACTAAGGAAAGTAAAACTGAACCTAAATGGATGCAATATGAAAAGTAATAGATACTAAATGAGGACTAAAAGGTGCAATATGAAGTCTATATGATGCAAGAATGAAGCCTGGACTAGGGTGAATGCAAGTGAAATCTATGCAAATATGAGATCTACGCTTTGCCAAGCACATTTAAGAGCACAAGTCGCCATGTTTTCCAAGGTTCGAGTTTGTTGAATCAATGTTTGCAAAGGTTGAAATGTTTTGGCAATGTGTGATGTTTTGACAAGTTCAAATGATATCTAAGGTGTAAATTTAAAATTTTGGCTTTTATCTTGATTATGTTTTACACACATGCAAGACACATTAAGACAAGAATAGCTATTGTAAAAGTTAACAAACACACCACAACCTAGGCTTTTAGGACTGTATCCACTGAATTCCTACTTGAACCAAAATTCAGCCGTGCTTATCCAGAGCGGACAACCTAGGATCTTGGCACCACAAGCTCCCCCTTATAGCGCACTCACTTCTCGAGGCTACCAAGATCCGCTTCCCAAGGGGCATGACTTCCCAAGGGACTGTTGCATCTACTAAGGACCACGAGAATGTAGGATTTCTTCACGAGCATGGGTGACCCCTTGAGCCAGTGGATAGAAAGGATTTTGGCCACTAAAACACGATTTTTAGTAAGGGCATTCCGTTCGGCAAGTGAATGATAAACTTTCGCAAAAGGTCTCCCAGCCCCGAGAACCGAGGTTTGACGCACCACAAGGGTACTGGAGGAGAGCTATCACACAGCAATACCGCCGACACAGCTTTCACTGTAATCGAGTTTTATATAGTGACTGGAACGTTGACCTGGCTTTGGCCCATTACCGCTCTGAGGTCGTCCCCTGGCATACCCAATATCAAGTATCTTAGTCCAAGGCAAGCCTCCTATAGAAGTTACATGGATTTCTCTTACACCCAAGATCCACGAATGGCGAGGGGACAGGATACGTCCAATGTAACTCCTAGGGATCTAACACCGTAGACACACCAGGTAGAAAAGAAAAAGGTTCTTTTTAAGCACCAAACGAAATGTTATCTAATCTAGGAAATCCACACACATAGTTTTGAAAGACACACAAAGCCTTCGACAACGTCCTCCAAAGCACACATCAGTAGTTTGTTATGATCATATCTTCACCCAACGATCACCACACACTGCAAATAAACCATCAGTAACACAAAATCACTTAATCTATGTGCTAGAGAGTGATAGGAACTTGAAATGTAGATTTTGACTGATGCATGTGCTTACTGTGAACCTAGGTGTGCTTCGACAATGCAAATTGCTCCCCAGAAGGCCAAAATGGCTCTGTACATCCCCAAGTGTGCCCAGACAGTGCAGACTATGTCAATGATGCAGTTGGGGCCCAGTTGGGTGTAGTTGGTAGTTTTAGGGCGCAGTTGGGAAGTCAGGTGCAGGGTGTGGGGAAATGGGTGCCTAGTCAAGACCCAGAAACTGAAATTTTCAGAGCTACACTCCCAAGTGCGCCCAAATAGTGCAAACTGCATCAATGACGCAGTTGAGGCCCAGATGGGCACAGTTGGTAAGTTGGAAACAGCAGAAAGAGGCTTTGGTGTCTTCTGGGCTCCTAAAATTGCTCCTACAAGTGTGCCCTGATAGAGCAGAGTGCGCCCTAGGACAGAAAGCTAACAGAATGTATGAAACAATAGCATATAAGCATTTTACTGGACCCCCTGATTAATCTATGTGTGAAAAGGAAGAGCAGATAATCGTTATACCCTTCCAAGTGAGCTCCTTCCTTGTACCTATGAGCACAAACAAGAAAACCCAAATTAGATATGCATGTTCACGTCGGGTTCACCAAATGTAAGACCAGAAAAATGGGTTAGAAGCATAACACACTATGAGCAAATTACAAACTCAATCAACACGTATTTGCACCCACTAGTCTACCATGAAAGCCAAACTAATCAAAAGAAAGCAAACATAATCAAAAACTCCCTTTTCCGTTTGTAGCTTCCATGTCCTTCTTTCTTCTCCAAATGATTGTAGCTCCAAAGTTGCCTATAGTGCACACAAGGTTGAAGCCAAAGCCTATGATGTGGATAATGCCATGAGAATACTTGAAGTGTGATTTTATGTGAGAGAGAGAATGCAACATGCAAAGAAGTAGAGACTCAAAAACTCAAAGATTCAAGGACTCAAGACTTAAGCATTCTAGATCCGAAATGAGAGGAAGGGTGTCCATTTTATCATTTTCATGTAGGGTGAGAGCATTGGATTTGTCACCCACAGACATGCGATGTGGCAAGAGATTCCTATGACGCATATGACAGAATATGCCAAAAGTAAGATTCTATGACACATGCAAGTCAAATTTGGAAGAGAATCTATGATGCGTCATAAGATTCCTCAACCCACTTAAAGCCAAGAATGTATCACGAATAAGCCAAATAGGGACATGCGTAAGAGGTAATAATATTTGATTATGACAAATCTCAGCCAAGTGTGAAAGGAGGATCCACTAGGTGTCACATCCAAGTGTCATGATGACGTAATATTTTATGGAATATTTGAATAAAAATCCTCTTATTCCACAAAATAAGAATTAGTAGAAAATGGATTTAATGATGAAAAATGGAACTTAGGAAATTAAGAATTTCCATGGTTTGCAGATAATGAATCAATTAATTAATAAAATTAATTAATTGAGGATGATAATTGGGAAGAATAATTAGAAGGAATAATAGAATTAAATTATGGGTTATTTAATCCTATAGAGAAAATTAGCAGATAATTGGCCAAATTGATTAAATGAATGCGACCGTATCCTTTGATAAAAAATGTGATGATGATATAGATCGAATAAAATGATGACCAATAGATCAAAGCCATGATCAAATTGATTGATTGAAGTTGATAACATGCCAAGGACACATGACATGAATTGGTTGATATGTAACATTTAACCGACATTGTAAATGCTACAGGATTGAAATTGATTGATAAGGTTTGATCATAATAACATTGACGGACATTGTCAATGTTATTAAAATGGTCGATGATGCCATGATTTGAAATTGAAAGCCTCAACAATGTCAAAGATTGGATGACATGAATGATAGTTTGACCTAGCACTGAGAGCCATGACAGTACTAAGGTCAGATTGATAAGATTGATAAGTTGATAGGTTTCCAAGACATTGAAAGCCACAACAATGCCTAGGAGCAGATAAATGATGATTGATTTGGGATGTTTGATATGTTTTGGGTTGATTAGTACCGATTTCGAGTGATTTCGAGTTGATTTGGGGTGATTTCGAGTTGATTTGATATGATTCCGAGTTGATTTGATATGATTATGAGTTGATATGAAATTGATACGAAAGGGGATACAAATGACAAAATCTGGTCAATCTGGCCAAAAGATCGAAGTTAGTAGAATGAGAAAATGGGACAAATTAGCATGAAGAAGTGATGAGGTCGTAGATGCGAACCATTTTTGAGCGTCTACATGATCATGTTTTATTTCCCAAGTATAGTCATTTGATAAGTAGGAGATAATTTCCACAGTTAGTCAAATTATGATATTGCTATCAGGATTTAACTATGTGATTTTTGAGTCAAACTCATCGACCCGTGTTTCATGAGTAGTGATTCAACATGAATCCATCTCTCATGAGAATAAATGGAACACTTAGCACTCATTGGATCTAGGTGATGCTCACAGGGGTGAAGCGCCAGGACTTCTCGAGAGGTCACCCATACCAGTACTACTCCAACCTGAGTGCGCTTAACTACAAAGTTTTCTCCATGGTTAAACCCAAAGCTTGCAACCCCTGATGAGCATTTCCTCAAAGTGGAAATTATCTCCTACTTATTAATTGATGAGCTTAAGGGGCTTTCCAATGAATGGTTCATAAGGCACAACGATTGGTGAAGGTTTTGCAAATGGGGTTGCAAGCTTTGGGTTTAACCATGGAGGAAACTCTGTAGTTAAGCGCGCTCAGGCTAGAGTAGTACTGGGATGGGTGACCTCCTGGGAAGTCCCGGTGCTTCACGCCTATGAGCATCACCTAGACCCAATGAGTGCTAAGTGTTCCATTTATTCTCATGAGAGATGGATTCATGTTGAATCACTACTCATGAAACACGGGTCGATGAGTTTGACTCAAAAATCACACAGTTAAATCCTGATAGCAATATCACAAAGTATAGTCATATCAATGCTACTGTACAGGCTTGGAGATAGTCACTGTGACTTGGAGACAATCACTGTGATTTTGGTTGGATGTCACAGGCATGTAAATCATTAGATAGGAAAGTGGAAACACATGTAAATCATTCACAACATTTGCACTAGGGTCATAATACATTACCTTCTTTGAGCAACTCATCATTTAATGCAGTAATTTTGGGACTTTGGCTAGTCCTTTGGCTTTTATGGATGTATTTTGTTTGACATCATGTATATTACAATAGTTGGGGCCGAGAATTGAGCATTAGGATCTTGATTGATTTTGATTTGTAAATAACTTCTTTTGTATATGATATGATTTAAGGTTTTCTTTAAAAATATATTTTTAAATTTCACTACTTACAATGATAAGCAAAAGGTTCAACCTATTTTCGTAAAAGTAGAAAAAGTTGACCATGTATCACAAATCAAAGTTTTAAGTTTTATTATGTCTATTTATTTCTATGTATTCTCTTTAGTTAAAAAATATTAGATCAAATGCATTTGATGTAAATTCAAAATTGTAAAAGTAATAATTTTAATAAGCTTTTTAATATTTATGAATCATTTATCTTGAAATTAAGATTTACAAACAAATTTAATTAAAATTTAGATATGCTTATATCTTAAATGTTCTTTAATGTAGAATTAAACTCTTTGGCATAATGAGATTTTCTTTTTTCCATTTCTTTTAAAATAATTTAACATGCGAATAACCGCTGACGCTTCAGCTATCCGCATCCCCGAAGAGGATCTGGCAAGGAACCGTAGAGGATAGTTGTGTACGAGAGGAAGGGAGATGAGGAAGAATAAATAGTACGAAGAAGCATAAGAGCCTGTTGCGTAGGAGACCGTTGCGTAGCCCGTGGAAAACTCGAGGAAGAGGAAAAGGAAGAGAATTGTTGTGGAAGTGGAGCTGGAATGAAGCTTGCGGGTCTGAAAACTGTGCAAAATGCACACGGGGAGTCCATATGGGCCTTGGCGTGGGTGCCTGCAACAGATTCGAGGCCACCTTTGCTTCTGAGTGGATCAGTAGATGAGAGTGTGAAGATATGGCGGGGCGACGAATTGGAGGAGGAGGCGTGCAACACTGGGCACTCGCTGGGAGTGGTGGCGGTGGCCGCACATCCAGCGGGCTCAATTGCGGCCTCCACCTCCCTCGACAGTTTCGTTCGCGTCTTCGACGTCAACTCCAACTCCACCATCTCCATCCTCGATTCGCCCCCATCCGAGGCCTGGAACATGCAATTCCATCCCAAGGTATTCTTTTTACAAACCCCGCTTCTCTGCATTTCAATTCCAAACGGGTTAGGACAGCGGACTCGGATTAGTATTATAAAGTGCAATTAAACTAAGATGTTGTATTAAGAAAAATATACAAAATAAATTTCAGGCTCCGAGGTGATAGGCTTGGGATTTGAATGAGAAATGTTGCAACCATAAATTGCAAAATCCTATGCGTACTCAAATGTGAACTCACAGTTTCATTTTGGTGTGAAAATCTGTCCAAAACCTTACACTGATTATGATGATACAGTGGCCCTCATCAATCCCAAAAGGCCTATACCTAGGCCACCCTTAAACATCACACACTAAGGAAGAACTTAGGCTTGAAAAACTAAGTCAACTTTTACTATTTAGCCTTAGTTTGTGAAGTTTAAGCTGCCCGCTATAGAGTCACTAATGTCATTCGAAATTGTTGGAAACTTCTCTAACTGCATAATTCGACTTGCCTGCACACTCAAAATTTATAGATATCAATATCCAAAGTTAGCCTAGCTTAAAAGATAATCTGTCTTCTCCATTGCTGGATAAAATGTATAGGCATCAATAATCATTAATATTTCCTACCAACTATTTACAGTCAGATTGCTCTCTAGGGGTGAAGATTGGCTCCTATCATATCATATATGCTATCATCCTATTCAATACCTACACCACTTTCCTCCCTATAAAGAGTTTTCATTGTAAAGCAATTGCTGGTGATCAAAACACCCATTATCTGTATGTTCAATCTAGCTGCAATTCTAGCATCTATCATCAAAAAGAGATTCAACGAATTTGAAGGCGCGCTCCACTAGCAAACCCTGAGAGACGTGTAAACACCTTTGAGCCCATGGGTTGTTCATGACGAAGGTGAATCTCCAGGTTATGAGCTGGTTCCTAAAACTGCTGCAGTTTACTTGGGAAATGGTGAAAAGACTTGCTTTAAAAAGGAACACTGCTTTTAGGAGGTGATGCACCGGAACTTAAGTCTGAAAATGTTAACCTGACTAAGAATCTAATTTATTTAAAGCTTGATTTTCACAATTCAACCTAAAGTATCTAGCACATAATCATTTCACCTGAAGGTACTGTTTTCAATGATTTGGATGAAGGAAAGCATGATTCGGAACCCCAAAACATCGATGTAACAGTCATACACAGCATGCAACCTCTACTAAGCATACATTTCCTTACTAGACATTGCTTAAAATGAACAAAGAAGTGAAAATACGATAATTTGGTTGAATTCACTTGAACAGAATAATGACCAAAGTAATTGAGAAGGATAGCTTGCTGCTTTTCATTGAAATCAGAAAAGGAGACTGATTATAAAATTCAGCACACGAGTTACAATACATTCTTCTTTGCTAACAGAAAAAGAGAGAAGAAAATACTAACAATGGAAAGACCTTTTCTGCCCTATTATGAAGAAAAGGCTCATAATCAGGCCCAGTATTAGCTCCATTTGAAGATTCAGTCATCTTCCTTGATTTGTGGTTGCAGGTAAGGCTGAAGTTGAAAACTTTGTCCTCTTGAATCAAGAAACTCTGACTGACTGGTCTCTCTCCCTAGGAATCAGGACGTAAGTCTGACATGCCCACCACATTTTAAATTCAAATTACAACTTCTTGAAATCTGCTTGAGCACGAACAATATAGTCCCTATAGTTGAGCGAAAGAGAAAATAATTGCAAAAGGTGTTCAAACTGCTCCATAATGATGTTAGCTGGGCCCAAAGCTTGCCTTGACTGGTGAATCACCCATAAAGGGTCTCTAGCTAAATAAAATCTCATGTGTACATCTATTACTCCTCTTTTCTGGACCATAACTACTCTCGGATATCTCCATCATGTTATAGACCAGAACTACTCTCGGATATTTTGCTGACTACTTTGGATTGCCCTTTTCAAACTTGGAATCACATTGTCATTTGCTTTAGTTGACAGCATAGTAACACGGGGACGCGTCCCCCCCCTTTTTGCCCGACGTCTCGGAGACTTCAACGCACCGGAGACTTGGGGACTCCGTCTCCCCGTCCCCAGCGGTGCCACTAGATTCCACCACCTCCACCGAGGATGGGGGACATCCTGCTATTCACTATTTGCAAATTCGACTATTTATGTTTAATGTTCGATGTTCCAATTCAATGCAATGTTTCAAGTATTCACTCTTTTACATCTTTACATCCTATATTGCAATACATATTTTCATAACTAACATTTTTAAATACCATATGCATAGATATATACACCGCTCTTGTCCCCTGCCGCCGTCCCCCCACCGTCCCCCCGTCGTCCCCAAATTAAGGCCCCTCTGTCCCCCCGTCCCGGAAACTTGTCCCCTCGTTTCGCCGTCCCCCCGTCCCCCAGGGTGGTGTAACTATGGTTGACAGTGACTGAAAATTCTTTGATAATAAAATGCTAACTTGACTTGTCATTCCCAAGACCAAAGTCACAGCATTCAGCAAACTTCATTGATGGAGTTCGAATTTTAATGAATTTCAAATATTTCCATAAAATTTGTTGAAGTTTGGTCCTGAAATCGTACAGTCAGCTGGATGTTAAAGTTTCTAAGTGGTCAGCAAAAGAACAAAATGAAAATAAACCATGTGTGGCAGTCCCGAAGCTATTGTGCTCAGTGCTCGCAGAAACTCACCCACAACATGTCTGCAAAGAAAATCTGTGTGCTACTTAAATGCTGACCTGGGTCTTTGAAGCATACAATTTAAAAACGGTGTGTGTTCTCAGAGCATATAAGTGTTTATGTATATTCCCAGGCCCTCAAATTTGAGGGAGTAAGAAAGCTCATGGTAAAGTACAATTGAAAACCGTAGCTGGGAGTGTGAAAATGGGTGTTGGAGATAAATAATGCCACTATATGGCAGTAAGATATAGTTGTTGGCAGGAGACAAGCTGCACTGTATGGTTTGAGCAAAGTTGAACAGACAAGTTGCACTCTATCGGTCAAGTCGGCAACCGCCATCGACAATATCTTCTGTGTCCATTTCTTACCAGTTTGTTTTTATTTGTGTTTTTAAGTTTAAAACTTCTATATAGTTTATAACTACAGAATCATATAAATTTTATATATGTTATATTTATACTATATATTTAAAGTTGCGATAATGTTGATTTTAAAACATTATATTTTATTTAATATTTGTATTATAACAAAAATTGTTCTATCAAATATTACATGTTATTCATTTTAAATTAAATTGTTATGGACTTCAATGTTAAATGATTTAAATATAAACTGTTAATAAAATCCGTTTATAAAATATTATATTCAAATGACAATTTGTTTTCTATAGTTATTAAAGAATTAAACATATGTTATATTTATAATTAAATCTATATTTTTTAATATTATTATTTAATAAACTAGTGTCACATTTTAAAATATTCAATTTAGTTTTTGAACCATTTACATATAAATTTGAATAATTTAAACTTAAATAATAAAATTTCATTTACCAAATAAGCTAAAATTTAAAGTATTTAATTTAGATTTAACAAATATATCATAACAAATATTTAATATAATATTGTTCTATTTTAAAATAATATAGAATTATTTTGTTAAATTAACCAGCAAGGTTAAACTATTTTGACAATTTTCTGGATATATTACTTTATATTTAAAAATAAATAAATTTATATAAAGTGAATTTAATATCGATTTTTTCCTGAATTTCTACCCTTGCCGTATTTCATCTGAATTTTATGAATGCTGAACTCAAATTCGAATTCGATCCTTGTGACTTAGCCCAAGACAATGTTAAGAACAGAGGACGTTGTTCAACTAAGTGAATAACCTCCCTGAAACTATGAGCACATCCTTTTTGACAGTGGAAACAACCTTGATTCAGCAAATTCGATCTAAAAGCAGTGATGCCACTGTTATTCAGTCATGATGCATTGACATCTGTGACTGCATTTCAATGATTTTCTTTTAACTATAATGAACCTGTACAAAGCATACATAGGTCTACCACGAGCTATTAATTTGGTGAATAAACTGTTATATGACTTCTGATTATGCCTTTTGCTATCCACTGTCATATACATTGCAATGTCATTGTGCTTTGGCTGTTATTGTGACTAAATCATGCACTACTGTGATGCCTTTTCATTTCTTGAACATTGCTATTTTTGACACTACTCCTTTGACATTTAACAGTACCATTCATACTTTGCAATAGCATTGTGTTTTCCCTTTTATTAATATCTCTGCTGCACTCTTCAATCATTACATGCTTCCATAGCATTTTATTACAGTCATGGCATTATACTCCTTTGCTTGTCCATCCAATGATGTATTTGTCTTTGAAGGCGTACTATCTCCACTCATTCAGTGTTTTTTAGCCTGTTCCCTGTCATTTCAACATATTTTGACTGCCCTTTTAAAATTTATAACATTGTTCTCAGACACGTGCATGTTCTTTTCACCCTTGCTTTGATCCTTCTAATCTTCTGTGGTAGATGTTTGTGGTTCTTTGTCATTACTCTGCTTTTGAAATAATGGCTTTGTTCTTTATGATAGATCTTTAATTTCCAACCATCATATCTCTGCTCTTTGACAACATTAATGTGTACTTTGAAACTCTGTTAAAACACCCTGTTACTCTATTGATGACAGTGATTACTTTGCCTTCATGATACTTGTCATCACCATAGTTTCTCTGTCTTCTTTATAACAGTGACCTCTTTTTCAGTTCTCTTAGCCTAGTGTCCATTCTATGTCAACCTAATATCTCTTAAGACTAGCTTTGAGTCATTGTTCACAGCAATCGCATTGCCTTCATTACATTATTTATCACTGCATTTATGCATCATTGATTACTGCCCTAATATCATTCTTTGTTTTTTTTCACACTCCCTTTTAGAGCGACCTTTTTATTATCACTGTTCTCCTAATTTGACAGTGCTCTCATAACACTTCATCTCACTGTTATTAAAACATTCATTACATGTTCATCACTGTTATGAGGCATTTCATGACAGCAATGACTGCTTTTTCATCCATAGAGCAGTGAATACTCATGATAACAGTGAACATTCATCTTTGATCCCATTGTCACTATGTATCGTTCATCTTTGATCTGGCCTTCAACATTTGGTATGAGATCCCATGCTCTATTTCCTTCCATACAATGATGGGCTCTTTTTTGCTGTTGTGTTCTTTCTTTACAGGCTTGGGCTATCCTGAAACTGCTCATGCATGTAACTCCTCATGACCTTTGTAGGAATGCCATTGATCCATGAACTACGATAAGAATTCTTGAGAACAGTTGCTTCATCAAATGGAAACAATCATTCCAATTTGAAACCTCTATGTTCCTTTATCCATTTCTTTTTGCTCTGTTTCTATATAAACTCTCTTTGTTGTTCATCAAGGAAATCATCGACTTCTATATGCATAAAAATGCCATTCTTCCTTGAAATCCATAGGTTTTCATGATCTACTGCTATTCATGAATTAAATTGTCACCTTCATGGTACCTACTACTTGTTTTCCTGCCTGCAAATGTTGTTCTCTTGGGCATAGGCTGCTCTTTTTATGATTGTGATTTCTTTTGTTGCTTCAAGATGAATATGCTATTCATTTAGCATACAGACTGTTGTTCCTTTTTGAGACTGCTAAGTCTGATCTTCTCTCTTCAATGCAGCTGCTCTACATGCAAGATCTGTATTTTACGTATCTAAAAGTGTATTGCATTACTCTTTGGTTCTGCTGTTACAATGCAGATTTGATATTCTTTTCCCAACAAACTTCACTCTTTGACACGAAACCCACTGCTATCTTCAAGATCCCCACCGTTCTTCATAGATTTGGAGTCTTTTTTAAATGTTTTGCTGTTAATCTTTTAGAATGATCGCTTCCTTTCAACATATGCTTTCTATATGTGAGCATCTGCTGTCATTAGCTTGTCCTGCTGCTCCTTTACGTGATTTTCTGTTGTTTGCTATGCATGAAATGCTTGATGAGATCTTCCTTCTCTTCTCTGTTGCAGACCTGCGAACTCATGACCGCCATGAATAAGCTATATACCTGAAACTAGGTTTCTTCCCTTTCTTTTCTCCTTTGGCCATGGGCCTGGGTTTTATCCTTTTGAGGGGTTTGGACCTTTTGTCCTTTTCAGAAAAACATAAAACTATAGCCTGCCCTTAAAGCCTGATGCAAACAATGGAGACTTTGTAGTTTTCACAAAATTAAAACTCAAAGCCCTTTTTAGAAGAAAAAACATACCATGAAGGCTTTTTCCTAATATTTGAACTTAGTACAAATGTCCCTTTTTGAAATCTTTAAAATGTAATTTGAAGGTATTCTTTAGGGTATGGAGCTCATGTTTGATACACAAAACCATTATGATGGACAAAACATTTTGATGACCTCTTAGGGATGTTTGCTTGCTAAACATGAAGGACAAATAACCTTTACAATGTTCATTGGGTATATGAGTCATTGAATGGCTTAGGAAAACTCAGATTCAGACCTGAACATAGCTGCTAAACCATTGAATAACAACCTACCAAGTAAACTAGACTGAAAACCTGCGTGCCAGCACTTAGAGAAAGAAAACAACTGAATAAAAACATGTGCGTTATGTAATGTTCCTTTCCAGCACTAACCAAGGTCATCCTTCCTCCGCTGGAAAACTGCACCTTCGAAATCAACTTCTGCTGGGCCTGGAGGTGAAACCGGTGTCTGTATGGTTGATGGGGAGGCTGAGTTGTACGGTGGCCACAGTAGGGACCGCATGATGGCAACACTCAAGGCTGCATGGTACGGAATGCAGGGCCATATGGTGACAACCACACTGGACCATATGGTATGGAGTGCAGGGCCGTACAATGACAATCACACAAGGTTGTACAGTGGAAATAGCAAGTCGTACGGTGCTGTTACGAGTAGTACGGTTGGTGAAAAGGCCATATGGTAACCACAACAGAGATCGAGGGTCCATACGGTGTGATAGAAGGATGTCGTATGATGATGGTAGATGACCCATATGGTGAGGGATTAAAAATGCCATGCATGATGAAGGTGATGCAATACAACATTGATCTTCAGATATGCTCCGGCTAAGTCCTCCAAAATGGATTGACAATTCAAGGAAATTGTACAAAGAGACACTAGGGTATATTGTGATAAAAGCTGATAGATAGATATATATATTCCAGACTAGAATGGTATTTCGGATTTGCTAGATCCAAAGCGAAGTAATATAACACGGAATAGGGTGAGGGCTAAATCCCACCAAAACCAGAGAAGCCAAGTAGGGAAGATCTTTCACTTCCAAAATGGCGAACAACAGAGAACTCCAATTGGAATTTGCAGTACCAAGAAAATAATCCAAATCGCATACTAACTACCTACATGCCACACATAAATATCCCTCCAAAGAAAACTCTTGAGGGATTACAAAAGAGTGCCGACACGACAAACACCTATGAATAATTAATAAAAATTGGGCCTCATTATTAAATAATCAAAGGTCCAAATAGTATTATTTAAATTTTTTGACCATTAATTATTTAAAGCATTTTATTAAAATTTGGGGACATGACAAATCCTCGCTGCCCAAAGATTGCTCGCCCACAAGCAATCCAACATCAGATGAAATGCCAACAGCTCCAAGGTCCCAACTCAAACGTGCAGGCGAGAGAAGTGAAATGACGTCAATCCTCCACAACACCACATTGTCGTCAAACTTTCATTGTGCCACTTATATAAATATTGTCATTTCCTAAGTCACGAGGATCCCAAACCAAACACGAAGGCAAAATCAGTGAACTATCATCAAACCTCGCTTGCACCACATTGTCGTTAAGCATCCGCTATGCCACTCTGATATAAATATTGTCCCATCCCGAGTCACCAAGATCCCAAACTTGAAATTCATTTGTGTAATCCATCATGATTGCCACTGGGGAATAGATTTCATAATCAACCAACTGTAAGGATTGCTCCTACAAATAATCCTCGATCAAATCTGCATCACCAGGAGGCTGAACAACTACCGGTAGAGCTTTCTTATTCCGAGGGTCGCTTGTAGAATCCAAATTTCCATCAAGTTGATCGTTGAGCATTGGTTCAATGATATTTGTGCAAGTACCTTCTTCCAGAATAATTTCTTTCATCTTGGACTCAAGTACAAAGTTGATTTCATCTTTGTGGTAAATGATTTCACCAACCACCTTGTATCTGTCAGCTTGTTCTTGACCATCCAATAGTTGGCATGCAAAAGTATTATTAGAGTATTCGACTAACAGATGTGCCCTACAATCGACTCAAAACTAAGCCATACTATAATCCAAGCCAAAGCTTTCCATTCTCCAAACAAGCTGGTAGAATCACTAGCTTTGATACCACTGTACTGTTCCTTTCCAATAGTAACCAAGGTCGTCCTTCCTCCACTACAGAACTGCACCTTCGAAATCAACTTCTGTTGGGCCTGGAGGTGAAACCGATGTCCATATGGTTGATGGAGAGGATAGGTGTTGTACAGTGGCCACAATAGGGACCGCATGATGGAAACACGCAAGGCTGTACGGTATGGAATGCAGGGCTATATAGTGACAGCCACACTGGGCCATACGGTATGGAGTGCAGGGTCGTACGGTGACAACCACACAGGACCATATGGTGGAAATAGCAAGCCGTTAGGTGGTGTTAAAAGAAGTACGGTTGGTGAAAAGGCCGCATGGTAACCACAACAAAGATCGAGGGTCCGTACAATGTGACAGAAGGATGTCGTACAGTGATGTTAGATGACCTATACGATGAGGGATTAAGGATGTCGCACGTGAGGAAGGTGATGCAGTACAATGTTGATCTTCAGATAAGCTCCGACTAAGTCCTCCAAAATGAATTTTGACAATTCAAGGAAATTGTACAAAGAGACACTAGGGTATATTGTGATAAAACCAGATAGATATATATTCCAGACTAAAATGGCATTCCAGATTTGTCAAACCCGAAGTGAAGTAAAACAGCACGGAAAAGGGTGAGGGCTGAATCCCACCGAAAGTGGAGAAACCAACTAGGGAAGATCTTTCACTTATGAAATGGCGAACAATAGAGAACTCCAACTGGAATTCGCAGTACCAAGAAAATAATCCAAATTGCATGCTAACAACTACCTACATGTCACACATAAATACCCCTCCGGAGAAAACTCTCGAGGGTTTACAAAAGAGTGCCGGCACCGCAAACACCTACTAACAATTAATAAAAATTGGGCCCTATTATTAAATAATTAAAGGTCCAAATAATATTATTTAAATTTTTGGACCATTAATTATTTAAAGTATTTTATTAAAATTTGAGGACATGACACATTAGCACTAGAAGGAAAGACAAAACAAAACTATCATAATTCTAAACTATTTGATAGCATGGTAAGTCAAAACAAAACCATTGACTAGTTTTTGAAAATGAATCCCTTTTCTTCCCAGCTTATGATGCTTCATGTGCTTATGAACAACTCAGAAAAGATGAAGATTGAAGAGGTCCTTTATTAGTTACTGCGATGATACTTCAAGGATGAAAAACTTTGACAGATTTTTGACAGTAACTCCCTTTTCTTCCCAACTTAGGATGCTTCACGTGCTTATGAACAATTGAGAAAAGATGGAAGATTGAAGAGGTGCTTTATAAGTTGCTGCCATGATACTTCTTGTTGGCAAGTTGGCTAGTATGGATACATGGATGTTGTCATTTATGGCAACACTCTCATAAGGTAAGGTCACATGAATTTAAAGTTCAGTTTTGGATTTGAAGTGTCTAAGTACAATAGAAGATAACTGTCAGCAAAGTTACAGATTTAGTTACCGAGCTTCACTGAAGTAATATAATTGGCCACAATTTTGAAATATGATACAATAGAGTCTCTAGATGATATATTTATGTTTGCTGGTATTAGTATAACAGTTGGCATGAGTTTTGGTTGGAAAACGTGAAGATAGGTTAATATTGCAGAGTCAAAATATAAGGTCGAGATCAGATATATTGGCTAAGGAATTACTTGGCAATGTAGGGATGACATCTTAGATGTTAACCCTCAGTTAGCATGTTGTGATAATAAGTTTTGGATAATTGTTTACATGTTTTGTTATCAGGCCAATTGAACAGGAGAAACAAAAAGGGTATACAAGAAAGTTATTTTGGTTATGCGAAGATATATGCTATGATTATGGTATGCGAGCTTTATGTATTATGTTATTATGGTATTTGGATGGTTAGATGCGATCAGATGTTTCATGAGCATGATCAGATGCAAAATACACAAAGGACTAATCAGATATCGAAGATATCAGTAAAGTTAGTTTTGGTATAGTATCTATGACTCTTGTATGGATTGTACATCATTGTATGAGCAATGAGCTCGTTTTGTAATACAACTCCCAACAGGGTTGAGGCCTCAAACAAGGTCTAGTCCTTTAAAAGACTGATGTACTAAATGAATGTAAAGACTCCTAATAGGGTCAACCCTTCTAACATAGTATTTTGGAATAGTACATTATTTTGTGGGTACCATCCCCACCGGGGTTTTCCCTCGACCAGGGTTTCCCTAGTTAATAATCATGGTGTTGTTTACTTTACATTTCAGTTCACATATGCATAATTGTGATTAAGTAGTGATATATACAATTAAAAGTGCTGAATACTGATTCACCCCCCAGTATTCCCTATTTCTAACAACTTCAAGGATGAAAACTAAGTTGCCTACCTCCTTTAGTTGAATGAACATGCAATTTTCTTGAAGTGGACAAGTTAGTGGAAGCTGCTCTCCTTCAACTGCAACTTCATGCTTACATGAAAGTTTGACCTTTGATGTTTTATTGTCCTCCATCATGACTTTATGTCCGATAGGACAGCCCCTTGTATAAGCGAAACTTGAGCTGTTGGTCACAAGCTGGTGAAGTGCTTCTCCAATTTCATTCTGTGATTCCTCAAACGCTCCTATTGAAAACATGGTATCTTACACTATCTTTCATGCTGTTCAGGACCTATCCTTTTGGAGGATGCTATCTCAACATCCAAGGTTGAACAAAAGTCTTCCAAATCGTCCCAAAATTAATTTTCTTCCAAATCTTCTTCACTTTTCTGTATGATGTGATTAATTTTGATTTCATTGCAACTTTCCTCAATGTTAGATGCATCTTCTTGAATGTCTTCTTGAATGACAAGCTCTATTTCGAGAGTTTTTTAACAACTTTCTTGACAAACAAGCTCCTGTCCTTCCTTTTGTTTAATTTGGATCAGCATGTTATCAAAGTGAGTCTCATATCAACCTTTTCAACTCTTGAAAGACTAGCACCATGTCCAGATGATCCATATCTTCCTGCTATTCAATACTTGTCATGGGGTTGTCATGGGCATATTCTCTTCATTTTCATCAACAAAATCAGTAAGTTCAGTAAATAAATTAGTCACTATCTTGTCATTATGCTCAACATAATCAGGTAACTCACTAAACAAGTCAATAAGAACCTTACATTCAACACTTATTTCATGTTCTCAACACTGCTGTTCCAACTGATTATGCCTATCATTTTGCTGTAACAATTCTGATTTTTCATCTTGATATTCATGCACAAGTCATCTAAAGAAGAAGACTCCTCTTTTCCATCAATTATTTTAATCAGAAAATTTGGATCAATTAATCAGCAGTTTTGGCCAACAATTGGTCCTCCTAGAAACAACAAAACGGTATTAGGACAGGAAGGTCCAGATGGGAAAAATGGGTATCTTCGAATATTTTCTTGAGAAGAATTAGGTGCTTGGGATGTTTGCTCATGAGGAATAATGGACTGCTTTTCTTCTACAAGTTGATCTAAAATGCAATGAGCTGATTGTGCCTTCTCTAACTTTATAATTATGGCAAATAAAGCTTCCTTCGTCTCTATTTTAATAAGTACCAGCTCTATGAGCTCTAACTTTTCGCTTTTTGTGCAGCCAACTCTCTTGCAAAATTTTCCAACTGCACTTGTTCATGTAGATAGGCTTGATAAGCCCACTCTTCTTGCTGCAATTCAAGCTCTTGGTGGAAATCTAATTCTTGATGCTTCTTAATGTCATCATTTTTTTGATAAGTCTAGCAAGGAACCTTCTACCAACCTTTTTCACATTTCTGAGCTCCACATTTTCAGTATTTTGAGGTTGAGTAGGATAACTAGCATGCTGATTTGAAATAAAATTAATTTCTGGAGGGCTACTTTAGGTATTTGTTGGCTACTAGGAGGCTAGTGTAGGGGGGTGGGTAGGTGGTGGACATGACGAAATCTCCTTAGATGAGGCATCTTCTACATGACGAAATCTTATTAGATGAGGTAACCTTTACATATGAAATGGCTTTTGGAAGTGGCGTTGTAGCTTATTTAAAGGTTGAAATTGTTTGTTGGCCAATGATATGCTTTAATTTTAAACTCTAATTTTGATTTTTATGTGATGAGAATTGTAATTGTGGGATCACAAGTCCTCGTCACTCCCACATTGTAATTTCCATCATATATAAATCCAAGTTAGAGTTTCATTTCATAGACCAACAAACAACTTAAACCTCTAAATGAGTTATAATGCCATTTATACTAGCCACTTCATATGTAGAAGTTGCCTCATCTAAAGAAATTTTGATTGACAAGTTATACATTAATATCTAATTTAGTACACTCAAAAATTATATCACAATTCCTTGCCACTCCCGCATTGTAATCAATTTTCTTATCTAAAAGAAATCCTAATAACTAATAGGTATAAAAGAGTGGAGATCCTAATGGGTTTGAAATGCAATGTTCCTCATGGGGGTCAAAATGAGGTCAAGGGGTAGTACCCCAAACGTGTACCTTGTCAAGATATAGGGTGGGGTTGTAGGGTAGAGCCCCCTTTGCTAATCCTAAGTTAATGCCATCAAAACCATAGAAGCCATAATTTGCCAATCCCCATGTCACCGCATGCAATAAGTTGTCAATCACTTGTGAAAATGAAGTAAGAATCACAATTTTTAATTGTAGGCACGAAGCAAATGATTTATTTCAATAGCTTGTGTTTTTTCCCATAAACTCGCAAATTTTAGTGGCAAAAATCAACACAAGTTTTTGGTTAACTCACTTAGTAATTTGGTTTTTGACTACTCATAGACTTTACAACTATCTTCAAGATGGAACCCAAGTGCTTCAAGAGACAAATCTATGGTTGAAAATGAAGCAAGCGAGATGTTATGTAAAGCCTTTGAGAAATAAAAGACTGGGACAAACAATGAGATAAAAGCCCAAGTACTTTGTTTAGGCCTTCAAGAATGCAAGCAATTTGGTTTCTCTCCAGCACCTCCATTAGGGGCACTGCCCTTCAAGCCCATTACAGTCTCCACCTCCAAATACCCATTAGTTATTGGTATCTTTATATTGGAAGCATCAGTCACAGACAGATGATAGGGTCAGATTCATGTTAGGTTGGTTATTTTGGGCTATTATAGGCTATATGGGAAATATTTTAATATATTTTAATATTTCCTAAGCTAGGGATTAAATAAATTAAAATAAGGCTATTTATATAGCCATTTTGGAGTAATAAGGGGATATTTGCTTCATTTGGTCAGGTATGCCTATGTGTTACTCGAATTATTATACACAATTTTCACCATCTGTTGTGAAATTTTAATAATGTTTTTTCTATAACATGGACGCCTTTATTTGGGAAAATGTTATTTTATTATATTTTATTTAAAAGTGCAAGGTGTGAATTTCATTTAGGGTTCAATTTGCACTTGGGAGGAGTTATAAGGAGATGAAGACCTAATTGTTGATCATCTTTTGGCATTCAAAACTTATGAATTGTGAAATTGCTCTGGAAGAGTGATTTTGTGGCTTGGGACAAAACACTCAAGTTTGGTCTGTTGGGACGCAAACCTCGGTAGGTCTTGGTGATTGGAGTTGTATTTCATTGCATTCCAATTGACAAAGGAAGTGGTTGATTTACCTTGGCATTATCATTTGAGTGGAGTAGGGCACTTGCAGCTGGGCAATCAGCTTTTGGCAACAGTCATTCCATTGCAGCAGCTCACATGGGGGTTGGAGAATGTCTTTTCTTCACCACTAGACGCCATAGCTTTCCTTTGGCATTTGACTGTTCATTGCAGCAATTTCTATAAGGTTGAATCATTATCAAAGCATCTCCTTGTAGTTGGTGTTGATTCCTATTTAAGACACTATTGTCTATTGGCGATGATCTCTTTGAAGTTAATATAACAGGTTACTGGATGGTTCCGGTATGTACTATTTTAGAATTCAGTAATGACAAAATTTGCAACATGTGTTTACATTTCTAAGTGCTATTTATTTCCTATTTGTTATGCAATTATCTTATTTCCAAAAAACCCCAAAAACTGCAAAAAAAAAACAAGGAAAAGAAAAAAGAAATCAGAATTCAGCTAAGATCATTTAGTAGTAACAAACACTAGTCAAAGGTTCAGATTTTGAAACAAACGGTAATTTCCATGGTCGCCGGAATAGGGAATCTTTCAGTGTTAACAGAGGAGACCAACTACTTGCCATTCTGAGAGCACTTTCAGTACTGAGGTTGAAGGAACAATGCATATCATTGATGCTTATCGAGCTATCCAGCTATTAGAATCTCCATCTAGTCGAAATTATTGAGTAAAGATTGGTACTAAGGTCAAAAGTAAAGGCATACATTATCTTATTTTTGGAGTCGTGAATGTCTGCAGAACTCATTCTTTTGCCGCAAAGGATTACACCATCTACATTGGAATTTGTTGCGATGAACTAATTTCAAAGCTTAATAATATTGAAAGTAGTGAATAAATTTTGACCCATAAATATTCATTAGAGTATTTTATGAAATTACAGGGGCTATTAGATCCAATGCCCAGTTGTTTTTAATATAACTACACACTCTTTTTAATATAACTGCAGACTCAGAGACCTGCATGAGTGTTGTTAGGCTGGCTGTTGAGAAAATAATGGTGTAGGTACTACCATTGTAATCACCCAAAAATGGCCATTAAACTATTAGCCCCCTTCTCAGCATTTTGGCTAATTTAATTAATCATTTACCTAGACCAAATTGCTAATAATCAATTAATTTGATTATAACCTATAGTTTGACTATGCTATCGTAAGTTCATTATTCGATTAAAAGAACATGTCCACTTTTAATTAAATAAAAAGACCCCATTCTCCTAACCCACTTGAAGTGCACACATAAAGTTCTTTTTCTATTTTCAAATTAAAAGAAAAAGCTGATGAGACTTTTTGTCTTATATGACAAGTCAACTCATTTCCTATTGGCTAACTTGTGTGTGCACATGGATCCCTCCCATTTCCGATTTCAACTGTTGATCATCCACCCTCTCAATCTTGATCTCTACCGTCCGTACGACTTTAAAAGGAAGAGGGTTTCTCCCCTCAAAGGATCCACACTCTTGAGTATTGTTATGTTGCAAGATTTTCAGTGGAGTGTTTGAGAGCTTCTTGTGGAGAGCATCATCTTCTTGTCTTCATCCTTTGCATTCATGGCTTTTTGTTTGCATGGCATCTTAGCTTAGTTTGCACATAGTGTAGTTCCTTTTTGCAAGTAGTTTAGATCACATAGTCTAATTAGGATGGTTGTAACACTTTCATTTGTTTAGCTTAGTTGCCTCGTGCATTTCATTTTAGCATAGTTGCATTCTTGCATTGCATGCATCAAGAGTTCTTTGACATTTGCATTCCTGCTCTTGCTGCCATGTATCGGAAATATTGATCTCCGTTTTCCTCTAAAGCTCTAAGCATCAGTTTTTGAGCGAAACCGTCTTGTTGAAACTTTATGACATCTTCACTAGTTACTTCTTCATCACTGTCATGAGGAAAAGGGCATGCGCCCATGGTGACTCTAGGAGTTTTTGGAGGTGTGCTGTTGTCATCATTGCCATCAAAAGGATTTCGAAAGCAAGTCCCTTTGTTCCCTTCATGACGAGTATAGTTATTGTTTTCAGCTTGTTGACGTTCTTTCGCCCTAGCATACATGGCTTCAAAGATCCTTTGGTTTTCACGTGCTTGTTCCTCTAAATGACGTTGGACTTCATCGGGGTGCACCATGGTGACCAAACCGTTCTCACCTTTAGGTGTCTCACAAGGTGTGCCAAATGGGTTTTCAAAACTGTAAAGCGGATTATGCCTAACATTAGTTGTTTGTGATTCAATTGGCTCAAGGTCTTCCACACAAGGCTGTCCACGAGGACGTCTAGGTGGGGTTTCTAATTGTTTGAAAACAAAAGGGGTATGGTTCCCACTCCCAACTTGAAATCTAGTTGTAATCGGCATGTAAAGACTTGTCTTTGTTTAATAGGACAAGAAGAGTAAGTCAGATTTGAAGCTTTTACAATCAAGATTAGTCACTTGTCAAAGTATGATAGATGGCTTGTCAAGCAATGCTCAAGAATTTACAGCACTGGTGACTTGAGCCGAGCAAACGAGCAAGAAGCTCAATAGCAAGTAGCTAAAAAGAACGGTAACCGGAGTTTGACAAGTGATTTGTCAGTGATGTTTCATGACTTACATCTGACGAACTAGACCCATCTTTTCAACCTTGAACAGTTTCCTAACATACATATATGTAACCAAAATTCAGGGAACAAGAATGACACACTCTAAACCAGAAAGACCAAAATGCAGACGTTGTTTTGGCAAGTAATAACTCCAGGCGATACTTTATCAGTTACCAGGCGACAATAAAACAACATAAAATGTCGTAGGATACTTTGCAGAATAGGAGGGTGATACTTTTCTGGTAGGCAACAGTTCGCACAAAGCAATGCGATAGAACTCAAGACCTAGAGCAATATAACTCAAATAGGCAGGCGATACAATTTTGGAAAATTTCTATTGTGCAATATTTCTTCAGAGACCAGGCGATGAAGTGCCAGTTTGTGTACAAAAGACCAGTTTTGACTCAAAATTTTGTGTTTCAGTTTCAAGAATCAGGGGATTCTTTTGAATCAAACAATATAGGTTTCCAGTTCGTGTCAATTATCAGCAAGGTTTGTAAACAATAAGTGCTTTAACATGTCTTCAAACAATTGAAGAAGGGTAAAAACAACCTTGCCAACATGCACTTGTGATATGATAATAGTCTTTCTACTAATATTATCATGATTGTTTGATGTGCAAGAATGTTAACACTGGTTAACACATTCAAAAATAGTAGCCAAGCAATCTACCTTAAGGTCACAGTTCATTACTCAGCAACTTGGCCCACGCTTGATGCTCCTTCGCCTCACACCAAGTGGTTACCCACAAGAGATATTGGCTTTGTCATAAAAGTCTCATAATCACAACTAAGGGAACACATATGGTGAGTGTTAATCTTGGGGTGATCCGGGTAGTCCACTAGGATCGATCCTTGCACCAAGAAGTTGAGCGACAAAATAGGGTGGATACTAACCTAGGGTGTCTAGATAGGGCTTCCATTCATAGTGTTCCTCTTGCTCTCAATTACGGGACACCCCACCTTGTGGTGGGTAACAAGCCTTGTGGCCACAAGAGCACCTTAAGCGTTCTTGCCTAGTGATCTCCTTATGGTCGAAATCCCATAAGTGATCACACTAAGCGAAGACAAACACTACGTCTACCAAGGTTTTGTGTCCTTGATAGCCTTGAGTTTATAGTGGGTTGGAAGAGCCAGGTAATCTGCTTGTCCCCACTTGAGTCGTTCCTCTCAGGTTGTTCGAGAGCAGGCTTGCTAAAGATCCTAACTAAACATTGAGTGGATCAACTCTTGGAGGTCAAGATTTCTGATTTACCTCAAGGTTGAAGAGCATACTCTCCTATTCCAATCGTGTCACCCAAACACACCAAGAAGAGTAAATTACCCACTTGTTTTCGAAATCCAAAGGTGGGTCAAGATTTCTGATTCACCACAAGGGTGAAGAGCATACTCTCCTATCACCAAGGAATCCCAATTACAAGTTTTAATATGCCTACAAAAATGAACAACTATTATATGCCGCACATGAAATAAAAAGAACAAGCAAATTTTGGTTTTTATGTGTCGGGCAGCCCTGCAAACAATTGTTAGTAGCCCTTTTGCATTTGGAGCTTTGACATGCATTCTTTTAAGCAATGTTTCAAACTTTCAAAAATGGCAACCTACAACCACAACCGTTAGCGCCAAGGGTTAGCTTCGAAAAACAAAGAGAACTCTATGAATGGACTTCTGCAAAACCGTTTAGAAACCTATAAAAACTAGCAACCAGCCAACAACAATCAAAAACTGACCAAGATACCTCAGGAAACAAGCAAATCTCTGTCAAGTGATAGTTCTCGCTGGAAGACTGTCGTACGATACTTCACAGTATACTCGTGTGACAGAACTTCTTTGTGTGATATTTTTCTATAAGCCAGGCGACAGAAGTTTGCATACAGAGGTGATATAGTTCAGTACAACTGTGTGACACTATTTCCAAAAAATTGTATCGCACAACAGTACTATGAACTGTCGTAATGTCACCCAGAGCTGCGACAGTTAAAAAAAGAAAATGCGAAACAAAAAATAAAAATGGTGACGAAAACAACAAAACTAAGGATAAAACTACTGTTCTGCCCCACGGTGGGCACCAAAAATGTGTGTACAAAAAGTGTCACACTTCTATAAACCATTATTCTCGAGAGAACCCATGGAAGAGGGAGTCTCAAGAGCCGGCTTATAGCTCTCTATCTATGACATGTAAAGGTTATGAGATGGTGGCTCTCAAATGAACCAAATTATGCAACCCTTGCAAGGTGCACCATAGAATAAGAGATTCAAAGAGTAGAGGCAAGAGTGCCAATATCCAAGAATCTAGAATAAAATGCAATGCAAATGCAAGCTATTCTAAATGAAATGCAAGTTAACAAAGAAAACTAAGCTAAAGCATAAATGAAACTAAGATATAAAGTATGCCATAATGTAAGTAAAATGAGAGCTAAGCTAAAATGCAAAAAAGCAAGAATGCCCCAAGTCTCCAAAATCACCAAAAAAACCTGCAACATAACAATAGCATGAGAGACTAAGATTTTGGTAGACATAGCACTTATCTTACCTAGTGTGATTGCTTGTGGGTATACTTTATTTTATACCATGAATACAAAATCGCAGAGTTGGTGTGCCGTTAGAGTTTTGCAGAACAATCACTTTCCTTCAATGGGCTTTTCCAACGATAGCCATTTGGAAGAGATATATATTTGGATTTGTTTTTTATTGATTTGGGAGTGTAACGCTTGTATCTAGTTTGGCAGACTTGATCTATCAGTGAACATTCTCCTGATCTTAAGTGTTTGTGCCTCAACCGTTTACTAACATTTTCTGTGACTTGTTTATCATGTTGGAAACATTGGCAAGGGTTTAGTCGCATGTTAGGTGGAGAGCTTGTCAGAACTGTTGGGAATTGCAAAGACCAACAAGTATATTGGCCAGGTGAGTCGACAATTTTGTGAACATTGTTTTGTCAACAAGGTGAGCTAGAATGTCCATTTGGAAATCACAGGCGTATATAGGGAGCAAAATATTGGATGTAATATATACATATTGGGCTATGCATTTTAGTTTTGAAACTCATAATTGTATTTGGAACCCCTTTGAGTATAATAGTGTTTTCATGCGTGTTCGAGATTACTCTATTTTGGATTGTTGTTATAATTGTAACTAAGAGAATGACGCAGTGTAAGGCAGGAGAATCCCCAAAGGAGATGTCCAAACCCCTAGCAAACAACCACACAGCAAAAACAACACAACAATACAAGAACAATGCAAGATTTGATACCAATCACAACTCTTTATTCATATAATAACTGATTACATGCAATATGCTTGGCTGAAAGGCCTTTTGGGTTAGGGCCAATAACAAACAGCAATAACAAAATCAGTTTTGTAAGATCTAACAAGATCCACTTACAAATCCAATCCCAGCTAGTCCAAATACACAATTGGATAAGAACACCAAGAAGAATCCACACTTGTACCCTCAGGTCCACCAAGCAATTCTCTGGTTCTCACACCGTAGCCCTAGCTCTTTAAATTTCGCATCTACCCTTCATCCCCTTCTCAAAGCTGGAATGATCACTACTACCTAAAGACTCCACAAAACCCCTTATACCCAACTAAGCCACAAGTCGGCTCAACTCATTACAAACTAAATTAAATCTCTTACATTAAATATAGGTCAAGCCACAAGTCGGCTACAACATTAAATTAAATACCCATACATAAAGTAAATGCCAAAAGTTGGCTCAAAAACAACTCAACACCAACAAAAACCAAGACCAAGCCGAGCACCTATAAATTCCTAAGCAAAGCCGAGCTCCATAGACCATGCTGAGTTCCCAGATCATGTCGAGCAACCAAAGACCATGCCGAGTCCCATAGACCATGCTGAGCTCCACAACTTTAAGCCAAAATCCCTCCAAACATGTAGGATTGCCAGAAAGCCTAGGATGCTTCTGCATCAGACACCCCAGGTTCAAGAAGATGTTCTCAGTAGCTGGAAGAACATCTTCTGGGATTCAACACATAAATCCCAAACTGGTTCTTCACATACATATCCTCCAAGTCTTCAACTTGTACACTCTTTCCTTTGGTCTTCTTTTGCTTCTTCACATCCATCTTAGGTGTGCTATAGGTCTGCTTTCCACACTGATCTCCAACCTTCTCAGAATTTGCCAACTCAACTCGCTTGCCAATACTCAAGTTCCTCCTACTGAGTTCTTCATTCTGCAAAGGAATCAGGGAAAACTTCCTACCACCTTTGTCAATAGTAAATACATTCTTCACACAATCATGCACAACCTTGCAATCATACTGCCAAGGTTTACCAAGCAACACATGACAACTATTCATGTCTAGAATATCACACAACACTTGATCCTTATACTGCCTAATCTAAAAATCAACAAGGCATTGCTCCCTCACTTCCAAAGCATGTTCACCTTGCAACCAGCCAATCCTATAAGGATAAGGATGTCTCACTCTCTTCAAACCAAGTTTCTAAACCATCTCCTTAGCAACAAGGTTATCAGTACTACCACCATCCACAATCACCTTGTAGACTTTACCACCAAACTTACAACAAGTCCTAAACAAACTAATCCTCTAACAAGAATCCAATGTCCTCTCACCAACCAGTACTCGTCAAGTTAGCAAACTTTCTCCTTGCTCCAGTTGACTATCTTGAATCACAACCTCATTCACAACAGCAACTATCCTACCAATTGGACATTCGAAAGATCTATGCCCTTTACCACATTTGAAACAATTACCTCTGAACCCACCTCCATCTGTCCTTTTTTGTTCAATAGGTTTTGGTTCACCTTCTGCATTCAGTTTAGCTTGTGCCAAACTATCCTACTTCTCCTTCTCTTGGGAACTACCTTGATTCTTCCTCTTTAGCTTCCCCTTTGCTTTCAAAGCATACTAATAAGCATCCTCGACCGAAGAAATATTCAGCATACCAACCTCATCCTGAATATTGAATCTTAAACCATTAATGTACTGAGCTACCTTTTCCTTTAACAATTCTCTTTGACCGAACCAAATAGTCAACTTGTAGAACTCCTCGGTATAATCTTTCACAGACATATCTTTCTGTTTCAGATTCTGCAACCTTTTAAACAAGTCAAGTTCATAATCAATAGGAATGAACTTAGCCTTCAACTTAGTCACTCAATCTCCATCTAGTGATCTTCATTTCACCTTCTTCTCTATCTCTTTGCAATTCTTTCCACCAAAGAGCAACATGTCCCTTTAGCTTAATTTGTGCCAACCTTACTCTAAGTGAATCCTCAATATCCTCAAGCTCAAAGTAGTATTCCAATTCACCAATCCAATCAATTAGGTCTTCAGGATTCAAAGTACCTGAAAAATTAGAAACCTCCATCTTATGCTTCAGCTTCTTCAATTGAGTTCCAAGTCTAGCAAATTGACCAGCCCTAGTTCCAATAGGTCTCTCCACACGATCAGTTCTGTCCTCACCACTAGATCCAGTAGCTTCAAAGTCTTCAACAACTTCCTCATAACTACTTTCAGTACTCACATGCCTAGGCATGCCACCTAAAGCACCTACAATTTCAACAATTATGTCACTCTTTATCAATGCAATCTCAGATTTGAGCTCTGCTCTTATCTTCTTTAAGATCCTTTCTTCCACAGCATCACTAAGATCATCAATTGCCCTAGGGTCCAATCTTCGTGGAGGCATCTTCCAAAATTTTCACAAACCCTAAGCAACAGATCCACCAATCTAGAAGATCAATCAGCCACAAGATCAACCTTCTTTGCAAGTCCTAGTGTGAATTGCCACAACTTCGGTGATCTGTCCACACACTCAGGAAAACCTTCACTTTGATACCACCTAACGCAGTGCAAGGTAGGAGAATCCCCAAAGGAGATGTCTAAGCCCCCAGCAAACAACCAGACAATGGAAACAACACAACAATACAAGAACAATGCAAGATCTGATACCAATCACAACTCTTTATTCATATAATAACTGATTACACGCAATATGCCTAGCTATAAGGCCTTCCAGGTTAGGGCCAAATACAAACAGCAATTACAAAATCAGTTCTGCAAGATCCAACAAGATCCACTTACAAGTCCATTCCCAGCTAGTCCAAATACACAATTGGATAAGAACACCAAGAAGAATCCACACTTGTACCCTCATATCCACCAAGCAATCCTCTAGTTCTCATGCTGCAGCCCTAGCTCTTTAAATTTTGCATCTACCCTTCATCCCCTTCTCAAAGCTAGAATGATCACTACTACCTAAAGACTCCACAAAACCCCTTACTTATACCCAACTAAGCCACAAGTCAGCCCAACTCATTACAAACTAAATTAAATCCCTTACATTAAATATAGGTCGAGCCACAAGTCGGCTACAACACTAAATTAAATACCCATATATAAATTAAATGCCAAAAGTCGGCTCACAGACAACTCGGCACCAATAGAAACCAAGACCAAGTTGAGCACCAGTAAATTTCTAAGCAAAGCCGAGCTCCATAGACCATGTCGAGTTCCTAGACAATGCCGAGTTCCAAACCATGTCGAGCTTCCAGACCATGTCAAGTTCCCAAACCATGCCGAGCAACCAAAGACCATGTCGAGTTCCTAGACCATGCCAAGCAACCAAAGACCATGACGAGTCCCATAGACTATGTCGATCACCAATAACTGTCAGGCTCCACAACTTTAAGCCAAAATCCCTCCAAACATGCAAGATTGCCAAAATGTTTAGAATGCTCCTGCATCATAGAATACAATTCCCAGTTATTTGGAGCACACTATAAACTGTAGAAGTATATCTACATGAGGCAGGCAACCCATTTTATAGGGGATTTTGAAATTGAGTTTTCTAGTACAGTCTGGTCTATAAATTCATCAAAAATATAAAATTAGTTGCAAAATTTCTCAGGTAAATTACAGATGTTCGACATTAAAGAATTCAATCTTAGACATCAGTTGAAGATTTTGCAGAGCCTCATAGCAAGCTGTATGACACACTCTTTAGAATGAAAGAGTGTTTGTAATGTCCCTTGCTATTTATTCTATGCTTTACCTTATTTCTGATGATTAAATCTTCGATAATGCGGATTTTCACAATGATTATATATTAATGAGATGGCCAAATATCTTTTCATCAATATGGATTGACCATACTACAAACTATCAAATCCGATCTCTAGAATGCTGATATAATTTTTAATCCGAGAGTTAGTATTGAGGTATCAGCTATCTTTGATGTTGATAACATAGAGTAGATTAGAGTGTTTATTTGGTTTATAAAAATGTTTTGTTCTTAGATTTGATTCCACGAAAGCCTTCCTTTGATCGTGGATCTTTGTCTAACTTTATACATATGTACTAAATTTATCTACCACTTAACAATCTTCCTTGTATTGTTGATGTTCGGGACACTCTCCGATGAGATGTAGAGGACCTGATCCTTCCAATAGCCTACTTAACCACTTCAGAATTATCTCCAGATATCTTAATATCTTCTCTGATTAATGTCCTAAAGTTTTCTAATGATCCGTTAAAATCCATATCCTCTTTTTCCTGCACGAAATAGCTTCTTATATCTTATAATGAGAAGAGAAAGAACCTCTTCATGATATAACACCTCTTTCAAATAAATCCAGTCAGATTGATTTATTTAGATTAACACGACAATAATACAAATCCCTTTTATTATTGATTTATTGGTTCATTGATAGTCGCTAACTTCTTTAGTTTTAGTGATAATCAATTCATTGTTGTGATTAGTTAATTCTTCTTTTATATTGATTAATGTTTAGATTGTTTGTCTTTCCTCAAATCGACTTGATGACCATAATCACATATCTTTTATCTGTTATCATTTGGATGTCGTCGCCATAGTACAAAGCTTGCATCTTTATGAAATGATCAGAAGTTAGACACTTATGTTTTGGTCTATGGAGTATGACAGAGATCATCTGCAATACTTTTGATACCTGATCAACTTGGTCGCCACTACTCGTTTGGCTGTGTGTGTTCTAAGACTACTGCCAATGTAGAATATCTCTTTCTAATAAATTTGATCATCCATCGTTATTGCTGACATGTCGTGTAATCCACTTGGCTACTACAATTGGACACTGAATAAGTCTATGGTCTTTTAAGACTTAATCAAATCTATTGGTGACGTCCAACAATAGTCTTATCATGGATGATGTGGTTAATATCCATGATATCCTTCATATTGATAGATTTTCCCATGTGAGGTATTAACAGGGTCGAGCAAGTACTATTGCCGACATATATACATTTTATTATTACTTATTGGTTATTTATTTTGCATTTCTTTCCAATATAGTTTTATATTAGTGTTACTATGTACAATTTAAATTTTAGTGCTTAAATATTTTATGTATAAGAATTATTTGATATGAAACAACATATATATATATATATATATATATATATATAGGCAAAAAGCCTACAACACAATAGTAACTTATGAGCCTCTCACGTGGGAGGTCTTGGGTTCGAATCTACCCTTGCTTAACATATAATAATAATTAATTCAAGCTTTGGCCGTTTACAGATTTAAAAAAAAGAAATATGTCTCTCTCTCTATATATATATTTAATATATTTATTAGATTCACTTTGATTATTATATTAATAATACATTTAATTGAGTAATAAATTAAATTATAGTTTATTATTATCTATTTGTTTTTTTTTTTTTTTTATTGTTTAGTATTTTATCCAATTTGAGAAAGGGGACATTGCAGTTTTTTACACCCATGTAGATGATGTATTGAATTTGTCAGGGAATAAATTTGTCGGTCAATGTCATAGTTTGTATTGCCACTATGTTTGTCTCATTCTTGGAAACTACAAAATGTAAGATTTAGATCAGATGACATTGATTTTTTTGTAGTAGCACGCAAACTATTTGACCAAATCACACAATGCAAAATCTAAAGGACAAAGTCTTTTCCAAACAATTCAATGAGACCTTTAATGGTGAACAACTACAGGACTTGCAGATAGATTAGGTGATAGAGAATGAACTGTATATCATTGGATCGCAATTAGAGTCCATGGAAAGTCCTGATGGTCTTCTTCCAAAATCGGAAGAGTTGGATTCATGTATATCTAAAATGGTTTGGTCTGATTGGAGGTTGTTGAATTGGGCCTTGCAACCCTCAATGGCTGCTATAGCTCAACACAGGTTAATGGAACACCCGTGTGAAGGTGGGAGACTAACAGTTGCTTCTTGTCTCAGTGAAATAATCAAAATAAGAACTTATGTTGCATCTTATAATGACAATATCTTGAAGAAGGTTCTACATCTAACTGTGGACAACTTATTTGGATTTCATGGCATAGCAAGCCCTAACTTAAGACTTTGGAACTAATGGAAAAATTATATTTTTTATCATCAATTTGAATCTCAGTTGTGAACGAATGGTTCTACAAATGTTTCAATGTTTCTTAAGGGAATTTAGGAAGCATCATCCAGACAATATGAAAGCTTGCATAAAAACAGGTGTGTCTATAATTCGAGATGAGGATGATGATGTATGTAAGAAATTTTATGGAGAAGGGAGGAAGAAATCTCACCCATGGCTTGTGATCTAGTGGAGGAATTGATTGAACACAAGCTTGAAAAGTTCAAGGAATATATGACTGAGAATGAGCTGATATCAATAGGCATACAGGTAGCAGGATCTCCAAAAATGAGAAAAAACAAAATGAGAAAAGAGCAGCTCTGTTTCACATGCCAGCATACTTGGTCACTTCATCACGTGTAGAAACAACAAGGAAGAAGAGTTGGCTCAAATGGTTCATATCAATATTGAAGAAAATAAGAGTCCAACAATGTGGCTCCAACATAACGATAGCCAAGCTTGCAAGGAGTTGGAATCAGCTATGGATAATGGTGAGAATTACTCCAACCTCTTAGTTGGTGACTTGGAAGTTGTTATTAACAAGCATTTTGATGTTTGTAATGAAGGAAATGAATCTTTCTATGATTATGAACTATTCAAGAGTGATGGCATAATAGAAGGGAAGGCTATGCATTTTGAGGTGGAAGAGAATATTTTTAATGAATTTGAAAATAGTGCAGGAAATGATGAAATTACTTCCACCCAAAGGACTGTCCAAATGTGCACACATGAGCTAAACCATGGTGATAACACTATAGGGGCTGATTCACTCTGAAATCTTATGTCTAGATGAGGAATTCGGAGCATATTGTTTGGAGGATAATCTAAAGGTCTCAAATGAGAGGATTGTTGTAGCCCTAGTGCATTTTGATAATACCTACAAAAGCCTTGAAGAAACATTGTGGGAGGGGCAAATTAAGAAAAGGGAAGAGGGGAGAATGAATGGAGTTAATAGTTCATACCTTCACACTCTAAAAAAGGCATTGGAAATAATGAAATCAGATTACTTGAAGTTGCTCAAAGATAGAGATGGACATCAAACATGCAAAAGATAAAGAGGAGATAGATGAGCTTTGCCTTCGATTGAGAATGACACACTATTCATTGCAACAAGCTGAAAATCAAACTTCTACTGTAGGCATTCGCAAGGAAGATGAAATCAAATTTAAGACTATGGAGATGATGCAGATTGTTGAAGGAATCAATACTAGTTGTGAACATGAAGGTAAGCACAATGTTATTCTCCATCCTAATGAGACACGTTATGCTAATAAATATCAAAAGGACCAGCAAGAAGTTAGACTCGTGAATTCTGATATTTACAGTCGTAGTAATTTGCCTTCACAAAACCATGAGGAGGAAGATGAACCGAGTGATACTAGCCTTGAAATTTTGTGTGGTGATGATCCCTTTCCTTGGTAAAGGTGATAGATTTGAGTGATGACATTTATGGTGAATCAAAAAATTCAGAGTTGTCCTTAATGCACACTGAAGATTTCTATAGTCTAGCTAGAGAGTTGACACTAAGTTCTTATGATATGACAACTATCTATGTATTGATTGGTGATCTTATCTTTATGCCTACTTTAGTTATCAATTGGTCCCCTACTTGGTCTACCCGCCTTTCTGCAAATTTGGCCTCACCTATAGGGGTTAGTGAGTTGTAGGCAACTGCATGGGACATCACGCTTTGTGATACGTGCCTTATGAGATGTGTATCTTTCCAATTTAGTGGCACAATGACAACGTTGTTGACATTCTTTGTGCTGATCGAGTTATGGCAGCAAATTCTGAGATCTAATGAGTTGGGTTTCATGCATGTGGGGGGTGTGTTTGACATCTACTTGTTGAGTTGATTGATACAGGAGGTTGGTGGATCACCAAACATCTATTCCTACTCCCTGGGTTGTTTCAACAGGCTGATTTGGCATCCAGGAATTGACAAGATGAGTATTACGAAGTAATTAGAAAATATTTGCTTGATATAAATAGTGATCAATAAATCAATTTATACAAGAGACTGAACGATGTTTTATTAAAAAACAATCAGAAAGAATAAAAACATTCTATTCTAGAAACAGAAAACTAAATATTAGAAACATTCTAATATTTACAGAAGATTACAATAGATAACCATTAGATACTAAACAGAGATAATAAAACTATCTATTATCGTAATAATGAGTGCCTTGCATTTTGTAATGCCCCGCCTAGAGATCCTTGGAACAAGGATAAACAAGGGCTAATATATATTTTTTAAGGTAAGTGCAACAACAAATACTTACACAAGAATGCAATGGAAGACTAACAGAACCCAACCGCCAAAGATCCCCAACCGCCACTACTTACCAACACGATCATTAACCAACTACATGAATTAAGCATGCAATGTTCATTCCTAGCTTACTAGTGTTCAATTATGATATTCATTTTATATCCAATATCCAAGATTCCTAGGTATTTAATCCATACAAGTCAATTTACCAATTTAGGACAATGCTACAAAGGTCAAGAATGACACCCGAACCCAAAAACATCATGTAACTGAATGGTCAAGATATAGGGAGCAAGAATCCCCAAAAGGGTATCCAAATCACCTTCTGGAATATATTGGACAAGTCGGGAAGTACTCGTTGTTTGGCCTAATAGGTCTTCCAAAAGACCCCAGGCAATCTTTTACAACACTGTCGGACGATAGAGCATTTCAAGGTCGTACGATAGACTACACAAGAGTGGTACGATACTTATCTAGTATTGTACGATACACTATATAGTACTAGTACAATACTCTCAAGCATTGTAGTATGATACATGGCCAGTATCGTACAGTGTTGTCCCACTGTCGCCTAGGTTTAATAAGGCCAATCGGTCGACTTAAAAGCAAAGTAGGGTTAGAACCTCCACACTGGGGAGTATTGGAACCACCAAGGTCAGGGAGTAATCACTCGAACACATACAAGAAGATCAAATAACCCTATCATACTAGAAAGTAGAAACAATAGCATGTATCCATCTAAACCATAGCATCATAAGAAAAACATGAACATAAGCAACATCGTAGTAAAAAGGAGTGAGGAACCGTAAGATACTATCTCAAAGCATGATATCAGAAGAACATAAATCACTAGGAAACACACTTCGAAAACCACGAAGAATCCCAATGAAGCATCAAGCTCTGAACCTAACTAGAAGAAGGCCAACTCTATATGCCAATCCCCACCAGTGGTATAGGTAGCTACGTCTCCTACCCACATGGAACTCGCAGGCCCGCTCCTGCCATGTTGATGGAGATCGTGATCCAACCCCAAACACAAAGAACAATCATCCAAGGCTAATACTCACGGCAAGCAGAATAAAGAACTAAAACCAAGATCATGAGACAATGTAGTACAAGAGGTCATGGTCGGAGTATCTATGGGATAACTATGTAGGGATTCCAGTGGAGTGTAGGTCGCTTGGCATTGGAAGCCCAAGCTATATCTGGTGCAGAACGATTCCCTCGGGAAACCATCACACCATGCCCTTGGATTAATCGTATAGGCACACACCCTCGGAGTAACCGCATAGGTGTTCTCTTATCTTACTATTAAGTTTTATTACCCATTTATTAATTTTGGTTATCACTTGTTAGAACCCCTTCACGTCACCTTGTCAGAATACTACTGACCCCAAAGCATATGAGAGAAGCCACTCCACATGTCTACTCTACATACCCATGGTCATCCAATGATGATTGCCCATAGGCAATGCATTTTCCCAACATAACCCCAATGAACAATCTCGATCGGCCTAAATTGAGGAGTTTGTGTCTCGCAAGATCTCAGCATACACACGCACATGTGCTCATGTGTGAGCACAATCATCCACACCAAATCAATGCTAAACAAGGGTTGGATGAGAAAAACAGAAAACACCAAGTGTAAAAACACACTCAACCGAGTATAGTGTCGAGAGTACAGATTTGGCAGGAACCCTAATGAAGACAAAGTGAAAACATGGTCAAATTGGAAACCTAGCATACCTTCAAAATCCGTGACCAAAATTGGTGCCAAGAAATACCAGAGAAAATTGGGTGGCACGCAAAACGAGGCGATGCAAAAATTGCTCAAAAATAAAGGTTGTCAAAAATCGATGAAATTAAAGCCCATTATCTGAATGTGGGCCAAACTTCCAAAAATCAAATAAAATCGAGTTCCAATCTCGTATGCAAAAATGGCTGGCATAACAGCTCAAAACTTCCAAATTCCAAAGTTAGAAACCCCCAAATGCTCACACACACCCAACTAGGCCAAATAAATATGTGAAAAATGGAGGGGAACACTAGTTCTAAACCTCTAACCCTAAAGAAATAAAAATAGAAGCTTAAATGGGCCAAAATTATTAAAACAGGAAAGCCCTACCTCACAACTAAAAAGGCAAAAACAGAAACGGATGCCCAAAAATAACTTAGGCACCAACTTTGACAAAAAGCTCAGCAAAGGAGGATTTTCCCACTTTGAATCCAATGAGCCTATTCTCGCGGCTATCCCACAAGCAAAGCTCACTCAACGAACAAAATACTGAAAAGCTCACAAGGGGTTTTGGAGGATTTGCTCCAAAATCCACAATTTTAAAAGTGAGAAGTCAGAATTAACTCACTTTTTTGCTAATATATGCACTTTTACAAAGTGACATAAATTAGATTATTTAAATTAAATAATCTAATTAGCTCTCTTAACCAAAATAAATCTGGCAATCCCAAATGCTTGGGATTTATCTATGACAAATTAACCGATAATATTCAAACATATAATTCCCTTTAAACAATTAAATTGCAAAATTTTAATAACTTTCACGATCACTGCAGATTCTTAAATGCATACACTTGCTCACGGGTCTTATCACAAATGCATAATGAATCAGGATTTACCAATTAACTAGAGGGTTTATTATTATCTTAATTAACAATTTAACACAGATACGTCGCCATACAAGGACAACATTGGCTCAACAACCGAATCACTAACTCCACGTGCCATTGGTGGGGATATAAGTCCTGCACAATAAACAACCTGATCAAGTGTAGATGCACGAAAATAATATTGCGAGTGTGGGCGAAATCGCGTAAATAATCATTTTATTAATTTCATTAAAATAATCTTTTTAAATCATTTCTTTGAACCATAATATGAGTTCACAACAAGAACAATATAAATATCCATAGCACAAATACATCAACTATAATCCAATAAAGTCCATATATCCATAAACAAAGTTTATATCCAAATACAAAACAATCAGATATCATCATAAATCATCATGTCACATCACTAGCATCATCATGCAGATATGATCAAAATGAACAATGTAGCAACTAACATCTATCAGCTATGATACTGACAATTAAAATAATGTCTAATCATTGAAGCATCTTAAATGCACAGAAACATGAATATCATAAAGTATCTCCAAATCAAAATAGGCCATGGTACAAAATGCAAACACAAGAGGCACTACACATTTTGTGGATTGTGTTGGGTCACCTAACCATTTGAGGCGGGGAGCAATTTGGATCAAAGTAACGCATCAAATAGGAGCAACAGTGTCTCTCAAGTTGACTTGGGATCCAGGGATCTCACTGACAAATGAATGGCATCCTTGTTTTATTTTTGCAACATGACATGTTTTGTTCTCTGGGATATCAGTATATGGGATCCTGGTATCGATTTATAGATTCATGATTGCTTGCTTGAGGGAAAGCAATCTCAAGGACGGAGGATTGTAATGTCCCTATTTTTGGGGCATTAGGAAATTTAAGGCCAAATTCATCTAATACTAAAATTGGTTTATGGGAGCTTAATGAAGAATTATATAAAGGTCAATTTAATATTACAAAGGGGATTAAAAGGTGATAAAGGAGGAAATGGATGAAAGAATAGAAGGAAGTTGAAGGATCACATCTTGGATCATTAAAAGAAGGATGCTAGTTCATTTTCAGCATGCTTCAATTTCGATATTGTTTTTAGATTTCTCTACAAGAAAGTGGAAGCTTTTGCTTTCAATATTCAAACCCGAGGATGTCATGCCTTCAGGTTTCTCGTGGTGAATCGAACACAAACTCAGTTGAACATCAGTTGGTTTTGAATTCACATTAGAGTTCACATTTAGAGTTACAAGTTCATTCATGTTCCAATCTTACTGTTGTTGCTGTTTGAAAGATTGGATTTCTATGTCATGCTATTGTATTGCTAGTTTATAATGAAATAATGAATATTAAAGTATTTTACATGAGTATTTTACAGTGAAACTCGAGGACACGCACCCGACCCAAAACCTAGTACCAGGTGTTGGGACACCCTTGGGACATGTATTTGGAGTGCTTGGGTGCCTCATCCACTCTGTTAAGAGGAATAAATCACGTCTAAGAGAGCAGAGCAGCTAATTGTTGTACATAGAGTCTTGCATATCGTAGATCAAAAGACATGTCTTCAAAGAGAGCCTAGCAACATGATGGGATGTAGAGCTAGAGGATCCATCTCATATTGATGAGGATTATATTGTAGCAGAAACAAATGTAGGTTTGGTTGGTGTTTCTTTTGTAGAACTTGAGCATGAGAACTCCAGTAGTTCCAGTGATGATGACGTTGGCTTGGGGGATGTTTAGAGTCTTCCCATCACTACATTTTGTCATTTTGACATGATTTTGTACTCATTTTGATATTGGTCATAATTCATATCATGGATTATGCTAGTCGTTGTAATAATCTTTATCATTATGTTTAATTGATATTTAATAGAACTAATATAAATCATATTTGCTGATAATTTGGATTTCTATTTGAATCTTGATTTATGAATGCCGCTATTGGGTACTATGTTGAATGTTCAATGGTTTTGGTTCGTGTTGCAATTTTGCTATGTGCAAGGATTTCAATTTGGTATGTTATATTGAAACATCATTTCATGTTCTACATGTAATAGGGCATGGAATGTCCTCCATGTGATGTGGACAATAATACATAACAATATGAAGAAGTATGCGTAAAAAGTCCATGATAATCCCCCAAATAGTGGAATTGTCTCAATGTATGATTAAAATGGTAAATGCCCAATAAGAACACGTATGTGGACCCCACTTCCCCCCCTTCAATTTCAACACTGTGTTTTAGTGCATGGGCAAGTTAAATACAAAGTTGAAAGAAAGCATGCAAAAAGGCAATGCCCATTCGTACATGCAAAGGAAAAATTATTAATGGAAAATAACTCACAACTGTTTTTCCCAAGGACAATTTGGATCGGTCTTTATCAAATGAAAGCTGGAATAAACTTAAAGATTATGCCTGTATAACACATGCACAAATGATACTCCTTTTGTCTTTCAATACCCTCAAAATATTAATGATAGTTTACAAAGAAGTCCACCATACCTTTACATCGAGGTTTTCCCTTGAAGGAAAATAACATAGGCCAAAGATGGCACATTGACACAAAGTATGCCTTTGGCAAATGCTCATGTGTCCAAGAAAAGACTTCAGCCTTGCACACATAGGTAAAAGATTCCTTTTTCTATATTTAACTTCGAAACATACCTCCAATTAGCATATACGACACTAAAAAGTTATGGCAAGGACCATCAAACAAGGCAATCTGCAGGAAGATAAGTGAGTGGCTTACAAACAGGAGAATCAACACAAACCATAGGTCAAGTTGAATGGTTTAGACAATCCTTAGTCAAAAGTTATCTTTGTTTGAAGACTTAACAAATTGCCCATGATCAAATGCCTTAAATGACCTCCAAAAAGGTAATTTGACTCGCAATAGCTTACATGGATGTCTTCCAACAGGCGAAAAAAATAAAAATATTGCCTTTCAACAAAACAAATTGCAACATTCAAAATTAGTGAAACATGGGGATGTTCAAAGACAGTGGAGATGACCAAGATTCTTTGGGATATCTCAAGGATGCCTAGGAATCACTTGAGTGTCTTGGGGACTCTTGGATGTCTCTAGTTCCCAAATGTCTCGAAAATGTATTTGTTTTTAAATTGCCTATTTTTATTAATGCAAGCAATCAAATATATATATATATATATATATATATATATATATATATATATATATATATATATATTTGGCTGATTGAAGGATATTTTCAGAGCTTTTACAAAGCAAATATGGGCAATTTATGAGGGTTTATAGTTGCTATTGCATACATTATTTCTGATTACACTGGCTATCCTTGACTTAATCCAAAACTAAGGTTTCTGTGTTGGTGTTTCCATATTTATTGCTACCATTGTATTTATCTAACAATCATAATCCAATCCCATTTTCATATACGGGTAATTTTAATGTATAAGGGCTTCGAGTAACTAGTGTTGGATGATAGTATCTCTGTCCATAAAATATCTATCCTATTTGATATATTTGGCACTTCATAACTTAGTATTTAGTATTTCCAATTTTGTATTTTTCTAGATTCGCCAAGATTTCATTGAAATGCAATTCTTATACACAATGAAACATGGGGACATAGGGACATCTCCAAGAATTTTGGATGGGCACAAGGCATCCTATCATTGTCCCGCCATCGGGATGGCCGGAGAGGGCAAAGACAACTAGGAGTCTCAGGGATGCTTGACCGTCTTGAGGGCTTTTGCTATTCTTTTGTTCCTAGACATCTCAAAAGTACTCTTAAAAAATTTCTTTCATTCTGCAGGTGTGTGTGTGTATATGTATAAGCTGATTTAAGGATATTTTCAGATCATTTACAAACCTAATATTGGCTAGTTTTGTGGGTTTGTAGATGTTATTGCATACACTATTGCTAACTATGTTTGCCACCTAAATAAAAATAGAACTGGGTTTCTATGTTGGTGTTTCCATGTTTGCAATTCAGATGGTGGTACTGTCATGTTATCCAACAATTCATATCTAATACCATTGTTCATATATCATTAACTTCAATGTATAAGGGTTTTATATAAATAATGGTGAATGATAGTATAATTGTCATCAGCCATATTTGACATATTTGTCACATACAATTCATATCATAGTATTTGCAATTTCGCCATTTTACTAATTTGCCAAAGTTCCATTTAAAATGTAATTCTTATACATCTTTTCATAACTAGTTTTTCAAGGACTAAATGTATGTCAACACTGTCTGCCACCCCCAAACTTAGGCCCTTTGTCCCGCACACACCCTACATTAATCTCAAGCCCTGTCCTCTCATCCCGAATGGATGGTGGAACACTGCTTATCCATCTTTTCATAACTATGTTTTTGAAGTATTATATATTTATTAGGACCATCTCCAAACTGAGGCCCTTTGTCCCCCCATCCCCAAAATTTGTTCATGTCATCGTCCCATTGTTCCCAACGGGTGGTGGAATAGCGTGCAGAATGGATTTGGGTCAGCCTCAATATTCATTTGGGGCGCCCCTTGTTTGTTTGCTCATGGATTCAAATGATCATCGACAAGTTCTTCTTACATGCGCACACAAAGGAATGTGAATGCTTTGATCTTCCTTCTTTGACAAATTACACAAGTTGCATGCATGCCTTGCAGATTGACAAATATGCACTAAGACTAGATTTATACAGGTTCAACTCTTCAATTTTTGCTAAAAATGGCTTGCAAAGGAAAATCAAAGATGTATTCCTCCCACACACCAAAACAAAATTGTCTCTACATGAAAAAAGAAGCCTAAAAAGCATTGCATGGTTTGTGTCAAACATAAAGCAAAGCAGGCTAGTCTCTCCAGAACTTCATGGGTGTAGAAAACAAATGCCTTTTTTATAGTATGCATTGGAAGCTCCTCATGCTAACAATAAAAATGATAAGAATAGGCAAACAAGCCACTACACAATGCAAAATGTGGCCTCTACTAGCAACTCTAAGTTACCACATCTCATTTACACCTTTGAAACAAATTGGATGTTGACAAAGTGCCTTTGATTGGATCTTCCTCTACCAATTTTGCATGTCTTTCAATAGGTCTTCCAATAGTGAATCTTTAATAGCTTTAAACAAAGAACATACATTGAACCCAAGATTGCATTCAGCATTATTTTTTTTAAAGCTATTAGAAAATAATGCAAGAGTAGCATTCAAAGTATACACTACTCTGATACCATGTCAGATTGACCAGAATCTTGGAGTAGCATGCAAACACAATAAGCTAAGAGATTAATTAAAAACATAGAATGACAATAGTTGAATGGAGAAACCATTATCTAACTAGACTAATCAAACTCACCATAGATGAGCATATTGTTAAGGAATTAAGCTAGATAACCTACAAGTCTACGGGTGCAGATTGTGCCTAACTCTCATTGTCATATACTCCATTAAAAGGCATTTGTAATTACTTATACCTGCTCTAAAGGTGTTGGCGATCAGAGTGTAACAGGTTTTAGTTTTCTTTAACTAACCTTAGTTAGTATTAACTAGTATCTGTCCTATGGTCGCCGACTTTGGGTATACTAATTACTTGTTAATGCTAAGGGTGATGTCCCTTAAGGGACATACCCTCTGATATGGATATATAGGCGGGGTTGTGAAGGCAGTCTGGAGTCACACAACACACCTACAGTCTGATCTCCAAGTCTTCTTAGCCTCACGGGTTATCTGCAACATTTCAGTACTACAGTTCGTACATATACCAAGATCTTCAGTTATCTCATCTGCATAATAAAACCTGAATATAAGTTTTATTGCCAAGGTTATTCCTGTGCCTATCTAGTCTTTGCATTTGAAGTCTGATCCTGTTATCAAAATCTGCAGAATATTTACATGGTATCAGAGCCTTGTTATCAGATCTAGGGCTTTGCAGATTTTTTAATTATCAGACCTGTTTATATCCAGTAGTTATCCTTCATTTTCAATGGCATCTACAATTAGGCCTGAGGACAGATTCGATGGAAAGGAACATTTTGAAGCATGGAAATTCAGAATCTTGATGATTCTCAAAGAAAATAATGTTAGACAATTTGTTGATGGAGCATCCAAACAGCCACCTATTGAACCTCACAAATCCATATGGACCAATGGAAATAGGAAAGCCATTCAAATCATCTTGGATGGAGTTAAGAATGACATCGTACCTATGCTTACAAAGCACCAAACTACTTACGATATGATGAATGCATTACAAAATGCATTTGAAGTAAATAATGCAACAAGGGTCCTTGCACTAAAGAGACAACTAAATCACATCCAAATAAAGAAAGGAGAATAAATAAACTCTTATTTTCTAAGAGTTGCTGGTATTAGAGATGAATTGTCAAGCATAGGAACCATCATAAATGACACCAAACTAACGCTCATGGCCTTAGATGGACTGCCAGAATCATGGGAAACATTTGCACAAGGAATAAGTGCTAGAGATCAGCTTCTGAATTTTAACAGACTTAAGAATGATTGTCTTCAGGAAGAATCAAAAAAACTAAAGAAAGGAGGAAAACCTAAAGTGGAAGATGAAGAACTTCATGTTCTTAATGCCAACTCGTATAAAGGCAAGAAAAAGCATTTCAAGAAAAATAAAAGAAATTAGAAGAATGGAAAGTCCAAGAAAGACCTATCAAAAATGAAATGTGAAAAATTTGGACACTATGGATCTAATTGTCCAGAAAACTCCAAACAACAAGCGAATTGCACAAATGTTGTTAGAGAAGAAGAAACTTATGATTCGGAGAATCGTGTTTTGTATTCCTCCTTATCAAATGAAATCTCAAATAAGGCATGGGTAATAGATAGTGGATCCTCCAGGCATATAACGAGATACAAAGAAACTCTAGATTTCTTGTCCGAGAAAGTTTAACAGTGAAGTTACTATTGGTGATAACTCAGCACATTCAGTTAAAGGAATTGGTAGCTGCACTTTGAAGCTAAAAACAGGAAATACTCTTCTTTTGAAAAATGTACTATATGTACCAGGAATAAAAAAGAACCTAATATCAATTACAGCGTTAGAAGATGATGGACACAATGTTGCATTTGTGGATGGCAAAGTATTAACTTGGGCTAAGAACTCTTCCATCAAGAAAGCTAAAGTAATTGGTCAAAGAAAGGGATATTTGTATGAACTAAATATAGAACCCATTCAAGCTCTTGTTCACAAAGCAGAAGATTCAGACGAAATATGGCACAAAAGATTAGGGCACCTAAACTTTAAAACCCTATCTACTATGGAAAAGATGGTTACCAGATTACCAAAGTTAAACCAAGATCACCCTAGTATTTGCAAAGGTTGTGCCCTAGGTAAAAGTACTAGAAGTCCTTTTCATGATAGTACTAGAAAAACAAATAATGTACTAGAATTAATTCATTCAGATTTATGTGGACTCATGTCCGTTCCCTCCCTTAGAGGATTCTGGTATTATGTCTTGTTCATAGATGACTTCTCTAGGAAAACATGGATTTATTTTTTTAAATGCAAAGAATTAGAAGAAATCTTACAAAGATTTAAGGAATTCAAAGCATTAACTGAGAATTTTTCAAGACATAAAATTAAAACCCTTAGAATAGATAATGGAGGAGAATATACCTCAGATTTGTTTAAATTTTTTTGTAAAGAATCAGGGATCAAGAGGGAGTATACTGTTCCTTATAACTTTGAACAAAACAGGGTAGCTGAAAGGAAAAACAGGACAATTATAAAAACTGTTAGGGCTATGATTTTTGACCAAAATCTAGAATACTATCTTTGGGCAGAAGCCTCTTGTACTACTGTATACATCCAAAACAGAAGCCCTCACTCCTATCTTAAAGATAAGACCCCTGAAGAAGTATTTACTAAAATAAAACCTAATATAAGTCATCTCAGAATCTTTGGATGTCCTGTATAAATTCATGTGCCAAAAGAAAAAAGAACCAAATTGGAACCATCTGGAAGGAAGGGTATCTTTGTAGGGTATAGTGAAACTTCTAAAGCATATAGAATTTTCATACTTGGACAAAAAACTATTGAACTTAGCAGGGATGTAATCTTTGAGGAAGATCTTGCATTTAAAAGAGCAATAAATTCCCATGAACCCTCTCCTTTATCAAATTCTGAAAGAATAAGTGAATCTGAATCCCAAAGGGAGAACCTAGAAAAGGTCGAAGATGAAATAAACCTTGAAGAAAGTTCAAAGAAAAGGCCACTTTGGGCCATAAAAACAGTTGAAGCAGCTCAAGATTTTACTACACCTTTAGGATCAGTTAGAGAAAGTAAAAGACCTAAAAGATTCTCTGGTTATATAGCAAATATGATTGATTTATCCAAAATAGAGCCAACCAATCCTTCTGATGCTATTAAACATCCTACCTGGAAAGAAGCTATGACAGAAGAATATCAATCAATTATGAAAAGTGATGTTTGGGAAATAGTTCCAAGGCCAAAAGGAAAATCCATTGTTTTTTCAAAATGGATATTCAAAATAAAGCATGTCGCTGATGGAAGTATTGAGAAATATAAAGCCAGATTTGTAGCCAGAGGTTTTTCTCAAAAAGAAGGAATTGATTACAAAGAAACCTTTGCTCCTGTCGCCAGATATACTACCATTAGAGTTGTCTTAGCAATTGCCGCATCTAAGGGATGGAAGGTACATCAGATGGATGTAAAGACAACATTTCTCAATGGGAAGATTTCAGAAGAAGTCTATATAGAGCAACCAAAAGGATTTGAAACTCACGATCCAAATGTGTTTGTTTTCCGACTCAAGAAAGATCTTTATGGGCTTAAACAAGCTCCCAAGGCCTAGTATGAAAGGATTGATAAATATCTCACCGGCTTAGGATTCTCTAAGAATGAAGCCAATCCGAACTTATATTATAAAAGAGATAAAGATGGTATGGTAATATTGATATTGTATGTTGATGATTTATTAATCACAGGGGATGATCATCTTATAGATCAGTGCAAGAAAGATCTTATCAGAGAATTTGAAATGAAAGACTTGGGTCTTCTCCATTACTTCCTAGGATTGGAAGTGCGACAGAATGCTGATAGTATCATATTGAATCAAAGGAAGTACACTTCAGACATCTTGAAGAAATTCGAAATGTGGAATTGCAAGTCCATGTCTTCTCCAATGGAGACCAATTTGCATAAACTTAAAGAAGCAGCTGTAGAATCACCTCCAATAGATTCTACTCTCTACAGGCAGATAATTGGGTCTCTGATGTACCTAGTAAATACAAGACCTGATATTTGGTATGCGGTTCATGCTTTAAGTCAGTTTATGTGTGAACCTAAGGAGATTCACCTAGTTGTTGTTAAACACATTATGAGATACCTACAAGGTACTCTTAATTATGGACTCAAGTATGAGAGAGTTGCTTTAGATTTACATGGACTCACCGATTCAGATTGGGGTGGAAGTGTTAAAGATAGGAAAAGTACTTCAGGATGCTGTTTCAGTTTAGGATCAGCTATGATTTCATGGATATGCAGAAAGCCGTCTTCAGTAGCTCAGAGCTCCATAGAAGCTGAATACATTGCAGCAACAATGGCCTCTCGAGAAGCAGTATGGTTGAGGAAGTTGCTTGTGGGATTATTTGGGCAGGCCATGAATCCTATGATCATTCATTGTGATAATCAGAGTTCCATCAAGCTCTCAATGAATTCAGTTATCCATGATAGATCCAAGCATATTGAAATTCCTTACCATTATGTAAGAGATATGGTAGATAGGAATTCTGTGAAATTGGAATACATTTGTACTGCAGATCAGACAACAGATATATTCACCAAACCTCTATCTAGAGTAAAGATAGAACATTTAAGAAAGAGACTTAGTATGGTTGAGTTGTAATTCATTTTTGTACTATTTGGTTATTAATAAAATGATAAATTTTATTTTGTTAAGCTATTGACTGTTATGGGCTCCACCATATGTAATCATTATTTAAGAGGTGACGATCTCTAAAATAATGAATACTCGTGCAATAGGCATTATGAGAGGTGACAATCTCTTAGATAATGTCCTAATAGTAGATTTTACTGTAAGATCCAGGTGAATTTTAGATCGTCTTGTGACATTGACATGTTCATGGGTCACAAATTGGATAAAAAAAGAATTCTAGAAATTCTTCGAGTTTATCCTGTATTTTGGTAGATCTTAAATTCAGGATCTAGTTGTGATTTAGAAATACTAGTTTCTATGAGTCACAACATGTGTCTGATCACTAGTAGCAGTGATTTGTCATATCACAGGTTTAGTAATATGACTTTGTATCATGTGTTTTATGATACTATGTATTAAGAGATAGACAGATAAAGAGTATTAATTCTTGCTTAACATTTGTATTGATGTTGCTAGATATAATATCTCTCTGTAGGATTATCAGGTTAAGAGGGAGTGTTAAGGAATTAACCTAGATAACCTACAGGTCTATGGGTGCAGATTGTGCCTAACTCTCATTGTCATATACTCCATTAAAAAGCATTTGTAATTACTTATACCTGCTCTAAAGGTGCCGACAATCAGAGTGTAACAGGTTTTAGTTTTCTTTAACTAACCTTAGTTAGTATTAACTAATATCTATCCTATGGTTGCCGACTTTGGGTATACTAATTACTTGTTAATGCTAAGGGTGATGTCCCTTAAGGGACATACCCTCTGATATGGATATATAGGCGGGGTTGTGAAGGCAGTCTGGAGACACACAACACACCTACAGTCTGATCTCCAAGTCTTCTTAGCCTCACGGGTTATCTGCAACATTTCAGTACTCCAGTTTGTACATATACTAGGATCTTTAGTTATCTCATCTGCATAATAAAACCTGAATATAAGTTTTATTGCCAAGGTTATTCCTGTGCCTATCTAGTCTTTGCATTTGAAGTCTGATCCTGTTATCAGAATCTGCAGAATATTTACACATATATATAGTAAAGAGCAATTGCCACATAGAATAGCAACCGCTATCTAGAATCATGGCATGTGATATCTAATGCAAGAAAGCACACCTAAGAAAGCCTATCTTAGAAGATATTATCAACTAGTAGGCTTGTCTAAAAGGAATGTTCTACGTAGAATTTTCTATACTAATGTAACGGTGTAGGTGCACACCTCTATTCTTTGATTGGAATTTGAATTTTCTTGTTCTAGGTTCTCTCAAATCCTATAAGTATGTGCCTTGCTTTGGTAGATACACCTATCATGAATAGACATGCACCTATATGCAATTTTTTTTAAACTATAATTTCCACTTGTATCAAGTGCCCACTTCTCCTTCACACCCACCTCTAAATGTTGTATTTTTTTTCCCACAATATCCAAGTGCATTTTTTATCTCAGCATAACAAATTTCGTCATTTAAGAACTTTACTTCACTGTAATGGATATTCAAAAGTTTTATTTTGCGGCCTTGCAAAATTTTAGAAGAAGACAACATGGTTAAGTAGATTAGGCAAGACTTGGTCATCACTTGTAGGAAACAATAGACTCTAATCTAAAACTTGACACAATATGGAAGTTTCTCCAGTGTATTTAGATAATATAAAAGTCAAACCTTCTATTTGTTAAGATAAAGAGCTATTTTTTGGGTATTTTTCATTCAATCCCAATTCTTGACAAATTCCAAGAAATCTATTTATGATTATTTCTTTTATTGCTAAGACGACATTGAGATTATTACCCTGGATAACAAACTCTTCATCAAGTGTGTTAAGGGTGACATAAATTTTCTCCTTTGCTCGCTTCTTGAGAATAAATTCTATTGATCCATAAACATCAATAAGAAAAAATATAGATTCAACAAGAAACATACCATTCTAAAAAGTTACTAGCTTTGCAGTGCCATAATAATATCAATTCCAATAGAGTGGGGCAATCATAGAATCATAGCCCCCCCCTCTCCCTTGCTCCATTTGCTTCTAGAAATCTACCATTCGAAGGCTTCCATTCTCTTATTGACCTTAGCTTCTACATGATTCAATTTTGATTCTTCGTGGGAAATGGTATCCACATTGGATATGTGCAAATGACACTTTATACAACATCTTTTGTGGAATTATCTTAGTTGCCTTGTAGGAGAGGTTTTTACCTCCTGTAGATCTCAATTTTACTCAAGCATTTTCAGTTACATAGATCTTGTCTTAGTTTCACTGTTTCCATTGTTGAATTCTTGTCTTTCTTCTGATGTCGTTGACAATTGGCATAAGGGAAGAAGATTCACTTATCATTTTGTATTTGATAGAAAGAATTTCATCATCCTTCAAAGAATCTTCTTCATAATATTTAAACTCCCTAACCTCCAAACAGATAATTTTTCGTTCATTCAAAACTACTACACCTACTGGGGGAGATGGATTTTTTCATTGTTCTTGATTTTCTTCCCTTTGTTGTTACAATGGTAATTGCTTGATTGTTAAATAAATGAATATGTACATTTATAGCGATTACACTGATGATCTTTCCTAAAGAAACAATTGTTCACCGAACCGAATTTAAAAACCATCTAAACAAAGTAAAATTACGTTATTGTTAATTAAATAGATAAATGCACAAATTTTATTCTAGTACCCTCCCTTAAAAGTTAATGGTCATTTATCAACTACACCAAGTTGCCCCTTAACCATAGAAACTTGTCTGGGCTCAAAGACTTGGTGAGGATGTTTGCAGTTTGATCCTCTATTGGAACATATTGTAATTGTATTGATCCATCTTCTACAAGCTTGCGGATAAAGTGTTAATGAAACTTAATATGCCTAGTCTTCTCATGGAAGATTAGATTTTTGCGAGTTTGAGTACCCCTTGATTGTAAGAGTACAAGGGTGAACGACCTACTTGAGGCATTTGCAAGTTAGAATGTATCCTTCAATGTTATTTTAATAGTTCAGTGGTTTTCAGCTTTGGTCAAGGAAAGAGCTACTGCTTGTTTCTTGCTAGTCCATGTGACCATAGTGCCCAAAGTGAAGACAACCATATGTAGATTTGTTATCATTGACCAACACTTGCCTCATTTGGGTTTGTGAAACCAATCAAGCTTGGATCTTTGCTTTTTCTATACAAAAAGATAGTCAAAAGTGCCCTTCACATATCTTAACACATGCTTTGCTGCCACTCAGTGTTCGGTTTTAGCAGCTATCATGAAATGAGAGAGTATGGATTCATTCACTACTAGGGAATTTGATTTAGTTGACAACTTCAACCCTTTCTCCATAGGCGTGGATGCAAGTTTACAATTATGCATCTTAAACTTATCTAGCAAACTCTTGGCATACTTCAATTGACAAGTAAAGATACTACCATTGGTCTGCCAAACCTCAATACCTAACCTGTAATGTAGGATTGGCACAAACTCTATTTGATCTGCTCAATCAAATGTTTTGAATCATCAGTAATAATCAAATCATCAACAATATCACCACAAATATTTTTGACATACATATTGGTATTAGGACTCCTTTGAAAGCTTGGATCATTGTAGTACTTATCAATCTTTGAGTATTAAGCCCAAGGAGCCTATTTTCAGCTATAGGGTGCTTTCAACAGTTTGTGTGCTTAGTGTTCGTTATTAGTAACCTTGAAACTAGGAGGTTGCGTCATATAGACTTCTTCCTATAATTCACCATTGAACACACTCTTGATGTCCATTTGATGGACTTCCGACTTCCCTTCCAAACTGGGCTAAAATGGTGAGCACAAGCCGAATGGTACTCATTTTGTCTGTGGGATCAAAATCCTCCTCATAACAAATGCCCTCTTTCTATGAGAATCCTTTAGTAACTATTTGAGCCTTGTACTTACCAAGAGTTCCATCAACCTTATACTTTGTACACCCATTTGCAGCAAATGGGTGGTTTTCCAGGTGGAAGATCATACAAGACTAGTGTTGTGTTTTAGAAGACTGCGGTGATCCCACTCAGGTATACCTTTAGTCTCTAAATAAGATTGAGGCTCATAAACACCAAATAAAGGCCATAGGAGACCAATTAATTGTATGTTTTTGCTTTCTATTACTTCTAGCTAGTCTACCCTCAATGAGTTCATCATCATGAAGATCACCTATGGTCTTGGCCCACCATTCAAGCCGGAGGGTAAAAGTACCAACATCTATTCTAGAGATGGTTGGAACAAGTTCAACAAGATGTGGATCAACATCTCAAGGAAAGTTGGGTGGTGCAATAACATGTTTGGTGGACTCCACAACTTCAGAGTTAGAGTCTATTGAATCCCTCCCATTAGGTGGACCTAAAGGAAGATAAACTACCAAATCCTTAACCTTGAAAGGCTGATCCTCATGATTCGAAGCAAGGGAAGATACATGAAAATGTTCTTATTCTTCATCAAAGGCAAAATTTTGACTGAATATGAGACGATCAGTCTCTACATCAATCAATTAATATGCTTTGTGGTTTTTACTGTACCCTGTGAACATGACTTTCGGCTCTAAGTCCTCCTGTAGAGCCAAAGAGTTTTAGGTGACTTATTTTGGCCTTCTTGCTAGACTAGGCTTGCTTTAGAGTCTTCGTCTGAATGACCTTTGTGGGAGGCCTGTTTAGGAAATAGACAATAATGTAGATTGCTTCTGCCCAAAATTTCTTTGGAACGCTTCTATGTTCCATAGTAGACCTGGTCATCTTGACGATCTTGAAGTTTCTTTTCTCAATAATGCCTTTTTGCCAAGGGGCATAAGGTGTAGTAAGATTATTCTCGATGCCATGATGTGCACAAAAGTTGGAGAAATCAGAACAAAATTCCCCATTATTTGACTTTATGTGTCGATCCAACACTTTTTCTACTAAGGCCTTAAACTTCTAAAACATGCTAAACACCTTTGGTTTTGGTTAAGGAAAATACACCCACATTTTACAACTAAAGTAATTGACAAATAACAGAAAATAGTTGGACCTAGTAATTGGAGTGTCCGTTGCTCCACAAACATCAACATCGGTCCACAAACATCATCATGAACCAATTATAGTACCTTAGGAGCTTGTCACGTGTTACTATCCAAAAATTGAGTCCAATGCTTCTTTCCAGTCCAACAAGCTTTGTAGGCTCCATGATTCCGACTCTAAATCTTAAGTAATCCAACAACCAGTTCTTCCCAAACTAGTTGTGAGAGACAATGTATGTTTAGATGCTCATTCTGCTAAAGGAAGAATGTTTGGCTGCCATGGCATGCTCCTGAGAATCACAAGTCTTAATAAGTTTGTAAAGATCATGATCCTCAATACCTACAATAACTATAGTATGAGTTTCTTGATCAACAATACTACATTTATGCAAATTGAATACCACTTGCAATTGAGGAAAGTGCCTCATAAGATGACTAACAAAGAGAAGGTTGAGTTCCATGCTTGGAATGTAGTATACATTGAGGAAAATTGAATTCCTCCCTCCAGATTGATTCTGCATGTTGCCCTTGCGACAACAGTATACTCTTCCCCTCCAAAGGTCACTGAGTTGACGAATAACATATACTCTATGAACTGATACATCCAGTGAGTGAAGTGTTGAGAAGCACATGATTGATATACTAGGCAAAGGACTCAAAATGATCTATTGGTCTTCTAGCCAGAAAAGCATAAGAGATAGACTCTTTCTTAATGTGCTCTACAACATTGGCCTTTTGCTAAGACCTTTCCTTCTTTTTTTGTTAAAAAGCCAAGCATTGCCAACAATCTTTCTTCACATGACTATACTTGTGGCAATAATTTTATTGAATGTTCTTGGAATTGTTTGGGTATTGACCTGGGCCTTTTTGCTGAGAGGAACAACTTTTTCTTTTGTCTTTAGCATAGGATTTTGTTGTGAAGGTTTGTTCTGTGGAGGACAAACTAGTATCACTACTACAGTACTATTTCCAACAATATTGTTATAGAAGGTTTCTACGAAGATTTGGAAACTTCGAGTCAACATTAGTTGAGGTGATGCCGAATGTCTCAATAAAGTGGTAGACTAAATGATTTTTATGTTTTCTTCCTCCGTCTTCCTACCAATTGCCTCCAACTAATCATAGATGTCCTTGGTTTTTGTGAGATATTTTTGCAGAGACATCCTCTCATCCTTAATTATCAAGAAAAGAATCTTTAGAAATAACATACAACTCTTGTTGAACGTGTCATGTAGGTCCTTCAAATGATCCCATATTTCAGCAATTGTCTTGCATCTTGGTACTTTAAGTAGTTGATCATTGATAACTGACAATTTAATGAGCATCACGACTTCTGATTCTTCTCATCAAATTTGTTTCGAGTTCTGACCTATGTTCCCCCAAGTTTCCGGTATGGGGACGGCGGGGGATGGCGGGACGGGTTCCCAGGACGGCAATTTTTTTTGGTGATTTTGGGGACGGGGGGGGGATGGGAAACGGGGACGGCTATATATATATATATATATATAGGGAAATTTTAAAATATATATTGAAATTTGCAAATATACATGTTATTCATATGAGCATGTCATTTAAACATTATAGAACCATAAAATACAACATTTGAATGCCATCTAGGAAATAATATCCGATTTTAGTACCCAATTGTCAAAATGCATATCAATATCAGTGAACACTGAACAATGAACATTAAAAATTGTCAATATCATAATGTCATAATGATAAACATGATAAATCTAAAAATCAAAATCAAAATATGCCCAAAGGGTAGAGGGCTGCCATAAAGTCATAAGTATCAATGTATCATAATCATGTTCATGTTCAACATAAAAAAGAAAACATAGAAAAATGAAGCAGCCTGCTGCTCCTATTCTGCCTCTACTGCCTTTTAGGGCATTTGGAAGGGTGGGGACAACTTGGCTGACCAAGTTGGAGGCTTTTAAAAAAAAAATTATGTTAAAATTTTTTAATTTTATGCAAACAAAAAAGGGGGACGGCCAGAAGTACCCGGTATGGAAAGGGGACATCCAAACGTCCCCTTTCCATACCGAGTACAGCTGGTCGTCCCCCTTTTTCCCCTCAGGCATCCCCAAGTTTCCAAGACGTCCCCTGCATTTTTTCACTTTTTGGAGACGGCTGGAGGATGTCCCATACCCGTCCCCCTGTCCTCGGGACGTCCCCGTCCCCGAAATGCCGAGTTTTAGGCCGGGTACGCGTCCTCGAGGAACATAGGTTCTAACCCATTCCTATAGGACAAGTAGAGCAGCCTAAAACAATTTGGTGAAGGTACCGATACTAAAAAATCACCATTATGTGTTGCTTTAAAGTGTTGCAGTCATTGAACTTCTAACTACTTTCCAACATTATTTTGGTCAAAGACACCATCCTTCACACTTTTTGAGGCACAAAAAATGAGGTAAAAAGATGTAGAAAATTGGTGAAAAGATAGATAAATGCTGATTTCACAAAATCTGAGGCACATATTCCAATGCATAGTTCCCAAGGCACAGATCAGGACATGACCGCTATGTGCAGATCCACAACATGCAAAAAATAGTAGGATTGGCGCAAAGACTGGTAAAATAATTTGTAGAGAAAGAATTGGGCAAGATCGGAAACCCTAGCCGTAGGAAACAAAATGCCTAGAAAAGGTAGAATGATCCCTAGGTCACAACTCTGCTATAGAATTTTTGAAGAAAATCCCAAGCAGAAAAATTATTCTATAAAAAATCTTTAACACCACTAGTAGAGTGTTACTTGGGCAAAAAAATGTAGAGTAAAATTGAAGCCATAAGCACATTCAAATGTCAAATGTTGTTATTGTAAAACCCTAGGTGGAGGCTTCAAAATCAAATAGTTGAAACCCTCGTGACAGAAGAGACCAAACTCGTTGTAGAGATCAATCGTGTTGGTCAGAAGACCACAAAAAATGTGGAAGAGCCAATGTGTAGCTCGAACAACAAATTACCTAGAAATCCGACGGTTGCATGGGCATTAAGAAATGTCTAATAAAAGGATAGGCTAGTTGCAGAGGTTGCGGGTCGCATGAAAAAAGTTGTGTGGGCACAAGAAATATAGACAGGGTTGTGCACGCACAAATGAACCAATCAACACCAACACATGGATGTCATGCCAAATAAAAAATGGTGACCTTAAAAAAATGAAGCAGAAAATGAGTTTTCTAACCTACAAACAACCCATCTAAAGATGCCAATGATTCTCAAACCTTGCAATCTGAAAAAAAGATCACTAAGAAATACTTCAGGTATTCTTAGAATTACAAACAAATTTTCTTGTGTGAATAAAAATTTGCAAAAACTTAATCCCTCTCTGATACCATGTTACAATGGTAATTGCTTGTATTATTGAACAAATGAATATGTACATTTGCAACAATTACATTGATGATATTTCATAAAGAAACAATTATTTGCTGAAGCAAATTTAGAAACTATCAAAACAAACTAAAATTACATTATTGACCATTAATTAATTAAATATGCAAATATTATCGAAATATTTCCACTTCAAGGTCCTCAACTAAATGATAGGCTCAAAATAAAGCGTTTGTGCTTCGATTTGAAGAGTTCATGGGCCAATTGGGGCTCAAACGTAGAAGCTTTCTTTTGCTATTGGAGTGCACTATCAACCAAGCTATTAACCCATATAGGACCAACCCATATTTGGTCTGGGTTTGGCTAATTGCCAACACCTCCCCTTAAGCCACAATAATAAAATGTTTAGAGCTCTTAGCCTAGCCTTTGTCTTATACCGCGTCAAGCTTTCATGGACCAGCTAGGGCTAGAATCAAGGACCCTCCATATGCTTTTGGAGTGCTCCACCAATTGAGTTGTTAGTGTCTATAATTAGTAATTACAACCTATCTCTTGTCAAAGTTTGGCTTATTACGAACACCTTTACATGCCAGTGCCTTCAAGTAAATAATTTCTATTTGTTCAAAATCAACCATTTGTTTTTCCATTGGATAAGTATCTAATTGATCCAAATCTTCCTGTTATCTCTCAGAAGTTGCACCCTTGTGCCAAGTTACAGAACTTAGCCTTCTGGAGAAACATGGGATTTTCTGAGGTTTTTGGGTCACCCAAATGGAAAAAAACCTCCGGATTCTAGGCCAGTTCCTATAAGATACATTCACCTAAAGCTTAACACTTAACTTTCTGAAGGAAAGGGATAGAAGGATAACATAAAATGAAACCTACTAACTTCTAAAAGGTGATGCACCAGGTAAAGCTTGGCTAAAATTGCATAACAAAACCTTACACAACTTGATCCACAACTCAACTCTCGTATACACAACTCAGTATTACATATGTCCTTGCATCAACAATTACAAGAAGTTCATGAAATGATCACAATTTTAATAGGAGGAAATTCTGTCCTCACGCCTCAAAACTGCTTTCCACATTAATACAACTTTTAACCTGCAAGTGAATATATATTTCTGCATAGAGGTACTGTTTGGTAAAGTGCAAGATCAAGGAAATGGAAAGATAACTTCACAAGAAACTTCACTATGACACTCGACACACAAAATAACAAAAAAATGAGAAGGAAAACAAAAATGTTATTGATCACCAAGCTGCCAAAATTCTACCATACACTTAAAGAAATTACATGAGTTACAATAACTCCATTAATTGTTGTCAAGAACTTAAAGAAATTACATAACAGCCAACCAAATGGGAAAAGAACTGCCTCAACATGAAGACTCAGCACAAACTTATATACTTTTTCAGCCAAATGCACTGATCAATGAAGCACAATGAATGCTGGGTCGGATTCCACAACCAAGCCACCTTTTGGGTCCCTCAAAACACTCCAAAATGGTAAATAAGTGCTCAAAAAGTCATTCCTTATCAGCTCCCACATAAAGGTTCTTCATAAATGCACTCTTATCTCTCAAAATATCCCAATAAAGTCCCTGAAAAGTAATAACTTTCTAACCTTCAAATCCCATCAATATGACCTTACACCTTGCCATAACTCTCCAAAATATATCTGTTTGACTTTTAGAGATAAAAATAAATATCTTATCTTGCACTTCAAGTAATAATTATTAAATAACTTATAATCCATTTACTTAATAAATATCAATGAAGTAATGAACTATAAAGTATTTAATACGTTATGTAATAGTTATTAGATAATTAATAATTTATTATTTAAACAAAATTAATTATGTTAATAATATTTATTGAGTGATAATTAAATCACTTAACAATATTATTAATATAATAATGTTCATTAAAAATAATAGATTAAAAATTATTTAATAATTCTTTATTAAATGATACAAAATAAAATATTTATTTTTATTTAAAAGCTAATTTCCATATTTTGTATTTTTAAATAGTATCAAATAAATGATATAAAAGATCATTCATAAATATTATAAAAAAAATACAATACGAACTTACAGAATTAAAAAGGATGTGAAGCTTGTTATCATTTCCAAAAATCTAGAAGCTCTTTGTTGATTTCTCTTTAGATCTGAAACCTTGGGGTAAAGTTTTATACAGGAAAACTTTGCTTCCTTCCTCTTATAGCTATTGCAGATGTACCCTTGTTCCTTTGTAACCCTTCAACTTGTTGCGAATCTAACTCTTGTATTTGGCTCAAACAAAAATGCACCATTGATTGACATAACTATGACTTCCTGAAATGAGTCAAGGGGTGAAAATTTAGGTAACATTTTTGGCGACATCTGCTATATGTCTGCTTGCTAGACATCAAGACCAATAGCATAAAATAGTCCATTGGGTATGGAGTCAGCAAAAAACATGATTGAACTTGAATCTTAGACTATGGATGCAAGATAACCCTTCCTTGCTGATTGAATGTATGCTTATGATTTGTGACACTAAATTATTGAACTTCATTACCATAAATCATAGATGTATGTCTGATCATCAAGCAAGGATTGTTTTGTGATGCAGGAGCATCTTGCATGGGAAAATTATTGAAAAAAAAAAAATTGTGGAGGAGAGAGAAAGTGACGAAAATTAGAGGAGAAATAATTTTAAAAAATTAAAAAAGGGGAAAAAGGAGAAAAGAAAGGAAAAGAGGATTTTTATTTTCGAGGTGCATAGGTGGCATAATAGAAAAAATAAAAAATAAATGGTTGTCATTCCATTTATCGAGGTGTGTGGGAAGAATTCTAGAAAGTTATGAATATTGTAGAAAGTTTTGGAAGTTGTAGAAGGTTGTGGAAGATGTAGAAGGTTGTAGAAGTTGTAGAAAGTTGTGGAGGAATTCTAGAAGGTTGTGGATAAGTCATGCATGGGGCGGTAAGTGTCTATTTAAGCAAGGCATATGAGCATTTCTAAATCAAGCTCAAGGAGAAGCTTGAGGAGTAGAAGCTCAAGGAGTAGCTTGAGAAGGAGAAGCTCGAGAAGTAGAAGCTTTGGAAGGTGAAAGCTTCAAGGTGTGAAAGTCAGAAGGTGTGAAGGCTTTAAGGTGTGAAAGAGAAGGAGGAAGTGAAGAGTGAGTTTTCCTGAGTCTGTGGACAGAGCGCCGAATGTGAGGCAGTTTACAGCAGGATTGTGATGGAGTTGTGAGTGTGTAGACAGAGCGTCGAATGTGAGGCAGTTTACACTTGGATCTTGGATTAATTTTGTGAGAAGAGCTAGTGATTGCGGTTTAGAAACAAGGAGGTTGCTTGGTGGCTTGTGAGCACAAGTTGAGATCTCAGAGGTTTCTACTAGAGTGTGGATATAGACTAGCTTGGGTTTGGATTGGATCTTGAGAGATCTTGTTGCATTCTTTGTCATGAGTTGGTAAGGGTGGTGTGGCCCTTTGTCAGTGGTATCAGAGTTGTATCTTCGTCAGTGGTATCAGAGCGTCAGAGCGTACCCTCATCATTTTGTGTTTGTAGACACTTAAAACAACATTTGGAACGTGACCTTCCTTTTTTCACAGCAGAGCAACTCCCTTTGTAACTTGAACAAATCTTGGACTTGGAACACTTATTGAAACTAGGAAAACTACAACTAAAACTACTCTACTGCACTTGGACAACACTTAGGGAAAACTGAAAGACTAACCTATTCTATCCTAACTAGCAACAAGATGCTAAACAAAACCATTTACTGGTTCTAAAAAATAGCTGCCTTTTCTCTTCAATTTCCAATGAAAACCACGCATATAGGAAAATAGGAAGATATGGAAAAACAACCAACATTTTACCAGCTGGTGCAATAATTCCTGAAGTATAAAATCGACAATACTTACTTCATCAAGCTGATTGAACAAATTGGCATCTTGGAATGCATTAGTATGTTGTATTTGCTTCTTTTCATCGACATCTTCATGCTCAGGTGTTGTTATAACCAAGATCCTCGCACTTGTCTAAATCTGAGACAAATATTTGACTAGACAACCTCTTAAGAAGGTGAACTCAGAATTCTTTGTGTTGGCAATTTCTCCTTCTAACTCTTTATCATGGTTGTCTTGCATAATTTCCTGCCATATCATCTCCTCTTCTATGGTTAAAGGACCATCATTGTTTGTTGGGGCATCTAGTAACTCATCAACAGGAAATTGTTCACATATTGACACATTTTCGTCCATCATGCAAGTATTTGACATGAACGTCAATATTCTCATAGAAATTTTCAATAATGCCATCAAAAAGATCCTCCATACTTTGATCAGCTTCTATATTTTTTGAAGATACCTCTTCAATTGCAGCTTCTTCACCTTGCTCAACAAAGGATGGTAATTCATCAACCCAAGCCATGCCATTCTCCCTTCAATCCTCTGTCATTACAACTAATGGGGAGTTGTTAGTTTCAAAAACCATCATCCTTTCACCAGCTTGCTCAAAATATGTAGGCAACACAGCTAACAAATCAAAACCAGCAACCTCATCATCATCTTGTCTTTGCTCTTGAACCTCCTGAATTGGTTCTACCAATGTAGAATCAACAAGAATATCTTTTCCTTTATCCCTTTGATCTTGAACCAGCTCAGATGGGACAACCTTTAAAAGGTTTGGCATTTGAAAATCAAGATAGTTGGTCCAAGAAGGCTGCCATATCTGTTTGATACTTTGAGTATTTAGTTCAAGCTCATGAGATGACTGAAAATGAGAATTAATGAGGTGATTTGGATGGCTTTGCTCATTTAGAGGCTTATGTATAGGTTGTTCTACTTCTTTTGGGCCCTCCACCTTCATGGGTTGGTTAACAAACCCATGAGATTCTGGTTTGAAACTAGGGACACCAGGGGATTGGGTCTTTATCTCTAGAAGTTAAGCAAATAACAATCTCATCTGCTCTTCCTTCATAGCTATCTCCCTTGCAAAATATTCATCACATTGTCTTTGCTGCAGATCTATCACCTGCTGATTTTGGTCAGCTTGATAAGCCAACTTGTTCTGCTGCATCGTATGCTCTCGATGTCTATCAATGCTTCTCATCTCCTCATGAAAGTGTAACAAATAATCATCTAGGCTCATGTTAGCAACATGTTGAGGGTGATTCTGAAAATCATCATGATAGTTGGAAATAAACTGGCCTTCATGGGGTTGTTGATGCATATTGGTAGATTGCCATAAGGTTTGAGCAGGGATGGGTGGATGGTCAACATATGGAATTTGTTGGCTATTTGCTGCTGTAGGATATTTTTTATTGTTTTGGGCAAAAAAGTAGCATAATATTCTTGATACGGCTGGTAGGATGTGATACGAGGATTTTCATGGAAATGAGGATGATAAGGCAGGGTTGAATAAAAAGAAGACATGCTAAAACATTTATATATGCTAGAAAATTGCTAAAATCATTGAAAACCAGCATAACCAGGTTTGATTTTCCACATACCAGCACTTAATCTGCTTGAAACCAGTGGATATTTTTCCAAAGTCATTAGATGTGTCTCTTTGCTACCTCCAAAGGCAAAAACTACTGTACGCATCTAACAACAGTAATATTAAGCTTGAAAAGAACCGAGAAATCAGCTCTTTGTCCCACCCAGGCGTGCCAAAATTGTTCTCTCTCAAAAGTTGCACCCTTATGCCAAGTTGCAAAACTTAGCCTTCTAGAGAAACATGAGATCATTCTAGGGTTTGTGGGTCACCCAATTGAAAAAAACCTCGGAATTCTAGGCCGGTTCCTATAAGATACATTCACTTAAAGCTTAACACTTAACTTTTTGAGGGAAAGGGATAGAAGGATAAAATAAAATGAAACCTACTAACTTCTAAAAGGTGATGCACCAGGTAAAGCTTGGCTAAAATTGCATAATAGAACCTTGCACAATTTGATCCACAACTCAACTCTCGTATACACAACTCAGTATTACATATGTCCTCGCATCAACAATTACAAGAAGATCATGAAATGATCACAATTTTAATAGGAGAAAATTCTGTCCTCAAACCTCAAAACTGCTTTTCACATTAATACAACTTGTAACCTGCAAGTAAATATATATTTCTGCATAGAGGTACTGTTTGGTAAAGTGCAAGATCAAGGAAATGGAAGGATAACTTCACAAGAAACTTCACTATGACACTCAGCACACAAAATAACAGAAAATGAGAAGGAAAACAAAAATGTTATTGATCACCAAGCTGCCAAAATTCTGCCATACACTTTAGTACATGAGTTACAATAACTCCATTAATTGTTGTCAAGAACTTAAAGAAATTACATAACAGCCAACCAAATGGGAAAAGAACTGCCTCAACATGAAGACCGTGCACAAACTTATATACTTTTTCAGCCAAATGCACTGATCAGTGAAGCATAAATGAATGTTGGGTCGGATTCCACAATCAAGCCACCTTTTGGGTCCCTCAAAACACTCCAAAAAGGTAAATAAGTGCTCAAAAAGTCATTCCTTATTAGCTCCCACATAAAGGTTCTTCATAAATGCACTTTTATCTCCTAAAATATACTAGTAAAGTCTTTGAAAAGTAATAACTTTCTGACCTTCAAATCCCATCAATATAACCTTACACCTTGCCATAACTCTCCAAAATATCTCTGTTTATATCTTATATTGCACTTTAAGTAATAATTATTAAATAACTTATAATCCATTTACTTAATAAATATCAATTAAGTAATGAACTATAAAGTATTTAATACGTTTATTTAATAGTTATTAGATTAATTAATAATTTATTATTTAAACAAAATTAACTATGTTAATAACATTTATTGAGTGATAATTAAATCGCTTAACAATATTATTAATGTAATAATGTTCATTAAAAATTATAGATTATAAATTATGTAATAATTTTTTATTAAATGATACAAAATAAAATATTTCTTTTTATCTAAAAGCTAATTTCCATATTTTGTAATTTTTAAATAATATCAAATAAATGAATTATAAAAGATCATTCATAACTATTGTAAAAAAAATTCAATACAAACTTATAGAAATAAAAAGGATCTGAAGCTTGTTATCATTTCCAAAAATCTAGAAGCTATTTGTTGATTTTTCTTTAGATCTAAAACCTTGGGGTAAAGTTTTATACAAGAAAACTCTGCTTCCTTCCTCTTATAGCTATTGCAAATGTACCCTTGTTGCTTTGTAACCCTTCAACTTGCTGCAAATCTGACTCTTGTATTTTGGCTCAAACAAAAATGCACCATTGATTGACATAACTATGACTTCCTAAAATGAGTCGGGGGGTGAAAATTACATAACACTTCTCTCATATGATTCTTATTGGTTCTTGATTACTTACCCCTTTGAGTGGGTTCCAATTTTCTTCCAACACCCTTTTTTTCTTTTTTTGTATGTAGAAGTAAAGTGTCCTAGTTTTAAATTGACATTGCTGAAAACTTATGGGACGTACAATTGAATTTATTGTAATAGTATACTCTGTTAAGTAACATGGATCGTGTCTACAAATGTAATTATATTGCCATTGTTATTGATATATTTCAAATGCAGATTTGGATCTCATATAAGTAAAAGAGAAGGAGACACATCTCTTGAAGAGACGTGTCTCAAAGGTTTAAACATCATTAATTAGTATAAAATAATATAACTAACCATATGTATAATATATACATTATTATATATATATATATATATATATATATATATATATATATATATATATATATATATATATATATATATATAAAGGAATATTTATATTACATATTACATTAATAATGAAACTCATGATCATATCAATCTAACTGTAACTACAAACTTAACTCTCCCTCTTAGTTAGGAAGGATTGATACAGAACATCTTATGTTTTTGAGTATACGAAGAGATATCATCTTAGTATGATATTCTTAGAATGGCATAACTAAGGATATCAACATAAGTCCAACACACATATATTATATATATCGAATTTGCTACGATTCATAATGAGACTAAATTTCTCAACACTTTTTCTTTTAGCGAGGGAAATTAAGCAATTACTATAGCTTTAATATAAGTTAAAATACCACCTTAAGTGTGGTCTATAATAGATTTAAGTTATGGTGTCCGGCAATATTTGACCCGAAGAATCATAACAACTTTCATGGTGTCCGGCAAAATCTGGCCTGAAGAACTATGATAAGTTGGTTATTGAGGTGTCTAGCAAAATCCGGCCCAAAGAACCAAGATAACACTTGCTCCAACACATTTTAAGTGTGAGGAGATAGGTCGACTATTGAGAAGATCGTCACCTTACAATAGTTACCTTTTGTCCATTATCATTACTTCTGGCACACTGGGACAACAACTTAATGTAGTCTGTTATGATAACAGATCTAGTTATTGATAAGATCGTCACCTTTCAATAACTCCCCTCTAAATATATACATCAATGAAAGATCTTCATCTTTCATGACATAATTATAACAGCATCATATAGTAACTCACATGATATCCACCATGAACCAAGTCAGACACTGGATCCACCATAGCTGCTACTAGAGGTGGAACAAAGGGTTTTCACCTCATACTGCTCTCTCATAGAGAAGAGCACATTACAAAGAATTTCTTTTATAACTTCTCATAGAAAAAATATCATATACAAAGGAATGCATCTCAAAATTTCTCTCTTTGAACATCGATCCTAGGAAGTCAGGTCCGCTAGTTACTTCCTCAATACTTCCTCATAATATACATAGGAGTAGGCCCATCAAAATCACACAGATGTGTTTCTAGACTCCCTCTGAATATCAATCTTCTAAGCTCCTGCATTTCTTTAGAAGAAGTGCCATACTCCCTCTTAATGTAGAAGAATCTTGTAATCTCAATCATCAAAGATGTTTGCTTCAAGAGCCTCTTTTTATCCATCTTGATCATCAAGGTCTTTGGAGCTACTATCATTAGATTGAGTCTGCACAATATTAGGTAGCATATGTAAAGTACCAACTTTCTTTTCCTGTAAGAACATCCTCAACATAAAGGAAAAGATCAAGGCAAATAACCTTTATAGTATGTATAGAAATTACAAATAAGAGAGAGATAAATGTCAAAAATAAGAATACTTTCTACACATGAAGATTCAGAAATTGTCTTTTTAGATTGTTTGAGAATGGAACATCTGCCCTCTAAATAAGGTTCAAGTAGGAATGGAACATTGACTATTATTCCCCCCACAATGTAAAATTTCCACTCATTCTTATATTGTTGAACAATTTTGTATCAAATATGACGACAACTTTCTACGTTCCAACTTGCTCTTTTCGTCCATTTTAGCTTAATAGTATAAGTGGACCCAACTCGTCTACAATACGCCAATATCTTGATTGAGTATGATTGTGCCACTTGAATGACTCTACAACTCATACATCAGTTTTCATTTATCATTTATTGTAAATGGTTCAATTGAAGTCACCACTTTCTTATGATGTACACAAGGGGTAGGCTCATTAAAATCACATATTTGCATGAATTATAATCCTCGTGATTGTTACAATTTATCGATCACTAAAGATTCCATGACAACATGGTTTACTCCCTCTGAATCAATATGATCGAGATCACAGAAGGTTGACGAAACCATATCCTCTATTTGCTCCCTCTCTTTCAAGGTTGCAATTGATGAATTGTCAAATGTTCGGCTCCCTCTTAATCTCCATATCCCTCTTCCTGTAATAACATTCTCGGGGGTAAAGATCAAGGCACACAGTTCTTATAGTACGTATTGAAAAATAAGAGAGAGCTAGATTATATTCAATATAAGATATTTCCAACAAAATGTAGATAATTAGAAATTAATGTGATACTCTGTTACTTTTAGAATGATCCCTACTATTCCAATATAGTAAATATCTAATTAATTTTATACATGCATTTATTACATCTTCTATATGCATAACATAATCTATATTTCCATCATATTATTTTCTTATATGATCAGTATCTCTATTTATATTCAGTTATATTTATAAGAGATATTTAGAAAATATATATACTTTATAATCACCATATATATATATATATATATATAATCCTTTTAAAATAATGTATGAACCTTTACATCTCTATATATAAATGAACATAAGTTCATAAAACTGAAATAGATTCGTAAACATACCTTTTGAATTATTAATAAAGTGAAGAAAGGTTCTATTTGTATAAATTACCTTTTAGCTATGCATTGTGTCCAATAATCTTCCACCCTTAACACATGTCCCAAAGGCTGATCGTACCAAGAGATGACTCAGTCTCATCTTCGTGAATGTTTCCTCGTCATTAGCGGAATACACTACTAATTGTTTGTCCCTTATAGACAAGAAATTCATTTGGAACGGTTGAGACGCCACACAGGTGGGAGACAACTATGCTAGGATTTATAAAATTTGATTGCGTAGAGCCTCATAGAACTGGTGATAACCCATCACGTAGACCATTTCCATGGAAGTTATAACACCTTCCTCTACAAGATTTATCATTTCCAACACACTGAATACCATGGACCCTGTGTGATACTCATTCATCAGCGCCAAAAGCTAATCACTCATTTAGTTTGAGAAGCCGCAATCTCTATTTGAACCATGTTAAATTTGAGGATGGCTGCAAATGCTTTCCATAGAAATAGAATGTCTTTATGCCTTGTACCTTCAATACTAATGAGTCGAGAACTTGAACAATATATCTTTGAGCAACATTGTATTGTCACCCTACTTTATCTCATGGTAGGCCACCATAGGGCTTCCAAGCCCATGCTTTCATTTCTACATTTGTATGCTACTAACATCAACCTCGTCATCTTTCTTATCTAAAAATCTCAAAGTTTGTAGGAGCTAGACATTTTATCACAATTGAACCTGTGTCTCACATCTGCTATGATTTTCCATAGATATGCAATAAGCACACTTGTGGTTAATACAACCTATGTTACTGACCACGATAACTTTTATGAACAAAAGTTCTGATAGGCCACAATGATATTATCATCACCAAGTCAAGAGTAAGTTATGATCTCTCATAAGTCTCTGATATTTGTGACTAGTCTGTGATTTCCTATAGGACACCACAATCTTTAACTTAAGAAAAAATCTATACAAATATGCTCATGATGTATCAATGTTGCCTCACACTCAGTTAAAAGATTATGTCAAATAGTGATCACTAAGAATCACGATGCCTTAGGGTTAGATATCACAAGTGGTGCCATTGTATGCCTTAGATGTCGATTAGAAGTTCACTGAATGCATAACAAATTCTTGGCCCTGTGAGGAAACGAAATAGAATCTGAAGCAATTTCCCTCATTCTACCTCCATATGGGTCCGTTTCCCAAGGATAGTTCTTGAAATATCTTAAATATCCTGGTGAGGGCTTTAGACAAAATGGGGTTCTCACATAGTCGAACTTTGCATAAGAGCATAAGTTATTCAAATTGTATCATGCCTTAAACTCCTTGCTGCAGCACTCATATCCGGATGTTGAGTTGTCAAGTCAATGCTGACTGTAAAAAGAATTGTATCTCCTTTAATATTATCTGTAATGCTAGCTTTGGGATGATATTCAATGCGATGTTTTTATATGTTTTCGAGACATTGACCATGGTTTTGTGATGAATATATATTTCTTTTTCCACAAAGCATTTGTAAATACTGATCACTTAGTATTTATGGCACTATCTGCAAATATTATTACAGTATCATAAATCACAGCTCTAATCATCCCAACATAATCTATGTGAATGACCTTCTTTCCTTGAGGCTATGGTTGTGAAGATCGCATTAAAATTAAGATCAAAGCAGGGATAGAGATGGACACCAAATTGTAGATAGACACCAATCAGCATTGCCCTTCAACATCTTTATTGAAATCTACTTCCCAAGCTTTGCTCTGATATAGTTTAACAGACCCATCAATCACTTGGATTTTTTTTTATCCTCCTCCTTCTGCCACACACTCCATGCATATATGAAGCCTTCTTTTCCATCATCTAATCTTCCTTCCAAATTATCACAGTATCTGATTTTCTTACATCTGCAACTAGGCTCTGATACCATGTTAAGTAACATGGATCATGTCTGCAAATGTAATTATATTGCCATTGTTATTGATATATTTCAAATGTAAATTTGGATCTCATATAAGTAAAAGAGAAGGATACGTGTCTCTTGAAAGGGGACATGTCTCCAAGGTTTAAACATCATTAGTTAGTATAAAATAATATAACTAACCATATGTAAAATATATACATTATTATATATGTATATATAAAGGAATATTTATATTATCATTAATAATGAAACTCATGATCATATCAATCTGACTGTAACTACAAAATTAACATACTCTAACACCCTTTTTTCTTTTTTTGTATGTAGAAGAAAAGTGTCCTAGTTTTAAATTGGCATTGCTGAAAACTTATGGGACGTATGATTGAATTTGTTGTAATATATACATTTCAATGATTTTAACTACAAATCTACTTGAATAGAAGTATGGAGATGCTTTAACACAGATACAAATCTACCTAAATACAAATGTATATATTTGCTAGCTTCTTTCTTAAGGTTATCAAGGAATTTTCAAAATTTGAAATTATTCTCAAATCCTAGTACTCTACTGGAAGATTATAAATGCAAACCACATTAGGGCTTTCAAGATTTTATGGTTGAGCAGATGAAAATTGGCTATTGAACCTCTATGTTATTCATCCACCATCCAACATTTGTCCAATAGAATTTTTTTGCTTCTATATCTATCCACTCAATGATGAAGAAACCTTTTGGGATTGACACAACGCAACTTTTTATCCAAGTACCATTTATCAATTTCCTAATTTTCTCATTAGGAAACTAGTAATTAGTAAACTTTGCCAAAAAAAGCTTTTCCCTCAATCAAAGCACAGATCACTCTATCTAAATGTACGCTAGATTTATTGTTGGGCACAATGATATGGCCTAAAGCATTTTAGTCTCAAAGGAATTGTGACCTAGTTCATAATTTTTATGTTCGTAATCCCTCATTTTTGGCCTTGAAATGTGATCTTTTTGTTGGCAGTTTTTACTGTCATTAATGTCAACACTTTGCTTATTGGCAATATGTTTTTGATGATTGTTATTGGTGTCAAAGATTATATGGTAGCTAGAATGTGGAGAGATCATTGAAAGTAGGATGTGATGATGTTTTCGTAAGTTGTCATAGGATCCAGAAGGTTGTATAGAAGACTGTTAGTTGATGGTGTTCTCTGTGTGGATGTCCACCTACTCGATGTTGATGTCAACACCAAGATAGTAAAGATGATGTGCTTGGTGATGTGGTTGTGGTGTGTTGTGATGTCATCATCCCCTCAACATTGGCATCTTATGTGTTGCTGATGATTCCATTTCAATGATATGCTCAATTGTATTGCTGATCAAAAGTATTAGCATGTTGATGTAGTGTAAGGTTGGATGTCGATACTCATTGGTGTTGATAACGATGTTTTATAGATTAGAGAAGGAGATGAGAAATGGACTAGAGGTTCATGTTTTGTTGCATGACTTATTGATTGTTAGCAGATATAATATCATGATGATCTCGTATTAAGATGAAAATTAGAAGTATTCAGACAAGAAGCTTTGAGATGAGATTAAAAGTATGGTATTTGTGTTGATGGTGTGTGATGCCAGAGGATGTCGTTGTATCTCTCCACACTCTAGTACGTTGGGATGATAGTGAAGATGTTGCGCTTGGTGATGTGGTTGTGATGTCACCCCCTCAACTTTGATGTCTTAAGGGTTGCTGATGCTTCCCATTTCTACGAGATGTTTAATTGTATTGCTGATCAAAATTATTAGCATGTTGATGCAGTATAAGGCTGGATGGCAACCCTCATTTGTGTTCATAATGATATAATGTAGATCACAGAAGGCGATGAGAAATGGACTAGACATCATATTTGGTAGCTAGATAAGATAAGATAAATTTAGTAGTGTACACCACGAGACCACATCGGTCTAAGGCACTGAAAAGCGTACGGCAAGGCAACAACAAGAGCACCAAATGGTGCCCATAGAAAGAATAAAATAGGAAAGGAAAAGAACAAAAAAAGAAAAGACTAAAAATTCCTCACAGGCAAGTAGTCCAGAAATGAACAATATGGTCCGGGGTGAAGGTGTGTCTTAGACCTCTCAAGGAGTCATTGGAGATAAGGTGATGCTATTGAGTGTACACTCTGCAACGCTTCACAAATCTAGTGTGATCTGAAGAATGATCAAGCGATCACTTTGTCCCCCAAGCAAGGAGCCCAGGTGTGAAGGAGGAGGTGATGAGCTGGTTTGAAATCCTATCTCGACAAGAATCTGAAATTGTTAAGTGTGATCCCAAAGCTGCATGGCCTCATGGAGTAGAGGGTAAGACACCGCTGATTAGTGTATCTGAAAATTTTGAAAGGGACTTGCGCTTTCTGAACAAGCAATAGAACTTGCCCTGATTTCATAGGAAGGGGGATAACAAAAAACAAAATGGGATTGAATGACTTATTGATTGTCAGCAGAGGTGATCTCATGATGATGTCATATTAAGATGAGGATTAAAAGGATTCGAACAAGAAGCTTTGAGATGAGGATTAGAAGTATGACATTGGTACTAATGATTGTGTGAAATAGGTAGTTGTAGTATCTCTCCTATATCTTGTGGATGATTAGTTGCTGCAACAAAGGTGTTTTGGTCATTGAAGAATATTGAAGTATGAAATTGAAGAGCTTTGTTGCTTTCTTGGGAGAAAGCTCCAAGTTCCTTCACATATGACACTATAGTCTTGCAGTTTGGAACATGGATTGTATGTAGTGTGGATGTTGCACTCCTATTCTTTTAGGTCCTTAGTATTGCCACAAATGTCTTAGTGTATGCCTTTCCTCTCCTCATCCTTTGCTTTCTTGCCAAGTTTATTCTTTCCTCCGTATATTCTTTTCTAGTCAATCATTCTTATTATTAATGTTTTGAAAGAGTCTAAAACTATTATTTAACATATTTGCAACTAAATCTTCTTTTTGAATGATTCTTGCCATGTCTAAAAAGCTTCTAAAACATTTTTAAGTCTTTTTTTCCACATTCTTCTTCTCTATCCTCCTTTACTTTCCTCTATTGTGGGACATTGCTTTCAAATTGCTTCCCTCGAATCTCCCCCGTCCCATTGAATTTTTTTTATGGTCTTGACTTGAATTTGTACTTAGGACTTAAAAGCTGGATGCAATTCTTGATTCTTCTGGAAGATGGCCTTGTGTGGCTAGACTTTCTCTGCCTTTCAGAATTTGCTCTCAATTTCAATCTGAATTTGTGGGTTGATAACTTGAATGTTTATCTTTCCTTCTCATTTGAGTCCTTGGGCTTGAGCCATCTTCTTGTAGCATCTACTTGGTTCTCTTCTTGGAGTCTTAAGCTCAACCTTGACATCATCTCAACCTTTCACCTTGCAAAACAAAAATGAAAGCTTTATTAAGCCTTTCTATCTCCTTGCAATGATCAATGTATTAGGTATTTCTAGAGGCTTGAAGAAAAAGTTCTTGGGTGGAAATCCTAAGGCAAGAGGATTTCTAGGGTGGGAATGTTTTGGCCAAAGGATTCCCACCAAGCATGATAAAAAAACTGTCCCAATTTCATTCACTTGGCATTAAAATTCCTTTCTCTGTAACTATCTAATCTACCCTATTTTGCACGAGGAAATTAAGGCTAAAGGGAAAGGCGGAAATTCCAAGTTGGGAGGATTATTGTGGTGGGAATTCTTTGGAAAGAGGATTTCCATGATGGGAATCTTCTAGATAGAGGATTTCCACTAGCTTCCCGTTCAACACTTTCCAACAATTCTCTTATTATCAATCAATTTGAGAGGATTAATGTGGTGGAAATCCTTTGGAGAGAGAATTTCCACCAAACACAATTTATCCTTTTCCTCAAATATTTCAAACCTTTCTCTTGTTATCATTAAATCTCCTCTCAAGTAGCATCCTTCATCTCCAACTCTTGTTTAGAATTTTAAAAAATGGAGGGGGTGGAATTCTTGGCAATTTATTGCTCCATTGTTGTTCATGATGTTTAGTTTATGCCTTAGACCAGATTTGAATACCTTTGAAGGTGGTGGAATTTTGGGCTTGGGAGGATTGATGCAGTGGGCATGCCCTGGAGAGGATTTCCATGGTGAGAGGATTCCCAAAAACATGATGTTGCCACTTAGACTCCCAAAACTTGCCATCTTGCACCCCTAATGCTATTCATTTTCAAGTTTCCATGTCTTAACAAGATTTTGGATCAATTTTGAGTTAATGAGGAGAAGGGTAAAATGCTAAGGGGAGAGCATTTCCACGATGGGAATCCTCTGGTCAAAGGATTCCCACCAGGATCGTGATTGTAGCGTTTATCCTTTAGGAAAATTACCATTCTTCCTTCTCTTCATCATTTTAAGATTGCACACAGCCAAGTTTGCACCACATTCCTTTGTCCTAAGGTGAAATCTTGAGATTTTGGGTAGAAATTATAGCTGGTGGAAATCTTGGAGTTAGAGGATTTCCATGGGGTAAATCTTCTGATCAAAGGATTTCCACCACTTACCAAATTTGTTCACAATCCTTCTCCCATCTCCCAAGCCTATAAGTCTTTCTTACTTAGACTATAACTTTGCCCTTCGCTAAGACTTAGGCTCTGAAAATACCTCAAAATGACATCAAATCCCTCAAACCTCAAACAAACATTACTTCCCAGCTGGCCGAAATTGCCCAAACTTACCCCTGGACTTGGAGACTTAAAAATGTTGCCAACTAAAACCACAAAAGATGATGACTCCTACTTGCTAAAGCAAAAAGAGGGAGTCTCCATTTGCAATGGGACAATGGCTGAAAACCCCACAACACATAGATGCAACAAGAAGAGATAAAATGATTTTTATATTTTTTTTAAAGCTTACCTGAGCATCTGATTTTGCTTCAAGATGCACTTCAAATCGGCTTAAATTCTTGCAAATGACTTTGCAATAGCTTGGGAGGGTGTTTTGTGGCTTTAGCAGCAAACCGGAGCAAATAAAAATGAAATGAAACTTACTTTTGCCATCAAAACTCTATTATACTACTGTGGCCAAGTATTTAACAGAGACTCACTGAATAACTCCAAAAACTCAGCGAGTTTTGGTAAACTTTGGCACAAGTTATTAGCGAGAAAAAGTCACAAAAACTTGCAAGTTTTTTTTTTTGACTCGACAAGTTTTCTGCGAGTTTTGCATCTATGCTACTATTTGTAGAAACAAAGCAAACAACTGTAGAATAACAGTATACAAATATATCTATTTTCCAACAATTGAAAAACATGCAACTACATACAGCTGTGGAATGAACAAAATTATGACAGTACAGAGTTGTAGATGAAAGCATACAGCTGTTAGACAAAGTGGATAGTTATGGAGTGAAAGTATGGAATAAGAGAATATAGCCGCAACCATTTTTTGCTGAAGGAAATGCATATGACTGCAGACAGTTGTTGAATGATGGTGTGGAAATACGTCAGTGGAATCACTTAATTAACTATTATTTATTAGCAATGTTTTCACAATGAATTCTGAATTCTGAATGCATATTGAGTGTTGACAATTAATTCTGATTCTTGAACAGAAATATTATATTTTAAGTTTCCATAATATATATATCTATGCTCTATCAATGTTTTTATATGAATAAATGTATATATGCATGCTTCATCCATGTTTTCAGAGAACATTTCAAATTTCTCTGTATAATATTTTTTTCCTATATTTAAATAGCCTTCCCCTTTGCCATCCCCTAGCCATCCCCAAAATTAGCAAACATATTGGCATCCAGAAAACCTGTCCCTCATCCTCTGCTGCCCGAGTCTTAGAAACTTGGAGTAACCTTGACAAATGAGTCGACTTGATCTATTATACATGTATTTGGACAATAATATAAATAAAAATTTCATCAAAACAAAACACAATCTGTTTTAATATACTTAATATTGCTTTTCTTAGACAAAGATAAATCAGTGGATCTCAAAGTGCATGTACACGGTACTGGGAAATGATTCATTGAAAGTAAAGCTTATCTTGAGAGAAGACACTTCTTCCAACATTACCTCCAAGCTGGTGGACCCCAGACCTTTGAACATGTCAAAAGAAGCAGCTGTGACCATTCTGTTTGCAGAAGTAGCTTCATTCTTTTAGACAATTTGTTGTCTCTAGCTGCATGGCTCAAACTACCTCCACCCTCATTGTTATAAGATCAACCCCCCGAGATCCTAATCAACCCATGCATGAAGATTTTCAAGTGACCTCGATGCTTGAATTTGGAAGTTGGAAAGGACTCGCTTAAATTCAATGTCTTACATCAGCTTCTCGACTCAAATCCATTAGCTAAACTCTTTGAACTTCTTTGAAGATAAGAATGATATCCAAGTAGAGTGAAAGCAGTTTGAAAGCAAATAGGTAAGTGCATGTGATCAAAAGAGAAAATGAAAGCGTCTTAATGTCTTATAGGTGCCTTTTGGATTTACAATTGATGTGTTTTCTTTTTATTGAAGGTTTTTTTAATTTAAAATAGTGTTTCTTTATGTTTGGGTGCCAGCTCTGTGGACTCAGTGAGTTCCATATTGGGACTTGTGAGTTTGTAGAGAATGCCAAGTACAGGGACTGGACTTGGCTGGTCTGTGAGTCTGATCCACAGAAACACTGGGGTTACCTTGAACCACAAGTCCAGCTGCGTACATGCAGGGGTACTCATGAGTTAGGGTGACTACTTGACTAGATGCAAATTCATGCTAAAGACTCCTAGATCCTAAAAAGGGGGAGGGTTGACATTGTAAGCTCATCCCACCATATTTACTTTTAACAATCTCTGCTGCTTTTAGATTGTTATAGTTGTTTAATAGCCATTCCCCCACTCATGAAAATTGAAGAGAAGTTTTGCCATCTGCTTAACCTCATTCCCACATCCAACCATCTGAGAAAGATGGAGAGACACTAGACGAATTTCTATCACTAAAGACTAACAAAATATAGAAAAATAATTATAAAATCCAATCTATAGACATACATATTTTGAAATTTAGGTCCTAACTCCTATACCATTAGATATATAAATTATTTAATACAGATTTTAATAATTGCGTATCTATATAGGGGTTCTTGAAAATTTATCGTACCCATATCTGATACCTTATCCATTTCCATGGAACTCCAAATATGCATATATACATTTGTATATACCTCACATGTATCCATTTCTATGCAACTTTAAATATTCACATATACATGTAGATGTGTACGTACATGCACACACGCACGTGTATGCATTACATTTCTGTTTTTGGCAACAAGTTCTAGTATGCCACTTATTCATTTTTTGCACTAATTTCAGTAGTGTGATATGGTATTGTAGTCTCTTTGTCACTAGGTTCTACCATGTTCATTATTCTTTCCAGTTTCATTCATTTTTTTGTTGAATTTGTGCAAACAGAACCTACTTTGGGCAAGCATTGGTTTCATCATTCTAAGTGATTTTTATAGATTTAAAGCTCCTCGAGCTCATGTAGCTCTGCAACTCTTTATTCGTAGGCAACAAAAACCAGACCACTGTATTAGGCTTGGGTTTCTTCTTATTGTCAGTCTTGGAAACAATCCCTATAACTTTATTTAGTTCTCATCAAGCTTTTTGAACATCCCTTGCATTTCAATTATTTATTATATTAGAACTTTGAACCTCAGATCTTTGATACAACTTCTGGCAATCAAAATGGTGAGTCCAGACTGATACCTAGACCAATGGTTTCTGTTAATTGCTTTAGGTTCCTGTTAGCAGTATAACTTTATCAGTCTGTAATGTCCCTTTTTCTGGTGATATGGACACTGAATTTATGGAATTCCTCCTTCAATTATACAATGGAAATGCTAATATATGAATTACTTATAATTATGAATGCAGTAACAGTGAAATATGAATACAATGACAATGAACTATTAAGTAAATATGACAGGTGGTGACAATTGCTACAATATTGAATTATGAATGCAATGTCTTAGTGTATATATACAAGTACGAATGACTGGTAATTCCAAATGCACTATTGCAATTTAAATATGCAGTTGTAATACAATGACTTTTTCTGATATGACAATATATATTATGCACGATACACTGTATGGCTGTATCTGATCTTTCTTATGCAATATTTGCTTGCTATCTACAGGATAACCAATGATCTTAGGCAGAGATATGCCATTTCAGATAGTCTGATGTTATATATGCAATGGTCTCTGTTAAAGGAGCAATCTCTGATATTTATCTGATGTTATATGCTTTTTAATGATGCTGTCTCTGATATGCGAGTGAATTGCGTGCACTGAATGGTTGCTACTGCAACTTTCTATGCTTTTAGTATTGAGCGGATTCCACAAGGGAAATAAAGTTATACAAAACCAATTCTTCCTGTCTACTTTTCGAATGATATGTTCTCTATTAATATGTCCGATAAGAATGGATGCCATTGAAGAGACACGACTATTTATGTTATGAATGATTCACACCTTCCTATATAATTCGAGCAGTTACTCCAATCACTGCCTTTCCAAGTAATAGACGACTGGCTTATTTTCATTAATAATTATTAGTCGTGATTTGTCATATTGCAATTTGCCACCCACATATGCTTTGTAACATTTGCTAGTATATACATGTTAACAGGGAGAAGATAGGGTCATGTCTTTGTGGACATTGACTCCCCATTCTTTTGTCTTCATATCCTTGTAATCGCTGAAATGTCAATCACTGTTATGCCATCCTTGTATATGGGCTATGTCATTGTTTGAACTCTCATTTCTGACTGGAGTTGATACATGACAAATATATCGCTGCTAATAGACTCTTCCGAAATCATTGTTCCTAAATGATACTTGCGTTTGGGAATTAATTGGTATCTTCAAGTCTTTCTATGGCTTATTATTACTCTTTTATTGATGTCAGTCATTAGTGATGATAAATTTACCATATGGTGCTTCCTTACTAATCCTTAGTTGTTGTTGATAGGATTGCAAAGCCATTTCCATTTTCTATTCTACACTTGTTAATCAGTTTATGCTTTCACAGATGGACCAGCTTGAAATCAGTATCATTCATGCCCGTACAAACTACTGCTCACTGCATATGATAATCTTTAATATTAGTACATGATAATAGCTGGTTTGTTCACATACAATTTGTGTTTTGTGGATGTTTATTTTAATAAGTTTCAATATTTAATTAAAACCTATGCTCCACAGAGTTTCCGCAACAGGGACGTTGTATGAGACAGGAACATGTTTCCGCTACGGGGATGGGTCGAAGCCAAAATTTAGGCGATGGGACCTTAGGGGACGGCGATTAAAAACTTAGGGTATTTTTTATATAGAGAGACAAAATCCAAATATGCATATCATAACATTGATAAACCATTCAGCATACACATTTTAGAAGATCAATGCATGAAATATTATCAAATGACAATTACTAATTGCTTCCATTATAACAATATCACATACATATATAGCAAAAATAAAAATGCCTAAAGGCTCTTAGTATCATGGATGAAATCATAATGAAATAAAGAGATGTCCAACTAAAATAGTAAGTAGTAAATACTAAATACAATCTTTCCTCACTGCTACTGCTCTATGTTTTCTTTTTCTTCCTTTTAGCAAGTATGTCAAATTTAAAAATGGGTAGAAGAGTTGGTGTTTTAGTCGACCAAATATAGTTTGCATATTTTTTTGTCTTTAAGTCAACTAGGTGCCCGCACAAACAACAAAAAATATACTAATAAAAATAATTGGGGGTGTTTTGCATTTATCTGGCTGGCTGGTAAAAAGGGGATGACGAGCAATTTTGGGGACGACTGGAGGGGACAGCCAAAAGTTTTGGGGATGGTTGGAGGATGGCAAAGACGTCCCTGATACTGTTGGCCATTCCCAAGTTTCCTAAAAAAAATAAAATTTGTCGTTTTGGAGATGTTTCCAAATTTGGCAAAAAGGGGACGGCTCAAGGGACTACAAAACTCTGTCCCCGTTTTGTACCCGGGATGGGTACAACCTCAAAATCATAGGGTACATGTCCCCATGGAACACTAATTAAAACTTATTAAAATTGTTCATTGATTCAAGCCCCAAGTTTGGGGACATCACACAGTCCTTCAGTCTCTAAGCCATTCCTTGGGATGATCCATGTTCAGATCCTGTATTATTTGTAACTCAGACCAGCTTGCAACATTGTGTAGCTGGTTTAATCTCTGGAGGCAACATTTGTTGCTGGTATCAATTTTTGAATTTGTGTGATTTCCTCCAATACTTGGCTAGGCATTGTGGTTTGAACATTTATTTTGAATTTTACCTTCACGTAGATTTTCTGATGTTGTTGGCTCAATGTGTTCAAATTACAAAGGTGGTATTGTTGCTTGCAGTTGGTCAACACTGGACACAATTACAAAAGTATTTGGCTCAAGTCCCCTTTTCCATGCATGTGCCTACCATTCACTATATCCTTTTCACACTGGCTATCGTGGGACCTAGAATTTTCTTATTATCTTTTCCTTGCATTGTCATAGCTCCTTTTGATGATTCCTACAAAATTAGGGGATAATGGATTTAGCTTAGGAAATAATAAACTTCAATGCTGATAATGTTGTTTATTTGGAGATTTCTTTTCCAATCTGTATATATAGTTTACTTCAAGTTCCATTTGCTATATTTCTTCAATAGTGATTCTCCAATGTGCCATGTTTTCTTTGAATATTTTTTTCCAAGAGTTAATATCGATCTGTTATGAAAGAGAGATTTATTGATGAATTTGTTTGAGATACATTTGTATCTGAAGTGATGTGGTCATTATAGTCAATAGTTTGTTGGAACTGACATTGTAACGCCCCACTTGAGAACCCAAGAGAAATAAACCTACTATGTTACAATGTTTATTGAACCATTATTTTAAAAAAAGGTTTATACAACATCAAAGTAACAATGTGAAAGCAATATACTCATACAAATCAAATACACATGTATCATTACAATAACAGTTTCATTCCGGGTTCCTTCATGTCGAGTCACGTTTATTAAGAAGTTTTATTAATAGTTTGAGGCTCACGTACAATGTCCATAATCATAAAATGAATAAACAATACATAATCTCATATATAAGAACAATTGATATGATAAAGCACATCCAAAAAATATCATCCACCACACATCGCAAGGTATACAATAATAAATACAAGTACAAGAATACAATACAACATCCCGTAGGATCTTTAAGGCACAAGATACATGAATACACATTGATACAACATCTAAATAGAAATCTTCAGGATAAGAATAAAAATGATAATGATACAACTACATCAATGAACATCCAGTATCTGTTAATCTTAGGGGGACCCAAATGGTAAGAATTCACTACCTCCAAACCGCATGGTCACCTAATCAGGTTCCCACTCCCACTGTGCAGGGGAGATAATGTGCGATCCACATACAGATATCAAATCATAAAATCTTTCTTAGGCGAGGAATACTAATAGCCATATCTACCTCAAGGGTATACAAACTATTGATAAAGAAAATATAATCAATGCCAAATGTTGAAAGTACAATAACCAACAGACAAATAACTATCACTAATGAGAATAAATCACCAATCAATAACTCCAACAATAAATGCACCACCAAAAGTAACATCCACAACAAGTACACCACCAGAGGCAAAAATGAAAACCATGAAGGAGACTCAGGCTATTTACTAGGGAGTGTCATCACATGGTAAAGATACTTGAGTTACCTTGGACTAGTCTCTCAGTAGACCTCGGACCCTCAAGCATTGAGTTATCTTAGACTGGTTACTCCAGACCTCAAACCCTCAACATGACCCCTTGGAATCAAAATAGCCTCTCATGAAGATGAGAAATATTAGTCATACCTCTCATTAAGTATCTTCTCATTCCCATCCCTGGCATATATACAAGCACTTAAGGCATGAGTGAGGCAATATCTCTAATTTATCTTTTTAATATTGTTTAAATATTTTAATTACTACGTTATCACCTATGTTACCCGAGGACACATTTCCAGCAAAAATTGACCCCGTCCCCACGTCCCCCCATTCCAGAAACTTGGAAACTTCTGGAAACCTTTCCCTTGGCCGTCCCATAAAATTAATGTTTCAGTTTTGATAATTTGTTTGATTTCCACTCTCATGTGAACTCTAAAATTAAATTATTTAACACAAACATTATATGTTAAGGTTCTATAACTTATATAAGCATGCGTTATCCATGTTTTTATATGAATATTTAAAATTTTCCAGTATATTTTAAATTTTCCCTACTTTTTATATAGTTGTTCCCACTGCTCCAAGAAAATAAAATCCGTCCTTGAAACTTGTTTCCCCATGTCCACACGTCCCGGAAACCTAGGGTAACATAGGTTATCACTTATTACGCAACTTACAAGGAGTTACCTTGGTAGCCTACTTTGGGCCCTAGCCCCCATTGCAACACTCATAGAAGTGCACCTAGATAACCTTCTAAAAGCTCATAAACCACAATTGTATCTCATACCACAAAAATAATAGTAATGATCGAATTTGGTTCCATAATAGGCAATCCAAAAATAACAGTCGACTCTCAAAACACTAGTCATCATAAATGATCGCCAAGTAAATCTCATAAACATAAGTCTCAATTTTGAATCATAAAGTACATCATGACATCCAATCAAATAACCATCATAAAAGAAATCTCAAAAGATGCCTCTAGTGCACATCCTAGTTTGATTCACTAAATTGTTCACAAAGAAGCCATCATGAAATAAAACATGACATAAAAATTCTAAAACCATCACAAAACAAATACCACAAAACCTCATGTAAACACACATAAAAAAATACAAGATTCCATCATTTGGTTTGGATTAGATTGTTTTCAAAAGTTCAATTTTACACTAAAATCAAGTTACGTTATGAAGTCAAGTTTAATTATAAAAGGTATATAAGTATAGATAAATTTAGTATTTTAATTATTTAGTAAGTTCAAAATTAATTATTATTATTTGTAAATCACTAATATTTACCAATAGAGAAAAACAATTTCAAAATTCTTAACAATGAGTTTTTATGTATTTCCTCTATGTAAATCAGCTGGTAATTTAAATGGTATGATCTCGTATCAAATGATATGGATCTACAACCTATATCAATAGAAAGATAATTTAATTCGACATATTATAAATTAGATAATTTAATTCAACATATTATAAATTATTACTGGTCCTAAAGAAAATGTAATTTGAATGGTGTAAAATGTAAATCTTCCTACCAGCCCTAATCAGGTATGAAGGTCACCAATTTATAAAAAAAGAGCATAACTTTTGTTTGAAATGTTGGGTCTTCATGAAAATCAAATAAAGTATTCATAATAGACTTATTTACAATCATAAAGAAGCAATTTTCTTAATTATATATCTTGTAAAAGTTAGGGGTGACTGTTCATGTGTCTCTAATTGAAAAATCAGGCTCAAATAAACCTAGTTTTAGTATAACAATCAATATTTGACCATGACCGTTCACAATAACCCAATATGATTTTTATATATGTTAAATAAAATCCAAAAGTGTCTTTATATTTTTAATAAAATATTAAATGAACGTTATAGCAAAATCGTATGTTTCAAACTCTCAATCCAACACACAAGTAACTATAAACAAATTTATTCATAATCAAGAATCTATCCATTTTAATTAAATTTATATAAAATGTTAAAATAATAATTATAATTACCAATACCATGATTTCTTTTAAATTTTCTCTCCTAAGATTTCCAAACAAACTTTCTCAAAATATTAATTATGCCATAAACACTATTTCAAGAAAGCTCTACTAATCTTTAGCTCTCGAAAAAATCAAAGGTCCTTATTCACACTCAAAGCTTGATTGATTCACAATCAAGAAAGCACAAAGAATTAATCTTTCCAACAAAAATTGCAAAGAGATTTGAAAACCCCTACCTTCAAACACCAAGTTGATTTGTTAAGAAGAAGAAAACCCAACTATAGACTTCACTCTCAAGCTTTAAAAAATTCTTACTTCAAAATCTAAATGCATAACTTGTAACTTGTCTCACAAAATCTTGTCTCATAAAATCTTTTTTCTAAATTATCTTTTTTTGTTGTCCAAAAGTATTGTACTCTCTAAATGACTAGGATAACCTCTAATAAAGAAAACAAAACATTAAAAAACTAACAATAGTAAAGTTTCTAAAATGAGTAAACTTAAAAAACAAGGTAACTCAAAATAAGGTCATAGATTTTCTTTGTTTTCTTATTATTATTATTTTTAAAACAAATAAAATCACTTCACTTTTTTTTAAAGAAAAGACATACATAATTTCTTTATTTTCCTTTCTTCTCATATTAAATAAATAAAAATTGAGGCCCAAAGTGGCTGCCAGGGTAACTCATTGCAAGTTGTGTAACAAGTACTTAAAATATTTAGACAACATTAAAAAGATAGGTTAGAGATATTGACTCTCCCATGCCTTGAGTGCTTGTATAGGCCAAAGATGGGAATGGGAAGATACCTAGTGAGAGGTATGACTAGTATTCGTCTTCATGAGAGGGTGTTCTGGTTCTGCATGGATTATATTGAAGGTTCGGGGTCCAGAGTGACCAGTCCATGGTAAACCAATGCTTGAGAGTCTGAGGTCTAGTGAGAGACCAATTCAAGATAACTCAAGTATCTTGACCATGTGATGACACTCCCTAGTATGTAGCCTGGGTCTCCTTCATGGTTTTCATATTTGTCTTTGGTGGTGTACTTGTTGTGGATGTGACTTTTGGTGGTGTATTTTTTGTTGAAGTTATTGATTGGCGATTTATTCTCATTGGTGACCGTTATTTATCTGTTGGTTATTGTACTTTTGACATTTGACATTGATTCAAAAGTTAGTATTCTTTCTGTGGTTGTATTTCTCTTTGGTTTTGATACTTTATTGTATTTGGTATTTGGATGTTGACTTGGTATGTGATGAGTGTTCCTTCAACTTTGGCTATCTTTTGTTTATCAATAGTTTGTGTACCCTTGAGGTAGATTTAGCTATTAGCATTCCTTGCCTAGGATTAATTTTATGATTTGATATCTATATGTAGATCATACATTATCTCCCCTGCTTGGTGGAAGTGGGAGCCTAATTAGGTGACCACGCGGTCAAGAGGTAAGGACTTCTTACCATTTGGATGCCCTTAGATTGATAGATATTGGATGTTCGTTGATGCAGTTGTATCATTATCATTTTTATTCTTATTTTGGAGATTTCTATTCAGATGTTGTATCTATGTGTATTCATGTATTTTGTGCCTTAAAGATCCTATGGGATGTTGTATTGTATTCTTGTACTTGTATTTGTTATTGCGTACCCTACAATATGTGCAGTGGATGATATTATCTCGATGTGCTATATCATATCAATAGTTCTTAACTTCTTATGTATTTGTTTATTTATTTTATGATTATGGACATTGTACTTGATACTCAAACTATTAATAAAACTTCTTAAACGTGACTCAATGTGAAGGAACCCTTGAGGAATGAAACTGTAATTATAATGATTTATGTATATTTGATTTGTATGAGTACATTGCTTTCACATTGTTACTTTGATGTTGTATAGTTTTTTTTTAAATGGTTCAGTAAACATTGTAACATAATAGGTCTGTTTCTGTTGGGTTCTCAAGTGGGGCGTTACGGACATAATGGCTGCACAAAAGACATTACTTTGTATTACGAACTTCAAAACATTTTCACAATTTTGTATCTTGAAGTGGTGTCCTGAAGGTTAATCTTATAGTCATCCCAATGTCCATTGAAATTGTTCTGTTTTTTCCTGTATTATGTATGACTATCTGCTGCACTCCTTAACTAGGGCAGAATAATTGCTAATTGAAGGCAAGGTCAGGTGCTTTGTGATAGGGAGTACTAAAGAGGTTTAGTAGTATATAAAAAGATGCTTACAGACCAAAGAAGAGGAACATATTACAGACAAGTAGATTATGAAGTTGATCTAAGCTTGTTTCTGATTTTTATGTTTTATTGAATTATTAATTCTGGCAATACAGTTCTGATTTTATTTTCTCATTTTACTATTAGGGTGACTTATTGGCTGTTGCTGGAGGAGGCAGTGCTTCTGTGAAGCTATGGGATACTGCTACATGGCGGACAGATGTTTCTCTTGCAGTTCCCAGAGGAGAAGGTGCCAGTGGAAAGTCATCAGACAAGTCTGGAGGAAAATTTGTTCTGGCTGTTGCATGGAGCGCTGATGGCAGAAGACTTGCATGCAGCACGATGGATGGAACAATAGCTGTGTTTGATGTGGCACGTGGCAAATTTTTATACAATTTGGAGGGTCACTATATGCCCGTGAGATCTCTAGTATTTTGTCCCACTAATTCTCGGATCCTATACACTGCTTCAGATGATACACATATTCACTGCTATGATGTGGAAAACAAGAGCCTCGTCTATGCCATGTCCGGACATACAAATTGGGTTCTGAGCATTGATGTGAGTCCAGATGGACAAGCCATTGCCTCTGGATCCAGTGACAGGACAGTTAGACTTTGGGACCTTTCCATGAGGGCGTCTATTCAAACAATGACCAACCATACCGATCAAGTGTGGGGTGTAGCATTTCGTCCACCCTGGGGTCAAGATGTGAGAACAGGCAGACTTGCAAGTGCTTCTGATGACAAAAGCATATCGTTGTATGACTACACTTGAGCTTTGTTGTCTGCAGCTTTTTGAGGGTGTCTTTTAATGTGATCTTTACGATATCTGTCTGCCTGCCCAGTTAATGGTTGAGCCCATGGCTTATATTTCCACCTTTGAGTCAGAAAATGGTTGTTTTGTAAATTTTTGTCATAGTACATAAATTATCTTGCGCGTCCTTTCCTTTGTTGATCTTTATTACAATTTATAAGCTTCTTACAAAAGTCTGGAATTGATTCTTTTGAGGACAGAAAAATTGTAGAATATGAAATTAGTTTTCCAGAATATGAAATATGTTTTGATCTCAACCTAATAAAGAATATGAAATATGTTTTCGAGAAATACATAACATTATTGGACTTTCCAGGGTTCATCTTTTGGGGATTTAGATTGGTGGTAGTGGTACAATATAATTAGCATGACCTGTTTTTTTTTTCAAATTTTTACCATTTATCGTGAACAGGGAACAGCCATTTGCCAATCCCTTGAACTGTTGATGAACAATATTCATTAAATTTCAATGGGAGGTTAATTTGCATTTCGTATGTTGTTTGTAAGAGTGATCCATAACTGATGGATGGCCATTAGCTGCTTCCCTTCAAGACGGTCTATTTCTGGCAAATCTCGGGTAGTTAGCTACCCTCTATTAACCGTTGAGCTTCATCCTTCTTATTCTTGTCATGCATTTCAACCGTTTATTCTGTTATGCTTATTCCTAGCTTTTGATTCTATTATGCTTACCCTAGCTTTTATAAACTGCAGTTTCAAAAGTTATTTGCTCTTGGTGGTATGAGTGTTGAGTATCTTAAAGTTGGACAAATATTGTTTTCTGAAATTTGTCTTCAATGCGGACGAAGAGCATTTTTTCTAAGTTCAATGGATTTTGGCTGTGAATTCAGCTTGAGTACTTTTGTCGTCACAACCAGCAATGACTTCTTCCTGACCATAATAATCCTTTACATCCCACTAAAGAATTTTGCAATTGGATAACGGCCAGTATATGGATCAAGTCTTGCAAACACTTAAAGCAAGTAGAAGATTTTTAGTAAGGAAAACAGATATGGGGATTCCAGCATATTTCTACACATGATACATTAGGAGGTTGGTGATTGAATGTAGCGATTGCATAAACCATTTTCAAAACAATGGTGAAAATGTGTCACTCAATAAGATGTTCGACAGAGTGGTAGTGTACGCCTCCAACAAGCTTTTTCTTTTAATTCATCTTGTGGAGCATTCTGGTGTCAGATGTTCGACAGACTGGTAGTGTATGCCTCCAACAAGCTTTTTCTTTTAATTCATCTTGTGGAGCATTCTGGTGTCAACCATTTAATTTTAACAGAGAGTCCTCAGCTCTACTTATAACTAGGAAAAAATATAGTATTGGTGCAAGAAACTGAAACTAAGTGCATGGCTAGTTGATCATCAATTGCTCAGAATCTCGCTGAAGATAGAAGCAGCCAAACAAATTATCTCAGCGATGGAACTGAATTCGAGCAGCCAGTTGATAATGAAAATATTCCATTTGATGCCGGCTCTGCTATGTGCTATTCACATACACATATAGCAAGGATTTGGACTATCCGGATCATACATGACGTTTATACTGCTAAATCATAAGCTTCAGTCGGTAAAAATTTCAGGGGAGCAGAGGTCCTTACGTTCAGTCTGGTGAAGAACCAAATCCTCAACTACCCGTATACAAAAGAGAGCAACCCAACGCTTTCAGAAGAGATGTCTTTAATAACATATATCAGAAAAAATAAACTTAGCCCCAAATCAGCAAATTATCTCTGATAACTGAAAGACCACTGTCGCATAGGATTATGGGTGGTTTGCAGCCTCAATCGATCGTACAATATGAAAATAGTGACGAGTGTTACTATTGTATCATGTATAATGTAAATCAAGTATATTTTTAATGTATTATTAGTATATTTTTTATGTATTATTTCTTGCATAAAAAAGTTTAGAGTTATTTTTCACATGTTAGACGAGAGCTTTGCTTGAACTGTAGTTCAAAGTAGATGCAGTAGATGCGCACTAATGCAGTGTATGTATTATCAAGTCAACATCCTTATTTTGTAAAGAATTATGGTAAACTAGCACTTGCACGTAATAGAGGTGCAATGGATAAGCTGATAGCAAGATATACTATAGATATCATATTGAATAATGAAGATCAGAGAAGATTTTCATTTATTTTTATGAAAGGGGAAAAAGATAGACACTTTTTGAATATAAGGATGTTATCGAACACTGTATAATTACGCAGAGGTCCTATGGGAGGGACTTGCGCTCTATTTTCGTAGAGCGGGTGGCTCCATGATACTTTTTTAGGGAGGGCTAAAAGGTTAATTGGAATCTTTTCTTACAAAATAAGAGCTCCGAATTTTTAGTCCTCTCAATTTGAGTGGGTGAAAAAGGGGTGGGGTTGAATATAGCTCCACCAGCTTAGAAAAGAATTATGCCATTTGTCAAAAATCTACACTTCATTTTCCCACCAAAATGAATTCCCACTAAACAAATTTATGAATTCATTTAAATTTTTTTTTAAATTCATGAGACAAAAGCTTCCTTAAATTTAGCAGCTATGTTTTTTTTTGAAGCAGATTCACTTATAAATCCATAGGACCACTTCCCTTTTTAAATATCCCTAAAAAATCTTAATAACACCTGCTCTATTTTTAAGAAAGCAGGTGCCCGTGGGACCCCAGCCGTACTATAAAGAATTATAGTAAACTAGCACTTGCCCCTAAATGAGGTGTGGATAGACTGATAGCAAGATATCTATAGTTATCATATTAAATAATGAAGATCAGAAAAGATTTCCATTTATTTTTATGAAGGGGAAAAAGATGGAGGACACTTTTTGGACATTACTAACATTCCCCTGTTGAAGTTGGGGATAGTTAAAAAGTTGCCTATAAAACTATTAGCACATGCAAAAACAACACCTAATGACATGCTATCCTATGATTATCACTCTAGGAAAAGTAAACACTACCTCACTTTTTTACACTGTGTTTTTTACCTAACTTTGTCCTTTCCATGATTGTTAATAGTATGATTCACTTATATTTATGATGATTGTTACTTGTGATTAATGCACATTTTGACCTTAAGCGTAATTACTTGTAAATTGATTATAATATTTTATTTTAAAATTATGTTGACATCAATATTTAGAGGATTTTTCACATTTTGAAGGGGAGGGAAATCCACGTAGTCTCCTTCAAATATACACATGCTCCACAATTTGTAAGTAAGATTAAGTGGACGTCTTTTAATTCATAATTTATTTCCTTATTTAACAATATTTTATATCAAATATTTTCCATTTTTCATTTTCTTCTATGTTACTTATCGACTATTTTATTTAATTTTCTATTATTTCTCTTTTAATTTTGTGCTTGAAATCCCATAGTTATAAAAATATAAATATTATTTAAAATAATTTTTAATTATATTATTAGTAACTATATTTCATTGAACAATAAATAATATAATTATAAGAATAATAGTGTTAGATTTTTTTAAGAGCTTTTGTAATCTATTTTTTTATACAATAGTTTTATATTTTTGTAAGAGCCTTTGTAATCTAATTTTTAATAGAATATGCTCAACTCATGAAAACAAAATTCCTTTGAACTTTTGTCATTTGATGATCAAACCATGTTCCAAAGCTTACATTTTCGCACTGGGAAAGAGGATGCTGACAAAGATCGTAAGGTCTGGTTCCACACTTGCCAATTGCAGTTGCTCCAAAGATTTTAAAGCGTTTTCGTCAAATCTGTTGTGTGCACATTCCTCAATCATGGCATTTCCTAAGACTAAATTTCGTTGAGACATTTAATCAAACAGTTCAAGAGAAAACCTTTACGGGCATCCACCTAACTTTTGCAACGCTGTGAATTGAGTATTTGAGTTTGTTTTGGGTTATGTCAGGGGAATTTGTTTGGTGATGTCTATAATGGTTCACGAAATTCTTTAGGGGAATAGAAACGGCGTAGCAAAAGGAAGCGAATTAACAACGCCAAAACGTGCCAAGCAGTGAAAGCTTAGAGTATTTATTTAAGTTCATCCCCATTTTGCCAAGATTGAACCAATGCCCATAAAAATTGCTGAATTTTCCCTTGATTTGCTGTGAGCATCTTGTTCGTTCTCCAGCTTTTATTTTGCGCTCACCTCCATTGTACAAATTAGATCTGTTGCCGTGACAATGGCTGAGTTCTCCCTTGATTTCCTCCTGCCCTGCGTTAGCCTAGTAGTCAACGTCTTTTGTGCCTGCATCTTTTCTTTTGTGTTGGAAAAAAGAGCAAATCTGAGATCCCCACACTCCTCCTTGTCTTTGGCATACTATTCACACTGATTGATCACAGATCTACTCTCAGCTTCTCCTTCAAATACATTCAAATACCAGCGGCCTGGAAGTTATGATTGTATATAACAACCAATCCTGCAATTGTGGAGCATATGCTCGAAACAAATTTCAGAAATGATAAGAAAGGGAACGCCTCATCTTCATTCTTCACGACTTTTTGGGCAAAGGAATTTTCAAATGCCAACAACGAGTTGTGGAAGCTGCAGAGGAAGGTTACCAGTTTTGAATTCAACAACAAATCATTCAGAAATTTCGTCGTAGAGTCTGTGCAATTAGAAATTGTGGGGTGCCTCATACCTATCCTTTCTAAAGCCTGCAATGAAGGAGTCTGCATAGTTTTGTACAGATTCACCTTTGATAATATTTGCAGAGTCGCCTTCGGAGCAGATCCCGCTTATTTGGACCACTCTCTCCCCCAATTATCCCTTGCTAAGGTTTTCAGAGATACAACAGAATTAGACTTTGGGAGATTCCTGTACAGCGTGCTGTCTCTGGAGAATCGAACATGCTCAAAACCTAGGCTCAGAAAGGAGCTGCGCAGGGTAATTCAAATGGTGGATGATTTTGCTATGAATATAATTCGCTCTAGAAGGAGAGAGAATGAAGAGACTCAACTTAACGGAAGTGAGTTCCCGAGAAATGATCTCCTTTGCAGATTAATGGCGGCAGCTAAAGAATTTGAAATAGAGACGAGTGAAGAAGAGCCAAAACTCAAATCCGATGTTTTCCTGAGAGACATAATTGTGAATTTTGTTCTAGCGAGAGAGATGCGACTTCAACTTAACTGACCTGCTTCTTTTAGGTGCTTTCATCGCATCCGCGAGTGGAAGACCATCCACCATGAAATGGTGCAAATTTTATCAAACAGAAAAGGGAAATAGAGGCAGAACCAAAAGGGACATTCAATAACTCATTTACAGGAATTCGGGAAAATGAAATACCTCCATGCCGCTGTGTGAATCTCAGCGCGTGCCTCTTAAAGTCTAGATCTGCAGCGCGAGATGATGTGTAGTCCGAAACTGTTGTCATTGGTGGCGACGGTCCACCTTTTCCCGGCAATTTTTGGGCCGGATGAAAAACCTTTCCCCGCCAAAATCTCGGTCTATCGGCTAATTAAGTGAAATCTCAAAAATAAACTTTTATTTTTTCATATTATATTTCATTTACAAATATTAAATATTTATATTTTGATCATATAAGCATAATATGAGGCCAATTCAACTTCCCTATACTTATATTATCTAAGAATTTGGAAAAAAATTAAATTAAATAATTGAAATTATAAAAAATAATGATGATCCACATGAATATTTTAAAAATATAATAGTATATGTTGTCTATTATGCTTATCTAACTCAATCAATTTACTAATATAAAAAAAGAAACAAATATTATCATGATGAATGAAAATAATAATTTAAAATATTGTTATAGGACTCGACAAGTCCCACGATGAACCAAGCAAAACGAGGGAAACTGCCTCATGACTCGAACTCGAAGCCTGACTCGGTCGATGGGCAGTGTCTAGAAAAGACAAAAAAAAATTAATTAATATTTTTATTTTATTTTTATTTTGCTATGTTAAGCATGAGTAAGACTTTAAAAGGTCATCCTGTCACTTGCAAACACAAGGAATAGAAAAAGAAGAGTTAGGGAAGAGTATTAGGGTTTTGGGATCAGACAATAGCGAGGACAATGGAGGAGGCTAGAGTGCGAGGAGACCTAGTTTAGGACCCTAAGGCCGAGAGTGATGGATTTGACTTTGATGATGAGAATTATGAGGTTGAGGTTGAGGTTGAGAATGATTGTAATGCCCACTCGTATGTTGTATTTTTGTTATGATTGCCAAACTCTTTTAAGCACATTATTTCACAACTTGGATTAGAGATATATCATTGATGATTGCTTAGTTGACTTAATTTCATGTGTTATTAATGTTTATGATTGCTTGTGTGTTGATGACGTTTCAAATGGTTTGTAGTTAATAATTGTGATGTCTTTCATAATGATGTATGATGATGTTTTTAATGATGATTATTTTATATTCGTAATGATGCATTATTATATATGAGCCTTTGATGTCGGCTTGTGATTTATTATGATACTTACCCCATACTTGCACATGTATGGTGTGCATGTATGTTTTATCTTTTGTCTGATGTGTTTGATGTGGTTAAGGGAGGGAGTCATAGTCACCTGCTAGTTGAGGGCTATACAATGTACCACTCCCTACCATTGCATATATATATATATATCCTGGACAAGGAATCCTAATAGCCATTACATTCATAGCAATTGGACACAATAATTTCCCCACCTAACAATTTGGTTGATTGATTTGTTATGACTATGACTATACAATTTACAACTTGATAAGTCTACTACTTAATACCAATTAATCATCATTTATCTCCCACTATAAGACATTCACATATGGATGCATCTGAACTACTTACCTAATACCTGAATCTATTAACCACCATTAGGAAATTCTAGTTACTTGACTCCTAACTTGCTCACTTGCATACTAACTAACTCCATTACAATATTTACAAATAAAATAAATCATCTTACGAATGAAATGAGTCATCCTACATCCTAGGTTCATAAATATTTTTATACTAAAACTACTTAACCACTTCTAAGATTCCTTACTAAATTTAAATAATAATAACCCTTGTATACATTTTACTTAAAATTACTTACTAAATACTCTTATTTAAGTCTATTTACCAATATTATTATTTACTTAATTATCTCGTTATGCATACCTAACATTAGCAATCTTACTAGTTAAGATGAATCTATATTCTATGCACTACTATTAACATATTCCATTTCCTAAGTTCCATCCTATTTCCTAATTCTTACTACTCAAATATCCATCTACTAACACACACAAACCCCTATCCTACCTGTGCACCATTCCCCACTAACCAATGCAAGAAACATTTTACAAATCTAAACTATACTCCCTTAACTCCGATCTTTACCCTCAACCCATAATTCCTTAGCTCCTAAAACCTTCCCTTTTTCCTCCTACCAAGCGGCCACACCCATGACACATACTCCAGGGCATTTTTCTCATGCGCCCAACTTATCCTTTTCCTAGGATCTGGCGGCTTGCAAACTTGGGAGAAAGTGTTTGTCTTGATGTGAAAGGGTGGTGAGGAGTTTGGGAGGCGTATACTCCTAGGAAAAATGCGTGGATCAAGGAGGGGGTGTTGGAATGTGCATGGGGAAGTGTGGGAGGAGATTTAGGAAGGTGGGGACCACTCCCCCCTACCATGAGTTGTCTATCCAAGGCACCTAAGAATGGATGCGACTATCCTCCCTACAAACCAATTTTCAAAAAATCGAAAACATCATGGATTTTTCTAAAAATTTCAGTATTTGATCTTCATGATCTACATAGCTTTAGTCAAAAACAACAAAAATACTATGTTTTCGTTAATCTAGGAAAAAAAAAGTTTCACTTTGTTTTGTCTTTAGTGCATTTTGTCTGGAGATTAGCCTGTCACCCTAAGAATATGATAGTTATTTTTTTATTTAAATTTAATTTAGGTTTGTTTCCCTTCCAAGCCATGTAAATTGTGTGTTCACATTCCATGCGCACTTAGGCTATAAGTAAGGTTGTTATTTAATTATTTTTTATAGAGAGATCATGCTAAGAATTATAGGATCATGTGATTTCTGACCCTATCATGCACTTTATGGAATTAGGAATATATATATATATATATATATATATATATATATATATATATATATATATATATATATATATATATATATATAGAGAGAGAGAGAGAGAGAGAGAGAGAGAGAGAGAGAGAGAGAGAGAGAGAGTTTGTTCTAATAGTCAAGGTCAAATCGCAAGATTCACATGCATTGTAACATGGGTAAGTCCAGTCCAGTGATTAGTTTTCTTTATTATTATTATTTTATTTAGGAGGTTCCATAGAATATTCTTCTTTGAATTTTTTATTGGATTGTAATGGGGAAAGGAATTATTTCCCACTTCCCATACAAAATCCAGAGAGTTAAATGTGCATGTACAAGCCTATTTTCTTTTGGAAATTTATCTATTTGCTTTGTCCTCAGTCAAATGTGATGCTAAGAATATTGGTTTGGTAGTAACTTGACATTATATTTCCTCTAACATTCCATTGTATGTATCTAGATTAAATGAACCTATCTAGAATCACTTGAGCATTAAATTTGACACATAAATTGCATTTGAAGCAAGATCAATTGAAAGCTAACAAACCATTCCTATCAATTAAAGAACTTTTAATTAAATTCCTTATTGAATTAATGCATTGTGAAATTTCTTTATATAGTCACTGATTTGAAATATGTTATCATGAATTGATCCTTGATTCAAATGAACAAAATACAACACTACGTGTGCATTCCTCAAGTATCAAAAGAAATAGCTATCCTTAAAGAAATTCTTTCCATACCCAACTATGATACAATAATCTTTCCCCCTTTTTTATATTTACATCTAAATGCATAACATTGAATTTTCCAATGCAACAACATATGATCATATCCCCAAATCGCTCATTCCTTCCATGGAACCATCCTTCACAATTATGTAAATAGGATGAAAATCTCACTTTTACAATGCAATACACAAAGACATAAGTAAAGGATTCAACTTTTACATTTCAATATACAATAACATGGAGAAGGATTTCATTCCTTCAAGTATATTACAAAATGACATTTCCCTTCCTCGTGTTCATCAAAACATGGGTGACACCATGCTTCTTCCTTGGATCCAATGAGCACAAAAACTGCAATAATGTTCACACAAGAACCATGGAGTCTCACCTCGCATCTTAGGCCTCTATCCCCCGAGCTTGGGGAAACAAGGCTCAAACAATATACAAACAATAAACCTCACTAATGCATGAACAATACTACATAACATTTCACAACCCCATCTAAGGCTTTGCACAATGATTCTCAATTGGAATCATGAACATTGGGTGAAGGTAGGCTTTTCAAAGAGGAGACTTGCCATATCAAACAATATTTGCAATAAGTAGTTTCCATGCCCTTTCGAGGCTTTCACAATCATCCTCCTCTTCACAATAAATTTCCCAACACACTACCATCAACTATAGCTTTCTTGGAGCCCATACTTCACAAACTTCCTCTCTCCACCATACTTCCCCTATCACCCCCAAAACAAGATATGAATGATTATGGCTACAATGGAGCCCATATTCCAAGGCTCTCAACTACATTGTCAAGCCCAACTGACCCCTTCACCCAGGGCTTCTCGTCCCTCCCAAGGGTGAGTGAAGCCTTCACACCCCAAAACAATATTCATCGTAAAAACAAGGAAAAACCAAAGAAAACAAAATGCAACAAATAACATACCACAATATTTACAATACAACACATAATGCACAATTATATTTCTCTATGAACATAGATTCAATGCCATAATGCAAGCTTCAATGAGAAACTATGGCATGGGCACCAACCTTGAATCCAAGCAAAGGGTAATGATAGTTATTGAAGAGCTCCCTTTTGTATTTTTTTTCCATCCAATAACCCTAATTGTCTCTAAACTGAAAGAGAGGGTAAACACTCTACTAGTTTGTCACAAGCCCTCTTAAAAGGCTCATCTACTATCCTACCCACTATCACACTTTTTACAAAAACATCAAGTCCACTATCTCTTACACTCTTGTCCCTACAAAAAATGCAACTTTGACTAAGAGGAAATGTGGGGGTAAGATCATGGTGTAACTCCATTTTCGAATTGGTTCAAGAATGCATTGTTTAAAGGGTCTCCTAAATTAGCCAGGCACTTAAATGGTTAAATTTAGACCCTTAACATGTTATACTATCTTGTGGGTTACTTATTTTCACAACAATAACACTTCAGGACCACATTTGGACCTTCTAAAATTCTTATCAAGTTTGAATTTGAAATTCACATGCTGGTGACTCATCCTAACACTCTCCCAAGTGGTTTTGCTTAAGTATAAAATGAGGATTAGTTTTAAGTTAAGTGACCTCATGCCCAAAACCCCAAGTGACGTGTCATCTACACATGGACAATTACAAGTGTCAAGTGACACATTAAAACACATTTCACATCACAATGACATGTCCTTAATTACAAATGAATTTAAATTTATTACACACATGCAACTCACATTTATGAAATAATCATACAACGACAAGGTTTTGAATCTTTCAAAGGTTCACCTTGGTTATACTATGTTCACATATGTTTGAACCTTACTTCCCGATAAAATTCCAAGGTTCAATTTCCTGCACACTAAACTCGAGCATTAGTAGTCCAATAAAAATCATAAAATACATGTATATATGTGGATGACAAATTAATATTGCATAATTCATGTTAACTAGCATCTTCACTTATCACAATTAACTTTCCTTTCTAATCATTTTCATATGAAATATTCGAAACATTGAATTATCAAAATCTGCATCTCAACATCAATCTCTACTTAACATAACCACATTATCATTCTGAACATCATCATAATCCATTTTCTATCATAGTAATGAGATACTAAGTCCATAACTATAAAATCAACAAGTATGTGAATTAAGTCTTAGCACGTGTCATAAGTTAAAATCACCAAAATGTAAACATCGCAACTACTATCTTTTATTCAATTAAACATGGTGAGATTATGGTGTGAGTGTTCCAAGGGGTGCTTGCACGGCTCCTCAAGAGAACTAGCTTGTCTCCTCTAAGCACCTAGTCCACCTAGGTCCTTGATTGGCTTAGATTATTAACTAACACTAATCCAAACTCTTCTCCAAGAGTTTGATCCTTTGTGCTTACCCTCATAAGACTAACACACTAGTTTAATACTCTTCTCCATACACACTTAGAGAGCTCTGAGTGCAAATTGCTCACAAACTTCATCCTTCATTTTAGGGTCATCCATCAACATGAGATCACTCTATTTGCTTCCATTTGTGTCCATTTGGAAAGATCTTTAGACCTCTTCCTTAATAATTTCAAGTTTTTGTCTCTAAGAAGCCTAATTAGGCCTAGTTCCAATTAGCCCTTAGAATTGATTAATTCCTCTTTCTTGCAAAAACTCTCCAAACAACCTGATTAAAAAACTCCAGATTCAAACACCATTTTGGATTTCCTAAAATATTTTGTAGGTCATGAAACCCTAAGTTGTCCATACAGGTGATTCCTATTATGCAGGTCAAATAGGACTAAAAGGTTTGTTTCATAGGACTAGACTACAAACTTGTTTGGAAACTTACTAAAATGGATGGCTGAGACCTTAACCTCTAGGATATATCAAGATATGACCATCCCCTTCCTAGAACTATACTTTTTTCATACATCCCCTTCATTCCCTACACTTAATCACTTGTTTCAACATTTTCAAACCTCTAACCGAGCATTCCTAGCTTGCCTAGGGCTTGAGTTTAAAAATAGCTCCCCACACCTTCACATCTACTAATCCTAGACATATGTACAATAATGACTCCCCTAACCTTTTCATCTACCCTTAGGCATTTCCCATTTCTAGATTTCATGGGGGAGCGATTTCTTATAAGCTAGTCAACACAAATCTAGTGAACCCTCATAATCAAAACAATTTATTTAACCCTCCAAAACTACTCTAAGAAACTTGCTTACTGAATTAAAAACTCTTAAAACTAAACCTACAATAACAAGTCAAGTCTTTCAGTCCATTTTAAGGCACTGTGATCACAAAACTCAAAAAGTTACTATAACACTGTTTAGAATTCTATTTCACACACAGTCAATACAATGTATCACTCCTTCCTATAGCAATATTTGATTCTTAGCAAATATATGATGCCATCTCCATCATTCTAGGGCCTCTTGATCAAACATCATCTCCTCTACTTTAGGGAATTTGAGGGTAACAATATTGCATGCAATTATTGCCAATGTTGTCATGACAACATTTTTGTAGCATTTGGCAACTTCTTGTTAAGCCAGGATCCTATTTCTTAGGACCTATATCATCATGAGATTTTGAGGAACTAACTATCTTAATGACCCTAAGGCATAATAATAACAACCTCAACAATATTTATGTGCCTAAGACACATTAAAGACTCCATCTCACTATTTCCTTGACACACTTAAGAAAGTGAAATAACCATTAACAAAGGCTATTTGTGTGACCTTAGTCTTAATGACTAACTCACCTAGCCAACAATGTGAATGACCTTCTAAGGTCTAAAACCAACCTAACCTATTCTCTTGACTTGGCTAGAGTCAAGTACAAGTCAACAATTATTCAAACAATGGAGGTTTCCTAGGTGTGCTCCTGTACCATCCTCCCCAAAATGAAAAGATCAATCCACCCTTGGATTGTGGATACTTGGATCAATCCCCAACTTCTTGAACTCTAATTCCTTTATCCATACTGCATCAACATCCATCTATCCATGTTTTCTCATCAAGTGTTCTTTGTATTTGTTTGTTCTGGTCTTTTTATAGACTCTCGTGTCTAGTATGATGTATGGTCTAGTAGTTGTAACTATAGGTAAATTGAGATCTTCTACATCTTTGACCACTTCATGAAGAGTTTGATCCACTTCTTGTTGTGGTCCCTTATAATGGACTAAGTCTACAATGTTGAAGATGGGTGATAGTACACTATCTTCTGGTAATTCAATCTTGAATGCATTTTCTCCATATTTAGCCAATATAGGATAGGGTCCTATCGTCTTCATTTGCAACTTGTGAGGGACTCCCTTCTTCAGTCTTGACTTGTTAGGATGCACCATGACTAAGTCACCAACATTAAACTCAACTACCCTTCTACTTTCATCCACCTTTGCTTTATGTGGTGTTTTCTGTCAATGTTTTCCTCATCGTCTCATGAACCTCTTTCATGGCATATGCAAAATCATCAGCATAGCCACTTTCCTTCACTCCATCTTTTAAATCTCTTAGTTCATAGACACCCCTAGGATGTGGTCCATAAACTATCTCAAATGGACTCTTCCTTGTAGATCTATTTATGGTGTCATTGTAGGCATATTTAGCTTGTCCAATCAGTTGATCTCACTATTGTTCGCACTCTTTTTTCAAGCATCTTAAAAGATTCCCAAGGCTTCTATTAACAACCTTGGTTTGACCATCAATTTGGGGGTGGTAAGCTGATCCAAAGGACAAGTTGGTGCCCAATCTTTGCCAAAGAGTCTTCCAAAAATGACTCTTAAACTTAGTGTCCCTGTCTAACTCAATTTTGATAGGTAACCCATGGATTCTCACATTCTCTTTGAAGAATATGGAGGCTATGTGAGTGGCATCACTAGTGATCTTGCATGGCACAAAGTGAGCCATTTTGCTAAACCTATCTACAACCACATGCACACTATCCATGCCTTCTCTTGTCTTGGGTAACCCAACTACAAAATCCATGCTTAGACATTCCCATGGCCTAGTAGGGATTGGTAGTGGTTGGTAAAGACCAGTATTTGTAGAAGTGCTCTTAGCTTTCTAACAAATGACACAACTATTCACATACCTCCTAACATCAAGATTCATTCCAGGCCAATAGTAAAACCTTGAAACAAGATCTTGGATCTTAGTGATCCCAAAATGACCACTCAAAGATCCATTATGCTTCTCTTGTATCAAATTCTCTATAGAAGAGCCTCTAGGAACACACAACTGATTCCCTTTAAATAGAATATCACTTTACAAAGCATATTCAACATACCTACTATGGAAATGATTCTTGTATTCAACACATATCTTGTATATGTTAGAAAATTCCTCATCATCTACACATAGATCCGTTGAAATGATATATTCTCATGCTTTTCAACTAAATTTCTTGAAGTGTGAGTGCCCTTCTAGACAATGCATCTGCCACCTTGTTTAGGACACCCTTCTTGTGCTTGATATTGAAGGTATATGCTTGTAGGTATTCAACCCACTTCATGTGTTTGTGACTTAACTTTTCTTGTGAATTCAAGAAACTAAGTGCTTGGTTGTTTGAATACACTATGAATTCCTTGGGAAGAAAATAATGCCTCCACTTTCTTAGAGCTTGCACTAATGCATACATTTCTAGGTCATAGGATGAGTATTTCCTCTTGGCTTCACTTAACTTTTCAAAATGAAAAGCTACTGGTTTTCCCTCTTGGCTTAAAATAGCCCCAGTTACTACATTGCTAGCATCACACTCAATAGTGAAATCTTTTCAAAGCTTGGCAACACTAAAACAGGTTGAGTAGCTATCTTCTCCTCGAGTAACTCAAAGCTCCTATTAGCATGATCATTCCACACAAATTTGGTTTTCATTCCTCCCTTGATAGTATCTAACATAGGAGAACAAATTGCACTAATTTGTCTTATGAATTTCCTATAATATTGTGCAAGACCGTGAAATCTTCTTACCTCTATTGTTGACTTTGGAGTAAGCCAATTCATGATAGCTTCAACTTTGCTTGTATCCATTTTTAGTTGACCACATGCTAGAACAAACCCAAGGTACACTAGCTCTATTTTGACAAACTCACACTTCTCCAATTTGATCATCAACTTCTCCTCATGTAACTTCTTGAAAACAATGTCAAGTTGTTCTAGGTGTTCACTCCTTGTCTTGCTATAAATTAGTATATCATCTAGATATACAACTACAAACTTGCCTATACAGTCTTTGAGAACTTCATTCATGAGTCTCATGAATGTGGAGGGGGCATTAGATAATCCAAATGGCATGACAAGCCATCCATAGAGTCCTTCATTGGTGTTGAAGGTTATTTTCCACTCATCTCCTTCATGTATCCTTATTTGGTGATAACCACTCTTCAAGTCTATTCCATGGCTTATAGCTTTTTAGTGGGTAAGGTTGATAGTTGTCCATCACTTACAATAGCTTGCTAAGTTTGTAGCATCCCTTGAATCTCTTTAGGTAACTCTGCCCTCTTAGTCTCCTTATCTTCATTTCCCTCCTTTGGTCTCAACACCAATGCAAAACCTACACCTTCACTTTCTTCCATGGTTTGCAGGAACTCCTTTTCACTCACCATGAGTACATTTGGACTAGTTGTCTTTGCTTCAGCCTCTTCCAAAAATGATTGTATCTTAAAAGTCACATTGTCCTTCTTAAAGGTATAAGAGTTCTTTCCTCCATCATGGATAGCTTGGCGATCAAATTGTCATGGTCTACCTAAGAACAAATGGCATGCATCCATAGGTAATTACCTTCCAATTGAGAACTTCACCTATGCTTTCACATTTACTAACACATGTTGACCTTTGTTTAGCCATGTGACATTATAAGGATTAGTGTGGGGTATCCTTGTCAGTTTTAGCTTGCTAACTACTTCCTCTGACACTATGTTATTAGTAGACTCTGAGTCAATGATGACTCTACACACTTTACCCATCATTCTACACTTTATCCTAACTAAAGATCTTTGGCTTGGTTCCTCCTTCAGAGGATCTTTGATCAAAGTTCTCATCATGAGGTTCTCTCCTTATAAATTCTGTGATACTTTAGCATGCTTTCCTATTGTATTGGACTCCTCTTGAACTAGGTTTGTCCTCTTGTTACCTCCTTTTGATGAACCACCTTTCTTTGGACATCTATAAGCAAGGTGCCCCATTTGATTACAATGGTAGCACTTCACATTAGCAAATTAGTTCCCTCTTCCTCCTTGTCCACCATTTCTTCCTCTAGAGTTAGAGTTTCTTCCTCCACCACCTCTACTTGAGCTTCCTTCTTGCTGCTTAGTGAATTTCCCCTCATCTTGAGCCCTTGAATCTGAACTTTTTCCACCATAGCCACCTCTTTGACCTCTATTATCCTTGCTCTTAGCTTTTTCTTTAGAGGTTTCTTTCTTCCTCTTACTTTTCTTTTCAATCTTCAAGACCATTTGGTAACATTGTCTAATGGTTTTGAAATTTACTAGGTGACGAGGCATATTAATATCTTAATTTTGATATAGTTTTTATAGTTTGGACTTTCTCTTTGTGATTTGTCAAAAACATTTCCAAAACATTTGCGCAAATATCTTGTGAACTTATGCCACAGACAACTAGAACTTACTAAACCCATGGGTAGTGTGTATGACATACTTTGCTTAATATTATACATAGAATGCAATATTTCATATAAATATCTTAAGCTATGTTCTAATATCTGAATAAGAGTAGGAGTGTCATTTGCATATATGTTCTGGATGTTTCTAACTTTCAGGAAAATGAAGATGCAAAGGGTGGTGACTACTACATAAAAGGAAGAGGATGATGGAGACTGATCGTGGCAAGGGAAAGCACAGTCCAGTTCCTATGGATCAGTCACACCTGCAGAGGAGTTACTATTATAGAAAATTAAGGAGACGCAACTTGCTACATTTCCTACAAGTTGTTATTATGTTGCTTGGTAATAAATGTACTATGTCATGATTGATCTTCCGCCTTCTTTTATGGTAATGTTCGTTCAAGACTTTTATGTCCTGTTTTTAATAAGTATCCAATCCTCTATATAATGGATTCAGATCATCTTAGTTAAATATAATGAGAATATAGACAATGTTGGTTTAAGATTTAGAAGTTACTCTTTTCTGTTCTTCATGAATTATTCAGTTGATGTAATCAGAGAAGGATTTTAATGAAGAGTGATTTTGGAATACTTTTTGTGTTCATAGTTATTTGAAACCAACCAAGGGGGCACACTTGGGAGGTGGAATAGATTTAGGTAGATTAGATTCATTCTTTTCAATTTCCTATTTTCAAGATAGATTTACTGTATTAGTCCTGCAGCATTGTTACTGTGAAAGTTCCTACAACACTTGCAGAAAATGATCATGGTGGATGTTTTGAGTTGTTAACTAGTTTAGGTTCATTTTCCAAAGCTTTCTACAATTATCTATCGTTAGCCCAAGTGTGCTTACTATTTTGTAATAGTATTGTAGATTCTTTTCATGCATTTTACTTTCCTGCAGCATAGGTGTCAAGACTCTTAAAGAAATTTAGTGCACATGTTGTGCTGACCCATTTCAAGTCCAAGTCCTTGGGTTGACAATTCAAGTGTCTTTTGTGATGGAATAGGTAGTCTTCAGAATATATATAGTATCCTTGAGAGACAATGGTTTGATTATCTTCATCTATTATGAAACCATACATTTTTGGTGTCGTTGCTAAGGATGCTGTTAAACTAGGAACCTTCATGAGTCCTTTATTTTCATATTAGTTTGTTAGCTAAAAAACTGCAAAGTTGTGAGCTTGATTAACAAGTCACTAATTCAATTGCATGCATCAAAGAGGAAGACAACGAGATGAATATGGAATATTTTTTCCATAGGAGTCTGTTAATTTGAACAAATAAATTGAAGAAGAAGTTGACTTACCTTTTGAGGACACAAGCCCTGATTTTCCTGCAAGATCTTCCTCTAGAGAAGAACCCTTGGACACAAGCAATCTTCATCCTTTAGCCAAAATTTTGGCCAGCTTTCTTGATAGTTCTAGTCCAAATCCACTTGTTGTTAACAATCCTATTGCCAACACTCTTTTTAGCAACAACCCCAAATCAAATACCTCCAGTAATGGCACAACCTACTTTTCCATTTCCTCTCCCGAGCCTCATAACCAATGCTAATCTCAAAAATATTCCCGCAACTGCTCTTCCAAAAATTTATGGCCTTGTAACTGAGGATCCTGATACTTTCTTGTTTGAGTTTGACATACTCTGTCATAGCTTTGACTATAACATTGATGTCCATAAGCTCAAGTTGTTTCCAACAACACTGAAAGAATCAACCTTATGATGGTTCATGGGCTTAGGAGCCAATGCAACAGGTACTTGGGATGAAATGAAAACTCTATTTCTGGAGAAATAAAAAGAGTATTGCAAGGGGAATGATCCAAGGGGAGATGATATCTTTAGAATATCACAAAAGGAGGATGAAACATTGGATAACTATGTTTCACATTTCTTGTATACACTGTTGAAAAACCCCCAGTATGTACTGGTGGAGGATTCATAGAAACTAGTCTTCTTGAGAGGGGTAAACAATAATTGTCTAGAAGCACTAGACCTGATGGCTAGTGGTGATGTATATCAATCTTCTTGGGATGACCTCAAGAAAATCTATCTTAACTACTCAAGGTCAACTATGAAGAAAGGCAAAGGACACCGATTCACAACCACTAAAGGGATCAGTCAAGGTATTTCAAAGCTTGAGATATCTAATCTACTCTCATATTTCAAGTAGGACATCATAAATGATGTTGCTACACATATTGATACAATGACTGCAAAGAAGAAGCATGCAAAGGTTGAGGTGCAGTTAGCTGAGTACTGTCCACACTGTTGGAAGAAAAAAGAAGATTGCCAATGCAAATTGGTCGCTAGTGTGGAGAACTAGAATCTTCCAACTGAGTACCTCAAGATAGAAGGAGAGGATGAGAAAGAATTCTTTGTTTCTCAATGCCAACCATGGGCCCCACATCAAGGTATGCCTCAATACTCTTTACAAAATTCAAATCCATATGGTAATCAATGGCAAAACCGTAGTGTCCAAGGTCCTCCACAATATAGTCAACCTAATTAGAATAGTGCTTGGCAAAATAATCCACAACAACCTCAATGGCCTCAGTATTCCCAACCTTCCTAGTCAAACCAACAAAATAACCAATGGCCTAACTAGCAAAATCAGCACAACCAATGGCAACCACCCCAAGGGAATTGGTACTCTACAAACCAATGGAGAGGACCTTAGCAATGGCCTAACCAAAATCCTGGTAACCCACAACTACCGCCTCCAATCCAACAAACTGCACTAATGCCACCACCTACAAGTTTTGAACCTCAAAAGTAGACTTAGTTTCCTACACAACCTCAGCCAAATCCAAATAACCAATAGCCACAACAACCCATATATTCTATTGATGCTCAACAATATCTTGCTTATGCTCTAAATGTTGCAAATATACATTTGAGATCTGGTATAACCCTACCAGCCCCTAAATCACCTCTCATAACTAAAATACCATATATTCCTGCAACATCAGAACCAACAACTTCTCTACCACAAATGGTCAACCCAACCAATGTAACTAGCTCAGCTCAAACTCAAACAACAGTTGAACCTCCTTTTTCCACAAAAGCTCATACAAAGTAAACTTGCACAAATAGAGGAACAATCCTTTGACATCATTGATTAGCTAAAGAACATGCATGTCCAAATTCCTTTGCTCCAAGCTATTAAAGATGTTCCTATTTATGGCAAAGTCATTAGAGAAGCCTATCTGAAAAAGGCTGGGAGAAAGAAAAAGGACCAAACCACAGTCCATGTTATAGGACAATTGGTTGATATTATGTTAGGAAAATTGGTTATTCCTAAATATTATGATCTAGGAAGTCTAGTTGTGAATGTGATCATAAATGGTTAGTCTATTAAAAATGCTTTGATTGATCTTGGTGTTGCTATAAATATTATGACAAAGGATACTATGAAAAAGTTGAATATAGAAGGATTAAGGGCTACCCCAATAATTCTACAACTTGTAGATAGTTCTACTTTCACTCCTAATGGGATAATAGAAGACATGATAGTAACCCTAGACTCTCTAGAGTACCCTACAGATTTCACGATTCTATCCGTAAAAATCAACTTAACTAGTTACTCTATCATTTTAGGATGATAATGATTAGCTACAACTGATGCAAATATAAGTTGTAGGTCAAGGAGTATGACCATATCAGATGGACAAGCAACAAAGAAATTTGTCCTGTATCCTTCAACACAACCTCAACCAGATTTAAGCACACTTGTATGGCCAGATTTAGGCGATAGAGAGGAAGAGTTAAACTCTGTAGCACAGCTTATGATGTTACATAGGTTGTCTTTTCTAAAGCTGCAGGAGGAGGATTTAGTAATATAGAGTATTCATAATAATACTTGTGTGGTAGAAAAGGATGTATCTAACAATTCTATGTTGGAACTAACTACATATGATGAATTTAATGAGAATTGTTTTCTACCGAAGGAGCCGAACATTATCCATCAGCTTTTACCCTGTGAACTTGATACAAGTCCAATCTCTAAAGCTACTATGGTTGATCTCACAACTACTGTTGAGTTGTCAAAAGGTCATAATCTCCATGTCAATGACAAAGTGCCTCCCGAATAGATGAAATAGTTAACAGAGCTTCTTCAAAAATATGAAAAGGCTTTTGCATGGGACTATGGGGATATGAAAGAGTTAAGTCCTACATTATGCACTCATATAATATATATCAATGAAGGGTGTCTACCACTCCATCAACCCCGGAGGAGGATTAATCCAACACTTAGAGAAATAGTTAAAACTAAATTTCAAAAGAAGTTGCTTGATGTTGGTTTTATATACCCTATATCTGACAGTAGATGGGTCTCACCTCTGGTTATAGTACCTAAAAAGAGAGGGAAATGACATATTTGTGTAGATTATAAAGAATTGAATAAGGCAACCAAGAAGGATCACTTTCCTTTACCTTTTACTGATCAAGTTCTGGACACTCTGGCTGGTAAGAAATATTTTTCTTTTGTTAATGAGTACAGTGGTTATAATCAAATAAGTATAGCTCCATAAGATCAAGATTAAACCACATTTACATGCCCATAGGGTACTTTTTCATACTCTATCTTGTCATTTAGCCTGTGTAATGCTCCTGTGACATTTCAAAGAGCTGTAATCAACATTTTTTGCTGATATATCGCATGATTGCATGGAAATATACATGGATGATTTCATACCATTTGGAGTCACCTTTGAGGAAGCCTTGATGAATCTTGAAAAGGTTCTTGTCTGATGCAAAGAACATAATCCATCACTCAATAGTGAGAAATGTTTCATACTCATGCACGAAGGAGTGGTGCTTGGTCATATTATATCAACTGCAAGGATACAAGTGGACTCGACTAAGATAGAGGTAATTCTAACATTTACCACACCTACAAAACCAAAGGATGTAAGGTATTTTCTAGGTCATGTTGGCTATTATAAGTGTTTCATAAAAGATTTTAGTAAAATAGCTAGTCCTTTGCATACACTATTGACTAAAGAAGTTGAACTCATTTGGACACCCACATGTAATGAAGCCCTCCTACAGCTTAAGAAACTCCTCACCACAACACTAGTTTTGAAGGGACCATATTGGTCACTTCTATTTCATATCCATAATGATGCATTAGACTATGTTATAGGTGTTGTATTAGGACAAAAGCCTGCTAACCTTGAAAATGCAATCTACTATATTAGTAAAAGCCTCCATTGTCTCGAACTAAACTACACAGTAACTAAGAAAGAACTTTTAGCTGTAGTTTATGTATTGAACAAATTTAGACATTATGTAACTAGATATCCTATTTTTGTTCATACTGACCACTCAACTATAAAATACTTAATGAACAAACCTATTGTAATTGGTAGATTGGAAAGATGGCTCTTGTTGTTGCAGGAGTTTGATATTACCATTGTTGATAAGCTAGGCAAGTCCAACAGAGTTGTTGATTATTTTTCTAAACTGCACATTGTTGATGAAGATTTGACTCCAATTGAAGATATCTTTCCAAATGAGTATTTGTTCCACATAGTAACTCATACACCATGGTATGCAGACATAGAAAACTATCTTATTGCAAATAGAATGCCCCCACACTTCTCTCACAAAGACAAAAGGAAGCTAGCAGAGAAAAGTTTTCATTATTCATGGATAAATAATAATCTCTTCTATAATAGACCAAATCAGATCATGAGGAGCTATGTTAGGAGGATGAGATATATGACATACGACATGCTTGTCATGATGAACCATGTGGAGGCCATTTTGCATAAAAAAGAATAGCACTGAAGGTACTTACAACTGGATATTATTGGCCAACATTACATAAGGATGCAACAAATTATATAACCAAGTGTGACAAATGCCAGAGGATGGGCTGACCAACCAAGTCAGATGAGATGCCACTCAATCTACAGATTGTTGTAACACCCTTTGACAAGTGGGGTATGGACTTCATAGGTCCAATTGACCCACCATCAAATGGAAAATCCTACATCTTAGTATGTACAAATTTTTTAACTAAATGGGTGGAAGTCAGGGCAATGAAAAATGCAAGAGATGAGAAAGTAGCTAAAGTCTTATATGAGGAAATATTCACACGCTGCAGAGTTCCCAGAGAACTTGTCACAGATCAAGGCACCTAGGTCACATCAAACTTGATCACTGAACCTATGAAAGAATACAACATAAGGCATCAAAAATCCAGTCCTTATCACCCTTAGGAAAAAGGGCAAGCAGAGATCACTAATAGAGAAATTGAGGCCAATCTGACCAAGATAGTGCAAATACATAGGAAGGATTAGAGTAGCCGGTTAGTTGAAGTTGTTTGGGCATACCAAACTACATGGAAGACAACTACTAGATTCACTCCATTTGAACTTATGTATGGCAAAGCAGCAATGTTGCCTATTGAATTTGAACATAAAACATTGTGCATTGCTTTGGAATTAAACATCAGTCTTCCTATAGCACAAGAAGAGAGACTTCTCCACTCAAACTCACTGGATGAAATGAGAAAGACAGCTTTGAAAAGAACAGAGATCATTCAGTAGCAATGAAAGAAGTGGCATGATGCATATATCAGTTATAAACAATTCCAAGTGGGAGATTGGGCTCTCCTATATGATTCTCGTTTCAAGGAGAATCTAGGAAAGTTGTAGACTTGGTGGCTAAAGCCTTATGAAATTCAGTGTGTATTAGAAAATGGAGTAGTCCAACTGACAACCATTAATCCTGTCTAGTTCAAATTGCTTGTAAATGGCCATAGATTGCACCTCTATCATAAACCACATACCAAAGATGAGTTCCTGCAATAGTTCCAACCAAACAGTTTACCAACTCCTACGGACACAATTCATGTAGTAGAGGGTGCAAACCTTCTTCCTGCAACTATACCATGATAAACCTTCAACAAGCACTCATAATAAAACCTCATTTAATCTAAGGTCCATTCTTTCATTCATTTTTCTTTTTCTTCATATCAATTCATCTCATTTCTTTATCTATCATCCACTCACATTCCACATCACCCACAAATTTTATTTTTATTGCTTTCAACAAAACATACTGTCAACACCTTTTTTGCGATCACCAAACTTTGCCACCTCATCAATTTGCATGTGGAAGTACACTCTAAAATTTTCAAGTACATCATTTTTACTCTTTATTCATTTTTAGCGCATAGGTTTTGATATTTATATATAATACTACATTAACTGTATTGTATAAGTCTTAAGCCAGTTTCTCATTCCTATGCCAAAATTTTAAGCGTGGACACTTGTCAAAATTTAGTGGGGGGCCAAGAAAGTGTATTAATTTCCAGATGTCATCTCCATGTCACCTTAATGTCTGCATTATAGGTTGTACTTTGGTGGCAGCCTAATTTTAATTTTAAAATCTTTTTGTATCTGTCGTACCTTTTCATTGTGATTTTGGGAAAGATCTCCTATGTTTGACATGTGATGTAGGAGCATCCAGAGGTATAAGGGAAATCTTGTGTCACCCAAAAAAAAATGTACTTAGACTTAGTTTCTGTTTCATGTCTTTTCATTTTTGGATACCCATTTGGGTCAAATAAAGGTTCCAACTCTCACAGTTCAACTATCAGTGTGCTAGAAAATTCTGAAAAAATAGGAGCATGCAATTTGGCCATCATTTTGGTGACCTAGAAGGTGTGAATTGGCCAGATGAATGTAATTGTGATTTAGAGCATTCCAGAAAAAGAATTAGGTCAAAAGGCCCCATGGTTTGAAAGTTATTGCAATTTTTGAGTTTTGGAGACCTCTTAAGAATGCTTCAAAGTCAGGTTAGGGGCATTAAATGACCTTGAAAAGGGCCAAAAAATGGGGGACGAGCGAAGCTTGTCATAGGGCTATAGAGCACTTTGAGAGCTTTTCGAAAATGTAAATGGTTCGTCAATCAGAGCTACAGTTCAAAAGTTATGCCTCCCAGAAGTTCGGTTACCGTTTCTAGATTCTTCTAGATTTGCACCGACTTCTAACGTAGCTTCTGGAACCTTCTATTTGGTCAGTGGATGCCTACTAGCACTTTCTAGAATGTACTCCTAGTCCTTAACCCTCCGGGGTCTATTTAAGGAGATTTATGGCATTGTAAAAGGCAGTTCGGAGTGGAGTTTGAGAGGAGGTACTGTAAGGAGAAATTATCTCCAGATTTATGCTATTGTAAGCCCTTAGGGCATGTTTTGAAGTTTATTTTCTCTGTACTGTTTGTACTAGCTTATTTTTCTCAGTTAATACAATTTCCCTTTTCTGTTGTGTCTATTCTGTTCTTGGGTTGTGTCCCCATCAACATGATTGAAAAGGACTATGATTTATTATGAGAACACTTCTAGTTAAACCTTGATTTCCTTCATAATTAATTGCATCATTATTCTACATGCCAAACATAATAGAGTCTTTTTAAAAGAATGTAGTATCGACATTTCTTAGAAAGATCAATTTGAAATTATGAGAAGAGGGTATTTGCAGAAGTGTTAAGGGGGTAAAACTTATCAGGGTGGGTTGAATAGAGAAATTTGAGGCTAGGCATTTTGAAGATGGGAGGATAGTTGCTAAGACATGAGTTGATTATTCATAGTATTCTACTTGTGGACGTAGAAGTAGTCCAATGATTCAAAGCCTATGGATGGCTTGGCTACTTCCTTTAGTTAACTAAGCTCAATGAAGAAGTAGCAATGGAGTTTATGAGGACATATGATAAAGGGGAAGCCACAATATGGGGGTTAATAGTAATTGCTACTGAGGAGCAGATAGCAGAAGTCATAGGACTACTAGCTAATGGGGAGCATTATCTGAACAAACATGATGCCAAGCTGTCACGGGAGTAGTTCTCTTGGTCGGGTGACCCTCTACTAGAAATTACAAAGCAAGGGTGTAAAAGACTCTCTCTCCCAGCTTCGTATTCAGAATTAGCAACCTATATCATTAGGTATTTGACCTGCGAAGGTAGGTTTTCAAACTTGCACGCTCACCATTTTAAGTTACTTAGTTGTGTAAGACATAACATTCAAGTTAATGTCCCTAATTTCCTTTATAATATGTTATGCATTAGCGCTAAAGAAACTCAGAAAGGAAATGCAAATTCTATTTCTTATCATGCCCTCATCAAAATTTTAGTTGAAAGGTCTCTTAGGGATTCTTCCCTGGTATTGTAGGCAAAATTTGTTGAATTTGAAACCCTGTAGTCTCAAGCCAACCCTGTTCCACAAAATTTAGGGAATGAGGAAGAAATTGAAGAGCCTAGTTAGAACTCAGCTGAAATAGAAAAACAACTAGTGTTACCCTCTCCTGATAAACTTGTTGAGCCTATTTCAGAGGGTAACATACCTTGCTCTTCCAGAGACAGGACATAAGGTTGGTAAAGAGAGCCCTAATCTTGAAGAGGAAGCCCAAAACCCTTTTATTAAAGTAACAAAGAGAAAAAGGTATGTTCCTACAACAACCACTCCTGCAGGTCTACCCTAATAGCACCTAAACTAGAGTGGACCCACAAAATAGTAGAAGTTAAAGAGGTTCTTGTGTGTCGAAGCCCTTATATGCAAGGTCAAGTAACTCTAGTTTCTAGTGAAAACCTAAATGCTTCAATTTCAAAATCTCATACAGAATCAATGGTTGAGAGTATTCTAGATGACTCTCCTATACGGTTGGAACCCCAAAATGTGGAAACAAATACAAATAAGCTCGATAATGAAATGCCACAGGGAAATCAAGAAATGTGTGAATCAAACCCTACTTTTTTCTTAGAAAAAGCCCCTAAAAATGATTAACCTACTTCATCATCAGTCCCTGTATATTTTAATGTTTCTATCATGCCTTATAGATCCTCCTGGTATACCCATTACTTCCAGCAAGTTACTAAGGAACAAAAGAAGAAATCTATGGCTCAAGAATTCCCTTCATCTACAAGTCAATCTATATTATTTGGTTTGTGCAATCACTTCATTTTTCAAAAGGCCTTGTGGAGGCAAGAAAGAGACCAAATGTAGAAAGTAATATTTGACAAAGATGAGGAAATTGAATCACTGAAAGAGCAACTTGATAAATAGAAAAAACAAATGAGATAGAGTGGAACCCTCTACTTTACATAGGGGATGTTCACCTCGGAGCTTTTATGTTTTGGATGTACAATGAGACAAACTATGATAGGCAGTTAAATGCCTATAGAGATCTTGAGAAATCTAAACCATTACCACTACGGGTTGAATCACGCAAGCCTGATGACCTTCTAAGGGATTGGTTCAGACTAACTTGTGGGAGACTGAAACCAAAGATTAGGGAGAAAGTGTTTGTAGAAAGAGAAAAGGTTTATAGAGATTTCCAGACTCTTTCAAACTTTACACAACAAAGAGCTATTGCAGGGCTTAGGAACCGATGAAACCTATTGCCAAAAGCTTTTAAAAAGGTAGAACCAAATAGCCCTATCAACTATGAGGAAACTATTAATAGGGTGGCCAAGTATATACAACTGGGAAGAAAAATCAGAAAGGAACTATGGATGCCATTGACTTTTCAGCCTCGTACCCTTCTTTGGCCGCTTTATGGTAATGATGCTACCAAACCAGATCTATTGGTTGAGGAACACATAGGTGAACACTAGAAGTACACTAGAGGATTTTTTCTAGACTTTCAAAAGTGGGAAGGAAGGGAAAACTATAGTGGGGGGCTTCAGAGCTATGGAAAGGAAGTATAATGCTTGAGGACAAGCATTTGAATAGTGGGGGGCAGATGATGAGGCATATTAATGTCTTAATTTTGATATAGTTTTTATAGTTTGGACTTACTCTTTGTGCTTTGTCAAAAACATTTCCAAAACATTTGCATAAATATCTTGTGAACTTATGCTAGAGACAACAAGAACTTACTAAACCTATGGGTAGTGTATATGACATAATTTGCTTAATATTATACATAGAATGTAGTATTTCACATAAATATCTTAAGCTATGTTCTAATATATGAATAAGACTAGGAGTGTATTTCTATATATGTTCCAGATGTTTCTAACTTTGAGGAAAATGAAGAGCAATGCAAAGGGTGGTGACTACTACATTAAAGGAAGAGGATGATGGAGACCAATTGTGGTAAGGGAAAGCATAGTTTAGTTCCTATGGATCAGCCATGCCTATAGAGGAGTTACTGTTCCAGAAATTCTAGGAGACACAACTTGCTATATTTCTTGCAAGTTGTTATTCTGTTGCTTAGTAATAAATGTACTATGTCATGGTTGATCTTTCGCCTTCTTTTCTAGCAATGTTTGTTCAAGACTTTTATATTGTGTTTTTAATAAGTATCCAATCCTCTATATAATAGATTCAGATCATCTTAGTTAAATTTAATGAGAATATAGACAATGTTGGTTTAAGATTTAGAAGTTACTCTTTTCTGTTCTTCGTGAATTATTCAGTTGATGTAATCAAAGAAGGATTTTAATGAAATAGTAATTTTGGAATACTTGTTGTGTTCGTAGTTATTTGAAACCAACCAAGGGGGGCCACTTGGGAGGTGGAATAGATTTAGGTAGAGTAGATTCATTCTTTGCAATTTCTTGTTTTCAAGATAGATTTATTGTATTAGTCCTGCAACATTGTTACTATGAAAGTTCTTGCAACACTTGCAAAAAATGATCATGGTGGATGTTTTGAGTTGTCAACTAGTTTAGGTTCATTTTCCAAAGCTTTCTATAGTTATATGTTGTTAGCCCAAGTGTGTTTACTATTTTGTAACAATAGTATAGATTATTTTCGTGCATTTTACTTTTCTGTAGCACAAGTGTTAAGACTCTTAAAGGAACTTAGTGTGCACATACTATGCTGACCCATTTCAAGTCCTACGTTCTTGGGTTGACAATTCAAGTGTATTTCATGATGGAATAAGTAGTCTTTTGAATAGATATATTATCCTTGAGAGAAAATGGTGTGATTATCTTCATCTATTATGAAACCGTACACTAGGCTCATCTCTTCTTGAATAGACCATTTGAGGCCACTCAAGTACCTTGCAAGGTTAATGTTCTCCTCTTCAACTACCATGGACCTTAAACACAAGTTTTGAAATCCCTCAATATATGTTTGGACATCCAAATCTTTTTGTCTAAGATTTTGTCTCCTCCAATGAAGTTGAACTTCATAGTCATCAGGAAGGTAGGTTTGTTTCACCTTGGTTACCATGCTCTTCCAAGTAACTATGGGACCTTTCTCATCCTTATCTCTTTTAGTTTACACAAACTTCCACCAAGTAAGAGTTGATCCTCCTAATCTAGACTTGGCCACCACAAATTTTTGTGCCTTAGAGATACCATCACATTCAAAATGGTTCTCAATATTGTCAATCCAGTCCACAACTGAATCTATACCCATTTGTCCACTAAATAGTGGTACTACTTCTACAGCTTTGCCACTCAATGCTTTTAATGCCTTTAAGAATGGCTCTTCAAGAAGACCAAGGTCAGGGGTTGGTGCTTCTTCTTCCAACTCTAGTTCCTTCTCCCTTGCTTCTTTTTCTTCCTTTAGGTTAATCTTCTCTTTGACCCTATCAGCTTTGTCTTGCATTTTACCCAAAATTTTCTCCATTTAAGCTATTCTTTCTCTTAATGACTTGTTATCCTCTTCTTGTTCTTCAACCTTCCTAGCTAACTCATTGTTAATTACCATGGTTGTGTCTTATGTTGTTTCACTTGGTGTATTATCTCCGACTAATACTGTAGGTTGCAACATCCACCACAAATCTGATCAACTCTGGCTCTAATACCAATATGGTGTGAGTGTTCCAAGGGGTGCTTGCACGGCTCCTCAAGAGACCTAGCTTGTCTCCTCTACAAACCTAGTCCACCTAGGTCCCTGATTGGCTTAGGTTATTAACTAACACCAATCCAAAGTCTTCTCCAAGAGTTTGATCCTTTGTGCTTACCCTCAGAAGACTAACACACTAGTTTAGTACTCTTCTCCAGACACACTTAGAGAGCTCTAAGTGCAACTTGCTCACAAACTTCATCCTTCATTATAGGGTCATCCATCAACATGAGATCACTCCATTTGCTTCCATTTGTGTCCATTTTGAAATATATTTAGACATCTTCCTTAACAATTTTAAGTTTTTGTCTCTAAGAAGCCTAATTAGGCCTCATTCCAATTAGCACTTGGAATTGACTAATTTTTCTTTCTTGCAAAAACTCTCGAAACAACCTAATTAACAGACTCCATATTTGAACACCCTTTTGGATTTTCTAAAATATTTTTTAGGTCTTGAAATCCTAAGTTGTCCATACAGGTGATTCCTATTATGTAGGTCAAATAGAACTAAAATGCCTATTTCCTAGGACAAGACTACAAACTTGTTTGGAAACTTACCTAAATGGGTTGGTAAGATCTCAACCTCTGGGATATATCAAGATATGACTATCTCCTTTCTAGAACTATACTTTTTTTATACATCCCTTTCATTCCCTACACTTGATCACTTGTTTTAGCACTGTCAAACCTCTAACTGGGCATTCCTAGCTCACCTAGGGCTTAAGTTTAAAAATGGCTCCCAAAACTTTCACAACTCCTAATCCTATACATATGTATACTAATGACTCCCCTAACATTTTCATCTACCCTTAGGCATTTCCATGGCTAGATTTCATGGGGGAGCCATTTCTTTACAAACTGGTAAGCACAGATTCGGTGAACTCTCAGAATCAAAAATAATTTATTTAATCCTCCAATACTACTCTAAGAAAATTGCCTGCTAAATGAAAAACTCTTAAAACTAAACCTAGAATACTATTCAATCACCAAGTCAAGTCTTTCAATCCATTTTAAGGCATTGTGATCACAAAACTTGAAAAGTTATTGTAACACTATTCAAAATTCTATTTCACACATAGTCAATACAATGTATCACTCCTTCCTATAGTAAGATTCAAGTCTTGCCTAATATATGATGCCATCTCCATCATTCTATAGCCTCTTGGTCGAACACCATTTCCTAGACTTTAGGGAATCTGAGGGTAACAATATTGCATGCAATTTTTGCAAGTTTTGTCAATGTTGTCATGACAACATTTGGCAACTTCTTGTTAAACCATGATCCTATTTCTTAGGACCTCTATCCTCATTATATTATGCAGAACCAACTAGCTTAAATGACCCTAAGGCATCATAATAACAACCTTAACAACATTAATGTGTGTTGGTGTAAATATGTACTTTACTATTTACACTTACTTAAGTTTACTTAGGTTAATGCATTATTTATTATTTTGCATTATGTTATTATTTTTATTTGTGAGACACTTAGGAGTTTGCACACCTTTTGAGTTGTCATGTTGACAACACAGGAGTACGCAACTCTATTTAAGCACATGGTGTCTACAACACTATTTTGCGTGTCACACCCTTGTAGGCTTATCCTCTCATCACCGCACTTACTTCCGTGCTTAATGGAGGATAACCCATATCTGGTGGACATGTGCTTGGTTGTATGACACATCATGATGCTAACTTCTATGCATTCTAGAAGCTCTCCTGAGGCCTTTATATTTAGACACTCCTAGTGCACTCTCATGAAGAACCAGTTATTGAATACATTGTTATTTTGATCATACTCTCTCTCTTCTTGGTCTACTGTGTGCTTGTGTTTGAGTTCTTAGTTCCTGGGTGAATTTTGCCTTTAGGCAAATTCTTACATGGTATCAGAGCAACTTGGAGATTTTCTCATCACAAGCCATTCGAGACCTCTTGCTTGCTTCATCACCTCAGCTTGAATCCGGAGTGCTACAGAAATTGGGAGTGTCTAGAGCCAGATCTAACTTCGCTATTGCGTCCAAAATGCTAAACTAGTGAAAATTGACTATAAGCACGCCTACCTTGGCTTAAAGTCGCTTGTGAGGCAATTTTTTTTTTGCAAATCAGAACTCGGAGGCTTGATTTGTGGTGTGGGTATGGTCTTTTGCAGATCTCATTGATTTAATTTTTTGGATCTGTAATTTTAAATTCTTTGTTCTCTGCATATTTTTTTTCGACTGTATTTTTTCAAATTTTTTTTTTGCCCTACGGGCTGGTTACAGAGAAAATTTTAGCAATTACTAGGTTGTCAGCTCTTGGCCCTACATGTGGGCATATTTTATTAATTTAGCGCAAAGGCTGTACTACTCAAAATCTGACAGAATATCACCGGATCTGCCCATTCCTCCACTGGCGGACAACCTCTTTGCCACTACTCTCGCGGCAGTATGTTTTTAAAAGGTGCTTAATACACTCCCACTATACATGTGGGATTAAACCCACCGAAATTCGGTGTGAGAAAACATTTTTCGAGCTCTGTCTTTTTCGGACCGCATCTCAGATCTGGTGTCGTAGTGCCATTTTCGACAGTAGTAGCATCATTGGTGCAGACTTCGAATCTGCTCTTCCCGCCCATAATTCTTTTTTCGACGTCGTTCCATAGAGTTCGACATTTCAGACTTTCGGCTTCACTCCCACGTGATAGGGACATTGAATCTCCGATGTCTCATCCTTTTTCGACATGCACTACATACATTGTTCAGTCAAGCGCTTTCCCGGCATGCTTTGGATCTTCCGGCGTTCTTAACTCACGACCCGCAGATTTAAACCGCCCGCTGCAATTTTCTTCCTGCAAGTTCTTCTTTTTCGATAGGTCTGTTTAAATTTTAAAAAAAAACTACCACACTATTGTTGAAACCCCAGCCATTCTGTGTTTTTTCGACCGCTACATCTTTCAACTTCGGCTCCGGTATATTATTCCCGCCTGTGCAGGACTTACCAACCCATGCGTTGAAAACTCCTACCCACAAACACCACGTAGCAGTCGGTACTGCCACATCATCACATGAAAATCGAAACCTTTGCCACATCAGCCACTTTTTTGTACGTTCCGTACAGTACAGACACACAAGTCATCTGCCACGTCAGCATAGGGCTGAAATTTTTGTTGACGTCAGAAGAACCCCTGATTAAAATTGACGCCCATTTGAACGTCATTCCAAGGCATATTACAACTGCATTAATGGCCATTTGACCATCAAATTTAGATTCATAGTTTTCCTTCCAGACCCCTCTCTAGATTGCATTTCAGTTTTGCAGCCTGACTTTGCGAGCTCCTAACTTGGACATCTGGACTCCGATTCAAGTGCAATTTTTTTGAAATTATGTAGAATTTCTTGAATTTTCCAGTGGTGGTGTTGTTTTCTAGTTTTGGTGCACAAATTTTGCAGAATTTGCATTTTTTAGCGACTGTACTTGCATAATTTTGTGTTTTGCAACTTCAAAAGCTTCGTACGGGCACATCTGGTCACTTTTTCAAGTTTTGTTTTTTTTGAAAGTGCGTATTTTTTCATCTACTTTCCAGATCTGAAGTTAGATTCTCAGGTTGTGTAGACAAATTTCTCACTTTCAGAATTAGGCCTTATTTGGCATTGCAAAGCTTTGATTCTTTTTCAGAATTGTTGTAAAACTAAGCTACAGTGATTAAGTGACAGATTTAAGCCTCATAAGGCAGTTGTAAAAGCAATATCAAAAAGTCCACTTTGTTCATTTTGACAAGTGGCCCATTGTAAACGCACTACTTATAAAGTGCCAAAAGCATCTTTTTTGGGGGGGTCTTTTGATTGAGTGAAAAGGGGGGGTGTGTACTGTGTTTTTTGTGTCTCTATATTGTGCTCTTTTCATTTTTTGCATCATGGGTTTTAAATGTCTTCCTCTAACTTCACGCAACTATTCTACATGGAAAGATATTGCATGGAGTAGATTAATGGAAAAAGGATATAGTCTTTATGTTGATGGTACAATTACCAAACCTACTGATGCTAAAGAACTCATTGATTGGACAAATCTAGACCGACAAGCTTTAGGTGTAATTAGGAGTTGTGTACATGGGGATCTTCTCTTTCACATTAAAAATTGTTCAGAATCTAAAGAAGCTTGGGATAAACTTAAATAGTTGTATGGTAAAGTGGATGAAGAAAAGGGATTTCAGATTGAAGATGATCTACTTCTCTTGGATCCTAAAAATTATGACACAATTCAGGATTATATCATCAAAGTCAATGAGTATAGGGCACTTCTAAAAGATTGTGGAAATCCCATGAAGGATGATAGGTTCATTCATCACATCCTGAAGAAGCTACCTTCTAAGTACACCAACTTTGTTTCGAGTTTTAATACTCACAGGTTAACCATGGGATCTGCTTACCAAAAACCTTCCTTTGATGGATTTGCAGACATGTTGATTGTTGAACAATCTCACTTGGTGGATTTTGGACTTCTCAAGTCATCTAAGAACAAAGCCTTGGTGGCTAGTGATACTCACAAATCTAATCAAGGGGGAAAAATCAACAACAAGAAGTAGTGGAAGCAGAAAACACAATCTGTGACACAACATGAGTCCTCTCAACAAGGTGGTTCTTCTTCAAACAAGAAGGGAAGTAATGAAAAGAAGGACAAACTCTTTTGTGCATATTGCAAAAAGCCAAATCATGATGAGCATCATTGCAAGACAAAAAGAATCGATGAGTTAGAAAATCTACTCAAGAAGAATAAGATTCAAGTGCCAGGTACTTCCAAGGATTCTCCTCCTACCTCTTCAAAAGGTAAAGATCAAACACTTATGGAAAATACAAATTCTTCTTCGGAATGGATACTTGACTCAGGTGCCTCTTGCCATATGGGTTCTTCAAGGGAATACTTTTTTCATTGAAGCAGTCAAAGGTACCACACATCTTCGTGGGAGATGATATTAAAATGGAAGTTGAAGGGGAAGGACATGTTGAAATGGAAGATGGGGAATTCAAAGATGTTCTCTATGTTCCAAATCTAAGCTCCAATTTACTATCATTTTACCAAATCACTCACCTCGGAGATGGTCATAAGGTTGAGTTCCTTCCTGATTTAGTGATGGTGCGAAGTCTCAAAGATGATTCATTGATAGCAGTTGGGAAAGTCAATGATGACAAGAGGCTTTATTCCTTCTCCCACTTTGTGCCTATGAGTCCTTCTCAAGCCTTGTTAACTCACTCTACTACACAAATCAACTTATGGCATGAGTGGTTTGGTCACTTTGACTTCCGCTCTCTTCAGTAACTTTGTTCAAAACACATGGTCAAAGGTCTACCCAACATCAACTTTTCTAAGGGAGAGTGTTCATCTTGTTTAATGGATATGAATCTCAAGGAGAAATATGATAAAGGGAAGTCTTCTCATGTTCCAGTTGTTCTTCAGCTAGTTCACATGGTATTAGCAGGACCCTTTGCAGTGACTTAAGTCAGCTAAGGCCACTACATACTCACATTTGTTGATGACTTTTCAAGATTCACTTGGGTCTTCTTTGTTCATCACAAGAATGAAGTAGTTCATAAGCTTCAAGATTTCAAGACTCATGTTGAAAACAAGTCAAGGAAAGCCATCAAAGTACTAAGAGTGGACAATGAAAATAGATATGTCGACATAAGACTTAAGAACTTTTGTAGAATTGAGGGGATTGATCTTCAGAACTCACCAGCATTCAATCCGCACAAGGCTGTTGTTGCAGCTATGAGGATTAGGACTCTCAAGACCATGGCAAGTTGCATGATTAAGGCCAAGTCTCTTGATCCTACACTTGAAGTTGAAGCCATTAGCAGTGCTACTCACATACTTAATAGGTCTCCTCATCTAGCCTGAGATGGCAAGACTCCTTTTGAGGCATGGTGTGGTAGAAAATCAATTGTGAGTCACCTTAGAGTCTTTGGTTGTCCAGCATAGGCAAACCTATCTTCGAGGAGTTGCAAGGCACCAACACCTAGGCCTTGTACCTTTATCAATTATGAAGACAATGTGAAGGCTTATAGACTTATGGATCTAGAGACACATGAGATTTTTGTGGAGAAGGATGTTCACTTTGAGGAAAATTCACCAAGCTTATCCTCTATTCCTCTTTGCACATCATACACAATGGAAACTAATAGTGACACCAACGATAGTGCTTCACCAGGTTTAGATACGTGGGGTTCTATCGACAGTTGCAGTGAGAGGTCACATCAGTTCAGTCCACGTGCTTATATTACCACAATGAAAGGTCAATCACAACATGGTACATCTTGTCTTCTAGCTCTAGCTTCACTTGACTTGGGAGACAGACTTGAGGACATACATCTTCTCATTGATGATGATACTTCTACAGTTGTTGCGAGGGCTCACTCTGACCCTCATGTCCATTCTCTACATGATCAATCTGCATAGGTTGGCGTGATTGTGGATCCTTATGAACAACAATTAGTGGAGGTCTCTTTGTCAGTAGAGGAGACAGATGGTTTAGTGGAACAGGTTCAATAGACATCCTTGCCTGATTTACATTCATTCTTTTCAGTACAGTTGGAAGGGGTGAACTTCAGCATCAACACAAGGATACTTGAGCAGGTTTCAGGGCCACCATACATCTTCAGGACTGCACCTTTTCCATTGTTTCTTCCTAAAGGGAGGAACACTATTTTGCATTCTTGGACCAGCTTCTTCATCGGAGCAGCTTTCACTTGTTGGCATTCTTCTTTTGGGGGGGGGGGGGGGGGAGCCTATTATGTCTCTCTTCCTTCTCTCATTCTCTTTTGTATATACTGGATGTATGTTGTAATGGGGGGGTCTTGATTACTCCCTCCATCGATGCATCCTTCTCTATCTCTCTTTTTGAGGGAGGGTTTTTCCCATGAGGTTTTCCCTCTTTCCCCGCTTTATGGGAGTTTGCATCTTCATTATGTACTTGGGTACCTAATATGGCCTAGTAGCTGGGACCCATTATGCATCTTCATCCTTTTTCGTAAGCTTAAGGGCATTCCCTTAAGTTGCACTTAAGGGGGGGTGTTGGTGTAAATATGTACTTTACTATTTACACTTACTTAAGTTTACTTAGGTTAATGCATTATTTATTATTTTGCATTATTTTATTATTTTTATTTGTGAGACACTTAGGAGTTTGCACACCTTTTGAGTTTTCATGTTGACAACATAGGAGAACACAACTCTATTTAAGCACATGGTGTCTACAACACTATTTTGTGTGTCATACCCTTGTAGGCTTATCCTCTCATCACAACACTTACTTCCGTGCTTAATGAAGGATAACCCATATCTGGTGGACATGTTCTTGGTTGTATGACACATCATGATGCTAACTTCTATGCATTCTAGAAGCTCTCCTAAGGCCTTTATATTCAGGCACTCCTAGTGTACTCTCATGAAGAACCAATTATTGAATACATTGTTATTCTGATCATACTCTCTCTCTTCTTGGTCTACTATGTGCTTGTGTTTGAGTTCTTAGTTCTTGGGTTAATTTTTCCCTTAGGCAAATTCTTACAATGTGCCTAAGACACATTAGAGACTACATCTCACTATTTCCTCAACATGCTTAAGAAATTGAAATAACCACTAACAAAGGCTATTTGTGTGACCTTAGTCCTAATGACTAACTCACCTAGCCAACAATGCAAATGGCCTTCTAAGGTCTAAAACCAACCTAACCTATTCTCTTAACTTGGTTATAGTCAAGTACAAGCCAATAATCATTCAAACAATGGAGCTTTCCTAGGTGTGCTCCTACACCAGATTAGTAATAGTGTCTTGTTATCATTATGAGATAGAACATCATAAGATATATGTCTTTAAAATCAATTATGTTAGGTTATCAAGATGCTTGCATAATCAAGTCTACATAGGTTCAAAATTAGTCATTGGATAAATCATTTAAATCTTGTTAGTCAATATATTATATCCTCATCACATATTAATTATCATCCATCACAACGTGTCCACCTAATTCTATTTACACAGTAGTTGACTTATTATATTTACATCGTACCGAGTTCTACTGTGTAGACCCTTATCCAATTTTTGACAACAATTTCCATCTAACATTATTAGTAGTACTCACAAGGATGAGTGTTGAATCATCCTGATAGAACATACGATATTACGAAGTCCTCTACATAATTTTGGGGCTAGTGCTGTAGTGCCTCTCCCATTTGACTTTTGTAAGTCGTCTTGATGGATGAAACCTTGATGATCTTTTGTTGTGATGGGATCATGATTGTGACCCTGAGTGGTCTACACCGTTCAGGTGTTTGGATTTATGTTTCTATATCAGTTGCTTTGATTATGCTTTTGACTGATCTTCGAGATTATGATGTGATTTTTGGTTCACTGAGGTTTGTGCCAGTGGTTACTAGGATCGATGTGGTATCATGAGGTTGTTCCGTGATTACCCTGAGATGTGTGTAGAGATTGCACTATGTTCTATTAGCATGCTACACGAGACTAGGTTCTTGTAGCAGTGGTTAGTCATGTTTATGACTGTGTTTGCTTATGTGTTTTAAGTGTTTTTTTATGAAGTGTAATCAATCATTATCAAATGCTTAAGTAATTAGAATGGATTGTTCTTGCTGGATTATTTGGTTATGTGCTACGAACATTTACCTTATTTTATTTTGATCTGAGAGATATCTGTTCTCATGTTATGTTAATATTTGGGAGGACTTGATGGTCAAATGTTACATCTTGATTCTAGTATCATAGATATTAGACTACTATGTCATTCAGTTAATCATATTGCATGATGATGCCATTTTGAGATGACAGTGTGTTTTCTGATGATATCTGGTTATCTGGTATTTGGACATACCTCTGATTTTGTTATGTGATGAATTTAATGCTATGGTTATTTACTTCATTCCTGCATTGTTATGCTTTATGCGAATGTGAGTGATGTAAATAGATTATTTTAATATAATTAAATAAATGGTTAAATTAGGTGATTTAATGCATTTATTGCTTCGGCTATGTTATTATATGCAATTGCATTTGATCGTGTTGTTTAGTGTGCAAGATTATATCCCTAGCAGTGGCACATGGAGTTAGTGATTCAACCTTTCATATTTTACCAATGTCATCCTTGTATGGTCGACGTATCCTTTATTAAAATATTTAAATTAAACCTTTCGGTGATTATTAAATATGAACTAATTTGCATTATGTGATTAGACCAGTAAGCGTGTCTGTGCATTTAGAGGTTTGCATTGTCGCGATAGTTGTTTAAGGTGATTTTTGTGTTTTTGGGATTTTGGGCTTTTTATTTGATTTATTTTAATTTCTGGAAAATTTGCCATAGATGAATTCCTATTTATAAGAATAGCCTATTTTCATTTGGGTCGATTCAGGGTTTAACTAGATTGGTTGGTTAAATGCCCTAATCGATTATTCACCCGAAAAGTGAATAAGTATCCAAAGAGGAATTTAATTCCTCACTTCTCACTTTCAAATTGGAAAGTTGGAGAGTAAACCTAAAATCCTCTTCATGATCTCATTCCTGTCCTTGTGTTATGATCTTCATGATGGTGGTGCGCCACACACGAGTACGTGCGCGTACATTTGTTGGGTGACTTGCGAGGCCCGACCTTTTGTGGATTTGTCAAAAGTTATGATCATTCGAGTTGGGATGGGAGTATGCATGCCCACGAGCACTTGTTGTAGGATGAGCATGGGTAGGGTAGGGTAGCATCTGGAGGGGGCTTCTATCTCACAGCTCCACATTCATGGCACTGGAGGTTGATGGAGGATAAGAAGTTTTAAGCAAGTGATAACTAAATAAAATGTGTGTTTGTTAATAAAACTTAAGATAAGTAAAATGTGTGAGCACCCGATTAAGTTCGAGGACACAATGTGTGAGCACCCATTTAAGTTTGAGGACACACAATCCAAGCTTGGGCTTTTCAATGCCAAGCGACTCTCCAAGATGTCAGCCCCTACTTAGTAGCCTTTGAGTGTCTGACCAAGACCTGTACTCCTTGCATTGTCTTAGGTTCTTGGTTCAGCCATCATACTGTTTGGCGTGAGTGTTAGCCATGGATGTTCTTTTGGGTATTTTTGGTTGGATCATTATCTCCATCAGTATGGCGGGTGTGGACCTACAGGTTCCACATGGTTAGGAGGCGTAGCTACCTTTACCACTGCTAGGGATCGGTGTACAAAGACGATCTGTTGTCCTAGTTGGACCGTTGTTGGATGTCTTCACTTGGTACTTCGAGTTTCGGAGTATGCTTTCTTGCGATTTATGCTTTCATTGGGATGCTTGTATATCATGTTTTGATGATGTTATTTTATTTGGCACATTTCCTTATTATGATGTTTAGCATATGATTAGATGATGTGATTTGCTTTAGTAGTATATCTGTTGCTTACTGTTGTTTAGCATATGATAGGTGATGTTATCTACTATAGGATTATCTTATGCGTCATCACTAGCATGTTAGATTTTCTTATGTTGTTATTGTTGCATGTTTTTAGTAGTGACGTCCCTATTACGACAATACCGACGATCTGGTCGGTGGCTTGGGATGTTACGCGCGGGGGATGGCTAGGATCCACGATGGTCTTATGATGCTATTAACGGTTGGGATGAACCGCGTACTTAGTTTGATTGTTCAACTCTCTGCAATGTTTATTTCAGTGTGTTCTTTGCTGCTATAGTTGAGATGGATAGATGTTCTTCTTTTTATGTTGTTCTTGCACTCAAATGTTCATTCCTCGATTCATGTGGATTTGGTACTCCCTGGTGTGGAGGTTCTTTTCTCTATTTTTGGTCTTTTTGGCTTCTGGGAGTGTTTTCGTATTTCTATGGGCAACATTTGTTCAGCATGGTGTGACACTTTAAAAAGTATCGCATGCCCATGCAAACTATGTCATACGACACTGTAAAGTATTGCACACCTTCTTGAGAAATGAGTAGCATGCCTTCTTGAGAAATGTGTCGCATGCCTTCTTGAGAAATGTCGTACGACACTGGAAGAGTGTCGCACGCCTTAAGGAGAATTATTGCCCTCACTTAGTAAAAAGTGTTGCACGATTTTTATGAAAAACCCGCGCGTGCCATCAGCGGGCACTTTTCTTCGTGGTCTGATCTTTTTTGAGAGTGGTTTTGGATACCTTTTTGGGCATTCTACGACCCTATGTTGTTGCATTTTGAATTCTGTGGGTTTCTCTTGAAATCGAGTTTTGGTGTTTCTGTTTTAGTCTCTTGGGGTTTAAAATATATAAAGTATAAGTTGATGTATATTTAATTTCTTATACTTAAGATATATTTTAATATATGCGACAAATCGTTTGAGATAGGTTTCAAACCTCTCGGAGATAAGTTATGGATTCTAGGAAATTTCAGGGCTTCAGAAATCCAGACTTAGCCAATTTTCAGGGCTTCAGGATTTTAGGCTTAGCCAAATTTCAGGATTTTGCATTTTACCCCAGCTTGGTGTTTTGTTGATGAGTGGTCATTTCTTGTGCCCTCATCTTGTTGTGGTGGTTGTTGGCTTTTGTTTGGGTGTGTCAGTTGCGTAGTGGCGTTCGGAGATTTGTTGGTTGTCGGGATTGTGTTGAAGTCTTCCATTGCGATCTTTGTCATCCCTGTATGATGTTGTCTTGTGCATTCATACTTGTAAAAAAAAAATATCTTGGCTTGATTTGAATCCTTTTTTCCAAGGATCTCCGGGCGTGGCATTATATCTGGTATCAGAGCCCATGTTCAAACATTGGGATCTCTGTGTTTATGTTGCCCATGTAGTTGTTGCTGCGTTGGTTCAGTGCGAGTGTCTTGGTGAGAACTCGTGATCTTTGTTGCTTTGGTATCTACTCGTGATGGACTTGCTTGTCCAATAGATGTAACTAGAGCAGTGTGTGGAGAAGGAAGTGAGTCTTCCTGGCTTTGTAGGTGGGATTGTTGTGCCTTGTTTGGTTGGTTATGTGTGTGACCCTTTTTTGATGGAGCCACTGATTGGTTTCCACGTGTTGACTTGAGTGCTACTTTTTGTTTCTCCTTGTGGAGTAGGTGCATTGTTTCCCTATTTTCTCCTTATTGTAAGTAAATAGATGAATCTTATTTGTGATTCTTTATTTTGTTGTTATAATGATGAAATGGTTCCTTTCATTGAAAATGAGTGTTTATTGTGAATCATTGCAAAGTAGTAGTTTTGCATTATATCCTTGGGTTAATGACTTAAGTCCCCAATCTGAATATTTCTTAAGCTTACGAAAATTTGTATTAGATAGATGAATATCTAAATGTTGCATTGCATGGAATTTTTTTATTTTTTTTTGCATATGCATGAGGTTACTGATGGTATATTGTTTGACATGTGTGAGTGTGTTCTCTAACATTGCTAGGATGATGTATTCCTTAGCATTGTGTGTTGATTTATCCCTCTTGTGTGACTATTCTCTGTCATCACCTGTAATGTGATTTTTTTTGATGCCTTATTTTATTTGGCCGGAGGTACATTCCTCATGTTGTTGGGCTAGCATTGGTTTCTAGTATTTTCCTCTCTTGGAGTAGTCATCAAATTTTATCTATCGCTCTCTTTGTGGTAGTTGTCACATTTGACTTATTGTTGAAATGAGCTCTTTTTGGTACTTACTGTTGGAATCGGCAATTCTCCCATTTGGGCTTTTTATTTTGTTTCATGATGACTATTCTGGATGCGTTTTACTGCTGCCCAGTCGTGTGTTGTGACTCAATCATGTTCATCTCGAACCTCTAGTAGTACGTTCAAGGGATAAAATCATGGAGAACATGCTAGTGTGTCTTTGTTAGATCTAAAGTTGTTATTGTAACTGAATGGTTTAAATTGTGATTAAATTTAATATTATTTTTGAAAGGAATTGAAAGATATGTACTTGATTTAAGGAAGGTGACTCTTGAACCCTTGCTTGAAAAACCTTTCATTTTAATTGTGCATTAGTGCTTGTATTATATTTAATTAATGAAATTATGAAAGAGGAGTAATGATGGTTTCAATGTGTGAAATACCTTTCTTTCCATATCATATTTTGTTTGGGCATATGTGTTCTTGAGTGGTTTTGGACATTATGTTCGTTGCTTTTCTTGGTGACTAAGGCTGTTGGTTTTGTCTTTGTTGTTTTGATTGGAGTGGTGGCTCAGATTGTAGGTCTTGGTCTCTCTTAGCTTCTTCATGTTGTAGTCCTTGTTGATATCTTTTTGATGCTTTTCAAATGGATTCAATCCGAGTCCGACGGTGAGGCTATAGCTTTTGGAGTTGTTGATCGATGTTCTAAGTATCTTTTCGAGTAGAGGCCAATTCAATCATGACATATCGTATTTATGGCCATTGGAGAAGTTTAACTCCTCATTTTATTCATAATGAAAGAGTTATCTTGTCTTCATAATCTTCTAGGTACTTGATGGGGTTGGTTCTTGGGTTTTTTTTGTGTTTCCTATTGCACTAAACCGCCCTTGTGAGGTGTAGTGTGGTTTGTGAGTGTTCCTTGGTTGAGGATGATGTTGCCTTGTCTTTTGGGAGTGACTCAGTTCTTTGATGAGTCTAGATTCTCCTTCTTGGACGTTGTCTTGGGTGCACCTCTGTATCCTTTTCTCTCTTGTGAGAGTAGGCTAGTGTAGTTATGCCACTAGCTCAATTAGTGTTTTCAGGTGAGTATGTTGATGGTTGGTGAAATTGTGAGTTTCCTAACGCATCTTGGGCTGATTTTGTGCAGAGGTCGAGAGCGAATCCCTCTCAGTCCTATACTTTGTAGTATCCTTCTCCCTAAGCTTATACCTTCATGTGGATTGTCTCAATCAAGTTTTCTCTTTAACTGTTGACTTGAGGCTAGAGATTGAGATTAGCGGTAGTTTGGGTGTAGTTTTCCTAGCATGCTGCTGGAGGGACATGGTATCATTGGACACATGTTACCATCTCGTGAGTTGGTATGCAGACATTTAATGATTGTGTCCACTGACGAAAGTCTTTGAACATTGTGGAAAGGTGATATCTTGTCTGGTTGGGTTGTGTTACCCTAGTTCCCAGTGATAATTGAGCTTTTGTGCCTTGGTGAGGTGTTATGCTCCTACGCTTGGTGGTGAGCAGTCTTTTGGAGTGTGTCCTTTTGTTGGTAAACTTTCATCCTCTTTGTTATAAGGGTGAGTTTACGTGGATTCCAGAATGATCATGTGTGACATGATAGTATTCTTGGGAGTTTGGGATGGTTATTCCCCATGATTCCAACTCTTGTTGCAAGTGCTTAGTGTTTTGACCTGGTTTTGTGGTCATGTGGTTGGTGCATGTCGTGGTTGGGCATCTATTGATAAGGTAGAGTGGCTTGTTCCTTACCTTGTATTGTTGACTCTATGGCTAGATGGGTTCTTCCTAGTGCATAGAAGGTTCCTTGTTGGAGGACCTTGTTTCTGTGTGACACCCAATCTCTCGTGGTTAACCTATTTGGGGGTTAACGTGATGGTTTGAGAATGTTGGAGTGATTTGGGTTTGACTTGTATAGAGTTGTTGAGTCATTCCTATTGCTCACTTTTAATTTTGTTCTTGTGTGTTTTGGGTTCTATTATTGGATTGAAGGCTTCTAGGAGTAAGCCTAGTCTTTGGGGGGGATGATGTAGTGCCTCTCCCATTTGAATTTTGTAAATCGTCCTGATGAATGCAACCTTGATGATCTTTTGTTGTGATGGGATCATGATTGTGACCCTGAGTGGTCTACACCGTTGAGGTGTTTGGATTTATGTTTTTGTATCAGTTTCTTTGATTATGCTTTTGACTGATCTTCAAGATTATGATGTGATTTTTGGTTCACTGAGGTTTGTGCCAGTGGTTACTAGGATCAATGTGGTATCATGAGGTTGTTCCATGATTACCCTGAGATGTGTGCAGAGATTGCTTTATGTTCTATTAGCATGCTACACGGGACTAGGTTCCTGTAGCAGTGGTTAGTTATGTTTATGATTGTGTTTGCTTATGTATTTTAAGTGTTTTTTTTTTAATGCAGTGTAATCAATCATTATTAAATGCTTAAGTAATTAGAATGGATTGTTCTTGTTGGATTATTTGGTTATGTGTTGCGAACCTTTACCTTGTTTTATTTTGATTTGAGAGATATATGTTCTCATGCTATGTTTATATTTGAGAGGACCTAAGGGTCAGATGTTACATCTTGATTCTAGTATCATAGATATTAGACTACTATGTTGTTCAGTTAATCATATTGCATGATGATGCCATTTTGAGATGACAGTGTATTTTATGATGATATCTGGTTATCTGGTATTTGGACATACCTCTGATTTTGTTATGTGATGGATTTAATGCTATGGTTATTTACTTCATTCCTGCGTTGTTATGCTTTATGCGAACGTGAGTGATGTAAATAGATTAATTTAATATAATTAAATAAATGGTTAAATTAGGTGATTTAATTCATTTATTGCTTAGGCTATGTTATTATATGCAATTACACTTGATCGTGTTGTTTAGTGTGCAGGATTATATCCCTGGCAGTGGCACATGGAGTTAGTGATTCAGCCTTTCATATTTTACCAATGTCATCCTTGTATGGTTGACATACCCTTTATTAAAATGTTTAAATTAACACTTTCGGTGATTATTAAATCCGAACTCATTTGTATTATGTGATTAGACCGGTAAGCCTGTCTGTGCATTTAGAGCTTCGCATTGTCGCAAAAGTTGTTTAAGGTGATTTTTGTGTTTTTGGGTTTTTGAGCTTTTTATTTGATTTATTTTAATTTATGGCAGCTTTGCCATAGATGAATTCCTATTTATAGGAATAGCCTATTTTCATTTGGGTCGATTCAGGGTTTAACTAGATTGGCTGGTTAAATGCCCTAATCGATTATTCACCCGAAAGGTGAATAAGTATCCAAAGAGGAATTTAATTCCTCACTTCTCACTTTCAAATTGGAAAGTTGGAGAGTAAAATCCAAAATCCTCTTCATGAGGATTTACTGTTTTGTTCGTTGTGGGAGCTACGGGCGTGGGATCGTCGCTAGGTTGGGCTCGTTGGATCCAGCTTGGGGAAACCTTGGATTATCGCAATTTTCAGCTACTTCTGCGGGATATTTATTTTACGGTTCAGATTCTCGTTTTGCCCTTTTGGCTGTGAGGTAGGGCTTTCCTGTTTTATTATTTCTGCTCCGTTTTTGCTTTTGTTTTTTGTAGCCGTTTGTTTGGAGGCTGAGAACTAGTGTTCCCCTCCGTTTCTATATACTAGTTCTACCCGGTTGGGAAGATATGAACATTTCCTTATTTTTTGGGATGAGGGTTTGGAATTTTATGTTGTTATGCTAGTTGTTTTTGCATACGATGTCCGATTCCATTTATTTTTGGATTTTTGAGGTTTTTGAACCCAAAGGCCAAATGGGTTTTAATTTTGAAGTTTTTCAAATTTTTGGAATTTTGACCTCATTTTGCGTGCCACCCTATTTTCTCGAGTTTTCTTGGCACAATGTGGGTCGTGGACCTTGATGATCCATTTGGATATCAGTCAAATCACTTTTTCACTTTTATGTTGCATTGGGATGCATGTTGCATCCGTACTCCTGACGTTGTGTTTAGTTGAGTGATTTTATACTTGTTATGGTTTTTGTTGGACCTTTGCTTTTGTTTCGTGAATGCTAGGATTCGTGTAGAATCCATACTCTCGTATTGAGGCCGGTTGAGTGAGTTCATGATGTTTGGTCTTGTTACATCATTGGGATTCATGTAGAATCCATACTCTCGGATTGAGGCCGATTGAGTGATTTCTGTAATCACCTAAAAATGGTCATCTAGACTATTAGCCCCCTTCTCAGCATTTTGGCTAAATTAATTTAATCATTTACTTAGACCAAATTGCTAATAATCAATTTATTTGATTATAACCTATAGTTTGACTATGCTATCCTAAGTTTATTATTTGATTAAAAGAACATGTCCCCTTTTAATTAAATAAAAGACCCCATTCTTCTAACCCACTTAAAGTGCACACATAAAGTCCTTTTTCTATTTTGCAATTAAAAGAAAAGGCGTTGTGACTTTTTTCTTATATGACAAGTCAACTTATATTCTATTGGTTGACTTGTGTGTGCACATGGATCACTCCTCTTTTCGAATTCCACCATTGATCACCCACCTCTTCATCTTGATCTCCACCGTCCATACAACTTTAAAAGGGAGAGAGCTTTCCCCCTCAATCGATCATCATTTTGAATATTGTAATGCTACAGGTTTTCTAACAGGTTTCTTTCGAGCTTTGTGGAGAACTTCTATTTTTTGTCTATATTCTCTCATCCATGGCATCATGGCATTTTAGCTTAGCTTAGCTTTCATTTTTACATGTAGCTTAATCTCACATAGCTTAATATTTGGATTGTAACACTCTCATCCATGCTTAGAATAGCTTCACTTTTCATATTCATTCTAGTTTAATCTTTAGTTGCATTGCATTCTTGAGGAACTCCTTGGGACATTTGCATTCTTGCATCTTGTCTTTGGAACCTCCCATTGCATGGTTTACTAGCAAGAAGAGTATCTCTAAGGCTCATCTGAGAGCCTTCTTATTCTTGAAATATACTCTCTTGCACTCCATGGATAGGGAGCTCTAAGCCACCATTCGAACATTCCAAACTCATGGAATCGTTTGGATAGAATGGTTTAGAGTGTGACACAAATCAAGTGTACATTTTTGGCGCCCACCGTGGGGCTTGAATCAAGTTTCTAGCTCCATTTGATTTTATTTTTCATCTCTGATTTTTTATAGGAGCATATTGGATCTAATCAAATGCTTTTGTAGAATTATCACTTTGGTTTTAAGGCCAACCCATAAGTAAATTGGTTTGAAGGCCAAAAACTTAGTTGGTTTAAAGATTTGATCATATCTTTTAAACCGCTTGGAGTTTGCTTCTAAAATTTTTTTTGCAGGTTGTTTATATGCTCAAAATGTCTCAGTGTGATTTGCAGAGCATTTTGACCTGATTTTTGGGAGTTATTAGTTTTTTTTTTGTTTTCATAAAAACTCATTTCTGGTCACACATCAGCGCATTTTTCAGAAAAACTTACATTTTCAGAAAGAGTTTTCAATTCTAACAAGGGTTCTTTCTTTTTATTTTGAATTTTGAGGTCGTATTAAGGATCAAAAACTCGATTTGAGAAATTTGGCTTGTTTTGACAAAATCAATCTCTAGAGCGCAAATGAAGAGATTTTTTTAAATTTCTTGCATTTTTTGAAAGCTCTCTGATTTTTAATAGGGGTCTCTTTTTTTTTTTTTTTTTTTTTTTGATACAAAATCATAGCAAAAAAGTCCAATCTTGTTGACTAAGTCAAAACCAAAGAGTAAAAATGAGAACATTTGTGATTAACTTGCACTTTCTTTGCATGCACTTGGTTGGAAGATAAATTGGATTTTTGAGGCAACTCACCACTTTTTATTGCATGTTTTTATGTTATTTCATACTAACTTTTGGTGCTACCAAGTTGTGATTACAGGTTGCCATCCTTATGAAAAAAAAAAATTGAAACATTGCATAAAAAGAACGCATGTCAAAGCTTCAAATGTGCAAGGGCTACTAACATTGTTTGCAGGGCTGCCCAAAGCATAAAAACCCAAAATTTCTTGCTTTTTTGTTTTCATGTGTGGCATTGACTAATTGTTCATTTTTCATAGGCACATAAAACTTGTGATTGGAGTCTTTTGGTAATAGGAGAGTATGATCTTCATCCTTGTGGTGAATCAGAAATCTTGACTTGCCATTTGGTTTCAAAAGCAAGGGGTAACTGAATCTTTTTGGCGTGTTTGGAAGAAAATGATTGGAATAGGAGAGTATGCTCTTCACCCTTGTGGTGAACCAGAAATCTTGACTTTCAAAATTTGATCCACTTTGTGTAGTTAGAATCCTTTAGACGGCCTGCTCTCGGACAACTTGAAAGGAACGACCCAAGTGGGGACAAGCCGATTACCTAGCTCTTCCAACCCACTATAAACTCAAGGCTACCAAGGACACAAAACTTTGCTAGACGTAGTGTTTGTCTTTGCCTAGTGTGATTGCTTATGGGATTTCGACCATAGGGAGATCACTAGGCAAGAATGCTTAAGGTACTCTTGTGATCGCGAGATCGGTTACTCATCGCAAGGTGAGGTGTCCCGTAATTGGGAGCAAGAGGAACACTATGAATGGAAGTCCGATCTAAAAACTCTAAGTTAGTAACTACCTTTTTTAGCCGCTCAACTTCTTGGTGCAAGGATCGATCCTAGTGGACTACTCGGATCACCCCAAGATTTTACACTCACCATCTGTGTTCCCTTGGTTATGGTTATGGCATTTCTATTACAAAGCCAATATCTCTTGTGGAAAACCACTTGGTGTGAGGCAAAGGAGCATCAAGTGTGGGTGAAGTTGTTGAGTAATGAACCATGACTTATAGGTAGATATTGCTTGATGTGTTCTTGAATGTGCTAGACTTGTGGAAATCTTTGGAACATACACATGATGATAGTTATATGACTTTATTTTAAGACCTCAGATATTCTTGTATCATGCAAGGTTTCTTTGTCCCTTGCTTGATTGTTTGAAGACTACTCCATGTGTCACTATCTTGCTTGGAAAGAAATTACTTTTGAACATCAAACTTGCTATGCTATCAACTATTGTCAAACTTTGTCAACCAAGTTAAAACATCAAGTGAAAACAGTTTCTTGTGTTGCTTGCTAAGAGGAGTCTCATCATTTGACTTTTCTTTTATATGTCTCTAGTGCTTGAACATGCTTAAAGTGACTCTTTGGTCTTAGTGCTCTTGGTCTTTTTGTCTTCATGGTCTATGTCCACTTGCTAGTTATCCTTTTGCTGAAATGGTTGCCTTGATTTCTTGACTACACTCTTGGGTTGAAAATTTGTTCACTTGTCACCCTACTTGCTCTATCTATTTGGCTATTTGGGCATCTTGCCTAGCTATTGACTTGAGTCATTCATGTCGTAAGTTTTTTGGACATATTGTTTGACAAGTCGCTTTAATCTCTCTCTACTATCTTGGCAAGTGAACACTCTACCTCCTATAGTTTCAACACCAAGTTATCTTCTAGACTATTTTATGCTTGGCTTTGTATCTAAAACTATGGGATCTAAACCTTGTGCTACCAAACTTCAACCGAATCTAGATGATCATGATATCCTCCATGTCACTAAAGAGTTTCAAGATCTATATGCGCAATACAAAGAACTAGAAGAGACAAATGATCTTTCTTACCTTCATCTCTCTAAGCGCATGACAAAAATGAAGTCTAAACTTGAGAAAAGGTTAGAGGAGAAGATTGCATCATTACATGAATCTTCCTTAAGGTCTTTACATGCATCTGAGTCACCTTCTTTCAGGTCATCCTCTTCTTCTAGGTCTACATGCTCTACTTCAAGACATCAAATGTCTTCATCTTCTAGATCTAAAGACCTTTGTAGAGAACAAGCACTTGAGGCTATGCCAAAATTTCATGATGGACCTATCTTTAACGAAGATAATGATGAAGACATGAACGCATGCTATTCACTTGAGAAACAACAAGAAGATCCTAGACATATTTTTGATAGAACTTTTGCTCCCTTGGAAGATTCTTATGATGACACTTTGCAAAAACTTCTTGGCAATAAGATCATCATGTTACCTAAGTCTAGCTCATATGGAAACCCATTCTTAGATATCTATTGTGCTTATCATCAACATAATGAGCATAGTACTTCAGATTGCATTGAGCTAAAACATAAAATCCAAGATCTTATGGATAATGGAATTATTGGAACCTCTAGTGACTCATGTGCTGAGGATACTTCTCTTGAGCAAGATTACATTAATGAACTTATGTTTAGTAGTGGCTCCATTACATCTTCCACTTCTTCCAACACTCGTGCATCTCCCAACACTTCAAAGCTTTCCAACATGCCTCCATCAAATAAAGAACCTAATGCTTTCCACATTGACTATGTGTATCCTCAAGGGCTATCTCTAAAAGAAACTCAAGCTAACCTTCACTTGGTTGCAAACCTTTTCCATGCTACTAATCCTAAACATCACGAACCTTCATGCACTACTATGCCTAATCCAAGCACTACTCCATTCACTCTTCATTCTTCCTTGTCCTTAGAAGTGGTTCCATGTCAAGAGGACTCTCAAAAAGAAAAAGCTATAAATGTCAAGAAAGATCAAGATCAAGCACCCTTTCATCTCTTTCAAGATTTTTCCCCTCCATATCCTATGTTTTTTCCATCCGCAAAGTATGATGAAGATACCACTTCCATTATCTCCCTTGAGCTTACTGAAAATTATGAGAAAAGTTCTCTTCATATGCTATCCAAAGCTACTTGTCAAGATCAAAGCATCCCCTCATGTTCTACTTCTCCATATCCACTTCAAAATTGTGCTCAAGCTACAAGTGCTCCTATTAAAAATGTTTCTCCTATCAAAGGTACTCATGAGTCTATTGATGCCTTTGACCATGTTGCTCATTCTAAAGATGTTGATATCCCTTCCCACTATCCCTTTGCATCTTCTAAATCTATCCTTGGTCCTTATCCATCTAAGCTAAAGCATTCAAACCTTCCATCCATTTTCGGGCCTTATGTTCCTCCATCTCCTAGATTGACTCCTAGCTCATTCCCTAGCTCTCCTATAATACCTCAAGATCAACAAAGACACTCATCCTTGATGACTTTTCACCCATCTATCCATCTAAACCAGTCATATCAGCTTTATTCATCCACAAATCCCAAGTCCTTTGGAAGTAAGAATAAACATAAGAATCCATTGAAAAAGAAAGATCACTATGTCCCATCTAATCGACATGTGAATGCTAATAAGGAGAATGCACAAAAGAGATTGCAAAGGTCCGCTATTAAAAAAGCTAAATCAAAGAAAATATGGGTTCCTAAACCCATTATTGAAGAAATGTGTTTTGAAGAATCCGAAGGAAAATCTAAAGCTATATGGATTCCCAAGTCTCTTTTAAAAGACTTGAATATTGAAAATACTTCAAAGTTGACATTCAAGCTTCCAAAGGCTTCCATTCCATCTTCTTCCAAAAATCTTTCTAAAAATATTCCAAAGCCTTCCACTCCACTTTTTTCCAAATCTCTTCTACCACCTCATACATCTAAACCTCAAGCTACTTCATCCATGATTCCTCCATCATTCCAATACCCTTCAAGGTGTGTGTCAATGTTGATCTTGTCCAATATTTCAGCTACTCTCATGAAATCCTCTAAAGCTTACACTTACTTTCTATACATGAACTCTTATCCTCCATATACTCTTCCTACTACCATTTCTCTTTCATCACACTATCAACATCTTTGAGCATACCTTTCTATGGTCTTGTCTTATCATGACTTATCTTTCCTATAGGAGCACTGTCTACATTCAAAAAGCTTGAGCTCTTTCTAAAAATTCAAAAAAAGAAAAATAAAAATAAAAAATAGAAAAAATAGAAAAAATGAAAAAAATAAAAATGTGCCTTGGTGAAAACCACTTGTTGTGACACCTTGGTAGCAAAAGTAAAGAGAAATAAATTTATCCTATGGTGAAAACTACTTCTTGTGGCACCTTGGATAAGTACCATGATGAAAACCTGGCAAATAGGCGTCATGCGTAATTCTTCCATCATCCATCTATCCCCTCTTCTCTCTTTGATCTTGACAATGTTGAGCTATCTTTGCATATTGGCTATCTTATCCATGATATTTTCTATTGTGCTCTCCCATTCACTCATAGCCTCTATCTTGAGCTTTATTCTTATTGCTCTATCCCATTGCTATACTATCTAGTTGACCCCTTAAGTCTTGATCACGATAAATCAAACATGGTTCTCATAGGCCTCTTGGCATGTCTACTCTCTTGGATTGCATGCTTTCATGCTATCTTAGTTATTGGCTTCCATCGCTTATCTTATATGATATCGCACTTGTTGGCTTCATCGCTTATCCTACACACTATCTTGCTCATTTCTTCCATTGCTTATCCAAAACATGCTTCATATGACTATTTCACCTCTTTCCCTAGCTTGGGTACTCTTGAGGAGTCAGTTCTTGAGGATCACTTTCACTTGCTTCATATTCCTTTCTTATGCATCTTTGCTTATCCATTGGCTTGTTTATCCATCATGTCCTATACCTTGCTAGACATTGGGAGAAAATGATGTGATCTTGCTTGAGAACTAGTGATCTCTAAATTATTCAAAAAAATCCAAAAAATCATATATGATGCTGAAAAAATTCTAAAAATTAGAAAATGTCCTGAAAAAATGATCATCTTAGTGAAAACCTAGCAATAGGCACTTTGATGTATCACCAAAAGATTTTTAAAAATACGAAAATACAAAAAAATTGAAAAAAGTCCTAAAAAAATATGTCAAGTGGTGAAAACCTAGAAATAGGCACTACTTGAAACCCTTGCACCTATGTCTATCAGCCTCAATCACTCACTTCACTACACATTTCCTAGCTTGGAATTGTTTCTTGTCCTCATCTCAGGGGCATAGCTACTTAGCCTATTGAGGTATTATTGTGCATTAGGGTTTCTTTGACAAATCACAAAACAGTGTTTCTCAAAACTTCCCCCACTTTGACATCAAGTGTTTCTCAACACTTTTCAGATAGTTTACCTACAGTCTCCGATGTTGTAATATTTCTCACTATCAGAATCAAGTCTTGAAGAAATGGCCAAGTGACTTGTACACACACACTTTAACACTTAAACGACTGAGCTATGCTAACATTTATCTACTTTGTGTGCTGTCTATGATGATTTCTTTGCCATATGTTCCCTCCCTAATAGTCTTTCGAGGATGTCATTGACTAGAAGACTGGGGGCATGGGGCATGTTTTCTTGATTTCTGCTTGTGGGTATACTTTGTTTGTTTATAGTGTTGTAAGCATTTATGTTGGTCCTATTCAACACGTTGACTTACAAATGTATCATCCTTGACTATTTTGCAAGACCGCACTTAGGGTTTATCCTGGCGCTTATGCCTTGATACAAGTGTAATCTTGCTAAATTAAACTTAGGGAATCTAATCGTGTAGTTATCTTGACTTACATGTCTCTAATGCTTAGATTGGATTTCCACATACCTATCTAATATCGATCATATTCATATCCTCATAGTTATACTAATGATGGTTGTATGATCTCATGATGTCCCTAATAAATGCTCAATGATGAAATTAAGAGTCTAAATGTTATGCACTTCTTGCTGGTAAACCACTTTTCATATTAGCTTGTATTTTAGGTTCATTTTCTAGCTTAGTATTGCATTCTTGCATATGGGGAGAGCTCTCTCTTCATCTTTTTGTGGACATATCAGCTAACTCCTTTCATATATTTGTTTATTTTCTTCTTGTTCATGTCTTTTCACCTTCTTAATCTTTCACTTCATCTGTTTTCTATCTTATCATCACATTATATAAAGTTTTGACCTCTTAAATAATTTTGATGTCCTAGATTCATTTTTGGGATCGAAATCCAAATTCGAGTTCATCTTGATAGTCAAAATTGTCTTTTAAAATTCTACTTTCTTCTGAGCAGTTAGCTGACCTTTTGAGGTCTAATCTCTGAATCATCACTGGGGCATCTTCATTTCTTCATATCTTCATCATTTCCATACTTCATATCTACTTCAATTCATTGTTTCATGTCTAAAATCACCTTTCTACTCATTTTGACCTAATTTTTATGCTATATCCTTCAAGGTCAACTCTAGTCAAACTGGGGCATTTCATCAGTTTCTTATAGTCATTCTTGGGTTCTAATCATCTATCTGTCATCTTGGACATTACTATATTCTATTTTTCTCATGTCTAGCCAGTTTTTGCATCCCCTTACCTCATTTCAATTTTGATCCCGAGGGGGCAGAAATAGTCTATCAATACTTGCTACAACTATCTACTTCTTTGGAGCACTTGTTTGATCTTTTCACTTGCTCTTGATCTATCTACTTTGCTAGATGTTAGTATTCTTCTTAAATTCTGACATCATCTTTTCCTAGTGTTCAGTACTACCACTATCAGGCTGTACATTTAGGACTTGCTATCTATTTCTGCATTTCATTCTTTGAAATCAGACAACTATATCTATCATCGCCTACTTGGCTTCGATTTTCTTTGACATAATGTGTTCTCAGATCGATCACGCATTATTCAAAGAGGGGCAAATGTAATCACCTAAAAATGGTCATCTAGACTATTAGCCCCCTTCTCAGCATTTTGGCTAAATTAATTTAATCATTTACCTAGACCAAATTGCTAATAATCAATTTATTTGATTATAACCTATAGTTTGACTATGCTATCCTAAGTTTATTATTTGATTAAAAGAACATGTCCCCTTTTAATTAAATAAAAGACCCCATTCTTCTAACCCACTTAAAGTGCACACATAAAGTCCTTTTTCTATTTTGCAATTAAAAGAATAGGCTTCGTGACTTTTGTCTTATATGACAAGTCAACTTATATTCTATTGGTTGACTTGTGTGTGCACATGGATCACTCCTCTTTTCGAATTCCACCATTGATCATCCACCATCTTCATCTTGATCTCCACCATCCATACAACTTTAAAAGGGAGAGAGCTTTCCCCCTCAATCGATCCTCATTTTGAATATTGTTATGTTATAGGTTTTCTAACAGGTTTCTTTGGAGCTTTGTGGAGAACTTCTATTTCTTGTCTATATTCTCTCATCCATGGCATCATGGAATTTTAGCTTAGCTTAGCTTTCATTTTTACATGTAGCTTAATCTCACATAGCTTAATATTTGGATTGTAACACTCTCATCCATGCTTAGAATAGCTGCACTTTTCATATTCATTCTAGTTTAATCTTTAGTTGCATTGCATTCTTGAGGAACTCCTTGGGACATTTGCATTCTTGCATCTTGTCTTTGGAACCTCCCATTGCATGGTTTACTAGCAAGAAGAGTATCTCTAAGGCTCATCTGAGAGCCTTCTTATTCTTGAAATATACTCTCTTGCACTCCGTGGATAGGGAGCTCTAATCCGGCATTCGAACATTCCAAACTCATAGAATCGTTTGGATAGAATGGTTTAGAGTGTGACACAAATCAAGTGTACAATTTCATGATGTATGATTTTATTGGCTTTGGAATTCATGTAGAATCTGTCCTTCCCGTGTTGCTTTCAGTTGGGTGTTTTCTTTGCATTGTGTTCTCATTCCTATCCTTGTGTTATGATCTTCGTGATGGTGGTGTGCCACACACGAGTACATGCACGTACATTTGTTGGGTGACTTGCAAGGCCCGATCTTCCGTGGATTTGTCGGAAGTTATGATCATTAGGGTTGGGATGGGAGTATGCATGCCCATGGGCACTTGTTGTAGGATGAGCATGGGTAGGGTAGGGTAGCATCTGGAGGGGGCTTCTATCTCGCAGCTCGGCGGTCATGGCGCCAGAGGTTGACGGAGGATAAGAAGTTTTAAGCAAGTGATAACTAAATAAAATGTGTGTTTGTTCATAAAACTTAAGATAAGTAAAATGTGTGAGCACCCAATTAAGTTCAACGACATAATGTGTGAGCACCCGTTTAAGTTTGAGGACACACGATCCGAGCTTGGGCTTTTCAATGCCAAGCGACTCTCTAGGATGTCAGCCCCTACTTAGTAGCCTTTGAGTGTCTGACCAGGACCTCTACTCCTTGCATTATCTTAGGTTCTTGGTTCAGCCATCATACTGTTTGGCGTGAGTGTTAGCCATGGATGTTCTTTTGTGTGTTTTTGGTTGGATCATTATCTCCATCAGCATGGCGGGTGTGGACCTACAGGTTCCACATGGTTGGGAGGCGTAGCTACCTTTACAACTGCTAGGGATCGGTGTACAGAGACGATCTTTTCTCCTAGTGCGACCGTTGTTGGATGTCTTCACTTGGTACTTCGGGTTTTGGAGTATGCTTTCTTGCGATTTATGCTTTCATTGGGATGCTTGTATATCATGTTTAGATGATGTTATTTTATTTGGCACATTCCCTTATTATGATGTTTAGCATATGATTAGATGATGTGATTTGCTTTAGTAGTATATCTATTGCTTACTGCTATTTAGCATGTGATAGGTGATGTTATCTACTGTAGGATTATCTTATGCGTTATCACTAGCATGTTAGATTTTTTTATGCTATTATTGTTGCATGTTTTTAGTAGTGATGCCCCTATTACAATAGTACCGACAATCTGGTCGGTGGCTTGGGATGTTACGCATGGGGGATGGCTAGGATCCACGATGGTCTTATGATGCTATTGACGGTTGGGAGGAACCACGTACTTAGTTTGATTGTTCAGCTCTCTGCGATGTTTATTTCAGTGTGTTCTTTGCTACTGTAGTTGAGATGGATAGATGTTCTTCTTTCTGTGTTGTTCTTGCACTCAAGTGTTCATTCATCGATTCACGTGGATTCGGTACTCCCTGGTGTGGAGGTTCTTTTCTCTATTTTTGGTCTTTTTTTCTTTTGGTAGTGTTTTCGTGTTTCTATGGGCGACATTTGTTTAGCATGGTGCGACACTTTAAATAGTATCGCATGCCCATGCAAACTATGTTGTACAACACTGTAAAGTATTGCATGCCTTCTTGAGAAATGTCATACGACACTGGAAGAGTGTCGCATGCCTTCTTGAGAAATGTGTCACGTGCCTTCTTGAGAAATGTCGTATGACACTGGAAGAGTGTCGCACGCCTTAAGGAGAAGTATCGCCCTGCCTTAGTAAAAACTGTCACACGATTTTTGTGAAAAACTTGCGCGTGGCATTAGCAGGCACTTTTCTTCATGATCCGATCTTTTTGAGAGTGGTTTTGGATACCATTTTGGGCGTTCTTTGACCCTATGCTATTGCATTTTGAATTCTATCGGTTTCTCTTGAAATTGAGTTTTGGTGTTTCTGTTTTAGTCTCTTGGGGTTTAAAATATATCAAAGTATAAGTTGACATATATTTAATTTCTTATACTTAAGATATATTTTAATATATGCGAAAAATCATTTGAGATAGGTTTCAAACCTCTCGGAGATAAGTTATGGATTCTAGGAATTGGCAATTCTCCCATTTGGGCTTTTTATTTTGTTTCATGATGACTATTCTAGATGTGTTTTACTGCTGCCCAGTTGTGTGTTGTGACTCTATCATGTTCATCTCGAACCTCTGGTAGTACGTTCAAGGGATAATATCATTGAGAACATGCTAGTGTGTCTTTGTTAGATCTAAAGTTGTTATTGTAACTGAATGGTTTAAATGGTGATTAAACTTAATGTTATTTTTGGAAGAAATTGAAAGATATGTACTTGATTTAAGGAAAGTGACTCTTGAAACCTTGCTTGAAAAACCTTTCATTTTCGTTGTGCATTAGTGCTTATATTATGTTTAATTAATGAAATTATGAAAGAGGAGTAATGATGGTTTCAATGTATGAATTACCTTTCTTTCCATGTCATATGTTGTTTGGGCATGTGTGTTCTTGAGTGGTTTTGGACATTTCGTCTGTTGCTTGTCTTGGTGACCAAGGCTGTTGGTTTTGTCTTTGTTGTTTTGATTTGAGTGGTGGCTCAAATCATAGATATTGGTATCTCTTAGCTTCTTCATGTTGTAGTCCTTGTCGATATCTTTTCGACGCTTTTCAAATGGATTCAATCCAAGTCCGACAGTGAGGCTATGGCTTCTGGAGTTGTTGATCGATGTTCTAAGTACCTTTTCGAGTAGAGGCCAATTCAATCATGACATATCGTATTTATGGCCATTGGAGAAGTTTAACTCCTCATGTTATTCATAACAGAAGAGTTATCTTGTCTTCATAATCTTCTAGGTACCTGATGGGGTTCGTGCTTAGGTTTTTTTTGTGTTTCCTATTCCACTGAACTGCCCTTGTGAGGTGTAGTGTGGTTTGTGAGTGTTCCTTGGTTGAGGGTGATGTTGCCTTGTCTTTTGGGAGTGACTCAGTTCTTTGATGAGTCTATATTCTCCTTCTTGGATGTTGTCTTGGGTGCACCTCTGTATCCTTTTCTCTCTTGTGAGAGTAGGCTAGTGTGGTTATGCCACTAGCTCAATTAGTGTTTTCAGGTGAGTATGTTGATGGTTGGTGAAATTGTGAGTTTCCTAACGCATATTGGGCTGATTTTGTGCAGAGGTTGAGAGCGACTCCCTCTCAGTCCTATACTCTGTAGTATCCCTCTCCCTAAGCTTATACCTTCATGTGGATTGTCTCAATCAAGTTTTCTCTTTAACTATTGACTTGAGGCTAGAGATTGAGTTTAGCGATAGTTTGGGTGTAGTTTTCCTAGCATGCTGCTAGAGGGACATGGTATCATTGGACACATGTTACCATCTCGTGTGTTGGTATTCAGTCATTTGATGATTGTGTCCATTGACGAAAGTCTTTGAACCTTGTGGAAAGGTGATATCTTATCTAGTTGGGTTGTGTTACCCTAGTTCCCAGTGATAGTTGAGCTTTTGTGCCTTGGTGAGGTGTTATGCTCCTACGCTTGGTGGTGAGCAGTCTTTTGGAGTGTGTCCTTTTGTTGGTAAACTTTCATCCTCTTTGTTCTAAGGGTGAGTTTATGTGGATTCTAGAATGATCCTGTGTGACATGATAGTATTCTTGGGAGTTTGGGATGGTTATTCACCATGATTCTAACTTTTGTTGGAAGTGCTTAGTGTTTTGACCTGGTTTTTTGGTCATGTGGTTGGTGCATGTCGTGGTTGGGCATCTATTGACAAGGTAGAGTGGCTTGTTCCTTACCTTGTATTGTTGACTCTATGGCTAGATGGGTTCTTCCTAGTGCATAGAAGGTTCCTTGTTGGAGGACCTTGTGTTTGTGTGACACCCATTCTCTCGTGGTTAACCTATTTGGGGGTTAACGTGATGGTTTGAGAATGTTGGAGTGATTTGAGTTTGACTTGTATAGAGTTGTTGAGTCATTCCTATTGCTCGCTTTTGATTTTGTTCTTGTGTGTTTTTGGTTCTATTCTTGGATTGAAGGCTTCCAGGAGTAAGCCTAGTCTTTGGGGGTGATGATGTAGTGCCTCTCCCATTTGAATTTTGTAAATCGTCCTGATGGATGCAACCTTGATGATCTTTTGTTGTGATGGGATCATGATTGTGACCCTGAGTGGTCTAGACTGTTGAGGTTTTTGGATTTATGTTTCTGTATCAGGTTCTTTGATTATGCTTTTGACTGATCTTCGAGATTATAATGTGATTTTTGGTTCACTGTGGTTTGTGCCAGTGGTTACTAGGATCGATGTGGTATCATGAGGTTGTTTCGTGATTACCCTGAGATGTGTGCAGAGATTGTACTATGTTCTATTAGCATGCTACACTGGACTAGGTTCCTATAACAGTGGTTAGTCATGTTTATGACTGTGTTTGCTTATGTGTTTTAAGTGTTTTTTTTTATGCAGTGTAATCAATCATTATTAAATGCTTAAGTAATTAGAATGGATTGTTCTTGTTGGATTATTTGGTTATGTGCTGCAAACATTTACCTTGTTTTATTTTGATCTGAGAGATATCTGTTCTCATGTTATGTTTATATTTGAGAGGACCTGAGGGTCAGATGTTACATCTTGATTCTAGTATCATAGATATTAGACTACTATGTTGTTCAGTTAATCATATTGCATGATGATGCCATTTTGAGATGACAGTGTGTTTTATGATGATATCTGGTTATCTGGTATTTGGACATACCTCTGATTTTGTTATGTGATGGATTTAATGCTATGGTTATTTACTTGATTCTTGCGTTGTTATGCTTTATGAAAACGTGAGTGATGTAAATAGATTAATTTAATATAATTAAATAAATGGTTAAATTAGGTGATTTAATGCATTTATTGCTTTGGCTATGTTATTATATGCAATTGCACTTGATCGTGTTGTTTAGTGTGCAGGATTATATCCCTGGCAGTGGCACATGGAGTTAGTGATTCAGCCTTTCATATTTTACTAATGTTGTCCTTGTATGGTTGACGTATCCTTTATTAAAATGTTTAAATTAAACCTTTCGGTGATTATTAAATTCGAACTCATTTGCATTATGTGATTAGACAAGTAAGCGTGTCTGTGCATTTAGAGCTTCGCATTGTCTTGAAAGTTGTTTAAGGTGATTTTTGTGTTTTTGGGTTTTTGAGCTTTTTATTTGATTTATTTTAATTTCTGGCAGCTTTGCCATAGATGAATTCCTATTTATAAGAATAGCCTATTTTCATTTGGGTCGATTCAGGGTTTAACTAGATTGGCTGGTTAAATGCCCTAATCGATTATTCACTCGAAAAGTGAATAAGTATCCAAAGAGGAATTTAATTCCTCACTTCTCACTTTCAAATTGGAAAGTTGGAGAGTAAAACCCAAAATCCTCTTCATGAGGATTTACTATTTTATTCGTTGTGGGAGCTATGGGCGTGGGATCGTCGCTAGGTTGGGCTCGTTGGATCCAGCTTGGGGAAACCTTGGATTGCCGCAATTTTCAGCTACTTCTGCGAGATATTTATTTTATGGTTCAGATTCTCGTTTTACCCTTTTGGCTGTGAGGTAGGGCTTTCCTGTTTTATTGTTTCTGCTCTGTTTCTGCTTCTGTTTTTGGCAGCCATTTGTTTGCAGGCTGAGAACTAGTGTTCCCCTCTGTTTCTATATGCTAGTTCTACCCGGTTGGGCAGATATGAACATTTCCTTTTTTTTTGGGATGAGGGTTTGGAATTTTATGCTGTTATGCTAGCCGTTTTTGCATACGGTGTTCGATTCCATTTATTTTTGGATTTTTGAGGTTTTTGAACCCAAAGGCCAAATGGGTTTTAATTTTGAAGTTTTCCAATTTTTTGGAGTTTTTACCTCATTTTGCGTGCCGCCCTGTTTTCTCGAGTTTTCTTGGCACAATGTGGGTCGTGGACCTTGATGATCCATTTGGATATCAGTCAGACCACTTTTTCACTTTTATGTTGCATTGGGATGCATGTTGCATCCGTACTCTCGACGTTGTGTTCGGTTGAGTGATTTTATACTTGTTATGATTTTTGTTGGACCTTTGCTTTTGTTTCGTGAATGCTAGGATTCATGTAGAATCCATACTCTTGTATTGAGGCCGGTTGAGTGAGTTCATGATGTTTGGTCTTGTTACATCATTGGGATTCATGTAGAATCCATACTCTCGGATTGAGGCCGATTGAGTGATTTCATGATGTATGATTTTATTGGCCTTGGGATTCGTGTAGAATCCGTCCTTTCCATGTTGCTTTCAGTTCGGTGTTTTCTTTGCATTGTGTTCTCATTCCTATCCTTGTGTTATGATCTTTGTGATGGTGGTGTGCCACACACAAGTACGTGCGCGTACATTTTTTGGGTGACTTGCGAGGCTCGATCTTCCGTGGATTTTTTGGAAGTTATGATCATTGGGGTTGGGATGGGAGTATGCATGCCCACGGGCACTTATAGGATGAGCATGGGTAGGGTAGGGTAGCATCTAGAGGGGGCTTCTATCTCGCAGCTCGACGTTCATGGCGCCAGAGGTTGACGGAGGATAAGAAATTTTAAGCAAGTGATAACTAAATAAAATGTGTGTTTGTTAATAAAACTTAAGATAAGTAAAATGTGTGAGCACCCGATTAAGTTCGAGGACACAATGTGTGAGCACCCGTTTAAGTTTGAGGACACACGATCCGAGCTTGGGCTTTTCAATGCCAAGCGACTCTCCAAGATGTCAGCCCTTACTTAGTAGCCTTTGAGTGTCTGACCAGGACCTGTACCCCTTGCATTGTCTTAGGTTCTTGGTTCAGCCATCATACTGTTTGGCGTGAGTGTTAGCCATGGATGTTCTTTTGTGTGTTTTTGGTTGGATCATTATCTCCATCAGTATGGCGGGTGTGGACCTACAAGTTCCACATGGTTGGGAGGCGTAGCTACCTTTACCACTGCTAGGGATCGGTGTACAGAGATGATCTTTTGTCCTAGTTGGACCGTTGTTGGATGTCTTCACTTGGTACTTCGAGTTTTGGAGTATGCTTTCTTGCGATTTATGCTTTCATTGGGATGCTTGTATATCATGTTTTGATGATGTTATTTTATTTGGCGCATTCCCTTATTATGATGTTTAGCATATGATTAGATGATGTGATTTGCTTTAGTAGTATATATGTTTCTTACTGTTGTTTAGCATGTGATAGGTGATGTTATCTATTGTAGGATTATCTTATGCGTTATCACTAGCATGTTAGATTTTCTTATGTTATTATTGTTGCATGTTTTTAGTAGTGACGTCCCTATTAGGACAGTACTGACGATTTGGTCGATGGCTTGGGATGTTATGTGCGGGGGATGGCTAGGATCCACGAAGGCCTTATGATGCTATTGACGGTTGGGAGGAACCGCGTACTTAGTTTGATTGTTTAGCTCTCTGCGATGTTTATTTCAGTGTGTTCTTTGCTGATGTAGTTGAGATGTATAGATGTTCTTGTTTCTGTGTTGTTCTTGCACTGGAGTGTTCATTCCTCAATTCGCGTGGATCCGGTACTCCTTGGTGTGGAGGTTCTTTGCTCTATTTTTGGTCCTTTTTGCTTTTGGGAGTATTTTCGTGTTTCTATGGGCGACATTTGTTCAACATGGTGCGACACTTTAAAAAGTATTGCATGCCCATGCAAACTATGTCGTACGACATTGTAAACTATCGTACGCCTTCTTGCAAAATGTCGTACGACACTAGAAGAGTGTCACACGCCTTCTTGAGAAATGTGTTGCATGCCTTCTTGAGAAATGTTGTACGACTCTGGAAGAGTGTCGCATGCCTTAAGGAGAAGTATCGCCCTCCCTTAGTAAAAAGTGTCGCATGATTTTTGTGAAAAACCTGCGCGTGCCATCAGTGGGAACTTTTCTTCATGATTCGATCTTTTTGAGAGTGGTTTTGGATACCTTTTTGGGCGTTCTTCGACCCTATGCTGTTGCATTTTGAATTCTGTCGATTTCTCTTGAAATCGAGTTTTGGTGTTTTTGTTTTAGTCTCTTGGGGTTTAAAACATATCATTCAAGTATAAGTTGACGTATATTTCTTATACTTAAGATATATTTTAATATATGTGACAAATCTTTTGAGATAGGTTTCAGACCTCTCGGAGATAAGTTATGGATTCTAGGAAATTTCAGGGCTTCAGAAATCCAGACTTAGCCAATTTTCAGGGCTTTAGGATTTCAGGCTCAGCCAAATTTTGAGATTCTGCATTTTACCCTAGCTTGGTGTTTTGTTGATGAGTGGTCATTTCTTGTGCCCTCATCTTGTTGTGGTGGTTGTTGGCTTTTGTTTGGGTGTGTCAGTTGGGTAGCGGCGTTCAGAGATTTGTTGGTTGTCGGGATTGTGTTGAAGTCTTCCATTGCAATCTTTGTGATCCCTATATGATGTTGTCTTGTGCATTGATACTTGTAAAAAAAAAAAAATCTTAGCTTGATTTGAATCCTTGTTTCCAAGGATCTCCGGGCGGGGCATTACAAGTGCCATGACATCCAGAGCCTTAATTCAATAAGGTCTCATCACATCAAACTACTATACCCAAAACATATCATCTTACATCCCTATCTTTTCTTAGCTTTCTATCTTATCCATGAAATTTAGGGTTTATAATAAGGCACTAGAGAAGGGGCCTTACACATACAGATGACAATACAATAGATATGTTTACAAAGGAAGTGATAAGGGAGGAGTTGAACTCCTTGTCAGCTTTGGTTGGTCTTCTCTACTAGAAAAAATAAAATAATAGCTGAGTCCAGGGTGGTTTGATCTAGTGGGAGCCTCATGGAGTAGTGACATTGCTACAAGATCAGTCTCCATGGGATATTATTGTTTAGTATGGAGCTCAATCAATCCCCAAGTGGGAGATTGTTAGTTTGTGGTGATTGATCAGGGAAGGACTATACATACTCTATAATTCCTATTTTATCAACATTTTTGGGTTGACATGTTGTAACTAATTTCAATCCTAAAGCAAAAAGAATACTTGTATAAAATGGCTTAGGATTAGGAATTTTATTTTTTTGTCAAGTGATAATTGCTTCTTGCAATGATATTGAGCTGTAAGGTATTACGGATCGTAATTAGGTTGTAATCATTAGATCGTAATAATATTGGACTCGTTGTTTGGTGGATGTAGGCTAGGAATTGGGTGAACCATATTAAATCTTGGTGTCTTGTGTTCTCTTCTATGTGTATTTTTTTTCTTTTTGATATTGGTTATATTTGCATGCAATTGTTATTTTTGTCTATGGTAAATCTTAATAATTTCCACATTTTTTATGAATGTTGCCACCAAGGCATTCACAAGACCACATTATCAAAGGCACTAATAGGGGGATTGTCACACTCAACTTATGGCTACCTAATTTTTAGGGAATTTTCAATATTTGACTATGATTTAATCAAATTATATGTTAATACTTTGAGTACATTTAATTAGTGCATTATGTTACTATCTCACCAATGATGTTACATTACTTGACTTATGTCAACATGTTTAGAACTTTTCATTTGATTTATGAGTTGATGATAGGATGTTGGTTATTTTTATTGGTTTTATTATACGATTAGGATATCATGTTTAATGTTTTTCATTGTATATAATCTTTGATTATGATGCATATTATGATGAAATACGTGATTTTAATGAAACTCGTGTATACATGGTATATCTTATGTGCACATGTGATAAAGGTATATTAATGATTACTAACTCGTATTTGGTGTGAGTGTTTGAGTATTGTGGAGAATTGAAGGTGAGGGTGTGATTGACATAGAGGAGACTAGCTCCTCAATAGGGTTGGAAGGAATCTTTCTTGTTTACACATACACATAGATACATGTTTCATTTTGTGTACAATTTATATTCTTTTATTATATATTAATATATATATATATATATATATATATATACACTTCTCTCTCTAAAAATTGTTGGTTTCTTTATTAAAATTTTAGAGGAGTCAATATGCAATGAAAAAAAATTATAACATATTTATTTGGAGCAAATGGTTTATCAAAAATTTTAAACGAAGACTATGTGGTATCACTTCAATTTTGGGAAAAGACTTATATTCCTTGCATGAGTGTGAGAGTGGAGAATATATGGCCATTAACAAAACATAAACTAGACTTAGCTAATTAGATTTTTCATCTAGAAAATTGAAAAATTCAAAGGCTAAAAATTAAGGAGGTTAAAAGGAGTAGGGAATTTAATAATAAGGGGAAACTAGGAGTAAGTGGTGGGGAAAACCATTTTGATAAAATAACACTATCTCCATTCACGAGGGAGGCACAGAAAATGTGGGTGGAGTATTGGGAAAGGTTTTTAATTTTTGATTTCCCTATATCAAAAATAATTTTGGCATGCAATTGGGTGCTTCATGTAGAGACGACTCTCCTTTTCTATGATTAGAAGTAGAAACAGATACATATGCTTTTTCATCAATTCTTTGTATTCTAGTGGCTTATATTTGGGGTGTTTATTACTGTTAATTCCTCAAATATCCCTTACCATAAATAGTTGGTCTGAAAACATGTGAAGTTCAAGTGGCTACCAAGAGAGTAGGTTCGTGCTCTTTAGTCTTCTTATCATCTTGTATTTTCATTAGAGAACATACAAACCCAAATGAAGTATTTAATCCATGAAACAAACATATAGGTGTTGTAGATGAAAGGTTAAACCATTTCATTATGTTTGACATGAACTCTCTATAAAAATTACCTTTGCTCTTAAGAAATTATGCTTAGAAATGTATATTAATTGTGTAACCTTTTTCAGCATTGAGTTGATAGTTGTAGTTTTCAATCACTTTTGAACATTAGGAAATGAGTATTTTTTTCTTTAACATTTTAAGGAGAGGATCTAATTATCTCTAAGAAGTTAATATATTGATTTTAATTGTAGTGGGTTTTTCACAATTGGGAAAATTTACGTAAAGGTTACTATGTTGATTTTGAAGAAAAATTTGTAGTGTAACTAGAGGAAGAAAAAGGCTTAAAGTTCATTGTTAGACTTGAAATGATGTTTTATTGACACTTAAATTTTTTTTCTTTATGGGGTGGATGTTGAATGTGGTCAATATAGGGAAGGGTATTTTAATTAAAAGGATGGTGTTTCCTTTCCTTATTATCTACCAGTTTCTTTATATCTTTGCATACTAGTTTATAATGCTTGGTCAAACTAAATATTAATGCATATGTTTGAAATGCATGGTTACATTTGTTTTTCTCCCTACCACATTCATTTTTAGTTTCTACTTAGGAACATGGTTGCATAGTAGATTAGTCACATGACTACACCAAATCTATCAGATCCAACCATCTTGAGTTGCTAGGTTCCTCAAGCAGGACTAGGGATTTCTTCATGTCAAGAAGAACCTTGGGGGAGGCCACACTCCCATCTTAAGATAGTAGATAGATTTCAATCTAACGGCTTTAGAGACAAGGTTACATGCAGTGGACACGTGTTCGATGGCATGTTTATTTTAGGTATTTGATGATGTTTCATGGTCTCTTTCTTATATGATGTACTCATATTTTTATCTCCAACATTCAAATTGACACATTCAATGGTGGTTCTTAATGTATGTTCTATATATTTTTGTCTTTTCATATGAATTGAACATGGGGTCAAGTTAATAGATGATTGTAGTTGAACTCATATTTTGGTCAGTTACCTTATGTACCTAGATTATGCCTTATGATGATGTACATCTACATGTACTGACATTTGGTTGACATTTTTCATATGTATTTATATGTTTGTGATGACATTATAAATCTCTTATGTGTTCCGACCAATGGTTGATATATATGAATTCCAAATTCATTGAATGGAATGATTAGGCCTTATATGTAATGTCCCCATCTTTTTAGCATATCAGTGGAGTTCTTAGCCTTTACATTCTCCAAAGGCTAAGTGGAGAAATAAGGAGAAATTGATTAAATTACTTTCTTATAAAGTCAAAAGTCAAAAAAAAAAGTGACTTTATATTTAATTAATTTAATTTATTGGAGAATGCATTAATTATTGGAAGGGGGAAGATTCTAGTAATTTTCTAGAAGCACAATTAATTATTGTATTGCAAGGGAGAAGCTTCTAGCAAGTGCATTAATTATTGGGAGGAGGAAACTTCTAGAGAATGCAATTATTAAATATTTTATTTAATTATTTTATTGCAAGAGAGAAGCTTCTAGCAAGTGCATTAATTATTGGAAGGGGGAAAATTCTAGAGAGTGCAATTATTAAATATTTTATTTCCTTCTACGAGGGTCATGGAAAAGTATAAAAAGAGGTGAGAGCTTCATTGTTTATCATCTGATTTTGTGAATTGCATTTGATATCAAGTTGGGAGAAGAAACTAAGGTTTCCGATTTCAGCGAGCCATTGGAGAAGGTCAACTCTTCAGTGTTGCAACCATTTGAGGTGGTGAAATATCCATTGAATTTGGTATTTGGGAGAGCTTCAATTCAGGAGTTCTATTTTGTGCTTAAATTAGAGAATAAATTTTGATTACTACAGTATGCATGTAGGATGCCACGCTACAGTGTCTATGCTTGATTCATTCCCATTCTCAGGCATCACTATTATCATTGTACTTCATCAGCATACGATTTTGCTCTAATAATTCAGAATAAAAAATTTTGGTATCATTGTTACATCTCATTTCCATGTATTTGCACTAATAATACAAAAAGAATTACATTTGAATATTAGTTCCTTGAGGGGTTACTTCAGTGGTATTAGAGTGGTTTCCTGCCAGCCTGATAGGGTTTATGCAGCCACCATTCAATTTAGTTTTCAAAAGCAAAAACAAAAGGGCTCTATTTACATAGGGAACCAGCACAACTGAGAACATGGTTAATAGACATTCTCAAAGCCCACCCAGAATTATGAGAGATGATGAGGCTTTACAACATCAGGATAGGCTTCTACAGTCAATAGAGGAAGGTACACAAGCAATGATGGCTATGATGCAACATTTGATTGACGGGAGAAATAATCATAATAATGAACAGGATGACATGAGGATAGCAGAATAACAACATAGGACTCAGTCTGGGATAGCTAACAGACCCACACATCCTACATTTAGGGAAGAAACTCTAGCACTCACACCTGATGCTATGGTAACAGATATTGCAGATGAACTTTGACAAGCAGGGAATAAGTGGGATTCATTACCAACTTATGTATAGGATAGATGGACATTTGATAGGTACCTAAACTATAGAGTTGCCAGGCAGAAGTAGGCAGATAAACACAGTGAGTTGCAACAGGTCACCAACAAGTTAGCTTGGATTCATAAGGTGGATATTTTCCTATCTCTGAAGACTATGACAAAATTTGAAGCACTCAAGTATGCCACTTTACACTTAGATGAGGCAACTCATGATTGGAAAACACATGGCATGATCACACTGCAACACAATCAAGTAACCAGTTATCAGGAGTTTGTGGATAGATTGATAGAAAGGTTTGATAAAAAGAATCCTGAAGTTTTTTTTTGGAAGTTAGCCCAGTTGAGACAGTCAGGAGACTTAGAACAATTTATCAATGACTTTCAGAAGCTTGCACTAATGGTGCCTGACATTTCAGAATGGAGGCTTGTCATTTTATTCACAGAGGGACAGACTAAACCACTCAAGGGGTGGCTAAAGGCCTTTGATCCTCCTACATTATAGGAAGCCATGAAGAAAGCCTACAATATGGAACTTGCAGCTTCGGCAAACCAGTTTGGTTCAAAGGGTTCTTCATCATTTAGAGATAACAAAGGGGGATTCAGTAAGGGTAATGAGAAGGTTAGTGACTCAAAAGGCAAGTCAACTGCACCTTTGGATAAGGAAACACTTAATGACCTACGTAAGAAGAAGCTATGCTTCTTTTGTAAAGGTCCCTATGAGTTTGGTCATGACTGTCCTATGAGACCTAAGGGGAAGGCTAACTAGGTGATGTGGGCTTATTATGATGGTTTAGATTCAGATAGCTCAGAGCACCATGATGAGGATCCTGATGAGGCAAATGATGAATAGGAGGTAGATAGTGTTGAGAAAAAAGAGTCTCTAGAGCTACATTTACAGGAGGCACGTTTGTCTAGTATTCAAAGAGAGGGATCTTTTAGACTTCGAGGAGTCTTGGATGGATAGAAGGTTATTACTCTATTGGATATAGGTGGCACACATAATTTCATTGATGCACGATTTGTGGAGAGGCATGGACTCATTACTAAGGAATTTGAGGGATTGAGAGTCAAGGTAGCTAATGGATATACTCTTCATTGTGACAAGATGGTGTGAAATCTACCTTTGCACCTGAATAACTATGAGTTCAAGGTAGACTATCATGTGGTCAACATGGGTGACATGGACATGGTACTTGGGATGTAGCGCCTACATTCTTTAGAGGAGGTTAGCTTGAGACTAAAGGATATGGAGATACGATTCGAGGTGGATGGCAGGACTCATGTGCTGAAGGTTATCCATAATGGTAATGTTAGGACGATCTCATTTAGGCAGATGGAGAGATTAGCCAGGCATGATGATATAGAGTGGGAGGCAAGATGCACCTTGATGCCTACCTAGGAGGAGCAACATAAGATTTAATATCATCCGGATATTCAAAAATTGAGAACCAAGTATGAGAAGGTATTCAACAAGATTCCACCAGGCACGCCGCCAGACAGAGGCATTGAGTACATTATCAAATTGGAGGAAGGCGATGAGCCTGTCATGATCACACCATACTGGCACCCAAATTGACTCAAGGATGAGATTGAGAGGACCATCAAGGAGTTGCTAGCAATGGGACACATCTGACCAAGTAAGTCACCTTTTGTATCTTCTGTTGTTTTGGTAAAAAAGAAGGATGGTACTCTACGGATGTGTATTGATTATAGGATGTTGAATAAGAGAACTATAAAGAACAGGTATCCCATCCCACACATTAATGAGTTGATAGATGAATTGCATGGGGCTTGTTATTTCACAAAAAATGATTTGAGATCAGGCTATCATCGGATCAGAGTTCGAGAGTAGGATATTGAGAAAATTGCTTTCAGATGTCATTGTGGGCACTTCAAGTTTGTAGTTATGCCTTTTGGTTTGACTAATGCACATGCCACTTTTCAGTCCACTATGAATAGGGTCTTCCAACATCAGTTGAGGAAATTTGTGTTGGTGTTCTTTGATGATATTTTGATCTATAGCAAGACTTGGCGGGAACATTTAGAACACTTGGAGATAGTATTGAGCATTTTACAAAGGGAGTCCTTGTATGCCAAGAAGTCTAAATGTGAATTGGGGATGACAGAGCTATTGTATCTTGGACACATCATTAGTGCAGAGGGAGTGCAGATGGATCTTGAAAAGATTCATGCTATTGTTGATTGGCCACCACCAGAGAACCTTATGCAATTGAGGGAGTTCCTTGCTCTATGTGGATTCTATCACAAGTTTTTCAGTGGCCACTCATGACATGCAACACCTATGAAAAATTTGTTGAAGAAAGGGGCATTTGTGTGGACTTAGGAGGCACAAGAATTTTTCATGCAGTTTAAGGAAATAATGACTACATGCCCAGTATTAGCATTGCCTGATTTCACAAAACCATTTGAGCTTCAATGTGATGCTTCTGGAGAGGGAGTTGGTGTTGTACTCATGTAGGAAAAGCATCCTACAGCTTATGAGAGCGAGAAACTCAGAGGACTTGAGAGATCATTCAGCATATATGATAAGGAGATGTTGGTCATCATGCATGCCCTAGCCGAATTTCAACAATATCTTGTGGGAAAAAAAATTTGTATTAAAATTAATCATAACAGTTTGAGGCACTTTTTGGGACAGCGGGACTTGAATGATCGTTAGTAGAAGTGGGTGAGTAAGTTACAGGCCTATGATTTTGATATCACATATGTTAAGGAGACACAAAATGTTGTTGTAGATGCTCTATCTCATAGGCCACACTTCACTTCTATGATTCAAATATCAGAGGATTGGTGACACTTGATTGTAGCAGAATATGCCAGAGACACATGGGCCTTTGAGATAGTGGAGGGAACAAAGATCGACACCAGGTACATTCTTGTAGATGATTTGATCATTTACAAGAATAGTATTTACTTAGTCCCAGGATCAAAAGTGAAGTAGTTGATTTTGAGAGCACTCCATGATTCACCTATAGCAAGCCATCTCGAGTATTTCAAGACTTATAGGTTAGTTTGGGAGCGGTTCACTTGGAAGGGGCTTAAGGTTGATGTTTTGCAGTATGTGTGTGAGTGTCTTGTTTGCTAATAGAACAAACAAGAGCACACTTATCCAGTAGGGCTCCTACAACCACTCCCTATTCCTGTCAAGAAGTGGGAGTGCATCTCCATGGATTTTATTATGGGCTTTCCCAAAGCCCAAGGGCACAATTGTATCTAAGTGTTGGTGGATAGGCTAACAAAATATGCTCAATTCCTCCCTATCACTACTACATACTCAACAGCTCAGGTGGCAGAGGTCTTCTTCAGGGAGGTTTTTAGATTACATGGTTTGCCTCGGAACATTATGAGTGACAGGGATAGTCACTTCATGAGTCACTTATGGCAGGAGGTATTCCAGTTGTGTGGCACCAAGCTTACACCTAGCACCAGTTATCACCCACAGATTGATGGTCAAATAGAGATTGTGAACAAATGGGTGGAAGGGTATTTGAGGAATTATGTGGCAGCTCAATAGCGAACTTGGGTCAGATGGATATATCTCTGTGAGTATTGCTACAATACTACATACCATATGACACCCTTCATGGCACTTTATGGTTATGAGGCACCCAATTTCTTAAATTTGTTCTTGGGTGACAATTGGGTACCCTGTGCAAGTGAACTATTATAGGAGAGTAAGGATATAGTTGCCACTCTCAGGGACGACATTGCCAGAGCTCAGAACCAACAAAAACAATATGCAGACTAGAAGAGGATTAAGCGTAGTTTTGAGGTAGATGATATGGTCTACCTCATGTTGTAACCATATAGGCAGTCCACTCTCAAGAAGAGTGGTGTAGAGAAACTCAAGCCACACTATTATGGACCATTCAGGATCATCAAGCAAGTTGGTGAGGTGGCTTATGAGTTGGAGCTTCCCACAGACAATAGAGTGAACAATGTGTTTCATGTGTCATGCCTCAAAAAGGTGTTGGGTTAGAATGTGGTGCCTTCTATAGTATTACCTCCCTTGGATGATGAGGGAAAATTGATATTGGTGCCATAGGCTATCATCAATTTCAGGGAAAGGAACTTAAGGTGGCACACTATGAGGGAGTATTTGGTGAAATGCAAGGACCTGCCATTTGAGGATGCGACATGGGAGAATGAGGAGATTTTGTTTCAGCATCCGAACTTAAAGTTGCTTGAGGACAAGCAGTTTCAGGGAGGGCAGACTGTAATGTCCCCATCTTTTTAGCATATCAGTGGAGTTCTTCGCCTTTACATTCTCCGAAAGGCTAAGTGGAGAAATAAGGAGAAATTGATTAAATTAATTTCTTATAAAGTCAAAAGTAAAAAGTAAAAAAAAAAGTGAATTTATATTTGATTAATTTAATTTATTGGAGAATGCATTAATTATTGGAAGGGAGAAGCTTCTAGTAATTTTCTAGAAGCACAATTAATTATTGTATTACAAGGGAGAAGCTTCTAGCAAGTGCATTAATTATTGGGAGGAGGAAACTTCTAGAGAATGCAATTATTAAATATTTTATTTAATTATTGTATTGCAAGAGAGAAGCTTCTAGCAAGTGCATTAATTATTGGAAAGGGGAAACTTCTAGAAAATGCAATTATTAAATATTTTATTTCCTTCCACGAGGGTCAAGGAAAAATATAAAAAGAGGTGAGAGCTTCATTGTTTACCATCTAATTTTGTGAATTGCATTTGATATCAAGTTGGGAGAAGAACTTAAGGTTTTTGATTTCAGCGAGCCATTGGAGAAGGTCAACTCTTCAGTGTTGCAACCATTTGAAGTGGTGAAATATCCATTGAATTTGGTATTTGGGAGAGCTTCAATTTAGGAGTTCTATTTTGTGCTTAAATTGGAGAATAAAATTTTGATTGCTACAGTACACATGCAAGATGCCACACTACAATGTCTATGCTTGATTCATTCCCATTCTCGGGCATCACTATTATCATTGTACTTCATTAGCATATGATTTTGCTATAATAATTCAGAATAAAAAATTTTGGCATCATTGTTACATCTTGTTTCCATGTATTTGTACTAATAATACCAAAAGAATTACATTTGAATATTAGTTCCTTGAGGGGTTACTTCATTATATGAGTATCTTATTGACTTTTCAACTGAATGTTACTGCTTTATATGAAAAAATATGCTTATGTGGCTATATTAAGGAAAACCATTCTTTACAAGGATGCTCGCAAAAAGTCATGGGATTTTTATTTTGTTCCTTGCCAATTGCATCTCTTATGTTTGAAAATTTCAAAAACCCTTTAAGTTACCATCATGTGTACCCCATGCCTTCATTACACATACCATGAAACCAAATATACATGGAGTATTTTGACAAATATTTTCAGTACCTTTTCTTCTTTGGCATTTTCTTTGTCATTATATCAAACGGTTTGCATGAATTTTCATGTCTCCACATTTTGGATACCCTTAGAGGCACTGGCATCATTTTTAGATTTTTTCTTAGTGCCTAGAGATGACATTTTCTTTCATTGGATGTCCTTCCACACTCTTTGGAGTAATTACAAAAATATCCACCATTACACAAATTGTGACAAATTAAAATTTATTTGTCTATACACCTCTATGACGCACTTGTATAACATTTGACACGCTTGTAAAATATTTTTTTACAAAAATATTGTAATTATATCTTGTAACAATGACAACCATGATATCAAACTTATTGAAGAATTTATGTAGATTGTGAACTTGGTTTATATTATCAACCTTATGCGTTAATGGTGTACAGTTTAATAGACAAAGATGTTAATTAACTTCATCCTATAACAAATTTCATTAACCTTTCTAAAATTTGGTAGGTTAATTATTTTTTAATTTTTTAGAAGAGTTAAATAACTTAAATATTATGTGTGTTTAAAAAAATTAACTTCTATCATTTAGCAATCAATGAACTAAGAGTTTTTAGATGAATCTAGGAAAATAATTAACCCTCAATAACTTTGATTGAGAAACACTTTTTAAAAAATTCAAGTTGTGGACTCTAGAAAAAGAGATTAATTAAAATATCAAAATATTTTTATCAAATAATTTTAATTGAGATTTTTAAAAATACTACCACACACACACACAAAAAAATTGCCCATTAAGAATCATAACATCCTAGTCCATCACAACATCATATCTACTATTGAAATGTACACCACTAATATACCTTCATAAAAACAAGAAATCAAATAATTTTTTCTTTGTCCAAAGGGCCATTAAAATAGCAGTCACAAATGTTGAAGTTTCCACATTTTTTTGGTTTCTCTCTTCACCTTTGTCCTTCAAGTACTTAAGCAACAAAATAAGCTGAAGCAATGTAATGCCTCACTAGGGAACCCAAAAGAAATCAACCTATAATGTCACTAAGTTTTTCCATTTTTTTCGAAGATTATAAAGAAACAAGAGATAACATAGTGGAAGCAATAAATCACATACATATGTAATCAATACATTGACAATTACATCTCTTAAGGGTTCCATGATGTTGAATTACATATATAAGTTTTATTAAGATTAAATATGATACATAACAAGATCCACATCATAGGATAACCACAAGCACGAAACCAAATGAAATAATATACAAGTACATGATAGTACATGACATAATCCAACATGCATAATCATTCTCAGGTACAAGAATATACATCATGATTAGGTACAACATCTCATAAGATCTCCAATAATCAAAGTACAGTAAATCAATATATGACCATAGAAAAAAATTAGAAGATCATAAGAATGGAACAACTACACACATAAATCTAGTTGTAGAATCTCAATCCTATGAGAAACACTACCACCCAACCTCGTGGAACCTAAATGAACCACTCCCACTATGTTGAGGAGATAAACTCAAATCCCAAATAGATAATAATATAAAAGTCATAACAAGAATCTAGGTCAAGAAAATATTGATAACAATCTATCTCAAAGGTACCAATTAGACAAGTAACATCTTATCCCTGAGGAAACAAAGACACGTAGGAAACCTAATATGCATGTGGGAAAGTGTCATCACATGAGCCAACTCTAAGGTTACCTTGGTAGCCTCTCTGGACTCTGGCCCCTTAGTGACTCTATGTAGCATCAGTATCCTCTCTTATAGACAAGGCATAGTAACGAGGCAAGGTTGCAACCAAGCATCCTCTCTACTCCCATCCTAGCCTATACTAACACTTGAGGCATGGGCAAGGTAAAACACTAACTCTTGTTAGTTAATTTTAACCCCATTAATGAAATTTTATCACTTACTAATAAAACTTACAATGGGTTACTTAAGAAGCCTCTTGAGGGCTTTGCCCTCTATTTCAAGCCACTTCCCATCATACACATAGATCACCTACCCTAAGCTCATAAAAAGTATAACTCATAAAATCAAAATTTTCACCTCAATCCTATACAAGCAACTAGAAAGTAGCAAAAGATAATTGATCAAAACCTCATAGGTTACACCAAGAAAATTACACTATTCACGTCAATCTCATGCAAGCAACTGGAAAGCACTAATAGATAACTGATCAATAACCTCATCATAGAAACACATGAATGCATCATAATGGTTAGGAATAAAAAAGATAGTGACCAAATAAGAGGATATCTTCAATGGGGTGAAAGAGTTTTTTGGATCTAGAAAACTCCTGAAGGAATTGAATGGTACCTTTTTGGCTTTGATTCTCAAAAAACCTTGGCCTGATTGTTTGGATCATTTCAAACCAAGTAGTCTTTGTAACTCTTTTTAGAAGGATATTTCTAGAGTTCTTACTCTTAGAATGTTATCTATTCTTCCTTATTTGATTTCTAGACAACAAAATGGGTTTGTTCCTAGCAGGAAGATTTTGGATTCTATAATTTTAGTGCATTAAAATATTCATTCCCTTACTAAATCTAAGAAAGAAGGGTTCCTCCTTAAGCTATATTTATCAAAATCTTATGATAGGGTGGACTAAAAGTTTTTAAAATGCAGGTTGGAAGCTTTTGGGTTTAATAAGAGATTTTTGGAGATGGTCCTTTAATTGGTCTCCTTTGCCACCTTCTCTGTGTTGGTTAATGGCTCTCAAACTCCTTTCTTCTAGGCCTCTCGTGCGTTAAGGCAAGGATATCCCCTCTCTCCTATCCTTTCCATTCTTATGGTTGAATGTTTAGGTAGATATGTGGAAAAAAAAGGTTACTTTGGGGGAATTTGTTGGGCTCAAACCTTCCTATGAGAATATTACTTGTTCTCATCAGCAATTTGTGGATGACTATATTGTTATGGGAGAAGCTTCTATGAGAAATGTGAGAAACATCAAGAAATCTCTTTAGGATTGTGGGTAGGCTACTGATCAGATAATAAATTGGAATAAGAGTGTGATTTTTTTGATCAATGTTAATGAAAATAGACAAAATATAATTAAAAGAATCATTGTTTATGAGATTGGTACCTGTACACTCGAAAGTGTCCCACTCTAAACCCTTCTATCCAAACGATTCCATGAGTTTGGAATGCTTGGATGCCGGCTTAGAGCTCCCTATCCATGGAGTGCAAGAGAGTATATTTCAAGAATAAGAAGGCTCTCAGATGAGCCTTAGAGATACTCTTCTTGCTAGTAAACCATGCAATGGGAGGTTCCAAAGACAAGATGCAAGAATGCAAATATCCCAAGGAGTTACTCAAGAATGCAATGCAACTAAAGACTAAACTAGAATAAATATGAAAAGTGCAGCTATTCTAAGCATGGATGAGAGTCTTACAATTCAAATATTAAGCTATGTGAGATAGATTATTGCAAAATAGAAGCTAAACTAACATGCAACATGAATCTAAGCTAAAATGCTATGGTATGAGAAAATGTAGACAAGAAATAGAAGTTCTCCACAAAGCTCCAAAGAAACCTGTTAGAAAACCTGCAGCATAACAATATTCAAAATGAGGATGGATCCTTTGAGGGGGAAAGCTCTCTCTCTTTTAAAGTTGTACGGACGATAGAGATCAAGATGAAGATGGTGGATGATCAACGATGAAATTTGAAAAGAGGAGTGATCCATGTGCACACACAAGTCTACCAATAGAATATAAGTTGACTTGTCATATAAGACAAAAGTCACAAAGCCTTTTCTTTTAATTGCAAAATAGAAAAAGGACTTTATGTGTGCACTTTAAGTGGGTTAGAAGAATGGGGTCTTTTATTTAATTAAAAGGGGACATGTTCTTTTAATCAAATAATGAACTTAGGATAGCATAGTCAAACTATAGGTTATAATCAAATAAATTGATTATTAGCAATTTGGTCTAGGTAAATGATTAAATTAATTTAGCCAAAATGTTGAAAAGGGGGCTAACAGTCTAGATGACCATTTTTAGGTGATTACATTTACCCCTCTTTGACTAATGCGTGATCGATCTGGGAACACATTATGTCAAAGAAAATAGAAAGCCAAGTAGGTAGTGATAGATATAGATATCTGATTTCAAAGAATGAAATGCAAAATAGATAGCAAGTCCTGAATGCACAACCTAATAGCGGTAGTACTAAACATTAGGAAGATGATGTTAGGATCTGAAAAGAATTCTAACACCTAGCAAAGTGAATAGATCAAGAGCAAGTGATAAGGTCAAACAAATGCTCCTAAGGAATAGATAGCTGTAATAATCAGCAATAGAGTATTTCTGCCCCCTCGGGATCGAAATTGAAATGAGGTAAGAGGAAGCAAAAAGTAGCTAGACATGAGAAAATAGAGATATAGCAATGTCTGAGATGACAGATAGATGATTAGAACCCAAGAATGACTAGAAAAAAAAATGATAAAATGCCCTAGTTTGACTAGAGTTGACCTTGAAGGATATAGCATAAAAATTAGGTCAAAATGAGTAGAAAGGTGATTTTAGAGATGAAATAGTGAATTGAAGTAGATATGAAGTATGGAAATGATGAAGACATGAAGAAATGAAGATTCCCCAGTGATAATTCAGAGATTAGACCTCAAAAGGTTAGCTAACTGCTCAGAAGAAAGTTGAATTTTAAAAGACATTTTTGACCATCAAGATGAACTCGAATTTGGATTTCGATCCTGAAAATAAATCTAGGATGTTGAAACTATTTAAGAGGTCAAAACTTTATATAATGTGATGATAAGATAGAAAAGAGATGAAGTGAAAGATTAAGAAGGTGAAAAGACATGAACAAGAAGAAAGTAAAGAAATATATGAAAGGAGTTAGCTGATATGTCTGGGAAAAGATGAAGAGAGAGCTTTCCCCATGTGCAAGAATGCAAGACTAAGCTAGAAAATGAACCTAAAATGCAAGCTAATATGCAAAGTGGTTTACCAACAAGAAGCGCATAACATTTAGACTCTTAATTTCATCATTGAGCATTTATTAGGGACATCATGAGATCATACAACCATCACTAGTATAACTATGAGGATATGAATATGATCGATATCAAATAGGTATGTGGAAATCCAATCTAAGCATCAAAGACATGTAAGTCAAGATAACTACGCGATTAGATTCTCTAAGTTTAATTTAGCAAGATTACACCTGTATCAAGGCATAAGCGCCAGGATAAACCATGAGTGTGGTCTTGCAAAACAGTCAAGGATGATACATTTGTAAGTCAACGTGTTGAATAGGACAAGCATAAATGCTTACAACACTATAGAAAAACAAAAGTATACCCATAAGCAGAAATCAAGAAAATATGTCCCATGCCCCTAGTCTTCTAGTCAATGACATCCTTGAAAGACTATTAGGGAGGGAACACATGGCAAAGAAATCATCATAGACAGCACACAAAGTAGATAAAGATCAACATAGCTCAGTCGTTTAAGTGTTAAAGTGCGTGTGTGTAAGTCACTTGGCCATTTTTTCAAGACTTGATTCTGATAGTGAGAAATATCGCAACATCGGAGACCGTAGGTAAACTATCTGTAAAGTGTTAAAAAAACACTTGATGTCAAAGTGGGGGAAGTGTTGAGAAACACTGTTTTGTGAGTTGTCAAAGAAACCCTAATGCACAAGAATACCTCAATAGGCTAAGTAGCTATGCCCTCGATATGAGGACAAGAAACCATTCCAAGCCAGAAAATGTGTAGCGAAGTGGATGATTGAGACTGATAGACATAGGTGCAAGGATTTCAAGTAGCGCATGTTTCCAAGTTTTCACCACTTGACAGATTTTTTCAAGACTTTTTTCAATTTTTTTTTGTATTGTTGTATTTTTTATTTTTTTGGTGATAAATCAAAGCACCTATTGCTAGGTTTTCACTAAGATGATCATTTTTTCAGGACATTTTCTAATTTTAAGGATTTTTTCAGCATCATATATGATTTTTTGAATTTTTTAGAATAATTTAGAGATCACTAGTTCTCAAGCAAGATCACATCATTTTCTCCCAATGTCTAGAAAGGTATAGGACACGATGGAGAAACAAGCCGATAGATAAGCAAAGATGCATAAGAAAGGAATGTGAAGCAAGTGAAAGTGATCCTCAAGAATTGACTCCTCAAGAGTACACAAGCTAGGGAAAGAGGTGAAATAGTCATATGAAGCATGTTTTGGATAAGCAATGGAAGTGATGAGAAAGATATCATGTAGAATAAGCAATAAAGCCAACAAGTGAGATAGCATGAAGCATGTAGCCCAACAGAGTAGCCATGTCAAGAGACCTATGAGAACCATGTTTCATTTATTATGATCAAGACCAAGGGGTCAACTAGATAGTATAGCCATGGGATAGAGCAATAAGAATAAAGCTCAAGATAGAGGCTATGAGTGAATGAGAGAGCACAATAGAAAATCTAGTGGATAAGATAGCCAATATGCAAAGATAGCTCAACATTGTCAAGATCAAAGAGAGAAGAAGGGATAGATGGATGATGGAAGAATTACGCATGATGCCTATTTGCCAGGTTTTCATCATGGTACTTATCCAAGGTGCCACAAGAAGTAGTTTTCACCATAGGATAAATTTATTTCTCTTTACTTTTGCTACCAAAGTGCCACAAGAAGTGGTTTTCACCAAGGCACATTTTCATTTTTTCATTTTTTTTTTGAATTTTTAGAAAGAGCTCAAGCTTTTTTGAATGTAGATAGTGCTCCTATAGAAAAGATAAGCCATGATAATCCAAGACCATAGAAAGGTATGCTCAAAGATGTTGATAGGGTGATGAAAGGGAAATGGTAGGAGGAAGAATATATGGAGGATAAGAGTTCATGTATAGAAAGTAAGTGTAAGCTTTAGAGGATTTCATGTGGGTAGCTAAAATATTGGAAAAGATCAACATTGACACACACCTTGAAGGGTATTATAACAATGGAGGAATCATGGATGAAATAGCTTGAGATTTAGATGTATGAGGTGGTAGAAGAGATTTGGAAAAAAGTGGAGTGGAAGGCTTTGGAATATTTTTAGAAAGAGTTTTGGAAGAAGATGGAATGGAAGCCTTTGGAAGCTTGAATGTCAACTTTGAAGTATTTTCAATATTCAAGTCTTTTAAAAGAGACTTGGGAATCCATATAGCTTTAGATTTTCCTTTGGATACTTCAAAACACATTTCTTCAATAATGGGTTTAGGAACCCATATTTTCTTTGATTTAGCTTTTTTAATAGTGGACCTTTGCAGTCTCTTTTGTGCATTTTCCTTCTTAGCATTCACATGTCGGTTAGATGGGACATAGTGATCTTTCTTTTTAAATGGATTCTTATGTTTATTCTCACTTCCAAAGGACTTGGGATTTGTGGATGAATAAGGATGATATGACTGGTTTAGATGTATAGATGGGTGAAAATTCATCAAGGATAAGTGTCTTTGTTGATCTTGAGGTATGATGGGAGAGCTAGGAGTGGAAAGTGTAGGAGATGAAGGAACATAAGGTCCCAATATAGATGGAAGGTTTGAAGGCTTTAGCTCTAATGGATGAGGACCAAGGATAGAATTAGGATATGCAAAGGGATAGTGGGAAGGGATATCAACATCTTTAGAGTGAGCAACATGGTCAAAGCCATCTTTAGACTCATGAGTACCTTTCAACACTTGAAGCTTGAGCAAAATTTTGAAGTGGATTTGGAGAAGTAGAACATGAGGGGATGCTTTGATCTTGACAAGTAGCCTTGGATAGCATATGAAGATAACTTTTCTCATAATTTTTAGTAAGCTCAAGGGAGATAATGGAAGTGGTGTCTTCGTCATACTTAGGAGATGGAAAAGATATAGGATATGGAGGGGAAAATCTTGAAAGAGATGAAAGGGTGCTTGATCTTGATCTTTCTTAATATTTATAGCTTTTTCATTTTGAGAGCCCTCTTGACATGGAGCCACTTCTAAGGACAAGGGAGAATGAAGAGTGTTGGAAGAAGTGGAAGATGTAATGGAGCCACTACTAGACATAGGTTCATCAATATGATCTTGCTCAAGAGAAGTATCCTCAGCACATGAGTCACTAGAGGTTCCAATAATTCCATTATCAATAAGATCTTGGATTTTATGTTTTAGCTCAATGCAATCTGAAGTACTATGCTCATTATGCTGATGATAAGCATAATAGATATCCAAGAATGGATTTCCATATGAGTTAGACTTAGGTAATGTGACGAGCTTATTGCTAAATTTTTTTTGCAAAATGTCATCATAAGAATTCCCCAAGGGAGTAAAATTTCTCTCAAAAGTATGTCTACAGTCCTTTGGTTGTTTCTCAAGTGAATAGAATGCATCCATGTCTTCATTATTATCTTGGTCAAAGATAGGTCCATCATGAAATTTTGGCATAGGCTCAAAGGAGGTATCACTTGCTTGTTCTCTAAAGAGGTCTTTAGATCTAGAAGATGAAGACATTTGATGTCTTGAAGTAGAGCATGTAGACCTAGAAGAAGAGGATGACCTCAAAGAAGGTGACTCACATGCATGTAAAGATCTTAAAAAAGATTCATGTAATGATGCAATATTCTCCTCTAGCTTTTTCTCAAGTTTAGACTTCATTTCTATCATGCGCTTAGAGAGATGAAGGTAAGAAAGATCATTTGTCTCTTCTAGTTCTTTGTATTGCACATATAGATCTTGAAACTCTTTAGTGACATGGAGGATATCATGATCATAGCGATTTGAAGTTTGGTAGCACAAGGTTCATATCCCATAGTTTTAGATGCAAAGCCAATCATAAAAAAGCCTATAAGATAACTTGATGTTGAAACTATAGGAGGTAGAGTGTTCACTTGCCAAGATAGTAGAGAGAGATTAAAGCGACTTGTCAAAAAATATGTCCAAGAAACTTACGACATATGACTCAATTCAATAGCTAGGCAAGATGCCCAAATAGCCAAATAGATAGAGCAAGCGGGGTGACAAGTGAACAACTCTCCAACCCAAGAGTGTAGTCAAGAAATCAAGGTAGCCATTTCAGCAAAAATAGAACTAGCAAGTGGACATAGACCATGAAGATAGAAAGACCAAGAGCACCAAGACCAAAGAGCCACTTTAAGCGTGTTCAAGAACTAGAGACATAGCAAATCAAAGTCAAATGATGAGACTCCCCTTAGCAAGCAACACAAGAAAAATGTTAAGACTTGATGCTTTGACTTGGTTGAAAAAGTTTGACAATAGTTGATAGCATAGCAAGTTTGATGTTCAAAAAAAATTTCTTTACAAGTAAGATAGTGACACATGGAGTATTCTTCAAACAATCAAACAAGGGACAAAGCAACCTTGCATGATACAAGCATATGTGACGTCTCAAAAGAATTTCCTAAAATTATCGTCGTGTGTATGTTCAAAAGATTTTCACAAGTATACCACATTCGAGAACACATCAAGCAATATCTACCTAAAGGACATAACTCATTACTCAACAACTTGGCCCATGCTTGATGCTCCTTTGCCTCACACCAAGTGGTTTCCCACAAGAGATATTGGCTTTGTCATGGAAGTGCCATAAGCACAACCAAGGGAACACATATGGTGAGTGTAAAATTTTGGGGTGATCCGGGTAGTCCACTAGGATCGATCCTTGCACCAAGAAGTTGAGCGGCTAAAAAAGGTAGTTACTAACTTAGGGTTTTTAGATCAGGCTTTCGTTCATAGTGTTCCTCTTGCTCCCAATTATGGGACACCTCACCTAACAATGAGTAACCGATCTCGCGACCACAAGAGTACCTTAAGCATTATTGCCTAGTGATCTCCCTATGGTTGAAATCCCATAAGCGACCACACTTGGCAAAGACAATCACTATGTCTACCAAAGTTTTGTGTCCTTGATAGCCTTGAGTTTATAGTGGGTTGGAAGAGCTGGGTAATCTGCTTGTCCCCACTTGGGTCGTTCCCCTCAGGTTGTCCGAGAGCAGGCCCTCTAAAGGATTCTAACTACACAAAGTGGATCAACTTTCAGAAGTCAAGATTTCTGGTTCACCACAAGGGTGAATAGCATACTCTCCTATTCCAAAATGTACACTCAAAAGTGTCCCACTCTAAACCCTTCTATCCAAATGATTCCATGAGTTTGGAATGCTTGGATGTCGACTTAGAGCTCCCTATCCATGGAGTGCAAGAGAGTATATTTCAAGAATAAGAAGGCTCTCAGATGAGCCTTAGAGATACTCTTCTTGCTAGTAAACCATGCAATGGGAGGTTCCAAAGACAAGATGAAAGAATGCAAATATCCCAAGGAGTTCCTCAAGAATGCAATGCAACTAAAGACTAAACTAGAATAAATATGAAAAGTGCAGCTATTCTAAGCATCGATGAGAGTGTTACAATTCAAATATTAAGCTATGTGAGATAGATTATTGCAAAATAGAAGCTAAACTAACATGCAACATGAATCTAAGCTAAAATGCTATGGTATGAGAGAATGTAGACAAGAAATAGAAGTTCTCCACAAAGCTCCAAAGAAACTTGTTAGAAAACGTGCAGCATAACAATATTCAAAATGAGGATTTATCCTTTGAGGGGGAAAGCTCTCTCCCTTTTAAAGTCGTACGGACAGTAGAGATCAAGATGAAGATGGTGGATGATCAAAACGGTGGAATTTGAAAAGAGGAGTGATCCATGTGCACACACAAGTCTACCAATAGAATATAAGTTGACTTGTCATATAAGACAAAAGTCACAAAGCCTTTTCTTTTAATTGCAAAATAGAAAAAGGACTTTATGTGTGCACTTTAAGTGGGTTAGAAGAATGGGGTCTTTTATTTAATTAAAAGGGGACATGTTCTTTTAATCAAATAATGAACTTAGGATAGCATAGTCAAACTATAGGTTATAATCAAATAAATTGATTATTAGCAATTTGGTCTAGGTAAATGATTAAATTAATTTAGCCAAAATGTTGAAAAGGGGGCTAACAGTCTAGATGACCATTTTTAGGTGATTACATTTTCCCCTCTTTGACTAATGCGTGATCGATCTGGGAACACATTATGTCAAAGAAAATAGAAAGCCAAGTAGGCAGTGATGGATATAGATATCTGATTTCAAAGAGTGAAATGCAGAAATAGATAGCAAGTCCTGAATGCACAGCCTGATAGTGGTAGTATTGAACATTAGGAAGATGATGTTAGGATCCAAAAAGAATTATAACACCTAACAAAGTGAATAGATGGAGAGCAAGTGATAAGGTCAAACAAATGCTCCTAAGAAATAGATAGCTGTAATAATCAGCAATAGAGTATTTTTGCCCCCTCGGGATCGAAATCGAAATGAGGTAAGAGGAAGCAAAAAGTAGCTAGACATGAGAAAATAGAGATATAGCAATGTCTGAGATGACAGATAGATGATTAGAACCCAAGAATGACTAGGAAAAAAAATGATAAAATGCCCCAGTTTGACTAGAGTTGACCTTGAAGGATATAGCATAAAAATTAGGTCAAAATGAGTAGAAAGGTGATTTTAGACATGAAACAGTGAATTGAAGTAGATATGAAGTATGGAAATGATGAATACATGAAGAAATGAAGATGCCCTAGTGATAATTCAGAGATTAGACCTCAAAAGGTCAGCTAACTGATCAGAAGAAAGTAGAATTTTAAAAGACATTTTTGACCATCAAGATGAACTCGAATTTGGATTTCGATCCCGAAAATGAATCTAGGATGTTGAAATTATTTAAGAGGTCAAAACTTTATATAATGTGATGATAAGATAGAAAAGAGATGAAGTGAAAGATTAAGAAGGTGACAAGACATGAACAAGAAGAAAGTAAAGAAATATATGAAAAGCGTTAGCTGATATGTCTGTGAAAAGATGAAGAGAGAGCTCTCCCCATATGCAAGAATGCAAGACTAAGCTATAAAATGAACCTAAAATGCAAGCTAATATGCAAAGTGGTTTACCAGCAAGAAGTGCATAACATTTAGACTCTTAATTTCATCATTGAGCATTTATTAGGGACATCATGAGATCATACAACCATCACTAGTATAACTATGGGGATATGAATATGATCGATATGAGATAGGTATGTGGAAATCAAATCTAAGCATCAGAGACATGTAAGTCAAGATAACTACACGATTAGATTCCCTAAGTTTAATTTAGCAAGATTACACCTGTATCAAGGCATAAGCACCAGGATAAACCCTAAGTGCGGTCTTGCAAAACAGTCAAGGATGATACATTTGTAAGTCAACGTGTTGAATAGGACCAGCATAAATGCTTACAACACTATAGAAAAACAAAAGTATACCCACAAGCACAAATCAAGAAAATATGTCCCATGCCCCCAGTCTTCTAGTCAATGACATCCTTGAAAGACTATTAGGGAGGGAACACATGGCAAAGAAATCATCATAGACAGCACAAAAAGTAGATACAAATCAACATAGCTCAGTCGTTTAAGTGTTAAAGTGTGTGTGTGTAAGTCACTTGGCCATTTCTTCAAGACTTGATTCTGATAGTGAGAAATATCGCGACATTGGAGACCATAGGTAAACTATCTGTAAAGTGTTAAAAAAACACTTGATGTCAAAGTGGGGGAAGTGTTGAGAAACATTGTTTTGTGAGTTTTCAAAGAAACCCTAATGCACAAGAATACCTCAATAGGCTAAGTAGCTATGCCCTCAAGATGAGGACAAGAAAAAATTCCAAGCTAGGAAATGTGTAGCGAAGTGGATGATTGAGACTGATAGACATAGGTGTAAGGATTTCAAGTAGCGCCTGTTTCTAGGTTTTCACCACTTGACAGATTTTTTCAGAACTTTTTCCAATTTTTTAATTTTTATTTATTTTTATTTTTATTTTTTTTAAATTTTTATTTTAATTTTAGGACATTTTCTAATTTTTAGGATTTTTTCAGCATCATATATGATTTTTTTTGGAATTTTTTAGAAGATTTTAGAGATCACTAGTTCTCGAGAAAGATCACATAATTTTCTCCCAATGTCTAGTAAGGTATAGGATATGATGGAGCAACGATCCAGTGGATAAGCAAAGATGGATGAAAAAGGAGTATGAAGCAAGTGAAAGTGATCCTCAAGGATTGACTCCTCAAGAGTACCCAAGCTAGGGAAAGAGGTGAAATAGTCATATGAAGCATATTTTGGATAAGCAATGGAAGTAATGAGAAAGATAGCATGTAGGATAAGCAACGAAGCCAACAAGTGAGATAGCATGAAGTGTGTAGTCCAAAAGAGTAGCCATGTCAAGAGACCTATGAGAACCATGTTTCATTTATTATGATCAAGACCAAGGGGTCAACTAGATAGGATAGCGATGGGATAGAGCAATAAGAATAAAGCTCAAGATAGAGGCTCTGAGTGAATGGGAGAGCACAAATAGAGAATCTCATGGATAAGATAGCCAATATGCAAAGATAGCTCAACATTTTCAAGATCAAAGAGAGAAGAGGGGATAGATGGATGATGGAAGAATTACGCATGATGCCTATTTGCCTGGTTTTCATCATGGTACTTGTCCAAGGTGTCACAAGAAGTAGTTTTCACCATAGGATGGATTTATTTCTCTTTACTTTTGCTACCAAGGTGCCACAAGAAGTGGTTTTCACCAAGGCACATTTTCATTTTTTTTTTTTTTCTATTTTTTTCTTCTTCTTTTTTTTTTGAATTTTTAAAAAGAGCTAAAGTTGTTTGAATGTAGACAATGCTCCTATAGAAAAGATAAGTCATGATAAGCCAAGACCATAGAAAGGTATGCTCAAAGATGTTGATAGGGTGATGAAAGGGAAATGGTAGGAGGAAGAATATATGGAGGATAAGAGTTCATGTATAGAAAGTAAGTGTAAGCTTTAGAGGATTTCATGTGGGTAGCTAAAATATTGGACAAGATCAACATTGACACACACCTTGACGGGTATTGGAACAATGGAGGAATCATGGATGAAATAGCTTGAGATTTAGATGTATGAGGTGGTAGAAGAGATTTGGAAAAAAGTGGAGTGGAGGGCTTTGGAATATTGTTAGAAAGACTTTTGGAAGAAGATGGAATGGAAACCTTTGGAAGCTTGAATGTCAACTTTGAAGTATTTTCAATATTCAAGTCTTTTAAAAGAGACTTGGGAATCCATATAGCTTTAGATTTTCCTTTGGATACTTCAAAACACATTTCTTCAATAATGGGTTTAGGAACCCATATTTTCTTTGATTTATCTTTTTTAATAGTGGACCTTTGTAGTCTCTTTTGTGCTTTCTCCTTCTTAGCATTCACATGTCGATTAGATGGGACATAGTGATCTTTCTTTTTCAATGGATTCTTATGTTTATTCTCACTTCCAAAGGACTTGGGATTTGTGGATGAATAAGGATGATATGACTAGTTTAGATGTATAGATGGGTGAAAAGTCATCAAGGATAAGTGTCTTTGTTGATCTTGAGGTATGATGGGAGAGCTAGGAGTGGAAAGTGTAGGAGATGAAGGAACATAAGGTCCCAATATATATAGAAGGTTTGAAGGCTTTAGCTCTAATGGATGAGGACCAAGGATAGAATTAGGATATGCAAAGGGATAGTGGGAAGGGATATCAACATCTTTAGAGTGAGAAACATGGTCAAATCCATCAATAGACTCATGAGTACCTTTCATAGGAACAACATTTTTAATAGAAGCACTTGAAGCTTGAGAAAATTTTTGAAGTGGATGTGGAGAAGTAGAACATGAGGGGATGCTTTGATCTTGACAAGTAGCTTTGGATAGCATATGAAGAGAACTTTTCTCATAATTTTTAGTAAGCTCAAGGGAGATAATGGAAGTGGTATCTTCATCATACTTAGGAGGTGGACAAGATATAGGATATAGAGGGGAAAAATCTTGAAAGAGATGAAAGGGTGCTTGATCTTGATCTTTCTTGACATTTATAGCTTTTTCTTTTTGAGAGTCCTCTTGACATGGAGCCACTTCTAAGGACAAGGGAGAATGAAGAGTGAATGGAGTAGTATTTGGATTAGGCATAGTAGTGCATGAAGGTTGAGGATGTTTAGGATTAGTAGCATGGAAAAGGTTTGCAACCAAGTGAAGGTTAGCTTGAGTTTCTTTTAGAGGTAGCCCTTGAGGATACACGTAGTCAATATGGAAAGCATTAGGTTCTTTATTTGATGGAGGCATGTTGGAAAGCTTTGAAGTGTTGGGAGATGCATGTGTGTTGGAAGAAGTGGAGGTATCAAGGAAACCATCACTAGAAATAGGTTCATTAATATGATCTTGCTCAAGAGAAGTATCCTCAGCACATGACTCACTAGAGGTTCCAATAATTCCATTATCAATAAGATCTTGGATTTTATGTTTTAGCTCAATGCAATCTGAAGTACTATGCTCATTATGCTGATGATAAGGACAATAGATATCCAAGAATGGATTTCCATATGAGTTAGACTTAGGTAATGTGATGAGCTTATTGCTAAGAAGTTTTTGCAAAGTGTCATCATAAGAATCTTCCAAGGGAGCAAAAGTTCTATTAGAAGTATGTCTAGGATCTTCTTGTTGTTTCTCAAGTGAATAGAATGCATTCATGTCTTCATCATTATCTTGGTCAAATATAGGTCCATCATGAAATTTTGGAATAGGCTCAAAGTAGGTATCACTTGCTTGTCCTCTAAATAGGTCTTTAGATCTAGAAGATGAAGACATTTGATGAAGAAGAGGATGACCTGAAAGAAGGTGACTCAGATGCATGTAAAGACCTTAAGGAAGATTCATGTAATGATACAATCTTCTCCTCTAACCTTTTCTCAAGTTTAGACTTCATTTTTGTCACGCGCTTAGAGAGATGAAGGTAAGAAAGATCATTTGTCTCTTCTAGTTCTTTGTATTGCGCATATAGATCTTGAAACTCTTTAGTGACATGGAGGATATCATGATCATCTAGATTCGGTTGAAGTTTGGTAGCACAAGGTTTAGATCCCATAGTTTTAGATGCAAAGCCAAGCATAAAATAGTCTAGAAGATAACTTGGTGTTGAAACTATAGGAGGTAGAGTGTTCACTTGCCAAGATAGTAGAGAGAGATTAAAGCGACTTGTCAAACAATATGTCCAAAAAACTTACGACATGAATGACTCAAGTCAATAGCTAGGCAAGATGCCCAAATAGCCAAATAGATAGAGCAAGTAGGGTGACAATTGGACAACTCTCCAACCCAAGAGTGTAATCAAGAAATCAAGGCAACCATTTCAACAAAAAAGATAACTAGCAAGTGGACATAGACCATGAAGATAGAAAGACCAAGAGCACCAAGACCAAAGAGTCACTTTAAGCATGTTCAAGAACTAGAGACATAGCAAATCAAAGTCAAATGATGAGACTCCCCTTAGCATTTTTTTCTTAAGCGTGTTTTTTCCCACGGTGGGCGCCAAAAATGTACACTTGAAAGTGTCCCACTCTAAACCCTTCTATCCAAACGATTTCATGAGTTTGGAATGCTTGGATGTTTGCTTAGAGCTCCCTATCCATGGAGTGCAAGAGAGTATATTTCAAGAATAAGAAGGCTCTCAGATGAGCCTTAGAGATACTCTTCTTGCTAGTAAACCATGCAATGGGAGGTTCCAAAGACAAGATGCAAGAATGCAAATATCCCAAGGAGTTCCTCAAGAATGCAATGCAACTAAAGACTAAACTAGAATAAATATGAAAAGTGCAGCTATTCTAAGCATGGATGAGAGTGTTACAATTCAAATATTAAGCTATGTGAAATAGATTATTGCAAAATAGAAGCTAAACTAACATGCAACATGAATCTAAGCTAAAATGCTATGGTATGAGAGAATGTAGACAAGAAATAGAAGTTCTCCGCAAAGCTCCAAAGAAACCTGTTAGAAAACCTGCAGCATAACAATATTCAAAATGAGGATAGATCCTTTGAGGGGGAAAGCTCTCTCCCTTTTAAAGTCGTACGGACGATAGAGATCAAGATGAAGATGGTGGATGATCAACGGTGGAGTTTGAAAAGAGGAGTGATCCATGTGCACACACAAGTCTACCAATAGAATATAAGTTGACTTGTCATATAAGACAAAATTCACAAAGCCTTTTCTTTTAATTGCAAAATAGAAAAAGGACTTTATGTGTGCACTTTAAGTGGGTTAGAAGAATGGGGTATTTTATTTAATTACAAGGGGACATGTTCTTTTAATCAAATAATGAACTTAGGATAGCATAGTCAAACTATAGGTTATAATCAAATAAATTGATTATTAGCAATTTGGTTTAGGTAAATGATTAAATTAATTTAGCCAAAATGTTGAAAAAGGGGCTAACAGTCTAGATGACCATTTTTAGGTGATTACAGTACCCTTCCGGGCTCATATCTTGGGTTACCTCTCTATCTCAACGCTCCTGAGACTTTTTGGATTTCTTTGAACAAAATCCACTCAAAATTAGCTAGCTGGAAAGGATCCCTCCTTAGCCAAGTTGGTAAGGTAATTATTCTTCAATCCACATTACAAAATTTGCCTTTATATGCTTTGAGTGTTTTTAAGATTCCCAAGAAGTTTTCTTTAACAATTGAGAAAATTTAGAAATAATTCTTATGGGTAGGTATGGAAAAGAAGAAAATAATGGCTTTAATTGCTTGGGATGAAGTTTGCATCCCTATCAATAAAGGAGGTCTTGGTCTTAGAAGGGTAACAACTATGAGTGATTCTCTTATTGTCAAGCTCATTTGGCAATGGCATAAAGAGGAGGGAGAATGAAGAGACATTTGAATTGATAAATATAATAGGGAGAATCTTGGGTTCAACCTCTTCCTTAGTAATGAGGTTTCCCAAGGGGGTTATGAAATCTGGAAACATGTTCAAAAAAATAAGCAGATTATAAATAATGGAGTCAAATGGAAGGCTGGAAATGGAAGGACTATTCATTTTTGGGATGGTATTTGGATTCTTGATCATACCCTTAGTTCTTATCAGAGGTGGAATGGATTTATGGATCAATGCAAGAACCTAGTTGGAGTCTTTATTGTTGATTATTGGGAAGAGGATAAATGGGTTAACCTCAATAGAGTGGATATTAATCTTAATGATCTCAACAAAATCTTGAATATTGTCTTTTTAGTGTAAGAGGAGGATACTTTCATTTGGAAATATAATTCCAATGGGTTGTTCTCTATTTCTTCTTTGTATACCAATACTTTTGAGGATTATTAGGCACATTGCTGGGCTAAAGCTTGGTATAAAGGAATAACCCCTAAAGGTAACATTTTTTTTTGGACTCTTTTGCAAGGTAAAATTCTAACCCCTGATTATTTGATGATGAAAGGTATGAATTTTGTTAACAGATGCTATCTTTGCAAGGAGGCAGAAGAGTTAGTTAATCATTTGATTATTCACTATTCTTATACTAGAAGGTTATGTGGTTCGTTGGATTTGCTTTGGGTCTCCCCACATTCTATTCAAGAGTTCTTTAAAGGATGGAAGTCTCCCACTTGTAATTTGTTGATTATGAAGTTTTGGGATTTCCTCCTCCCTTTCTTTGCTAGGGAGTGTGGAAGGAAAGAAATGATGGGGTGTTTAGGGGTAAGGAGACTAACTCTGTCCAGTTGCTCTATAATATCAAGTATCTGGTGATTGAGAATATTAGGACTATTGGGAAAGGGCATCAACCTCAAATAGATTGGGAAGAAAAATTTATTCAAAAATGGAATTTAGAAGGGTTAAGTGTTTCTCAAAATGGGAATAACCTTAGGAATCTGGCTAGATGGGATTGCCCTCTTTAAAGCTGGTGTAAGATTAATTTTGATGGGGCCTCAAAAGGAAACCCATGGATAACGGGTTGTGGTGTCATCATCAAAAACATGAATGGGGATAGTTTGGGTGTGATGGCTATCCTTATTGGGGAACAAACAAATCATGTGGCGGAAGCGAGTGCTACTCTCTATGGTCTTAGCTATGCCAAGAGTATGAATTTGGACAAGATTTGGCTAGAGGGAGACTCCCTCAATATTATTATTTATCTCAATATAGTTAACAACCCTTCTTGGACAATTCATAGTATTATTTGTAAGGTCATTTTTTTAATTAATTCATTTCATACTTGTGTCATCACTCATAACTATAGAGAAACTAATCATGTTGTTGATTGGCCTATGAACATGGCTTACAAAAGTGATGAGAAGTTGATTTGGAATCAAGATGATAATATCTCTTTCAAGGGATTATCTTTGATTGAGTATGATAAAGTGAGAAGTACGTAAAAAAGTTTTATTAATGATGAATAAGGCTATAAGTATTAATTATTATTTGGGCAGATTTGGGGAGGTGTGGATAATGATTAGATTGGCAAGGACTTTTTATTCATTACCACACGGATTGGGGGTACGTTTATTTATCAATTTCCTCTACTTTGATATCAACACCGGGCTTTTCTTTCTAAATGTGTACCCTGAGATTGTGAGAATCCACAATAGACTAAAGAAGATGGGAGGAAGGAGAAAGAGGGTTGAACAAGATAGCTGTAAGGACTGGAAAAAGAAGAAGAAGATTTGGGATATTCTAGAACAGGGGAAATTTACAGGTTTTATGGAGAAGCTTAAAGGCGGTAACCCTTTTATCACTTGAAAATTCATTAGAACCTAGAAGGATGAGAGCATTCTAGTGGGTAATAAAAGAATGGAGGTTATTGAGGACTTCATTGCAGAAGTTATGGGCCTTGACATAGAGGGGATCAACTTTAATAGAAACAAGAAGCTTTCAAATTAGGTTGTGGAGGAATTTGCAGAAATGACAAAGGAACAATAAATTGGTTAAAATTGGTAATTCTTATTTCAGCCTTGGTTCTATATCTCGCCCCTGGAGGTTTGTCATGTTCATTATTATTTAGTACTTAACTTTGGATGACCACTTTACTAAGATATTTGGGTACCATTTTATGTTGGTAAACCATTTTAGGCATAGGGTTAGGCTTAATCTTTCCTTCTAGCTCAAGCACTTTCTGGGTAATACAATTTTAGCTACTCAAAATGGTCTTGAGGGTGACCATGCTTGTCACTAGGGTCTAATGGTGCTTGTTATGAACCTCCTTAAATCAAAAAAAGTGGAAAGACCCCATTTTAGTAAGAAAACTATGGAATGTGAGACAAAGGGGAGTGAATAGGATGAGGGCTTTGATGAGGACATAGAAAATGAGATTGTATAAATTGAGGTTAAGAAGAGGAATATTAAAGAAATTGATTCTAAATTGGATACAGATTCTAAAGAGGAGCTGGAAGAGGGGAATGAGAAAAGTCATATTGCTGGTAAGGTCTCTAGAAACAAGGGGAAGAATATGGACACAGTTTCAAGCATACCTTCTAATGATGAACCTCTAATTAAGAGGATGAAGTGAAAAGGAACAAAATGCACTTCATCAAGGGATGGTGGATGCAAAAGGGCTTGAGGAGACTGATTATGCAAGAGGAAATGTTGGCGGGGATGAGGATGGCCTTACTCATAACAAGGGCAATCATGACCAGGAGTTTTTTAAAGGGTGTTTGGTAATCTGGGGCTTATGAAGGAGGACCTTTGTAGTTTGGAATAGTATGCAAGACATTGTAAGAGAATTTGACTAGCTCAACAAAACTACTAGAGGGGAGAGAACTCTAGGACAACATATTGATAAACTTTCTAAAGTGATTAGTAATGCTGAAGAGGTTAAGAATCTAATGAAACATGTTCCACCCCTCAAAGCCAAAAACAAAGCTTTGGATTAGATGATTAAAGATTTCCAAAAAAAGTTGGATGGTCTGGATAGCAGAGTGGTTAATATGGGGAAGATGGTTAAGAAACTGGCCAATCAAAATTGTTCTATTCTAAAGATTGTGGCAAACAATATTAACACTCTCTTAAACAAAGGAAAGGTCAAGGCTCCAAGGAAGTGAAAGATGACCAAGGACCTAGCAAGCTCACCAGATCCAACTTGAAAAAAGATAGAGGGTGTTGAAGCCACAGAAATGAATGATTTGAAGGCCTCTATAGAAAACATGAATATCCTTGTAGACCAAGCAATGGATTTACTCAAGACCCTGTAGTTGGTTTTGTGCTTTCTTTTTGTTGTCTTTTCTAGCTTATCTTTTTAGCTACTTGTCTTAGCTTGTTCTTCTCTTGGTGTTGATGCACAATTCTTCTAGATCTCTTAGTTTTTGTTTTCATGCTACCTTGTAAAAGGTTTTAGGTCCTTTAAAACATGTTTTTACTTAATAAATTCTTTTACAAAACATCAACCCTTCAAAACTTGTTTTCTTTATCAAAAACATTTACATAACAACATCGTAAATCAATCACTTCCCAAGCCTCTAGTATACATACCTAAATTGGTGAAAACTAGGTTTAACCCTAACCCCAACACAAAACCTCAATAAGTGTAAATTAATCAATCATTTTTATTTTCGATGAGATTTCATAAAAGTTGATTTGTAGTAAAGTTTCAAGTTTTCATTTTTCTTTATGTATAAGTTTTCCAAACAATAGAGGTTTCAAGATAAGATCAATTACAATGATAGTTTCTATCTCCTAGTTAAACATCCATATTTCCTTATAACTAGGTATTTGTTTGAGTATAGTAATAGAATTCATATGAATAATTACTTCATTTATTTAGTACCAATAGAATTCATATTGAATGATATTATAACTTCAATTATAATAAGACTTTAAAAAAAAAATTTAAAACATATATTTTAATGTCCAAATAATAAACAAAAGAAACAACAAAATTTAATTTCAATAATTTTACAATTATATTTTTAATTAAATAATAATAAATTTTAAATTATCTAAAACTAAAATTTATTAAAATCTAACCTTAACTCATTTTTAAAAATTGAATTAAAAATAATAATATTAAATAATGTTTCCTTTAAAGAAAAAAATTTATTAAAAAAAAAAAAAACTTTAACCCAAAAAGGGTTGCAGCTGACAACATGCCAAGACAGTTGTTGTTGCCTTTGGTAGCCTCAGCTTGAGTGTTGATGGAGAGCAGAAAAAGGGGGTGGGGAGGTGGTGGCCCTCGCCTTCCCAATTTAATATTTAAAAATAAATAAATTATTATAGTAAAAACAATGCATAAATTTTTTTTTAATATGTTTTTTTCAATTTCATGTAGGTTTGAGCCTAGAGGATGAATTTTTCCAGCAGACCTTTTTTTAATTTAAAAAACACAACAATGATTTCTCAAATCAAATTATTAATTTTAATCCATACATAATCTCAAACAAACCCTAGCTATGTTTTGCTTCAAAACAACAATTTGTAACATGAGGGTTTCAATTAGATTTTCGTTCATAGACGTTTCAATAACAAAGAACAAATATTTTCAAAAGAAAATAAGGGTTTCAATATAAAATATGTTTTTCCAAACAAGAAATGTAACCAAGCACGAAGAAGACATAGGTAATTTGAAGGGATTTACTATGAAAATCTCAATAGAATTCCTACCTTGATTTGATGCTAATCCTGACAAACGCTTGAAGAATGCAAAAATTCCCATCTCTTGAAACCCTTTCCAAAATTTGCTCTCCAAACTTGTGTGTGGAGAAATGAGCTCTAATTTCCTAATAAAAAACTTTCTCCTCCAGGGTTTCAATTTTACGAACATGCAAAAACCTTTTCTTTTTAATAGTTAAATTAATTTAATTCTTTATGCATACTTTTTGCATTGTAATTATAATAAAGTTCATTTAAATTATACTCACTTGTATTTATTAAATAATAAGATGTAATTAGAAAATATATTTACCAGTTTAACTAATAATAATATTTAGAGTCTATTATTAAAATGAAGCCTCTAAATTAAATAAATATAATTACACCAAATTTAGACTTTTAATTAAATCTTTAAATCTAATTCCTCTATTTAATTAATTTCTCAATTAATTAAATAATTGATTTTTCTTTATAAGATTTTTTTGTTAAATTGAATCATTCAATAATATCTTTATTTGATTTAATTATAACTAAAAATTGCAACAGACCCACAAACTTAATAAGAAAACTCATCTAAAAGATAAAGTACAAAATCAAACTCAAAGGGTCAAAATCTCAAATTCACGTCACTTGACGAATTCAAAAGGATGCATAACTCAAATACTTGTCCTATATTCTAGGATAATTAGCTCAAGGTTAGGATTTGGATTCAAGAACTATCTCCCCTCTTTACCATTGAGATACTGTGATAGGGTACACTCATCCTGCCAATTCAGGGAAGTCGATGCTCGGTACCTATAATTTGCATAAAAGTCAAACATGTACATATGCATATATATCTAAACTAAATAGGCTATGGTAGGGAGTGGTACATCGTATAGATCATGACTAGTAGGTGACTACAACTCCCTCCCTCAACCACATCAAAAATGTCAAGCATAAAGTAAAACATACATGTACACCATATACATGCAAGTATAGGGTAAGTAACCATAGAAAATATATGTAAATCATCTAACTATCATCATGAAAACAAATGAAATCACTATATGAATATACAAAGCATCATCATCAAAAGAATAACCATGAACACATGAAATAACTGAGTATCAAGTAGATCATAAAAAATATAAAATAAGTATGAAATAACATCCAATCAAATCAGGTAACCAAGTACCACGAAATCATAACACAACCATAAAAGTTGGCCTAAAAGAATTTGGCAATATAACATGAAAAGAAAACTAGGGGTAGGCATTACAATCAAGGTCAATATTTGATCAATAACGATGCTCAAATTGCATGAAGACTTGGACCAAAATAACATCAATGCACTACAAAAACAAAGTGTCATTTATTTTGAAAATGCTCTTTAAATGTTCAAGCTTGATTTGTCTCAGGAAGTTCATATACAATAGAGTAAAATTGGCTTTCTAATATAATTCCTTGTACCTCCCCATCGCCCAATGCAATGTTCTCACTCATAATAGTTACTATATATGATATATATGTTGAACATTTGAGAGGTGACCATCTTACTAAATAATTTTATTGAAGGTCATCATCGTATTGGAAATGAAAATCCAACTTTGTCTTGGTAATCTTCTCATAGATGCGCAAGATCCATATCATTAAATGATGATCCCATATGTAATAACGTGTCCACCTCAATATCCCCTCCTCTTTTGATGTGGGAGATTTTAAATACTTCAAAGGTGTTGAGTAAGAAATTATTTTTTGTAATGAATTTTATTTAAGTATTATACCCTATCTCCTCCGCATAGCAGTAAAGCATTAAATTTTTTTTCCATCAACACTACATCAAGAGTTTCTTGAACTTTAGCTTTAATATTTTTCCCATCACAAGGATGAGATGTTCAATTGTTAAAATATTTTTCATTCTCTACCAACAAAACTAGCCTGAAAAAGAGCCTAGATTACTTATTGAAGGTTCTTTAAAGTTACCTTTTGTCCATACCTACCTAATCTAGGGGCTTCCAAGAAACCTTAAAGATTTATTTTTCTAATGGATCAACCATCCCTACTCATTAAAAAGGTATGTCTCTTCTTTTCTATTTTATATTATTTTGTATTATTTAATATTATTTCAAAAATATATTTTTTTACTAGGAACACTATTTTCATTTAATAAAGTTAAATATTTATTGTTAAGATTAAAATTAATCTTGTTACTTGAGAGGACATCTCTACATCCTGGTATGAACGTTGAGGTGTTGGCCTGCAACACCATAATTACCTTTCTCGTTGTCCAGGTTCTTAGAGCACATTAATTACCAAAGAAGGGTAGTTGGCCTTTATGAGTGCACGTTCTCCAAGTTATTTTATCATTAATGAAGCTTTTTCTCCATTACTATCTATGAAGAACCCAACTAAAATGACCAAACATTTGTCCAAGCTATGGGGAATTTTCCCAACATTCCAAATGGAGAAAAATTATCTATGAACGGGAAGGAAATGATGATGGAGGAACCACTAGAGGAGTTTCGGGTAAGACCCACTCCTCTGTGATTATCCTTGTTTCTAATACACATATGAACAAAGTAATAGAGTTTGAAATTGGTAATTTGTGTGAAACTACAATTTTTCTTGCTGCCCAGGACCCTAATAAGTTACCATCTATGGCTTTTCTCAATGATTGGTTGCATAATAATTGGAATAAGATTTTTGGGTTACATTTTTCATAGCTTTGCATGATCCAGAAAGGTCTATTTTTGTTATTTTTTGGTAGCCCTAATGCTTAGAGGCATGTAGTTAACAAATAATTTTGGAGAATATGTTTCTCTACATTTAGGGTCATTGCCTAGTCTCCTGATGTGATTAAAGATGAGATTCTTGACCTCTCCACCCCAAGATGGATTTCCATTAGCAACTTTCTTCCATTTCTTTGTAACCTTATTTTGTAAGTCCTTGAACCTCTAGGGAAAGTTATCAAGATTGATAGGGCCTCTACCCTCAATCTCTACCCTACTCCCTTATGCAGATGCAAGGATCCTTTTAGCCATTAACCTAGGAAAGGAATTCCTAGAGAAGATAGTATTTTCCACTCATGGTTTTGAATATTTATGCTCGATGACATTCCTTAGAGGTCTCAATACATGCTTCATTTGCAAAGTGGGACATTTAAAAAGAGATTTCCCAATTGCAAAGAGGAATTTTCCTAAATTAGGACCTCTCTAAAGCAACCTTCACTTACTAATAAAACTATGTTGAAAGACTCGGGTAACAAATCTATAACTTCTCCCCTATTAACCCCCCCAAGATATTAGATAAGATTAGCAAAGACTTAGATGCTTTACGTGATGCTTTTAAACCTCTAGAGTCAGTCGATATTTCTCACTTTAATAGTAATCTATTATCTATAAGATCCATCCTCCTAGTCCTCACTCTTTGGGAATGTCCAATCCTAGATTGAAACATAGAACTTAGAATGCTCAAGAATTAGTGTTAGAGAAGATCAAGAAGATCTCAGGGCATAAATTTAGGAATAGAAATCAAACCCCTCCTGTTCTCCCCCATTCTATGGAAGTGAGAGATATTCTCAGAGGTCATTGTGGCCCTCCTATAATTAATTAACAAAAAGATGTTAGTGGATTGGAAATGAATGATGTGGAGGTGGCCATGGAGGCAGTAGAGGTTGAAGATGCCCCCCCTCCTATTTCAGAGTTAGAAGAAACTATCAACCTTTGTGTGGAAGAAGATAGGTTAAATAACTTTGATATCTTAGTTATTCATGCCAATAACTTGAGGGATGATAATGACTGTGGAAAATTTCAATCCTCTCATAAGCTTTCTTCTCTGGTAACCTTTCCTAGCCCAATAAGTGAGTCTAGTAAGTTGGTTACTGGCATAGGGCAAAATGAGGGAGTAGGAGAGAAAGTGGATAGAGAAGAGAAAACAAATCATGGACATGGAAATTCTTGTCCTTTAGGGGATGAAGTTCCATTTACTTTTAAAGCTAAGAACCTCAGTAGGGTCCCCAGGAGAGGATTTGGGAAAAGTAATGAGAGGATTGAAAGTGAGGAGTTAGAGGCTAGGGAAGATCCTTCATTTTCTAGAAAGAGAGGTAGACCTCCAAACTTAATTGCCTTAGGGAGACCTAGTAAGTTGCAAAAGAATAAGCTCCCCAATTTTTTTAAGACTAAATACTCCTTGTTAGAGGAGGCACCTAAATCCTTTCCCAATAATAACTAAGTTATTTCTTGGAATGTTAGAGGGTTGGAGTCTCAAGACAAAAAATGTGTTATTAAGAGGTTCCTTAGACAACATTTAGATGTTGACTTCCCAATGTTGCAAGAGATCTTGAGGTTACCAAATTCTAATTAGATACTACTCTTAAATACATTTGGAAAGATGTTATTTTTTATACTTCTAACCATGAGAAAGGTAGGGGTGGGACACCAATCCTAGTTAGTCTTAGGTGGAGTAGGTTTGTTAAGGAGTGGAGAACCTTCTCTTCTAATAGAGTTGTATGGATTATTATTGGGATCCAAGATATTAAAGTTGGTAGTTTCTTACGCTATGCTCTGTATGACTATTGTAATAGGGCTAAACTCTGGAATTAGATGTGTTGACTAAAGAACATCCCATGGGTTGTTGCAAGAGATTTCAATATGATAGAGAGGCAACAAGATAACATAAGAGGTAGTAGATTTGAATGGAACTACGAAGAAATGTTATTAGAGAATAAGTTAATGAATAAATTGAATATGTTTGATCTCCTAGCAAGGGAAAAGAATTCTCACAATGGTATATGGTTTACATGGTCCAATTTTTAGAAAGGTCAAAAGAGGATCTATAGTAGACTAGACATGTGGTATGCTAATAGAGATATTTTCTCTTTTAATAAATCAAAGGAAGGGAATTATGTTCAATTTTATCCCTACACCCTCTCAAATCATCATCTAATTATTGTCAGCATAAGTATGATCAATAAAGTGAAGATCCCTAACAAGCAGCATGATGACTTGGCCTTTAACACTTCCCTTATACATGATGATAATATTAGTGCTTCTATAACATTCATAAGATGGTTTAACATAATTACAACACAAAATTATAACCCAATTGAAATATGGAATGTGATGATCAATAGCTAGAAACAATGTTTTTAGACAACAGGGAAGAAAAAAGCCAAAAATTCTAGAAGAGGTGAAAATGAGTTGCATAAGGAACTTGTAGAAGCTGAAGAGATTATCAAAAGTGGTCCCTCTAACTTGGAAGCTCTTAATGGTGTTTCAATGGCCAGAGACTCTTTGAGAAAGAATTAGAATCATAAGATCCAATGATTTAAAACTAGAGCTAGAATTAAATCGTTCGAGCATGGGGATAAGGGGTTCAAATGTTTTTTTTTCAATTGTTAAAGGCCAAGGAAACTAGAGACTTGATTGAGATGATTTGAGAAGAGGATAAAAAACTAGAGGAGATAGGTTATATACTTAATGCCTTTTTCCAAATGTCATGCCAACTTATTTATCTCTAAACATCAAGGCAATACTATGGTAGAAGCTAGGGTCAACATTCAGCCTCTTGTACCTTAAAAAGTCAATCTAGAAGACGAGAACCTCTTAAGAAGGCCCTTGTGCAAAGAAGAAATTTGTTATGCTATATCCCAAATGGTTTACCCATTGAGTTTTACAAGAAGCATGCCAACTAGATATGGAAAGATCTATTAGAAATATATAATTAGGCTATTCAAGAAGGATATCTTGGACCCCAGATTAATAGAGGGTTGATTAAACTTATTCTTAAGGATGGGGATAAGTCTAATAAAAAACTAGGGACCTATAACTCTTCTAAATGTATCATATAAGAATTAGGCAAAAACCCTAGCACTAATAATTAAAGAAATATTACCAAAAGTGATATGTCATACTTAAACTGGGTTTATTAAAGGAAGATACATCTTGGAGAATCTTATAAGTTGTTGGGAAGCTATGGAATGGGAAAAGAATTTGGGATAGGAAACAACTATGTTTTTAATAGACTATGAGAAGGTTATGATAGGATAGAATGGAACTCCATTGACTTGATACTAGAGAGTTTGGGTTTCCCCTCTATATTCATCTAGATGACTTTTTGGCTCAGTAGTAGTAGAGGTTAACAATGAAAGATCTAAAGATTTCTCTCTATCTAGGTCGATAAGACAAGGTTTGCCTCTTGCTCCCTCCCTATTTATGATTTTTGTAGATTTTCTTCACTATATCTTAAGAGATAAGTCTCTTTCTCCAAGAGTAAAAGGTATTAGGTTGCCTGATGAGGAAGAAATCTCAAATGTTCACTTTGTAGATGACATCTCCTTTCTCATAGAGATTTTAGAGAAGAACATAGAAAATCTTATTACCAAGTTGGACTTGTTTTGTAAGGCCTTCGGGAGTAATATTTCCATCTCTAAGTTTATTTTACTTGGCTAGAAAGATCAACCCCCCTGGGAGATATGGTATTGCTTGGGGGGGAGGGGGGAGGGGTGTGGGGGGACTTTCCATCTAGTTAGATATTATGGTATCCCCTATTCCATTTCTCCTAACCTAAAAAAAATGTGGAAATGAACTAGAGGGAAAATTGATAAGAAGCTTGGAACAAAAATTATTTGTCATTGGTTGGCAGGGTCTAGGTATGTCAGAAGATTTTGTCCTCTCACCCTATTTACTACTCTTCTTCCTAGCTCTTTAACCAATCTCATGTTAATTTCATTCGAAAGATTATTGAAAACATTCTATGGTTTGATGATAAAGGGAATCAAACAAGGCATGCAGTTAGATGAGATTGATGTGTCAAGAGGAAATAAATTGGAGGACTAGGACTAAAGGACCTCAAGAAATAAGGAGTAGCTCTTGCATTCAAGTGGGTGGAAACATATATTCAAGGAGAGGAACATTGGAAAGTTCTAATTATGAAAAACATTATGAGAGGTGCCCCTCAAAAAGGTAGATCATGGAAGAATCTACACATTTGTGAACTATTACCTAGGAAATGGAAGGTTAGAGCTGAAGGTTCTCAAGACTTCAAGGCCATTTGGAAAGGGTGGGCTAAAATTAAACATTACATCTTAGGAAACCACCTAATAGATAAATATAATAAACTTTGTGGGGAAAAATCATTATGGTGGAATTTGGAAAGGAATGGTAAACCTCTAGCTCTCTTTCAAGGGTGTTCAACCAAACATTGGAATAAGATTGGGATTCAAACCTTCAGAAACCTTGTCAAGGACGATAACATTATATCATGAGAGGATCTCTCAAGATACTTTAGCATTCCCCATTCCCAAAAAAGAACCTACTCCATCATTTTGGAAGCTTAGAGAGCTCTTAAACTAACCTATATATCTGGTGACCCAGATGATAGATTATCCACTTTGAAATGGCTAGATAACACCCCTTTGAAAGATTGTAAAGAAAAAATCATCTATAATATCCTAACTAGGAACAATGAAATCTTTCATAATCTTAACTTGGCATGGAATGTCAACTTTGATGCATCCTTTTGGACTAGCATGCTGATGAATAACTGGAACAATCACGTGTAACCCAATATATAGTATTTTGTAGGGAAAGCCCTCTTACATAAACTCCTAATTACTCAAGTTGATTCTACTCCATTCACTTGCACTATTTTCCTATTACCTGAGTCTATCCAACACATCTTTGTTTATTGCATTTTTGCTAGAGAGACCTAGAAGTTGTCTGGGATTCAAGTTGGCATTGATATTGATAGTTTTCATATAATTGTTGGTTACATCCCTAATATTTCCAAGCAATTTAATGTAATATGGGTCATTTTCTCTTCTATTTTGTTTTGGCATCTATAAATTCTTATAAATGAGGATATCTTCAAAGGTAGGTGTAGGGTTCTTATTGAGTCTTTACGGAGACTCATACTAAAACATGTTTTATTGCAGGTAACCTTGAGCTTCAAAGTGAATGAGAAATAACTTACCAAGGTTGTTAAAAAATGTACTGAGATCTTAGATAAGGAATGCATACTCTATGATTTGGCATTAAAAGGGACTAGAAAGGAAGCCAAAAAATTTACCTTGAGGGAAATGTTGACCCATATTATTCAAAGGAAGAAAGGAAAATTTATATCAATGAATGAGCATACATCACCTAGCAGAGCTAGTGAAATCAGTACACAAAAATTGGTACCTAATATTCATCAAGCTCCTCCTAGTAGTCAGTAGGATGGTTCCAATGATCAACATGTTTCAAATAGGGCTAGTGGACTAAGGTAGTAGGTCATCCCTAGACAGTAGCTTACTCATAGACAATAGAGAAGTCTGGTGATCAACAGGAATTAAGATTACAATACAATTGGGAATGTAATAGATAGGTTGATTCGAAATAATAGGGCAAGGAACACCTTGATCTTTGTACAAAATAACTCGGATCTAAGGGTTGGTAGAAGGTCTATTATTATAGTTAGTGCTATCCCTACTCTTCCAAGGATCCCTTATATTGTCATCCTTAATGATCCCCACTTTGAGATTAGAGATTAGGGTTTAAGATTCAGATGGTCTGATGGGTTTCTTGCATGGACTTCTTGGTTTGAAGATTAATCATGCTCTTTGAAAGGCTCTATAGTATATCTAGTTTTTTTTTTTTTTTTTTTTTTGGCATGATGTCTATGTCTAGATCTGAACAGACCTAGATCCGAGTACTGTGTTTTGTCTAATCATACTCTCAAGTTAGTAGTTAACACTCTAGTAAATTTTGATGGTGAAAAAAAACTTCATTTCTCTTTGTTGCTCTCTCTTATATTTAATAGAGAAAATTAAATTTATGGTTAAATATATACACATTAATTTCATGTAGTAAGATGCTTAATTTAAATGAAGCCCTTCTTCATTTATTATTATAATCCTTACCCTTTCATATTGAGATATCTCACCCTCCCTCCCTCCCTCTATGAATAAATGACATGAGCTCATTTATTACTTTTTACATGCGTACATGTATATTATTTTAGCTTTTTATATTGCTTGGCTCATTAAAATATAAAAGTCAACAATCAGTTAAGTATTATAAACTCTTATATTGTGTGTATGACTTTTTTGTGTAGGAGTTCAACATACAAACTTGAATTCAAGAAAAAATTATATTTTAGGGGAAAAAGGCTAAAGAATCAAAATGTATCATAAAAAATGGTGATCAATGATAGACGACCATTTGTCACATACATCTTAAGGGGACCTAAGTTACAACCCCTTTGAACTAAATCTGATTAACACAACCCAAGTAGAGGAAGGGATATTAATTAAAGATCTTGTATAAAAAGGAATGTGAATTATAGGTTCATTTCTATCCATGTAAGAATGTAGAGATGAAATTATGTTATGTATGCAGGGAAAGAAAAAAGGTATTCTTATGTAATAATAAAAAACAAGGTAGTGTATCTAGTGTGTCAAAGTAAGTGCTATGAAAGAAGGATGTGTACTCACCTTGAGGGTTAGTAGAGGAAGTAACTTAAGATGTGTAGAAACCCCATCAAACTGCACTATACCTGGAAATGAACCAAGATCTAAAAACCAGAAGGATGAAGCTTTTTGTTGTAAAAATTTGAATGTCCAGGGAATAGGGTAATCTTGAGACAAGCTATACTAGTATAGGATGTGTATGCACCCAAAAATGGTCGCCTAGACTATGGGCCCCCATTATTCAATTTATCAATTTATCAAATTTTTTGAATCAATGGTTTGTAATATATTCAAATCAATTTTCTTGATCAAATTCGATTTATTTCATTTCTAAGATTGATCATTTTATTCCAAGTCTTATTTAATTAAAAGAAAATCTTCTCTTTTAATTAAATTAAATAAAATCCTCATTTAATTAAAAGAAAACCTCTCATTTAATTAAACAGTTCATCCACATTTAATTAATTAAGAGAAAAACCTCTCTTTTAATTTAATTAAATATCTTCTATTTAATTAAAAAGAACTTGCTCCCTTTTAATTAAATAAAAATCCTACTTAAATATCTCTTTTGATGAAAAAAGGAAATAAAATAAATTCTTTTTATTTAATTTCTCTACACTTAAAAATGTGATCTAAGTGGGATTTATCTTTCCACTTTCTCCTCAACCACTCCTCTTTTCTCATTGGTGGAATTTTGTCTCACATGGATCAAGCTCTATAATCCCATATTGGTTGTGAGAAGCCTCTCACCTCCATAATTTCCTTTATAAGGGAGAGCCCTCTCCTCATGTTAGACACCCATGATTATGCTACCGTTATGCTGCAGGTTTGAAGACCAATTTTTGAAGGAGTTTGAATACAAAAGCTTTTTGTGGAGAACTTCTATTTTCTTGTCTTTTTCTCTCTTGCACCCATATGGGCTTTTAGCTTAGATCTTGCATTTATAGATTAGATTTTGATTTCATAGATTAGATCTTATTTTCATGCATATTTGAAGATCATGGAGACTAGCATTCTTGCTTTTCCTCTTTGAATCTCTCATCTCATGGTGTACTTGCATGGGCACAAAAATAGGTCAAACTGAGAGCCTCCATTGCAAACCCTTGCACTCTATGGGTAGAGAGCTATGGATCGATTTGTGAGGGCTCATTCTTGAGTTTTCTTACATGTAATAATTCATAGAAGTGTGGCAACATTTTAGCACACATTTTTGGCGCCCACCGTGGGGCTTGAATCAAGTTTCTAGCTCCATTTGCTTTTATTTTTCATCTCTATTTTTTTACAGCAGCATATTGGATCTAATCAAGTGCTTTTGTAAAATTTTCACTTTGGTTTTAAGGCCAACCCATATATAGATTGGTTTGCAGGCAAAAAATCTAGTTGGTTTAAAGATTCAATCATATCTTTTAAACCACTTAGATTTTGGTTGTAAATTTTTTTTTATGGGTTAGGTATGTGCCCAAAATGTTTCAGTTTGATTTTCAGAGCATTTTGACATGATTTTCGTGAGTTATGAATTTCTCTTTATTTTCCATAAAAAGCTGTTTCTGATCGCAAATCAGCAAATTTTTTGGAAAAATTCACATTTTCAGAAATATTTTTAATTTCTAAGGGGGGTTCTTTCTTTGTGTTTTGAATTTTGAGGTTGTATTAAGGATCAAAAACTCGATTTGATGAATCTAGCCTAGTTTGAAAAATTGGGTCCCTAGGGCACAAATGAAGGGATTTTTTTGAATTTCTTACATTTTTGGAAATCTCTTTAGTTTTTAGTAGGGGTCTCTTTTTTTCATTTCTATTTTTGGGTCTGAAATCATAGCAAAAAAAAGATCTAATCATGTTGACTAGGTATTTCGTATTTTTTTTGCAGGGATTTTCGTGTTTTTCTGGTTTTTTTTTCTACTAACTGCTCACTGTTTTGGGTTTTTCTGTGTTTTCTAATTTTTTTGGAATAGCATAGCAGCAAGTTGTGATTTCATTGGAAAAACGTGCTAAAGTTGTTAAAAATAGGTAAGATCTACTAAGCGCGTTGCGAGGACTTCAGGTATTCTTCTTTGGCTAATAACACTTTGATTTGGAACCTTAAAATGAACCTCTCATGTGTCTAGCTTGTGTGTTTTGCTTATGCTTTTATTTTTCAAACACATGCATAATTGATACTAGGTTGTAATCTCCATTGATTTTTATTTAGCAAGCTTGATTATTAGTGATAGATTTAGATAGCTATATTGGGTAATTGGACTCGCTGAATCTGCCGGCCCCTCATTCCACCCCGTGGTTGCAAGATCAGTGCCACATTAAAGGGGAGGGGTCTATAGGATAGAAGCGTTAAGTGCTCCACTTGGAAACCCTCTTGTGCTTTCTAGAACTCACTAATCTTTGAGTTGTGGACTCGTTTTGGCTTGTGTGAGGGGTTAAGTGTTCCACATCTTTGGACTCACCTTGCATTAGTTAAAGCGTTAAGTGTACCACCTTGTACTTTTTGATTATTCTTGGATATATTTGCTTTTGAGGAATTAACATCTGTACACACATAGTAATTAGGCCCCATGAATACTATTCGTGGATCTTGAGGGAGTGAGTTCCTAGTGAAACTCCTCTCAAAGACAGATTCCTTGTAGGTGGGGAGGATACTTTGAGAATCTCTTAGATAGATGGATCTTCAACTTGGTGATTGAGGCATCCTTTCTCTGGAGAGGTTGATAGATCACTAGGGGTTGATATCATAGATCTTGAGATAATCTTAGTTAGCGTGTCGGATTAATCTGCTTGCTTTGATTGGGCTAAAAGTGAAAAGGTGTCAAAACTTTGGATCTAAAAGCTAAGTCCCCTTGTGGTCCACTATTGTGAGTCGATCACCTTTAGAGAGGGTTAACCATAGCAGACAATCCCTATACAGGGAAAACTGCGGACAGAACCTCAAGCAGTAATAGCCACTTCTGTCGTGGTTGCAACAATCGCTATATAAATGTCCTCGTGGAAGAAATCTCCATGGGTTATGGTTCATTGTGGGTTGTTAGATCTCCCTAGCAGCTCTTGAAGATTAAGTTCTCAGACTGTGTCAAAACCTCGGTGCGCCGGGATTGGAGGTCACCCCTGTGAATCGTAAAAGTTGTAGAGTCAAACCATTACTAAAAACCTTAGAGAGGCCAACTTTTATTTTCTAGGGATGTATGCAATGATTGTGAAACTCTTTGAGAACATACACAATTAGCTCTCCTAGGGATTAGCATAAATTAAGTCACTTGATTGCTCATGCGCAAGGTTGCTTTTTCCCTTGCTCATTGTTTGAAGACTGCTTGCTTGAACTCCTTGATTGCTGTCTTATGTGCCTATTCAATGGTGAAAACCTATTGATGTGCTTACTTGATCTTTTAAAACAAATATGGGTTCCTGAGTTGAGACTTTACGATCAAATAACTTTGTTGTCCCATTATTTTGAGTCTCCCTAGGTTGATCCTATTTGGATTAGGCTACTTAACCCATTTTTAGAAGCTTTTTTTGCACCTTAGGTTATTGTGCTTTGACCTTTTGAATTAGTAGTCATTGATTTCACAAGAGACCTTGTTTGGAGTTGGTAAGATAGAAACCGTCCTATTTGAGAAAGATATACACCTGGATCCTTTGATATTACACTTGGAGAGTCTTAGTAATCTCTTGTCCATTCACTTTCATAAAAAAAAATTCAATTTTAATTAATTAAAATTTGGGTCAATCATCCTCCTGGTCCATATGTGCTAGGGTATTTACCCAAAGTTGTGGGCACCTCTGTGGCAGTGTTGGTTTACACCTATTGCAAAATTCTATCTTATCACATCTCTGTTGGACAAGTGAGAGCTTTTACTATCCTAGTTTGGTACCAACGTTTCTTAGGGTTATCCTATCAACTAGTGCCTTTTCTTTCATGTTGATTACAAGTGCTATTACATGTTGCTCAACATTCAAATGATCTCAAATGGTATCAAATTTTCCAAAATGACTCTTGGTCTTCTTTCTTCTTCATCTTCCATGTCTTTCTAATCTGTCATTTCCACTCTTCCTCTTCTTCATGTCTTCTTGATTCTTTTCCTCCTATTATCATATAGTCTACCTTCTTCTTTTCATTCTTTCTCTTCTTCCATACTTGATTCTTCTTCTTCTACAACCATGGATCTTGGATATCTTTTTAGGGATCCTCATTTGAACTCAGATGAAATCCACCTCCTTCTTGAATTTGAAAAGTGTTGTCACTCCAATAGATGCATGGATGCTAATGTTGCAACAAAAATGATTAAAAAAATGGATAAATCAGACACCTTTGCTAGGATCATGTGCAAGATCAAATCACAATATCCTTCTTCCAAATATTTCCCATCTTCCAAGTCTTATCACGATTCTTCTAAATATCATACAGATTTTCCATCTTCCAAGTCTTATCATGATTCTTCTAAATATCATACAGATTCTTCATCCTCCAAGTCTTATCATGATTCTTCTAAATATCGTTCAAATTTCTTATCTTCCAAATCTTATCATGATTCTTCTAAATATCCTTCATATTCTTCATTTTCTAAGTCTTACGATAATTCTTCTAAATATCATTCACATTCTTCATATTCTAAATCTTACCATGACTCTTCTAGATATCATCCATCTAGGTCTTCACCTACCTCCTTTTCATGATATCATTCTTCTTCTACTTCTACCAAGAGTCTTATTCCTCTTATTAAGACATATGATAATGAACAACATGAAAAGTCTTGTGATATGCCTATCTATAATTCTTCTAGTGACAATGATTATGATGGTGATGATTATTACATTCCAATAGTTCCTAAAAGTCCTCCTAGTCCTATGCTTGTGCTTAAAGGGGATGAGTCACGAAAAGATATTGATGGTAATTCACATAAATCAAATCTTGAAAACAACATTGATAAATTTTGTGAACAATACCTAAATGATAAATCTGCATTTTTTGATGAAGAGAAAGCATTTTTTTGTGCTGAAATACAACATCAATGGGATAAGAGTTCCTCTTCTAAGAACCCTCATGCTGAAAATAAAGATTACACTCTTGAGCAAGATCATGTTAATGTTGAACCTTTGTCTTCTGATGCTCCCCTTCCATCTTCTACTTCCTCCACTATCCATACATCCCTTAAAGATTCTGAGTCTCTCAAATCTTCTACCAATCATTCATCCAACAAAGATCCTAATGCTTTTCATGCAGTTCCCTATAGTTATCCTCAAAGTCTACCTCTTAAAGAAACTCAAGCTAACCTTCACTTGGCTGCAAATACCTTTGACAATGCTAAACCTAAAGAACCTAAGCCTTCCTGTGCTATAATGCCTACTTCAGCTAGTCTTTCATCATCTATTCCAAAGTCTTCCATACAATTCCAACATTCTTCCTTCTCCTTAGCAATGGCTTCATGTCAAGAGGACTCTAAAAATGACAAAGAAAAAAATATAAAGAAAGATCAAGATCAAGAACCCTCCTTGTCATCCAATTATTTTCACAATGTCTCTGATATGTTTCATGGTTCTTTTGATCCCTTACGCCCTTTCTCATTCAGTCCACCATGTCTTAAGTCTTCTCCTAAGCATGATCAAGATACTACTTGTAGCACTAAGCTTATTGACAATAAAAATGACCTTAGTACACTTTCTCCTTCCAAAGATGATACTTCCATTAAGGTTATTAAAAATGATGCTATTACTTCCAATGTTGAGCCTATTGAAAATCAAGAGAACAATTCTATGCTTATGTTATCCAAAGATCCTTGTCAAGATCAAAGTCTTCCATCTTCTTGTTCTACCACTCCATGTTCCCTTCCACTTTCTACTCTTCCTAAGTCTTCTCAAGCTATAAGTTCTCCTATTAAAGAAGTTGCTCCTATTCAAGATATTCATGATCCTGTTGAAAATCCTAATGCTCACTCTAAAGATGCTGATGTCCTTGATTGTGATATAGATGTTGATGAACTTATTGATTACCCTTTTGCATCTTCCACATCCATCCTTGGACCTCCCCCACCAATACTAAATCCTTCACATTTTCCTTCCATCTTGGGTCCTTATTTCCCTTCACTTTCCCCTCCCAATTCTCCCAGTTCTTCATCCATTTTGGGTCCTTATGTCCCTCCCTCTCCTATCTTTCCTCAAGATCAACATAGATGCATATCCTTGAATCTTTTTCATCCACCCACTCACCTAAACCAGTCATATCATCCTTCTTCTTCCACAAGTCCCAAGTCTTTTGGAAGTAACTTGAATGTTCAATACAAGAAAAAGAAGCAATTCAAGAATCCATATAAAAAAGACGACCACCATGTCTCTTCTAATCGACATGGGGGCATTAAGTCAAAAGAGATATCTAAGAAAAAAATTACAAGACAAGTATGGGTTCCAAAATCCATCATTGAAGATATTATCTCTAAATCATCAAAAAGAAATAAAAAAAGGCCTATGGCTATATGGATTCCAAAGTCTCTCTTGAGAGAGTCTAATAGTGAACAACAATTGAAGTTGACATTCAAGCTTCCAAAGAATTCCACTTCATCTTCTTCCAAAAAAATTCTTCCATTCCATGTGCCTAAACCAAAACCTCTTCGATTCACTCAATATATTCCTTCACTTATTCCTTCATTCACTTTTTCTCCATCCTCTCGCCATCCTTCAAGGTGTGTGTTGACATTGATCCTTCCTTCATTTCCTTTTTTCAATCGCACTCACTTCGCATAAAGCCATATCCTCCATTTTTGTCTCCCATCTTTCTTTCCCTATTAGCATCTTTGAGCATATCATTTGAATTCCTTTGTATATAATGGTTTAAACATTCAAAGAGCATTATCTCAAAAGCTTGACTTCTTCCAAAAAAAAAAATTTGAAAAAGATTGAAAAAAAAAAAAAAAAAAAAGAAAAAAAATGAAAAATTTGAAAATGTGCCTTGGTGAAAATCTGGTAATTAGGCACCTTGGTAGCAAAAGTAAAGAGAAATAAATTCATCCTATGGTGAAAACCACTCCCTTGTGGTGCCTTGGATAAGTACCATGATGAAAACCTAACAAATAGGCATCATGCGTAGTTCTTCTACATCTTTCATTCATTTTGTCTTCTCTCTTTGATCTTGACAATGTTGACCTATAGACAAACATTTGGCTATCTTGTGAGATATCTTATGATGATCTTGTTTTCATTCCTTTCATGTTTAGCCTTCATATCTATTTTCTTCCATTCATTCTAGTCTTTTGCTACCCTTTTCCCATTTACCCCTTTGGTCTTGATCTAATAAAATAGAGTAAAATATGATGCTATAAAGTCTCTTGACATGTCTACTTCTTTGGATTGCATCTTTCCCACTTTTACATTATGATTTCTTGAATTATCCTATACTGGCCTTTCATTTCTTGTCCAAATGTTCTTTACATGACAAATTTTCCCTAGCTTGGGTACTCTTGAGGAGTCAACCTTTGAAGATCACTTTCACTTGCTTCATACACTCCTTGCTTATCCATAATATCCATTAGCTTATTGCTTCATCATGTCCTCCACCTTGTTAGACATTGGGACTGCACGATGTGATCTTGCTTAAGAGTTTAATGCCCATTCTGTCTAGGGGTATCTTTGTACATATTTATTGATCCTGAAAAAATCCAAAAAAATTGATATATTTTAAAAAAATCCAAAAAAATGATATATTGTAAAAATTCTAAAAATTGAAAAATGTCCTGAAAAAATGATCATCTTAGTGACAACCTAGCAAAAGGCACTTTGATGTATCTTCAAAAAAATTATATATTCCAAAAATATTAAAAAAAAAAAAAAAAAATTCAAAAATTCAAAAAAAATAGAAAAAGTGCCTTGGTGAAAACCTGGAAACAGGTGCCTTGGTAGCAAAAAAAAAAAAAAGTTATAAAAAGTCCTGAAAAAAAAAATTAAAAAAATCGAAGTGGTGAAAACTTGGAAACAGGCGCTACTTGAGGCCTTTGCACCCCTGTTTCTTAGCACATGTCCTCGACACTTAGCCTTTCTCCACCATGCCTTGTCCTTGTTACCTTGGTTTGGAATTGGTCTTTGTCTAGGGGGCATAACTATGTTAGCTTTGGTTTCTTAGATGTGTGAGTCTTTAGGACACCTGGCAAATGGTGTTTTTCAACACCCATTGACATCGAGTGTTTTTCAACACTTATTGGTTTGGTCTTACCCAGTATCATCATGTGATCTTACCTTCCTGCAAGCATTTGATCCTTGTCCTCAGAACTCAGTATCAGTTAACACACTTAAATTTTTAAACGCAACACTTAATGCTTGACTTATGTCATGATTTTTTTTCTCTGTGTACTAACTGTTATTGATTTTTGTTGAGGGTCTTTGTCTGATAAGTTTCTCCATGATGCATCGCTAGAAGACTTGGGGCATGAGACATGTTTTTTTTTTTTGCTTGTGGGTGTGGTCTTGAACTCTAGAGTGTCTTTTGTTGTCCCCTTGAAACACTTAGGAGATTTGAGACATCATCCTTGATTTTTTTTGCACAACCATTCTTATAGTCATCTTGGCATCTATGCCTTGATGCAAGCATAGTTTTTCTATATTAAATTGGGTAAGCTAACATCGAAGTCATCTTGACCTTTATGTCTTTGATGCTTATGTTAGAATCTTTCCACATTTCAATCCAATATAAATCACATTCATATCTTCATAGTTGCATTTGTAACTAGTGATGATTGTGTGATTTTTCGATGTCCGTTAATAATTGCCCAATGATGAAAATAAGTTCTTTTACATTCTCTAATGAATGATGAACACAAAATCCTATGTTACAGTTGCTCTTTTGCAAGTACACCATTGCATTTCATGTAGCTTGCATTATTAGACTTCATGTTAGTTTGCATTTTTAGATTGCATTATGAGTTTGAGAGGGTTCTCCTTTCATCTTTATTGTGGACATTTGATCAATTGTGGTCACATTTTGATCTTCATTTCCTTATTTTCTTTCGTGATCTCAATCAAAATTTCTATCTTAAACAGTTGATTGATTTTTGGAGCATTTTCTTTTTCTTATTTCTATTTCTTTCCATATCTTTCAAACTTCTCTCTTCCATTTTCTTTTTCCCCACTTCTTTTCTTCTAGATCACCTTTGGGGCATAATATTTCATGCTTGATGATCTACCTTGGTTCTATGATTCTTATATCTTTCATCTTACATCAAGAACCTTATCTTTTGTTCGATTTGATCAAATTTATCAATTTGTTGTTTCTCCTCCATCTAATTTCGATTTCGATCACGAGGGGGCAGTAATTATCAATTTCAATCCTTGATTCAGTTTTATCAATTTTATCCTCGACTTTTTCAAGTTAAAATTTATTTGTCTTCTTTGTCCTGATGTGTTCCCGAGTCGACCACACATCTGGGTTGTTTTGTGATCCCAAATTGACCTCACACTTCAATTTCTTTCTTTGACTACTTGTGTTCCCAAATCGATCACACATTAGTCAAAGAGGGGCAAATGTATGCACCCAAAAATGGTCGCCTAGACTATGGGCCCCCATTATTCAATTTATCAATTTATCAAATTTTTTGAATCAATGGTTTGTAATATATTCAAATCAATTTTCTTGATCAAATTCGATTTATTTCATTTCTAAGATTGATCATTTTATTCCAAGTCTTATTTAATTAAAAGAAAATCTTCTCTTTTAATTAAATTAAATAAAATCCTCATTTAATTAAAAGAAAACCTCTCATTTAATTAAACAGTTCATCCACATTTAATTAATTAGGAGAAAAACCTCTCTTTTAATTTAATTAAATATCTTCTATTTAATTAAAAAGAACTTGCTCCCTTTTAATTAAATAAAAATCCCACTTAAATATCTCTTTTGATGAAAAAAGGAAATAAAATAAATTCTTTTTATTTAATTTCTCTACACTTAAAAATGTGATCTAAGTGGGATTTATCTTTCCACTTTCTCCTCAACCACTCCTCTTTTCTAATTGGTGGAATCTTGTCTCACATGGATCACCACTTTCTTCTCAACCACTCCTCTTTTCTCATTGGTGGAATTTTGTCTCACATGGATCAAGCTCTATTATCCCATATTGGTTGTGAGAAGCCTCTCACCTCCATAATTTCCTTTATAAGGGAGAGCCCTCTTCTCATGTTAGACACCCATGATTATGCTATCGTTATGCTACAGGTTTGAAGACCAATTTTTGAAGGAGTTTGAATACAAAAGCTTTTTGTGGAGAACTTCTATTTTCTTGTATTTTTCTCTCTTGCACCCATCATGGGCTTTTAGCTTAGATCTTGCATTTATAGATTAGATTTTGATTTCATAGATTAGATCTTATTTTCATGCATATTTGAATATCATGGAGACTAGCATTCTTGCTTTTCCTCTTTGAATCTCTCATCTCATGGTGTACTTGCATGGGCACAAAAATAGGTCAAACTGAGAGCCTCCATTGCAAACCCTTGCACTCTATGGGTAGAGAGCTATGGATCGATTTGTGAGGGCTCATTCTTGATTTTTCTTACATGTAATGATTCATTGAAGTGTGGCAACATTTTAGCACACAGGATGAACTTGAGGAAAACTACACCTAGAAGAGCCAAATATAGAGGTGTTGAGGCAGTGACTATAATTTTACTTTCATATCTACAAAATTGGATTTGCAACTCCATGAATTTTCACTTGCACACAAAAGAGAAGGGAAAATTGTTGATAATAGGGGACTCAAAGTATATAAAAAAAGATGAAGTGTATCATGACATGTAAATGCATTTTTTTTAATACATTACCAAGTATATTTTCATGTGTATGTTATCATGTCCCCCTTTTTCCTGTTCATAGCCTAGTTAGACTCGGTATTGTTCTCACCCCCATTCATGCATCACTTCTGGGAGCACTACCAAATATAAAAGAAACTGACTTATGTATTGAATCAAGAAACATATGGGAGGGTTAGATCAAAGGGTGGCTTTAGATGGGTGCCTTTACCCCTTACCCTTAAAATAATAGGGGTATAGGTAGGTAATCTATTATCAATAAGATAATATTGAGTATAAGATTTAAAATAATATAACAATAACAAAACTACAATGAATGAATAAGTAAGTAAAATTAAGTACAAGAGAGAATATTGTATTGGTATGTTTTGATTACATAAAAATAAGTTTTAAAGGACCCAAAACCTTGTACAAAGTATCATAGAAACAAGAGAAGAGAAGCTCAGATGAAACAAAGCCTCAATACTTAAAAAAGAAAAGGCTAAACCAACTAAAACATGAGGCTAGGAAGTAACTATTCTTAAAAAGACAATAAAAGGAAAGCAAAAAGATAGCACTAAGACAACTACAAAGTCTTCAAAAGATCCGCTGCTTGGTCTGCCAGGATGTTCATGTTTTCTACAAAGGATTTCATATTATCTAACTCTTTTGCTTCCACAACCTTGTTCTTCTTGGAGTTAGCCCTTGTACACATGCTAGGAACTTGGTCCTCTTTCATATCCTTGGAGCCTTGGCCTTTACCTTATTTGAGCTTGTTCAACAAGGTGTTAAAGTTGTCAGCCATTATCTTCAATATAGTGCAATTCTGATCGACCAATTTCTTAACCATATTCTCCAAATTACCCACTTTGTTGTCCAGACCATCTAATCTTTTGTGAAAGTCTCTATTCAGCTAATCTAGATTTTTTCTCTTAGCTTCAAGTGGTGGAACATGTTTCATCTAATTCTTTAACTCTTCAGCATTGCTAATAACCTCAAAAAAATTGTTAATATGTTGACCCAGAGTTCTCTCTCCCCTAGCCGTCCTACTAAGTTGATCAAATTCTCTTGAGATGTCTTGCATCTGCTACTTCAGATTGCTAATATCCATCTTCATAAGCCCTGGGTTACCAAATATTCCCTTCAAAACCCCATGGTCATCCTCGTCCTTGTTATACACAAGGTAATCCTCATTTCCTCCCTATTTGTTACTATCAAACTCAGTCTCCTTAAAACCTATATCTGCATCCAAGTTTTGAGCCAACACATTTTTCCATTTTCTCGTCATCCTCTTAATTAGGAGTTCATCATCATAAGGAACATAATACATTTCTATATTCTTTCCCGTGTTTCCAAAAACCTTGCCTAAGATACCTTTCTTCTCAATACCCTCTTCCTACTCTTCAAAATCAGTGTCTTGTTCAAATTCAATCTCCTTCTTCTTCCTTTTCTTCCTAGAAAATCTCCCAGGATCATATTTCTTCCTCTTCTTAATGTCAACCTTAGCAATCTCATCCTCTGTATCCCCATCAAAACCCTTCTCTGGTTCACTTCACTTTGTCTCATAATCTAAAGTTTTCTTGCTCAAATGGGTTCTATCCACTTTTTTGGATTTCAAAAGGTTCCTAACTAGAACCATTAAACCCTTATGACAAGCATGATCACCCTTGGGATCATTTTTAATGGCTAAACTAGTGTTACCCAATGATTTCTTGAGGTAGAAGGGGAGATTGAGCCTAATCCTATGCCTAAAATAGTTAACTAGTATAAAATGGTGTCCATATATCTTTGTAAAGCATCCATCTAAAGTAAGATATTCAATCACCACAAACATTACAAACCTCCAAGGATGAGAAATGGAGTCAAGGCTAAGGTATGATTACCAATTTTCACCAACCAATTATGCTCCTTAACCATATTCACAAACTCTTCTACCACCCGATCTGAAAGCTTCCTATCCTAATAGAAGTTGATACCCTTAGTTTCAAGACCTATAGCTTCAGCAATAATGTCCTTAGTAACCTTCATTCCTTGATTACCCACCAAAATACTCCCATCCTTCCATGTTTTGATGAATTGGTGGGTAATATCAAGGTTACTACCTTTTAGCTTCTCCATAATTCTCGTTAAATTCCCCTATTCTAGAATGTCCCAAATTTCACTCTTCTTCTTCCATTCTTTGCAATTCATTGGTTCAATCCTCTTTCTCCTTCCTACCATTTTATTCAAGCTAAAGTAAATGCTCTTAGTCCTCAAAAAACACTCTATAATAAAAACCTAGTGTGGAAATCACAGCAAAGGATTTTGGTAAGAAAACAGACCCACAATCTGTGTGGTAATAAATGACAAGACACTACCCAACTCATAATAACCCATCATTTTCTAATCCTGCCCAAATCATAATTAATCCTTGATGCCATGTTCATCATTAATGAAACTTTTTTGTTTGCTTCTAACTTTATTACTTTCAATCAAGGAAAGCCCCTTGATAGGAATAATATCACCTTGATTCCAAATTAACTTTTCATGACTTTTGTATGCCACATTAGCAGCCTGATCAACAACTTGATTGGTTTCTCTATAGTTGTCAGTGATAACACAATTGTCAAAAGAATTGATTAGATCAATGGCCTTGCCAATAACATTATGAATAGTCCAAGAAGGATTAGTAACTTTATTAAGACAATTTATTTTATTAAGGGAGTCCCCCTCAAGCCAAATCTTTTTCAAATTCAAACTTTTGGCATAGTTGAGACCATACAAAGCCGCACTTGCTTCTACCACATCATTAGTTTGTTCCCCAATTGTATATAGTATGTTACCCTTCTAAATAGGATTTAATAATAAATGATAATAAACAAAACAAAACAAAAAGTAAATAAATAATACAATATAGAATAATATAAATTAACTAAATCTAATGAAAAGTCAAGAGATATATAATAAATAGATGTGACTCCTTCAAATTAAGATACAAAAGGGAGGAGAGTTCATTTTAAAGAGGGAAGAGGAAGATGAGAATGTATGAGTTAAAGAAGGATTAGTGGAAGAGGAAAGTATTAGGATGAAGGGGGGATTGTTAAGTGGTTGGAATTTGGATAGTATGTCTATGTCTTGTATTGATGATAGGTTTGTCATTTATGTCAACATATATATGATTTGGTATGTGATAGATAGGGATTCTATAAACCGTAATGGCATATTTTCTCAATGAGGTTGGGATATGGAAAGTTAAGCTATGTGGGATTATATTCATATTCAGGGATGTGTTTAGATACTAAATCTATGTTTTCATATATTAGTAAGAAGGATTGGATAATTTACAGTTGATTTGATGAAGATTGGTAGCATACCATTGTGCAGGAAACAATTTACTGGTAAATTGATTAATATGATGAGTGAGATTAGATCATGGATGAATACATGTTTTTGATAGTATCTTCATGTTAGCAGATGTTAGAGATCATCCTATGGAGTTTGTTGAAGTGTAACGTGTGATATGTTCACTGGCAGTTGACTCTTGTATTAAGACTTATTTTGGAAGTTGTAAACTATAATGTAGCATGTGGAACTTTAATGTAATATATTAATGAGGTACTATGTGATTAATTGTATATTGGAGAAGCTCAAAAGGTTGACTCAATTTTTTTTTGGATAAGGTATAAAGGAAATATTGTGTCCTTGAGTTGAAGATTGATCCAATGATTTATGGAGTTATGTATGTTACATTTTGATGTTGAAGATGTGAATTTAATCAAATCAGAGAAAAGGATTATGATGATGTTGGGTAAGGAACTTCAAAGGAATTATATTGACAATTGAGTTGTACATTTGGTTAATTCACTACTTGGATCTATTATCCCAAAGATCTATTTTGTATAGCAATGTTGAAGCAATTCGGACAGTGGGTTCAGTTGTCTTCCTTGTACTCTTAACAACAATATAATCTTTTGATAGGGATTCAAAGTCTCCTAACATGGACTATATGTACTAATTATATTATAATTGATTCCTATTAGAGTCACAACCTTTCACAAGGAACTTTATATTGGTACATCATTTTGTGGGTTCCATCGACACTGGGGTTTTCCCTCTGATGGAGGGTTTCCCTAGTTGACAAATCATTGAGTCATCATGCATGTTTTATCTATTCTTAACTTGAATAGTTATTGAATTTAGATTGAATAAGTTAATTTATAGTTGACATAGAACTGATTCACCCACTACCCACCACCCCCACGCACCACACCCCCCTCCCCCGCCACCCCCAACCAGTTGTATTGGTGGACTTCACTTTCTAACAATTGGTATCAAGGTATCAATTTCTTGATTAGGAAGTTTTTCTTCTTAGGGATATCAATGACATTCAAAAAGGAGAGTCTATATTTTGATGGAGAGAATTATTACAATTGGAAGGATAATATGGGGAATCATTTTCTATGCATGGGGATAAACTGTTGTATGGTTACAAAGACTAAGAAGACTGCAATGGAAGAAAAAAATCTTTGTACTTCCACTATTGAGAAAAGGAACAATTTATGTACAATATGTATACTAGAGAAGCATTGATCTCTGTACTTCCAACATCAGAATGTTTTGAGGTAAAAGGTCTTCATATTTCTTATGATATTTGGACAAAGTTAGAAGCACTTTATGAAGGAGATGTACAAGTGAAGAATTCTAGGTTAAAGAATTGAAAAACTATGCTTGAGAATGCAAGAAGATGAATCAGTCGAATCATACTTTAAAAGGATCATTGAGATTATTGCATGCATCAAAGGATGTGGAGGAACTATTACATAATATGAAGTATGTTACAAAATTTTGAGATCATTAACTCCTTATGAAATCAAGGTGTTAACTATGGAAGAAGTTATACTAGTCATGCTTGATTTCAATAGATAAACTTTGACTAGAAAACTGCAAGTATTTGAGCTAGATTGAAGATCAATGTACCTAGATTTGAGACTACTTTTAGAGCTAGTGTAGAAAGGATAAAAGAGTACTAACCAGAAGTGCAAGAACTAGTGGTGATTATGCTATAGAATAGGTAGATATATGTGAAAAGTAAAAGAAGATTAATGAAGATCTTTGATTGGTTATATGGAGAGAACCTAAAACATAAGAAAGTTTTTTTCTTCTTGGAATTGTAAAGAATTTGGCCACTTTTCATATCAATGTCTTAAGAGACTAAAGAAGGTGAAACCTAGAAAGCCCTACAATTCAAACATTCCAAAGGATTTATTTTATGATAATAATGACAATGAATTTGATTTCAAAGAGATTAAATTATTAGACAATGATGATGGAGATCGAATAGGATTTATTACTATTAAGGAAGAAAGTCGTGTAAAAGAGAAAAATGATTAGTATCACATGTAGAGAAGAAAAAGTCTAATTGGATTATAGATAGTGGATGTTCACATCATATTGCAAGTGATACAAAAAAAATTTGTTGAATTAAAAAAATATGATGGTGGATTAATCAGAGTTGGTAATAATGCTTTGTGTCCTATCAAGGGAAAAGGATGTATTACACTTGTTGATAAAACCAACATTGAGGACGTCTACTTTGTTGATGGATTGAAACATAACTTGTTGAGTTTTAGACAACTTGTTGACAAGGGATATCTTTTTAAATTAATTGAGAATGCATGTATGATCAAAGAAAAATTTGGTAAACTAATTGGAATAGGTACAAGAACTAGAGGTGATATTTTTCAATTGAATCCTTCTAGGATAAGTTGTTTGGTTTCCAAAGTTGATGACAGTTGGTTGCGGCACAAAATATTTTGTATTTTAAACTTTTATATCATTGTGAAGATAAGTAATATTGATGAAGTAAGGGATTTTCCAAAGATTATGAAACCTTCCAATATGGTTTGCAAGGAATTTGTGATGGATAAACAAAAGAAGAGTTCATTTCCAAGAAAGATATTCACTACATCAAAAAAGTTGGATATTGTTCATATAGATTTGTGTAGACGTACAGGGACAAGAGCATTCTACGATGAAAGGTATTTCATTCTTTTTATTGATGACTTCACAAAATGATGTAGGTAGCATTTCTAAGAGAAAAATCTGAAGCTTTCGACAAGTTTAAGATATTCAAGGCTAAAATTGAAAATGAGTCTAGATTGAGAATTAAATGCTTAAGATTTGATAGAGGAGGAGAATCTACATCAAATCAACTTAATATTTTTTGTGCAGACGATGGAATCAAAAGACAATTTTTAGTCCTAAAACACCGCAAAAAAATATGATAGTTGAAAGATGGAACAAGTTAGTAATTGAAGCATCTAGAGAAATGATGCTTGAAGGAAATGTGACACATATCAATTGGAGAGAAGCAATCAGTAAAATAGTATATACTATGAACAAAGTTTTGATTAAATAAGGATCTGGTAAGATGCCCTATGAACTTTGGTTTTGACATGCACCCTATTGTGAAATACTTTAGCATATTTAGACAAAGACATGGTTTGAAAATTGAAGAAGGCATTATATGGACTAAAATAGGCACCTAGAGCATGATATGCAAGGTTAGAGAAGTACTTTCTCAGATTGGGATTCAATAAAGGTAATGCAGATACTAACTTGTATTTAAGGAAAAATTCAGATGGATTATTGATTATTATAGTATTTATTGATGATATTATCTTTGGAGGGGATGATGATGCTAGCAAGAAATTTTATGAGGAAATGAAGGATGAATATGAAATGTCTATGATTGGTAAAATGAAATATTTCTTGGGATTGTAAATAACTCTAAGTAAGGATGGAATATCCATATCACAGACCAAATACCTTGAAGATCTATTGACAAGATTTGGATTAAAGAGTTGTAAACTAGTTGGTACACCTGTAATTATAGGATGCAGATGATCAAATAAGGATGAGTCTCCTAGTGCAATGCAAACAAGGTACAAATCAATGATAGGAGGATTTCAATATATAACTTACACAAGGCCAAAAATCACAAGTGCAGTTGGAATTCTTGCGAGATTTCATGCAGACCCCAAAGGGACTCATTTAGCAATAGTAAAAAGGATATTCAAATATTTGAAGGGAACACCATATTTTGGCTTATGGTATGATAGATCACATGATTCCATTCTGTATGCATACACTAATATAGATTGGAGTACTAGTGGTGGTGCATTCTTCTTGAAACAGAGATTGGTTTCTTAGCTAAGCAAGAAATAAGATTAGATTTCACAATCTACAATAGAAGAAACCTATGTGGTAGTAGAAAAAAATTATAATCAAATTATATGGATGAAGAAATTGTTGAAATATATAGGTATTGAGTTTTTAGAACCTATTATTATTCATTGTGATAAAACAAGTAAGCATGTCAAAGAATTCAATATTACACTCAAGACAAAAACACATTGTTATAAAGCATCATTTTATCAGAGAGGGGGTACCATAAAAGGAAATTAGATTGGATAATGTCAGTAAAAAATAGAAGATATTAGATATTTATACTAAACCATTGACTAAGAACACTTTTGAGTACCTTAGAGGTATGCTTGGAGTAATGGTCCACCCAACTTGAAGTGATTGATGCAAGAATTACATCAATCCAATACAATTAGAGAACTAAACAATCTGGACTAGATGCTTCAGGCTTCTCCTATGGGGCATTATTTTCTTTCGATAGAGATATTTAAGAACTCTTATGTAATTTTTCAATATAATAGTGTATGTTGACACTTGGTTTTATTTACAAGGAAAATAATGAGAGCACTTAAGATTCTTAGATTGGCATATTAACACTTTTGTTATTGATGTCAATGGGGGAGAGTAACACATGAAAAACTCACATATGGATGGGGGAGATTAATAGATATGGGGGAGAATATTCAAGAGTAATAAATTCCAAAGGAGGATTATTGAGAAAGTTACATTCAATTCATGTTTTGAGGAGATTGTTTAGACAAAAAAATTTATTCATTTTGGGTTGATGGTATTTTCATCATATGTTATCATCAATGCCAAAGGGGAATATTGTTGGGATGAAGTGGAGATTGTTAAGTGATTTGCACTTGGATGACATGTTTATGTTTTTTACTCATGATAGGTTTGTTATTGATTTTAACATATATATGATTTGGTATGTGGTAGACAAAGATTATGTACACCAGAGTGGTAGATTTGATCATCGAGGTTGGTTTATGAAAAGTTAAGATACGTAGGATTAGAATCATATTCATGAATGTTTTAATATACAACATATGCATTTTTATATGTTTTAGATTACGGTAAAAATAGTTTTTGAAGGGACCTCGAAACCCTTTCACACCCTCAAAAAGGAAAAAGCAATACAGCCATCAGGAAAATAGTCCTTAAACCTACTAGAAGCAGCACCAAAATTAGGTTTTACAGGGACCTAAAACCACATACATAGTCGAAATAAAGTACCCAGGTTTTACAAGGACCTGGAACCTCCAAGAAAGTTTAAAACTAAAAACTAGAAAATAGGATCAAATACAGGAACCAGATGTAACAACCAGCAAAAAGGACCTGAATAGGAACCCAACCAGAAAAGCAGACCCAAAGAAACTATTGTAGTTCTGTGATCATCTTAACTACCTCCTTACCAATCTTAGCCATATCCTGGATGGAGTTAGCAACCGAAGAAGCAGCAACAATCAAAGCTTTCTTCCTTGAACTCTATCTTGTCCTCTTGTTGGGGCCCTCCGAAGATATGGTTCCTTCATTTTCTCTTTTGCCCAGGCTCACCGCCACAACACAGATGCTTGATTCATTTTTATATGTTAGTATGAAGGATTGAACAAGTTATGATTGACTTGATGAAGCTGGTAGTAAACTAGTGCATAGGAAATAGTTTGTTGGTAAATTGATTATATCCTATGAGCAAGATTCAATAAAGATGAATGATATTAGGTCATGGTTGAAGACATGTTTTGATGGTATGTTTGTATTAGTGTATGCTACATATCATTTTGTGGAGGTCATTGAAGTGTAACATGTGATATGCCCACTAGAAGTTGACACTTGTATTAAGACTTGTTCTGAAAGTTATAAAGAGTAATATAGTGCATGAAATGTTAATGTAATATATTAATGAAATCCTATATAATTAGTTGTAAATTGGGGAATTTCCAAGACAAACTCAATTAGTTGTTAGAATAAGGTATAAAGGAAAGATTATTTCCTTGAGTTGAAGAGTGATTCATGATTTGTGTAGCTATGTATGTTATGTTCAAATGTTGAGTATGTGAATTTGATCAAAGAAGAATAGAGGATTATGATAATGTTGGTTTGATAAATTCAAAGGAGTTGTATTGGAAATTGAGTTGTAGATTTTTTTAGTTCACTACTTAGATTTTTATCCAGGAGATCTATTTTGTATAATAGTATTGGAGCAATTTGAATAGTGGGTTTATTTTTCTTCCATGTGCTCCTAACATGGCTAGAATATTTTGACATGAATTCAAAGTCTTCTATGAAGGACTATATGTATTGATTGTATTGTAATTAACTCCCAAAAGAGTCACAACCTTTCACAAGGAACTTTTATACTAGTACATCATTTTGTGGGTTCCATCCCCATCGGGTTTTTCTATTTGATCAAGGGTTTCTCTAGTTAACATATCATTGATTCATTGTACATGTTTAATCTATTGAAATTGTTCTTTGCTGGTTATCAAAGTTGGATTTAATAAGTTGAATTTAAGTTATAGTTGGCATAAAACTTATTCATCCTCCCCCCTTCTTAGTTGTATTGGTGGACTTCACTTTGTAATAGAAAGGAATGAGAAGAAAACAAGTGATTTTTCAAATAGTTGCAAAGATGAAAGGATGTGACTCTTTTGAAAGATTTGCGATCATGAATCGTTGTGACTTTTTTAAAATATCATAATCATGAAGCATTGTGAATTTTTCACGAGAATTTGAGTATGAAGGGTTGCAACTTTTCAAAAGGATTGTACTATGAAGGGTTGTAACTTTTTAAAAGGAAATAGTGGACACATAAAAAAAGATTTATAAATCAACATTAAATAAGAAAAAATAAGAAAAATTCTATCAAAGATAGAAAATAAAGCAAGGTAATAAAAGAGGTATAATTGTGTACCAGTTGACATATTGTTAACATGAGAAGAAAGATAGCTCTAAAAGGTGGTAAAGGCATCATAAAGGTATATATATAAGGTATGTCATATACTCAAAGTTTTATTTGTGTGTGTGTGTATTTATTTATGTAGTTCTATTTGAAATATCTATTCATTCAAAATGATATTAATTTATGCATGTTTAATTATGAAAATTCACATAATAATATTTAATGATTATTTCATGTTATATGTATTAATTGAATATAAGAAGAAGAAAATTAGAACTCTCATAGTGTCAATGTAGGGACTGTGTTCATCTCTGTATGAATGACTATGTTGTATGTTTTGAAGTTGTCTCTATATGAATGGATAAGATGGGATAAGTGGAACCTCATAGTGATAGTGTAGGAGATTAGTACAACCTCATATGATTGGCTATCATTCTAGTGTGAGAGATTAGTACAACCCCATCTAAATGGCTAGATGTGATTGTAGTTTTGGTATGAGAGATTAACATAATCTCCATGTGACTAAAAACATGGAGATTGATATAGTACCTATAATGTTTGTAAATGAGATTATTATAATCTCCATCTAACTAACATGACTAGGACTAGTATAATTCCTATGTTCTAGAATAATCTAATTATGCCAACATATGCATATGTGATTAGCCTTGTATAGAGGATGTATCATACAAGATGAAACTTAAGGGGTGCACTTTGAAGAAGACGGTAGAAGTTAGAAAACCAATCTAGAGATGTCTTTACAATTGGGGTTAGAATAGAGGGTGTAAACTATAATTAGACTTGTTATTGTTTGACTTTGACATGTATTTTATAGGTATTACTTGTCTCAAGCTAACCCTCATAGTAGTGACATTATAGTGGTATTAGAGCATGATCTTGCCATCTTGTAGGGTAAAAGATGATATCTAGGATAATAATTCATATGAAAGACTAAAGTGAAAAGTCATTGGAGATTATAAGAAGTTCAATCATATCCATGACAACAACCTAATAATTAGAAACCTCGACAGTGATTCAAGGAATGACCACATTTGAGTTCTTCCCATAAGCTCGTCCAATATAGCATTAGGGGATAATGTTGTTCCTTTAGGACCTTCTAGAAGACCTAAGGGTTTTCCCTCAACTCCTTTAAATTTTAAAAATCTCAATTTAGGTAAAAATTGAATTGAATATGTTCAAACTCTAGCAACTACGACAGGTATTGAAATTGATCCCCCTAGGGTTTCAAAGGTCCTAGCTATAAAAGAACCCCAAACCCTTATCATTAATGATATCTTTACAAACAGACTTTGGGAGTATTGTCAAGAAAATAATATATTTCCCAATTGGAGTGGTGATGATTCTTCTAGAACCCTAGCACGTGATTAGCTTGAAATCACCTATGATGACCAAGTAAGAATCTCTTCTCTTTAAAATAATGTTCTCTTCCTAGATTGCTCTTCTCTAGATCTTAGAAAAAAGTTGTTGTATGGAGATCCTTTTTTAAAAAATGATATTATTTAAATTTCATAAAATGTGAACCTAATTTTGATCTAAATTCCTTTAATAGTGTCAAAGTTTTTTAATGGGTTTTGTTTAGAGGTGTTTCAGTTGAATTATTGTAGAGCAACATTCTATGTTGTATTGGAAACTCTCTAGAATTTTTAAAAGGTTTAGAAAATAACTTTGTACCCTCTAATAATGTCAAATTATTGATTAAAATAGAATTTTCAATAGTTAACTTTAAGCAGGTAAGAATTATCACAAATAATTCTTTATACATCCTAGAATTGGAAATTTTTAGAGGAAAAATCTCAAATAGAATTACATGGCAGTCACCCCCATGCAAGAAATGCAATAAATGTAAAGACCTAAAGACTCTTGATACCTCAGGGGATTATGAATCCAACCCTTGTATTAATATATCCTTTAATCTTGAGATTGGAGGATTTATTATTACAAATAGAGTATCCTTCCTTGGAGTAGGTGATGAGGGCTTCCCTCTAGATCCCATTATAGAGGAAGGAGAAATTTTTAGGATTAGGGATTAGTTGAAGTGGCTCTCTTGACTCCTCCCTCTATAGCTTATGTTTATCTATGAACATCCTTGGCAATGAATAATCTTATTTCTACACTAGTACTTGCTTTGCCAAATTGTAATGGACCAAATAGAGATACTCGAGATATCCCACCCCCTCCCTAGATTCAAAATGTAGAGGAATCCACTATTTCCCTTAAATAAATACCTTAGATTCTGACCACACATGGGGACTCTTTATCTCATAGTATTAATAGGACCTCCAGCCATGGGATAAGTGAGAAGGAAAAATAAGCTTTTTGTGAAAAAATTACAGAAGATTTAATTAACACATTCACTGAGGACTTTGTAAAGGAGGGTCTTACAATTGAAAAGGAAAAATCAATTTAAAAACTCTTGGTAGTGGGGTGAAGGTGACACCAATGAGGACCTTAGAAATTATCTACTAAGGATGGAAGATATTGATAATCTTATAGGTCTGGAACAATCTCAGGAACCTCTAACCTTTCCAAACTTGTTAAAAGTTCCTAAAAAGAGAGGAAGAAAACCATTGAATGAGATGAGAAATCAAGATGTAAAGGTAGAAGGCCAAACTAAATTAACTAATTTATTTGATATAGGGAAGAGGAAGTTCCTTCCCAAGGAGAAATGAAGGTCATTACATGGAATGCTAGGGGCCTTAACATGCCTAACAAACAATGCTTGCTTATGTGTTGTCTAAGTCAATATAAATAGACATTATAATAATCCAAGAAACTAAAATGAATCAAGAGGAGTTAAATGCTTTCAAGAAAAGGTTGGGATTCAAATAAATCTATTGCAACCCATCCATAAGGGCCTTAGGTGGTTTTCCAATCATCTAGAATCCCTATATGGTCAATATTACTCCCTTAAGAATGAAAAGACACTGGATATTTGCTCATATAAAATGTCTTAACTTTATTCTCCAATTTACTTTAATTAACCTTTATGGGCCTATCCCATACTGGACAAAAGGGGCATATGGTTAGAAATCAATTATCAGATGTAGTCCCTCTAATCCCTTTGTATACTGGGAAGTGACTTTAATGCAATATAAACCTCTTGAGAAAAAAGAGGAGGCTTGCCGAAATGATCACAAGCATCTATGGATTTTAATAACTAAAAAAATTGTTCGATCAACCCTTTTAGAAATAAAATCTAAAGACAACTCTTTTACATGGAATGATAGAAGGCTCAGATTTAGTCAAATAGAAGAGAAATCAAATAAGTTTTTCATATCTGGAAACATCCCTACTGAGGTCTCCCATTTGGAATCTAAAACTCTTCCTTTCTCTAGGTTAGACCATTCCCCGATTCTTATAACACTCAACTCTGGAGGTATGGGCTAGACATAAATCTATTTAAATTTTAGTTAATGTGATTGAAAGATGAATCACTACTCAAATTACTAGAGGATTAGTGGGTAAGCTCATAAGTTTTGGGTTCCAAAATGTATAAGGTGGCTCAGAAACTCAAACTAATCAAACAAAACCTTATCATATGGAATAAAACTAAAATTGGAAATATCTTTTCTCTTAAGGTTGAAATTGAGACAAAATTAGCCAATGCTAACTCAGAAGTCATGAAAAAAGGAATGGATGAATGCTTGTATCTCAAAGAAAAAGACCTTAGACTAAAATTAGAAGATATTTTAGCTAAAGACAAAATCTATTGGAACATAAATCCAAAGAGACTTGGTTAAAGAAAGGGGATTGAAACACCAAATTTTTCCATAACAGTACCAAGATAAAAAGGAAAATAAAAAAAAAATCAAAAAAATTTGATGAAAATACAACGTTAAATATGCCCTTAAATATTTCCTCCGAGGCAGTATATTTATTTGAAAATATTTTGAACAACCTAGAAGGACCCTCTCTAGCTTTCAAAAATTCTTTCTTGAACAACATTCCAAATTTGATCATGAAAGATCTTGATTAATCCTTTTTAAGAAAATTTTATAAGGAGGAGGTCACAATAGTCCTCTTCTAGATGAACCCAATGAATTCCCAAGGCTTGATGGCTTCCCAACATGCTTTTTCCAAAAATGTTGGCACTTTTTGGGTGATGAAGTCACAAAAGCTATGGATGGCTTTAGAAATTCTGGTGGTTTACTCAAAGAAGTTAATCACACCTTTCTTGCACTTATTCCCACATAAGAATTTGTGGAAAGTTTTAAATACTACCAGCCAATTGCACTCTGTAACACTCTTTGTAAATTGATTTCCAAAATATTGACTAATCAGATGTTAAAACTCTTTTCCTATCTTATTAGTGAGGAACAAAGAAGATTTTTTTTTGGGAAGATCCATTTATGATGGAATATTCATTTCTCAAGAAGTCATCTAGACTTTGCAATATAATGGGTCTTCAAGTATTCTTATCAAACTAGATATCAGTAAGGCTTATGATAAGGTTGACTAGAGATTTCTCTGTAAGTGCTTGCAAACCTTTGGATTTTGCTATCAATGGATTAACCTGATCCTCAAATGTCTTTTCGCCCCCAAGTTCTCTATTTTGGTTAATGGAACCCCTAATGGTTTTTTCTCATTTTTTAGGGGCCTCAAAAAAGGGAACTCTATTGCACCCTTTCTCTTTATCCTAATGTCTAAAGCCTTAGGAAGGGTTTTTGAGAGCTACAAATCAAATCATTCTCTTAAAGGTATCCAATTATCAAATGAGGAAGATTATACTACCCACCAATAGTTTTCTAATGACACAATGTTATATGGGGAAGCTAGCATCAAGGAGGAAAAATAGTTTAAACTAATTCTTCAGACCTATATGATAGCATCTAGATATGAAATCAACCTATCTAAATTAGAAATTCTCTTCTTCAACACTAAAGAAGTTATGGAAACAGAGATCAATAAAATTCCAAATATTGAAAAGGGTTCTCTCCCCTACAAATATTTGAGCATCTAGTTAGAACCATGAAGAAGAATCTCTTCTAGTTGGGATATTTTAATAGGTAAAGTCAAATCCAAGATTCAGTCTCAAAAAATGGTTCTCTTTAGTAGGTATGGTTACCATGCTCAAGTCAATGTTATCAAGTATGCCAATCCATCAACTATCAATTTTAGACATGCCAACCCAAAAGAGGGATAGTATAAATAAAATATTAAAATATTTCCTCTGCCAAGGTTCATAGAGTAAAAAAAAGTGTCTCTCTTGGCATGGGTAAGGTCTATAAACCTAGGATTGAGGGAGGCTTTTGTATCAAAAATCTTAAAGATCAAGACACGACTCTTGGGGATAAACTAATATGGAGAATGATTAGATTTCCCCATTTAAAATGGGTTAAAGTTCATCATGAAAAATACTTGAATCCAAATGACCCACTTAGTATCTTTAGAACCAAAAACCCACCAAGAAGGTCCAACTTATGGAAATTTATACTTAGTTTCATATCCATCATTCTTAATAAAGCTACATGCAAAATAGGTAAGGGTGATCAAGTTTAGTTCCAAAAAGATTCCTGAGGAGGTTATCAAATAATTAGCAACATGAAAAACTTTCAAATAACTAGACAAATTTTGGAAGTCGGTCTTGGTCCCTATCTAATACATTATGTGGAGAAAGATGATAATTCCCTAGAGGGATAGGAATGGAAACCATTTTCAGCCTTCAATATCCCCCCTCAGGAGGTTGAAAACCTTTATGCATTACTAGAAGAGATAAATATTACATTCATAGAGCAGGAGGATATGTTGATTTGGGATGGTTCCAAAAAATGGTGAATAAAACTCCAAAGATGGGTATATTTACATTTATAATCTTAGGAATCACCCCAAGGTGGGGTGGCCCCAAATACTATGTTGGGATCCATTATGTCTTCCCAAAGTTGGAGCCTTCTTATGGTTATCTCTCCAAAAAATTATTTTGACTACAGATAGAATAAGAAGAATTGGCTATGAAGGACCTTCTTGTTGTTTATTGGGTGAATTGGTTGAGGAAGATTTTGACCATATCCTTTTGAATTGTTCATATGTCTTGGCTATTTGGTACTAGGTTTTTTTTCAACAAAAAGAACTTTAGATTGGATTTTCCCAACTTAATTATGTCTTCTTTTTTTAGTCATGGTCTAAGTTGAACTCAAGCAACAGCTTTCATGGATTATGGATCATATCTCCTTCTATCATTTATGGGAATTGTGGAAGGAGAGAAATAAGAGAATCTTTATAAATTTGAGCATGTCTTATGACTTACTTTCTATTAAATAAAGGTTTCCATTATTATAACCTTAAATTGGAAAATCTTTAGTCACAATGACTCAACAGTGCCAATGTCTCTGTGGAATGATAAGACGAGAAATAGGTGGCCAAGATTAAAACTTCCCTCATTTTATGGTAAAGGGGGTAATGGAAGCAAGGTAAAAAGATCTCAATGTGTTTGGTCCCCTCTTGTTGAGAACTGAGTTAAGTAAAACTTTGATGGTACCTCTAGAGGCAACCCAAGGATGGTCTATATTGTTTATTGTATAAGAAATCATTTGGGTGAACTTCTTACTAGATGCTCAAAATAAATACATAAAGCTACAAACAATGAAGCTAAACTAAGAGCCCTTGTAGAAGGTCTTTGGATCTACTTCAAATTGAACCTTAATCAAGTTCCAATAGAAAGAGATTTAGCTATAGTGGTTAATGCTTTCATAAATCAATCAATGCCTAATTGGAAACTATGCACTTTTCTTACCAAAGCTTTAAAGTTACCAAAAAAAATTAAAAAATAACTACCAGTCATATTTATAGAGAAGGAAATAGAAAGTAGTATTATTAATGCAGAATTGTATTGTGACGTGAAGTCTAGTAGCAAAAGGAAGATAACATGCAATATTATTAATGCAATATTCTATTGCGATTGGAAGTCTAGTGGTGAGAGGAAGAAAACATATAGTATTATTGATGCATAAGTTTATTACAATAGGAAGTCTAGTGGCAATAGGAAGAAAACATGCAATATGAGTAAAATGCAGAAGTTTTGTGATAGGAAGTGTAACAGCGACTGGAAGACAACATATAAAAATGCATAAGTTTATTATAAAACTTAAATGATGCCCACTTGTCATTATAATTGATGGAATATGAAGAGTCATATAACCAAAAAAGAAGAATCATTCTATAACTTACCATGAACAATATATGATGGGCTAGAGTTTTTGAAAAGAGAGACACCAAAGAATAGTTAAAAATGTAGTCTTATCAGTTTTCTCTGGCTGTAGACAACCATTTCTTTTTTATAGTTTTCTTTAGTTTTCAATAAAAAATTTCATAGTTTTGTTTCAAATTTGTTCTTCTATTTCTTGGTGTCATCCTTGTGAAGATAAAGTTGTAGGATTTTTTATTGAGTTGTGTAATCGATTCAATCATGTATGTAAATATTTCACAATATGTATTGATCTTTGTTTTTGGTTCTCAATTTAGAGTTTCTTATATTGGAGCTCATATGATTTGGAGTTGAATATGAAATATATTGATAAATAATAATAGATTTTCAATAGAAAGGGGTTCCATCTTCCTGTCATTTTGGGACAAAACCATATTATTGCAGATTTGCAAAAAGAATATATGTTTACTTTGAGTATTCCTCTATTCTGAATTTTATGACAGAGAAATGAAGTAAAAGGTATATAATTTGAATGAAGAGCTCTTATGAATTTTATTATGATGTAGAAAAAAATCCATTGTTGATTCCCTTGAGTGTGCAATTCATTAAGGAGAGCTCCAATGTTGATCTCTTTGAATCAACATGTACCCTCCTTAACTATTAATGTACATGAGTACTAATGAAATAATAATTTTACTACCTTTAATTTTTTAAAATCCTTGCTTTGTGTTAGGTTTTTCCTTGGTTTGATCTACCAATTGTACTTTCACTATCATTTATTTCTCACTTTTCCCTATGCCAGGGCAACATGTCCTTTCCATACAAAGTTCTCTCATTCCCATATATGTGCCCTAAATGCACATTTTGCCTGGAGCAGTGATGGCATTTATTCACTCTTTTCTTCCCTATTAATAAGAGAATGTTGGATATGTTTAGCAATTTGTAGCCATGGATATTCCCATAAAGCTTCAAACTCTATCTTAGCTCATGGATTTTTATTCTCCAATTAAGCTAGATAGAAAGAGGTAATTTTTCCTAGTAAGAAGCAAGGCCATATGAAGTTTTGTAGTTTTTGGTTTTTGGCTTTTTGCTTGTCTATCATCCTAGCCTTTTGGTTGGCCGTAGTACTGTGGTTGGGATTTTGTTGCTTATTATCAACCTTTTGATATGCATTAACTTTTAGGATCTAGGATCCCTGTAAAACCTATTTTTCTTATAAAAAAACAAGGCCATATGAAGGGTAGTACTTTGTTGTCTTGGTATTTAATACATTAATTTACCTAATTTATTATTCTCTAATGTGGAAATTATTACAATATTTATAGCAATAGCCAGAAACTTTTGTGCGAACACTACCCTCATTGCTAGTTCTTGCCAAGAATTGTTCAAAAATGAGTTACTGGGAGGTTTGAACATGGTCTTGATGAATAGAAGAGGGGATTTTATGATTCTATTGGCAGCAAACTAAAACATGCTCTACATTAGGGGGGAGCCAGTGCTGATATATCCCATAATCTTCATTAGAGATCCAACTAGGTTCTAGTAAGATAGAGGGGTCTATGAAAGGAACCTCCATTTTCTCCATTTTCTTCTTTTCTATTCTAAATCCCATTAAGGAGGATTGGCTGGAAAGTTACTTTGAGGAGGAAGGTATTCTGCATGTAGCCATAGAAGACCTACACAAGGTCTTTAGGGAGAATTAATAGTTACTTTTGCTTATATTTTGAAACATTTCATCTTTTTACAAGTTTTTGCTTTAAAAAAAACATACTTCCAAATCCATGCTTAACTTTTATTTTTTATTGACTATCGATGACATTATAAATAGTAGTAAAAAGCATTAAGCTTTACTCCTCTATCTGATTAACTTTTAGTATAAATGATGAGATTTTATGTTCCTAGTATTTTCATTTCTACTATTTTAGAGGTTGGATCATTATATTTTTGACATATCTTTAGAGGGTTTACATGTATGTAAGAACCAATTGATTTTAAGAGGTAGAAGCTTTGGGATATTTTAATTTGGACTTAGAAATTTTCTTTGTAGTCAAAATTTGTTTGACCCATATTTAAATTTAAGCTTAAATAGATTAGGTTTTTTAAATTAATATACAAAACTAAGTCATGTTAAATCATCATCTTCTTTCTTAATTATGTTTTGGACATATTATTGAATGAGAGAAAACTATATGTTTTTCTAGGTCATTATAATCGTTTCAATTGATGTAGTTGTGGGCTCGTCTTGTTGAGGTATTCTTGCCCGAAGGGCATTAATGTTTGTAAAAGAAAATCACCCTTGGTCATACAATTTGCAAAATAGTTAAAGTCAGTTGGATACTCATTTACTTTTAATTTCAATTCAAATTGGACTTCAAGGATAAATCATAAAAACTTAATTTTGTTAAATCTAGTTATTTTGGTTGAGTTCTACACTATAAGCAGGTCAGTTGAGAGAATTGTTGAGTCTCTACATTATCTATATTTGATCGTAGATCTTTATCTCATGAATATTTCTTGTGATTAATGATCTAATAATGAAAGGTATGTAAAAATAGATTCTCTATCTCAACTCCATTATTCAAATAAATTTTAGTTTAAAATTGATGCTCTAATAACCTATCTAGTTTGGAGAAAGGGTTGTTGTGGTTGTTGTTTGATAGGTTTATCAGAACTAGATGTCTCTCTTGTTCAATTGACATCAATTAGTTTGGGTTGCACTACAATGCTTCAGAAATCTCAAAGACTAATCAGAAGGATATTCGACAGGGTTAATGTCCTTGTTGGCTATAAGAATATTGTAATCTCTTTACCAAGAAAACTATGTAACATTATTTTCAAATGTATCAATAACTTAATTATAAACTATGTATCTCTTTATAAGTTGTAAAAGGGGGTATTGCATCTTCAAGTCCCTTTATAGGGCATTTGTATTTTGTATAGAACTTCAGTCATGAGCTAAACCAAGGGTTTTCTTAACCCCATTCTATTTCCCTTGATGCTTGCACATGAACAAGGTATATTGCAAATATTTTTGAATTGGTATTTTCCTCTTATTGATAAAAATATATAATTGTGATAAATAAGAGAATTTATAGTCTATTATCAATAAAATAATATTTAGTATAATATTTTAAATAAATAATAATTAAAAAATTAGTTAGAATGAATAAATAAGTAAAATTAAATACAAGAAAGAATATTATAGAATGTTGTTTTTTAAGGCAAAAGATATATATATATATATATATATATATATATATATATATATATATATATATATATATATATATATATATATATATATATATATATATATATATATATATATACTGATTCAATGAATCAACCAAGAAAGAACTAGTAAAGAATTCAACATCCTTGTCTGACACACATAGACAATATCATAGAAAATACCTATGCATACACTAGAATGAATTCAAGCTTACCTCTTATATAGATACGATATTCAAGCTTACCCCTTATATACACTGGAATGAATGCATCTCATTGTCTTTGGTAATAATATCAACTAGATTTAAAGATACGATATTCAAGTCGTCACATCCCATATTTGCTAAATAATCTGTCAAGGAATTACCTTCACGAAGATTGTGTGAAATGTAAACCTCTTCAAAAGAATCAATAGGTGCCAAATTTTTTGTAAAATATATGCTAACTACCAATTTTGTGATTCTCTTTTGATACAAGCATTGATAATAACTATAGAATCACCTTCCACCTGAATATTTTGAAAACCACCATGTTTTGCTAAGACTAATCCATCAAATAGAGCATGAGCTTCTGCTATGTTGTTTGTACCTTGAGGAAGGGAAGAAGATTTAATAGCTAAAACTTCTCCATGATGATCTCTACTGTATACTCTGACACTTGACATTCCAGGATTACCCTGACAAAAACCATCAAAATTAATTTTAGCAAGCCCAAGGATAGGGGGTTTTCATTGAATTGTTACTCTATCTTGTGTATTTTTTTCTTGAGTTTTATGACACCAACCTATTGGCATATGAATACCTTTTTAATCACGAATAATAGTGGTGTCCTAGTTAGATAGGGTTGGATTACATTTGACTTTTGAATGACTAGCATTGACCACTTCAGATATTGACCTTTCTAGACCTGTGAGAAAAACTTCAATGGAAGAAGAACTATAACGAAATATTCTCTTATTCTATTCCCACCATATTTCCCACACCACTAGTGTTGGAATACATTTCCATAAGCTAAAGAAGAGGGAATTAGTATATAATTATTGCCAAGATTGAAAAAGATCCCATAATTTATTAGGTAGAGGAGTGAAATATTATAATTTTTCAAGAGAAAACAACCAAAATTGTTGTGCAAAAGAGAAATTCAAGAATAAATGATCAACATCTTCAAGTTCTTGATCACAAATTAGGCAATTAAATGGTTGGCAAATATGAAATTTACTTAACCTATCACTTGTAAGAGCCCTCTTTTTCAAAGCAATCCAAGCAAACCAACCTGCCTTAGGAAGAATTACATGATTCCAACAACATGAGTATGTATGGCAAGGTACTTTAGATGACTCTTGCTACTGAATGAGCCTATAACCTTCTTTGATAGAATATGTACCATCTTTTCCAAGAGCCCAAACTACCTTGTGCTCCTTACCTAACAAATAAACCACTTTTTTTGAAAATATTTTGGATAATCTATCTTTGTCTTGGGGTATAATAGGCAACTCACCTGGATCCTTCCAAATCACTCTCCTAGAAAACAAACACATTGTTGAAACAAAATCAACTAGATAACTACCCCAAATGCTTTCTGAAGATGCAACCATGTTTTCAACTAACACATATTTAATTAGGGGAGGTGCACCATTCTAAGAATCTCTCCAGAACTTAACTTTCTTGCCATTTTTTACCTCCCAGGAAATATACTTAACCACAATATCCCTAGATGCCATCATAAAATCCCATATGACCAAATCTTTAGGGGGCTCTAAGATAGAGAATACTCTTAAAGGACAGTTATTATCTAGATACTTTTGCTGCAAAATTTAACACCACTTATTATACAGTTTAGAATACATTTTCCATATTAACTTACTGCCAAAGGCTTTATTTCATTTTGCCAAATCATGTACACCTACTCCTCCCACAAATTTCACCTACACCATATCTTGCAATGAAACAAGTGGAATTTTCTTGTCTCCTTTCATATTTCCAGACCAATATAAGAAACCTCTAAGAAACTTTTGAATTTTTTGAATCATTGATGAAGGAGCTTTTAGCACTAACATATAATAATTAGGAATAGCTGATAGCACTGTTTTGATAAGGAGAATTTTGCCTGCAAGTGAAAGCCATCTAGCTTTCCAATCCACTAGCGTAGATTTGATTCTCTCAATAATAGGTAGACAATAGCTTGATTTGTTACCCCCCATGAAAAAAGGAATGCCAAGATAAACAGAAGATAGAGAATCAATTGAAAATCATAAAATGTTGATAATTCTATTGGAAATAATCTAGTTAGTATTGAAAAGATAGATTTTTTATTTATGAGCATTGGTTTTTTGTCCTAAGATAGAAGTATACAAGTCCAAAATGTGTTTAATATGTTTAGCTTCTACAACATTGGATGCCTCATAAAGCAAAGTATCATCTGCAAATAATGTGTGTGTGTGAATGATATGTTAGTACCCCAAATTTTTGCACCTTGTCAATATCCAAGAGTATGTTTACTTTGAATATGTCTGTTGAAAGCTTTAGCCATTAATATAAACAAAACTAGGGATAAAGGATCACCTTGTTGGATCCCTTATGTAGATGAAAAAAAACCCCGTTGGCACCCCATTTATTAATAGTGAAAACCATGCACTAGAAATACAAGCTCTAATCCATCTGCACCAACCTTTAGCAAATCTAAACTTTTGTAATACTTTAAAGAGAAAATCCCAGCAAACTCTATCCTAAGCCTTCATCATGTCAAGCTTAATAAGAAAACTTGAAGACTTACTAGTATTAATTGAATGCAGAACCTTATGTGCCACTAAGGCCCCTTCCATAGTTTCCCTCTCAGGAACAAAGCCTCCTTGATCTCGTGATACAAGTTTTGGTATCAAAGAATGCATTCTTAAATAAATTTCCTTCATTATAATCTTGTAGATTGTATTGCATAATGATATCAGTCTAAATTCTACAAAAATTTTGGGTGTCTTGACCTTGGGAATGATGGCTATGTTTGTTGCATTGAAGTATTTTAACATAGATTTGCTTTTCCTAGATTCTTCAATAACGTCATCCAAGCCCCACCCAATAAAATCCTAGCAAGCTTGAAAGAATAAAGTTGTGTAACTATCCAGACTAGGTGCTGTATGTGGAGGCAAAGAGAATACTACTCTCCTAAGTTTATGAATTGTTTAGGATCCATTAATGCTAAATTATCAAACTCTGTTACTATATTATAGAATGTTACCTTTATAAATAAAAATTAATAGTAAATGATAATAAATAGGAGATAAATAAGTAAATAAATAATAAAATTTACAATAACATGATTTAATTAAATATAATGAAAAGTCAAGCGATATGTAATAAAGAGATGTGACTCTTCAAATTAATACATAAAAGGCAGGAGAATTCATTTTAAAGAAGGAAGAGGAAGAGGATAAGATATGAGTTAAAAAGAGATTAAAAGAAGAGAAAAATAATGAGAAGATAATAAGGAAGTGACTTTTTTAAATGGTTACAATGATGAAAGGATGTGACTCTTTGAACGAGTTGTAATTATGAATCATCGTGACTCTTCAAAAAGTCTGGAATTATGAAGTGTTGTGATTTTTCGAAGGAACATGATTATGAAGAGTTGTGACTTTTCAAAAGGATTGTGATTATAAAGGGTTGTGACTTTTTAGAAGGACATAGATTAAAAATAAAATAAAATTCATAAATTACCATTGAATTAAAAAGAAGAAGAAGAATTGTATTAAAAGGAGAAAATAGAACAAGGTAACAAAAGAGTTTAATCACATAAGTCTTGGTGTATATTTAACATGAGAAGCAATGCATCTCTAAAAGGTGGTAAAGGAATCATAAAGTTATGTATATAAGGTATGTCATATACAAAATTTTATGTGTTTGTGTGTTATTTATGTAATTCCATTTGAAATATAAATTCAATAAAAATGATATTTAAAGGTTTATGTATATTTAATAATAAAAATTTACATAATGATATTTAATGCTATATTTATTAAATGAATACAATATCTAATAAATAAAAACTCTCATAGTGTTAATGTAGGGACTGCACTCATTGAGCTATATTAATGGTTACGTGCCAATGTAAGTTTTGAGGTCACCTTTATATGAATGACTAAGATGGGATTAATGGAACCTCATAGTGAAAGTACAAGAGTTTAGTACAACCTCATATATGTGGCTATTGTGTCAATGCAAGAGATTAGTACAACCCCGTATGAATAGTTAGGTGTGATTGTAGTGTTGGTATGAGATATTAACATAATCTCTATCTAACTAAAACCATGGAGATCAGTATAGTACCTATAATATTGTTATTTAAGATTATTGTAATATCCATCTAACTGACATGACTACCACTACTATAATCTCCATATGCCATGATATTAAGATGATGTCAGCATATGCATATGTTATTGGCCTTCGATAAAGTATTTCTCATTCAAGAAGAACCTTAATGGGTGCACTCAGAGAAGACAACATAATACCTAAGGGTTAGGGAACCTAATATAGAGATGTGTTTAAGGTTAGAGTTAGGATAGAGGGTAGAATATTATAATTAGGCTTGTTATTATTTAATTTTGATATTTATTTTGCAGGTTTCACTTGTCCCAAGACAATATTAATACTAGGGACATTTCATATGTTTATGTAATAGCTTTAAATCAATAGAAAAGCAAAAGTAAATCATGTAAGACAAAACATCATGTAGTAGATGTAAGTAATTCACCTCAAATTTTGAGTAGAAGGGGAGGAAGAAGAAAGCTTGAATGATCAATATAGATCTCTTCTCTAAAGGACCAACTCCTTTATATCCAATGAAGAAAGAAGATAGATCTAGAGAAGGAAATGCATGTTTGGTGATAATGGATGAATGCCTTCAATTAATGGTTTCTTCTTTGAATTCCTTGAGTAGTTTCACTTGATTGATTGAGAAGGGATGATTTTGAGTTATGGATGTGAAAATAAAGAGAGGAATCCTTTTTTACAGTGATTTCAAGGTTAATGTTTGCAAGAGTCAACTCCAGTGGATAGTAAAAGAGAAATGATTTGCATCAGGCCCTAAAATTTCCCAAAATAAAAACTTCAAGGTATAGGTTTCCTTAAGTGCAACCTATATTAATATAGGTAGTCTTAAATTCAACTTATACTAGTATAGATCACCCCATGTATGACCTATAATAGTATAGGTCGCCCCATGTACGACCTATATCTAAAAGGGATAGTTTTGAGGTAAATAATGTGAGATCTGAGGAGAATTTGAAATTTTGAGGGGGGAAAAAAGGATAAATGGAAAATTCAAGTGCAAAGGCTGATATTTAGTGAAAAGGGAAAGCGAATTGGGTAAATGGATGAAAAATGGAAAAATGTGTGTAGAAGTTAGAGCCAACTTAGAGTTTTGATCAAGATTGAAGGAAGAAATAGGACTTGAATTAAATAAATGTATACAATTAAGTGCAATGTCATATCCTAACATAAGAAATACACTAAAGAGGGCTTAAAGGGTCTATAAAAGAACATAGAGTGAGTGCATACTTTTTAAGACTATAGAGGTTCTTTTCTAGGAATTATTAAGTGAATAATTATTATTTAATTAACTTATGTCAACCTCCAACTTAACTAATTAATTAATTTAATTAATTACATCCCAATCAATTAAGTAAGAAACTAACATATGTCTAATTAATTAGAACCCCTTCTATTAATTGAATAAAAATCCTTATTTTCTTTAATTAATTCATTTATCCTATTTTTCTCCATCATAAAGTTAATAAATCCTATTTAATTCATTTGGGCATATGGATCCTAACATTAACCCCCACCTAACCATCCTTCAAACACCTAACCTATGGTTCTAAATAAACCCAACTCCTTCACATATACTAACCCATACTTAATTAGTTTATTACCCATAATTAACTAACTAATTGTCCTCTCATTCTCTCTCCTCCCATAAGATCCACCTAATAATCCCACTAATCCAAGTAATATCTCTTCCTAAGCATTTGTACAATTCTAATAAAAAGGATTAGGAAACTTAACTTTTTCTCCCATCAACTCCAATCCCAACCTTAACTTCACTTGTCAACCTTAAATTCTCTTTAATATTCTTACACCCTTGTCTCCTCCAAAATATTATTTTGTTATTTTTTTACATCCCCCAAACTTCCCTCACACTTCCTAAAATTTTGACATTCCTTAAGGATTTACCATTGGGATTTGATATATATTCCTTTATAGAATATCTTTTTGATTCCCATTTTCCTCTGAAGCCCTCACAAAGTGACACTTATCATAATGTTATGAACTTGAGAAAGAACAACCCATGTTCTTCCCCCAAAATGTATCTTAAACCTTCTTGAGCTATCAATCTCAATCCTTCATTTCACAATCTCTTGGCCTATAAATTGACACCTCATCCCTTCACAAAATCATCCACCATTATATCAAACTTCTAATTCCATATAAAAATTTATCCTGGGTTTAACCTTGGGGTATTAAGCCAATTCATGCTCAAAATCCTAGTAATAAATTAATAATACTAGTAAAGACCCTAAAAAGAAAACATGAAGAGATTTATGGTCAAAAGAAAAGACCTCAAGATATTATGAACAAAGATAAAATTAAACCTAATTAAATTCAAAAAGATATAGGTTCTGATATTCAAAATAAGAACTCTTTCATTTCACTTTTGAACCCTTTTTTTGAAGAAGACTATGGAGTCATTCCTAACTCTGATAACACCTATGCTCATCCAAAATCTACAAACCTAGGTCAAGAATCTTCTCCAGGATATGCTCTAGATGCACCAATTAGAAAAAAATGCTCAAAAATTCTCCCTTAAGACCATAAATGATAGAGTAGACACAATTAGAAACTTTGTTTACCACCCCTCAACTGCACCTTTGGAGCTTAAAACCTTAATGTGGGATTGATTGTTGAGGATAAGGAAAAAGACTTAGAAGGACATAAGTTGACAGATAAACATCATGGTAAACCCCATGGAAAAGAGTGTTTCTTAAGAGGGGAGAAGATGACCATATAGATGATATTAATAATATTGTTATAAAAAATGTTGATGCTTCTAATGATGAAGAATTCATTGTAGTAAGTAGAAAGAAAAAGACTAGGAATATGCTTGACAGAAACTCTATTTCTAAAAGTAGTAACACAAGTAATAGAGGTAAGAGACAATATGTGCCTGATTGTTTAAATAAGCTTTATGGAATCCAAAAAATGATCATGATGAAGTTTGCAAGTTGTAATGTTAGAGGCCTTGAGATGCCAAATAGGAAGTATGTCGTTAGAGGATGGAAAAATGATTTACAAAATATAGACTTTAACTTTTTTCAAGACATAAAAGTTTAATGTTATCACTCGTTCACTATCATGAAATTCATTTGTACTCAAGTTAAACACTTTATAACTTCTCTTGAAGGGAAGAGGAGTAGGTATCCTAGTTAATCTTATTTGAGAAGAAAATATTGTGGACAATGGTACCTCCCCTTGTACAAATTTATGTGGGTAACCTTCAATTTACATGGTAAGATATGTGGAATATGTAATATTTATGCATCTAATGATTATATATATATATATATATATATATATATATATATATATATATATAGAGAGAGAGAGAGAGAGAGAGAGAGAGAGAGAGAGATTCATTATAAGATTGGTTGGCCATTTCTCTCCCAAAATCTCACTAGATAATTGTTGGAGATCTTAACATGTTAGAGGTAGGAGAGGATAAATGTGGAGGAATCAAGAACACTTGGAAAGGAAATGAATTGTCGTTTTAGAAAAAAATTAAAAGGAGATTGAATATCATTGATAACTAGAAAGAATGATTTATTCTCTAACATTTGGTTTACATAGACAAATAACCTAGTGGGAAAGAAAATAGTTGACAATAGACTTGATAGAGTTTATGCAAACTTCTTAGTCTTTCCTTTTCCATTTGTGGATAGTTTCTTTCCTATAAAGGTTAAACCTTCATCTATTTATGATCATTCTCCTATTTTTTATACCACTAATGCTCATGATCTCACCAATCCTAATGCATAAAAAAAGATAAATAAGTTCATTTAAGATTAATGTTCACTTTCTCAAAGACCAAGATACCTCTGAAGCTATTAATATGGCTACCTTGATATAAAAACTCTACAATAAGAACAAAAGCCACTTAAACCATTGGAGTTTCCTTACCAAATTACGGAAAGATATTTACAAAATTGTGAGAAATAAAAGAGCCAAGGATAGAAACAACGAAGAATCATTTCTACAATCTAAGCTTAATGATTTAGGAAATAACTTGTAAAGACAAAGAGAAGATAGTTAAACTCTATAAGAATTGGATTTTACTAAAATGGAATTAATAAAAATACCAAATTACAGATTCCTAATAAAAACATCAAATAAAGAGAAAACTAGATTAATAAAGGAAGATAAATGATTGAAGTAATTTTTTAAATTTGATTAGGTCATAACAAAAAAGAGAACTAATAGAAGAAATTCATGGAGACTTGGGACTCATTAAAGACCCTCATGAGATTAAGAATAATTTTCTCAATTACTATCAAAAGTTGTTCACCTTAGAACATAAGGATTACAATAAGGAATCACTTAAAGATTTCTTGTGATTAATTCCCAAAAATGTCTTCAAGAGCAGGGTGAATTCACTAAATAAAGAAATTTCTATTGATGATATTAAAGGTGCTATAGGTTATAGGGTGAATGACAAATATCCAAGACTAGATGGCCTACTGGTTGAATTCTATAAGGAAAATATTGAATGGATATGATATGATCTACTAAATGTGTATAATGAGGCATATGAAAAGGGATCAGTAGGAGAGAAAATTAATAGAGGAGTTATAAAATTGATCCCTAAGAATAAAGATAAATCTCAGGTCAAAACTAGAGACCTACAATTCTTTAAATTCGTCTTATAAGATCATAGCTAAGCTAGTCGCTAAAAGAATAGTAGATCTTATGAATGAAGTTTCCTTTATTACATAAATAGGGGGTATCAAAGGAAGATACATCCTTGAAAATTTGATCACCAAGTGGGAAGCACTTCATTAGGATTAAGAAGTAAGAAAAAACTCTATCATTGTTCTCTTGGATTGTGAAAGGGCCTATGATTGCATTGAATGGCCTTTTATGACTAGAATGTTGAAATACTTTGGATTCCCTCCATACTTTTATAATTAGATTAAGATTTTATTTAAGGACTTTGGTATAGTAATTTATATAAATGTTGATATGTTTGATCCTATCATGCTACAAAGATTTACAATGAAAGATTATCCCATTTTTCTAAAATTGTATGTTTTGGATGTAGATGTTCTCTTCTCTTTTACATAATGAGAACTCAAGAATTAGGCCCACCAATAAAAGGAATCACTCCTCCTAACTAGGAAAAACTTCTTAACACCCAGTTTACAGACAATAATGTTGGCAATTCGGATAAGGGTAGTTGATAGGGATGTCATTTATGGAAACATATCACTCATTTTGATATTGCAAAAGTTTTGATTAAGTTTGAGGAAAGAATACTTGGAAAAATGATATATATTAGGAATACATGGAATAGGTAACTTATATTGTTCGATGAGTTTTACTAGAAGCACATGAAGTTATGTGAGCTTAAATGAAGGTAGTATAGAGACTTGAGAACATTTATGCGAGACTGATGAAAGAAATGATAAGTTTTGAATGAGTTATGGGAAGTTCATTAGAAATAGGTTCAATAGGATAGAATAGGGTAAACAACAAAGTATTGGTATTTTGGTTAAGGAATTATTTTCTCTTGAAAAATAATTACTTAACAATGTTGGGACAACATCCTAGATGTTAACCCATGTGTGGAAGAATATAACTTGAAGAATCTAAAGAAAGAAAGAGAATGACACAGATTGCTTGGGAGAAGGTATGTAAATCTAAGATTGAAGGTGGGCTAGGTATCAGATATATAAGAAGTACGAATAAAGATCTCCTTGTTAAACAATGATGGAGAGTGTACCAAGATGATAAGGAATGGAGTTCTATTTGGAAGTATAAGTATCTTTATAATGTTCCATCTTTGTCTGATTTTTTGTCTTACCCAAATATCTTTAATTCTTATGCTATATGGGGTGTAGAGCAAGGCACCAAATACATTCTTAATAAAGGATGTATGTGGAAATTTTGGGATGGAAGAAAGATAAAGTTTTGGGAAGATGTGTGATTATTGGATCATCCACTACTGAATGATTCTAATGATATCACTCTCATTGAAAGATGCAAATAGGTTTTTGGGGTTTTTGTATGCAACTATTGGAGAAATAATGGATGGGTTAATCTTGAAGAGGTTTGCCACAATTTTAATAGCATTCAAATATCTCGCAATTCCTTTAGTCTTACTCCTAATATGGAGGATTCCATAGTGTGGGGTATAGAACCAAGTGGTAAATTTAAGGTGGCCTCTGTGTTTAGATTTGATTTAAATTGCAATCCTCCCCCTTGGGCTAAATCTTGGAAAAAGGGTTTTATTCCTAAAATTAATATTTTCTTCTAGATTTCCCTTCAAAAAAAATATTAAGTATGGATAATTTTTTTTAAAAGGCTTTTTATATTGTGAATAGATGCAGTTTATGTAAGATGAAAGGTGAAGATATAAACCACCTTTTCCTTCACTATATATTCCACCAGAATGTTTGGGGCATTCTCCTCCAGTACTGGAATATCTTTTGGGTTCAATCTAGGAATCTTGTGGAGTGTTTCCAAAATTGGAAATGCTCTTTTAGATGCCCTAATATTTGTTTCCTTTGGAGTATTTCTCTTCCTCACCTTTGATGGGGTCTTTGGAAAGAAATAAATAATAGGATTTTTAGAAACAGAGAAACACCTAATTGGGTAGTGGGTTAAAACATTCTTAGGGCTATAAAAGAGAAGATCATCTCTTAGAATAATAATATTGATGATTTGACAATATGTGACCCCTAAAAAATTCAAATATAAAAATAAAAATCAAACAAAATGAAAGTAGAGATGGTGTCATATGGAAATCCCCTCCTGTGGGATGGTTGAAAGCAAACTTTGATGGGTTTTCTAAAGGAAACCCTGGAAGAATTAGATGTGGTGGAGTCTTGAGGGATCATAACAGTAGGATTGTGGATGCTATGGCGATCCCTAATGGTTTCTCTACTAGTCATAAAGTGGAAGCCATTTCTTCTCTTTATACTATTAGAATGGCAATGGAAATTGGTTATCATAAATTATGGCTGGAAGGGGACTCCTTAAATATTATTAATATGTTAAATAATATAAACATGGTGACATGAAATATTGAGGGGGGTATTTTGGAAATTAAAAATCTTCTCAATATGTTTGATAATGTTATCATATATCATAATTATTGAGAGGGCAATAAAGTGGTTGATTGGATTGCCAACAAAGTAGTGAATGCGAATAGTAAGATGGCGTGGGCTGACAACCTTAGCAAGGAAAGGGAGTCAAAGATGATCATTAATTACAAATTGACAAATGTAGTCAAGGAAATGTTATTTGAGATTTTGAGGATTAATATGGCAAGGGGTGGCATTAATAAAGGGCATTATAATTTTACAAGGGAGTACCTCCTCATTATTGCCAATAGTACATGGCACATTTTCTGGGCGAAAAGTTTCTTTGAGTTAAAAGAAAACTATTCTATTATTCTTCTTACCATTTGTTGCAGAGTTATTAGAGTTGGGTGTATTATGGGTGGTGATCCGAGGAAGCAGGAGCCATCAAACTATAAAGAATGGAAGGAAAAACACAGTTTGGGATTTTTTTTAAAAGGGTAATGTGACTCTGTATCTTGAGAAGTTGCATGGTTTTAAACTACATATTACTGGATATATGTTTTAAGAATTGGTCTAGGGAGAGGGTGTCTCTTCATGGGGTAACAGTGGACTTGACAGAGGATTTTGTTACTAAAATCATTGGCCTTCCCACAGAGGGAATGAAGTTAAAAAAGGAAACTAGTATATCTAATGTGATTATCAAGAAGTTTCCCAAAACCAAAGAGGAAGAAATAAACTGGTCAAGGAAAGGGATTTCTATGATCTAGATCAGATTAAGGAAATCTAGCAAGATGTTTTATCTTATGTTCGTGAGTACATTATTTTGGATGGTAGGTTGAAAAGGGTTCATAAATTTCACTTTATTTTTCTAAACCATTCTAGATATAAGGATAGGTTATCTTTTCCTTTTTATTCGAAGTATTTGCTACTTAACAACCTTAATGCCCATAGAAAGAAAGATAGTAGGCATATACTTCATGAAGGTCTTATCATGTTAATAGAAGAATATTACAAAAAGAATTTTGTGAAACCCTCACCTGTGTCAAGGAAGAAGATGAAGTCCTTTGGGAAAGAGTCTTTGGATAAAATAAGTGAAAAAACAAAAAGCCATAATGTGGAAATTGAGGAGGTTCATACTGGAAATATCGACACTGGGTTGATGTCAATTTTGATGGAGGTTGAGAAGAAAGTTTAAAAGAACTATTGAGAAGGGTAAAAAGAAGGACACTAAAGTCAAAGATATTATGGACGTAAACAAGGATTCTATGGAGTCTGAGAGCGAAGAAGAAGAGGAGGGTGAGACAGAGACTAGTGATCTCAACTCCAACTTTGATGGGTACTCTAGTAGTTGATGAGCCTCTTCAGCTAAAGATGATGGGAAAAGTAGCAATGATGGGTCTCTAAAAATAGGGGTTAAGATTCATTCTAATCCTTTGAGCCCTACTGTGGATAAATTTATCACAACTCAAGGGCAAGGGCCTACCCATATGGAGACTCAAGAGGAGAGGCTCTCAGTTGACTTAGAAAAGGAAAAGTCTAATGATAAAAATGCCCTTGTGATTAATAAACACAAATTGAATAAGGATAATTAGGAGGAGGAAATTGGCCAGCAGGGTTCGAATAAGGAAAAATATTTAAAGTCGGATGATATCTAGGATGCAACTTTCAATTCCAAGAATTGGGTTGAAGAAGAGGCCAATGAAGAATTGGAAAATAGTGAGAAGTTGACTTTCCTCTGCAAAGATAAATTGAAAGCTGACCCTTCTCTTAAGGTTGATTCTTAACTCTACAATGAGATTAGTATCATCAATTAAAAGACAAGGAAGCTTTAAAGTAACCTAGATGAAGAGAGAGCAAAAAGAATTCAGCTAGAGAGTTAGGCTAGCAATATCCCTGAGAAGCTATAAGGCCTATGAAATGGATCTGTATCAACTAGTAAAGGACAATGATCTAAGGATGGATATGGCTACCTCAAGTTTGTGTGCTACTCCTGTGAGCATTAGTAGAAGGAGCAACAAGGAAATCATTTCTCCTATTACAGTTCAGCTGATTGGTGGTCCTAGTGAGAGATCTAGACAAAGTACAAAGAAGTTGTTGAAGATGCTCCTTGGTCAGCGATGGAGGATATCCTCAAGGGACTATGACTACTAGTAAGGAGATGGCTAAGGAGATTAAAGAGATAGCTTAACTGTTAGTTCTGATTGTTGGAATTGTTGTTGGTCATGGTCCTTTGTGTGTATGTTTTCTTTTTCTAGCTTTTTTTTAATCTAATAAACTATTTTTAGGTTCTAGGTCCTTGTAAAACCTGGTTTTTCTCTTTTCTCAATTATTTCGTAGGTTCTAGTTCCTTGAAAACCTAGGGGACTTCTATTGTTATACCTATTTTTTGATGTTGTAAGGGATTTCGGGTTCCCACAAAACTTGATTTTATCGTAATCTAAAAACTTGAAGATTTAGTAATGTGCAAGGCAGCACAAGGAAAACTAGATTAAAGATTTTGGTATAAATGAGTTATCTTTTATTTTGCAAGGTGTCACATTGTATTGTAATGATATAATATTGATATGCACACTTTATGTAATTGGTATATATGTAAATTTGACGATTAGATTAGAGCAGAGCATTTGTATGTTTATTTTGTGAAGAGTAAGCACAAGGATCAATCAAATATTAATGATATCAAGAAGTAGTCCAAGGCTTTTCTATCTCCATCAATATATTTGTACAATTATATATGAATGTTTGACTAGTGGGATCATCTTGTACTTTGTATTCTAATCAAAACTCTTGACAGAGTTGAGGCTTCTAATAAGGCCTAGTCCTTTAACAAGGATAGATACACTAGATGGATGTAATAGACTCCTAACAGGGTCAATATATTTCACAAAATATGTTTGATTGGTGGATCATTTTGTGGGTACCATCCCCACTACGGTTTTCCCTTGGCCAAGGTTTCCCTGGCTAACAAGTAATGGTTTTATGAGTTTCAATGTTGTGCATATATTTAATTTTTAATTTTGATCATCTATGTTAGTTTAAAGATTATTAATGTTATCCATAGTTGGGATAAAGTTTGTGGAATATTGATTCACCCCTATCTCAATATTCTATATTTCTAACAATAGGTAAAAATAGGATGGCCTAACAACTTGAGTAAGGTCACTATGAATTTGGAACAATTTTAGAAGAATCTTGAAGAAGCTCTTGAGGAACTTGATACAGTTACTGATGAAAGGAATAAAGTGAATATCAAGCCTAAAGATGCACAAGATTTCATATTGAAATTGAAAGAACATATTGAAAGCACTAGAGTGAAAAAGGAGTCACATGATCAGATCAAGGATTGTGAATCAGCTTCAAGGTTTAAGAAGGATATTCTGAAACATGAGCTTGGAATTGAAAATTTGAAGATGAGTATGATGGAAGATGAGAAGAAAATTTAATCATATTTAAGAGCTGAGAATGCAGATCTGAAATCTCAATTTACTTAGGTGACATTTGAACTTGAGACTACAAAGTTACAATTCACAGAACTTGAGAAGTACAACATTACTATCGAAGGAGAATACACAAACCAAGCAACATCTTGAGAAGTCATATTCAAGCACTGAAAATTTTGATGAGAAAATTACAACACAAAGACCTATTAGAGACATGACAAGGATTGGATATGTTGAAAAAGAATCATATAAAGGATCTAAAGTTACCAGAGAACAAGATCTTGTGAACCAACAACTTAATCATCAAGAAGATCTAAGTAAAGAAGTACCTAATCAACCTAAACAACCTAAAGATACAAGCAGCCAATACAATGGAAGATTTTTTTTTGTAATGTAATTAGTTTGGACACATGAAGAAGGACTGGATAAGTGAGTATTCTAAACCCTTTTTTGGTTATCATTACAATTTCTTTATTTATGGTCGTAGATTTAATAAATGTAGGAAACCTAGAATTGATAATGGTATGCACATGAAAGGACTAACCTTGCAACGAGTAAACCATTGGGAGAAACTAATGTTATCATAAATGGAGTTATGTGTTATAAGTGGAACAAATTTAGATATATTGCTAGAGATTGTAGATTGTAGATTACAAACTAATTAGTTTGGACCTAGATATGGAAACAAAGTTAACATATGTCATATTTGTGTAGATGCTCAAAAATGGTTCGTGCTAACTCTTTTATCACTTTCGCATCATAACTTGTCCCATTTTATCATTTTACTAACTTTGATCTTTTGGCCAACTTGATCATCATTCAACCAAAATGCAAATCATCTCAGAATCAATTTAAAAACTATTTCAACATCATCTAATCATCATAGATCCTTTAGGCATTGTTACGCCCTTCAATGCCTTATCAACATTCATTAATATATGTCATGTGTCCTTGGCATATCATCATCATTCATCAATTTGATCCTCGACATTATTGAGTCCTTCAATGTCTAATCATGTCTTTATTCAATTATTTTTATAGCATTGACTGTGTCTGTTGATGTTATTGTGATTAATTTCTATCAATCAATCTTATGGCATTTACAATGTTCATTAAATGTCATATGTCATCAACCCTTGTCATGTGTCCTTGACAAGTCACCATTTCCTATCATTCGTTTAGCGTCCGTTATTTCATTCGATCATTTCTTTATAGTGTCACATTTGATTTGTATTTTCATCATGATCCTTCACTAGGATTATCTTACATTTATTTCATCATCTTGGCCAATCAATTTGTTAATTTCTCCTATAGGATTAGATAACCCATAGTCTATTCCTATGTCTTGATTTAATTTCATCCCCTCTTATTAGTTATTCCTCTTTACTAACCATTATCAATTAATTAATCTTTATTAATTAATTGATTCCATTTTCATGAATTACGGGAATTCCTAATTTCCTAAATTCTATTTCCAATTCTATAATTTAATATTTCCACTTTAGAGGGAATTATGAGTTTTTAAAATTCAAAATTTCCCACTCTTACACATTCGTAATTTTTAGCTTATACGTCTTACATTTTTCTATGCATTTTTCTTACACTTTCTTCTTCCATTTGTTCTTACATATTTCTATGCATAATTCTTTCACATTGTCATAATTTGTCATATTGTGTCATAATTTTCTAATTTCACCTCTTTTTCATAGCAATTTCCAAAATTCACACATAATTATGACATTTTCTCTTTTCCATTCTTTCTTTCCATTTCTTGCATTTGGCTTCAAAATTCTATAAATTGAGCCATTATGCACTTGTTTTGGCTAACCAAAATCCAAGTATTCTTGCTATCATATCATCTTGCTATCATATCATTATCTTGCTTTCAATTGTAGGTGTATCTTGTAAATTGGAGCTACATCAACATCAAATCTATGGAGAAGAAAGGATAACATTGGAGCATCATGTGAAGGGAGTGTCTTTTATGAGTTTTTCATGTTTATTTACACACTTTCATTTCAATGGCTTCAATGCTAGATTAGATTGGTTTTCATTTCTTTGAAAGTTTGTGGTTGCTATCATTATGCAAATTTACTCATTTTATAGTCTTACAATTTGCAACAATTTGGGTGATACAACAAGATTTCGTAGACTGAATAATTTCAACAACATGAGAACACCTAACATAAGATCACAAAACATGAGAGTATCTAATCCTAGAAGAAACATAAACAACAATGCAAGAAGGAATGAAAACATGGAAGGAAAGCAAGTAGAAAGTCTTGATAAAACATTTGTTAGAGAAGGAAACCTGCAAATACTAAAGTATGGGTTGAAAAGACAAAAGATACATATGAGGATAAGACGAGAGCAATACCAAGTATTGAACCCAATGCATCAACTTAAACAATTACTTTACAAGCTTAAAATATGAGATAGTGCACCAAATATTCATTAGACCCCTTGATGGAAGAATTATATTCCACATAGTTAAAGTTAACTTGGAATAGAGGTATTAAGGTTATGGTTAAGTTCGCAGAAAATGTTATGCACATATGTGATGTCACAAAGAAACTAGTCACTTGTTGAATTAGGTCATTGGTGATCATTACTAGATTGAATGTCAGCTTTTTGAGTGTACACACTTACATAATTATTGGAGATCCAATTTTATTAGGATTTAAGGGTTGAAATAAAATTAATTGATCACCATTTGATCAATAGAAGAGTGTAGAGGCTTAGTAGAGAAAATTCAAAGGAGATTTGAAGTGTTTGAAAGTGATTTGGAAGGATTTTTTTTTTGGAAGCCCTTACTTGTGAATTAAGAGGTATCTAATCATTTTGCAAGGTTGTTATTTTCCTTGAATTTGAAATTGAACTGTAGCAATGATGACTCCAATTGTGTATGATGTCAGAGAAAGACCCAGGTATAAGTTTAAGAAATATCCTTTCGTGTCTTTGGGAGATGATTTTCTAGGAGCATTTTCTCAAATTTTGAATAGGTTTTTACATGTAGAGGATGTATGTGCAAATATTTAGTGTAAGTTTGAATCAATTGGGGACAATGCCATACATGATGGCATAAGCAAGGTTTACAATAATGATTTTTCATTCAAACAAGGGTATGAACATTTGGGTTAGTTGAACATACGAAAGTACATGTTTTATGAGGAATTTGAACAATTTGAGTGGACTAGGATTATTTTGAGTAGAATTCATGAGAACATGTTTTGAGTAGGAGATATGCTAGTAATGATCACCAATGACCTAATTCAACAAGTGACTAGTTTAAGCAATGAAGAAATTGTACCCGTTAATGAGAAAAATGGAAAGAAGCTTGTACATTAGAATACTAAAATAGTTTGGGATGATAGAGACATAATGTTAAGTAAAATTAAGCAAATTGATGTAAGACTCTTTAAAAAAATTATTGGATATAAGATGAATTCTAGTTCAAGGGACAACTTTGTAGAAATATTTTTCAATAAGAGATGAAGAAGAGAGTAAGGATTCCTAAATGAATTGTAGAAAAGTACAAGGATGATATTTGTTTCATGGTTGAGATATACTTTAAATGCATGGAGGCAATGAAATCCAAAGTAAAATATATTTATCCTATGGGTTATGAGGTTACTGAACAAAGCATTTATGGATATATGAAGTTAATTCTTGAATCAGATAGGGATGAAGAGTTACCTAGATGGGGGATTTATGTAGAAAAGTATAGTGAAGTAATAAGCCAGTTATAGAATAAAGAAGTTAAGAAAAGAGTGGACAAGAAAGTAGATCATATGCTTAAAGGCTTTGGAATAGCCAGAAAGGAATTTGAAGAAGTTAAGAAGACAACATTTGAGATAAGAGTTAGTGGTCAATCAAAAATTCTTTTTTTAAAACCACTTGTTATTTATGCTACACCTAGAACCCCTATAGCACTAGTAACACCCAAACACATAGCTATATAGTCGCCATTAGATGAGGAAGGGAAAATAACACATATAATTAGTACCATCAACACCTTCAAGAAGGTCTATAAGGACCTCACCTATAGAAAAGCCACCAGTGGTATCGATGAAAAATATCAAGTAAGAGGAGCACAAATCACCTAAGAGATCTAAGAGGGAAAAAGAAATGACACTTGGACTTGGAAAAAGTAGAAACCAAGGATAGAATTTATTTACGAAGGTAAGAAGAGGAATCGAGAAGAGACTAAAGATATACCTACTTATATGCCCAAGATGAGGGAAGATATCTATGTCCCAAGATCTACCAAAGCCAAGCAGTGGAAAGAATAAGAAGAGTTGAAAACTTGAATTGGGAAGAATGAATAGTATGATCATTCAATATGGTAATTTAGGACAGTTAAATAAGTATTATGATCTTTACGATCCTAATAAAAAGAGGCAGTTAGAGAAAGCAGTTATAAGATATATGATTGATTTAAAGAAAAACTTCATTCACATTTGTAGAAATATTCCTAACGAACTTTATGAGAGATTGGAAGTAAGGAATAAGAGAGTTAATGAAGAGGAGAAAAATATAAGGGAGAATGAAGTAAGGACAAAATGTATGTTGGATAATGAAGAACAATTACAAAACATTTTGAAGAAGTTGGAGCCCATTTTGAGAAAAAGGACAAGACCTATATAGATAATGGGAGGTCTCTATGAAAAATCTATCAAAGAAATAGAGGTTACAATAATGCAAGTAATGAATGAATCTGATATCTTGCAACCTACAATAGCAGAAGGGAAAATACATAAAGACAATATTACTTTGGATATTCTTAATGATAACACTTCAATGTTCATTGATGGAGTATAGATTACTGTAGATACTATAAAAGACCCTTTCAAAGATAATTAAAAATTTATTCTTGGTAAATTGATTAGTGACAATGTTGAAGACTACTCTAGTAATGAGAAAGAAGATGGGAAAGGTCATCAAGAAGAGAAAGTAAGTATAAGTCATCGGGACCTAAGCATTTAGTAGAGTGAGGAAACTTCTAAGGGACTATTTATGACTTGGCCGTATCCAAGTTTGTTGGCATTAACACCCAATCTTGTGAGTGCAGACTCTAGTCTACATGAACAAAGGAAAATGGATGAGAAAAAATAAATTATATACATTATTCTATCAACATAGTGCCTCAAGAAGAGAAGAAGGAAGAAGATAAGATAGAGGATAAAGAAGAAGAAGAAGAATAAAAGAAGGAATAAGAGATGGAAGAGGAAGACAAAGAAAAAGATAAAATGGATGAGCAACCATCACATCCATAAATTGAGAAAAGACAAGGAAAAAATCAAAGAGTAGAGGAGGTAAATGAAGACACTCTGATACAACTATTTCAGACTCCCACTAAGGAGATTGGTAAGAACACTCCTATTACTTCAAAGTCGTTATTTTCAGCCTTATTTGCAAATATGGCTAGTGATGCACTTGACTTTGTGTCAAAAGATATGGACATGGATAAACTACTTCATCTTACAATATTTTCTATTTCTAATATAATTGTTGAGAAGTCTAACAAGCTGAGTAAGAGTGCTCAAAGCACTTTAAAGAAATTAACTAAAATATTGTAGGACACTATACCCACACAACTCACCAAGCAAGATATTGAGAAAAGAGCAAAAAAAGTGGTTAAGAATTTTTATGGATACTTTTCTATACTCTAGGAAGAAATAAACACAAAGGTATAGGCTGAACACAATGCAAGATTATTCAACATAGTCTATAATAAGATAAGGAATATCTAACTATCTTAGATGTTTGTATCAAAGAGTTGAGAAGATGTACTTTTGAGGGTAAAGATTTTATGTAAAATATGCTTTAGAACATAAATATACCCAAGAAATTACTAAAGCATTAAGAGTAAGGAAAGTGGATTAGAGAAAATGGTAGAAGAGATGAATAAGCCTAATATAAAGATCATTGAATTTTAGCAAAGAATTAGTAAGACTTTTGATGAGTTGAGGTTGCTTGAGCATGATAGAGAGAGAATCTTGAAGAGATTCACTTTACTAAAAGAGCACCTAACTCTAAAAATTGATTTAGTAAAGAAGCACTTAGATATATTGTTGGAAGCAAAGGAATCATATGATAAATTTTCTTATTCAAACCTCAATGTAGCAGAGGTAGAAACATATGCATTGTGTGGAATCACAAGTATTGTAGATGTAGTTAGAAGTTCATGAGATACATAATTTGAAAACCTAAATTTTCTCAATTTATGGATGTGATGGTTGTTCATCCATTTTATCTTTTTCTTTCTCTTCCTCTTCCATCTCTTCTTCCTTCTTTTATTCATTTTCTTCTTCTTTATCCTTTATCTTATCTTCTTCCTTCTTCTCTTCTTGATGCACCAGTGCTGATAGAATAATGTATTAATGTTTTTTTTCTCATCCATTTTCCTTTGTTCATGTAGAATAGAGTTTGCACTCACAAGATTGGGTGCTAATGCCAACAAACTTTGATAGGGCCAAGTCATAAATAGTCCCTTAGAAGTTTCCTCATATGATTCCTTTGCTTCCAACAATATTTATGAGTGTTTCTTTACTAAATCAATTTTTAGAGTTAGGTGCTCTCTTAGTAAAGTGAATCTCTTCAATATTCTCTTTGTCATGCTCAAGGTAATGAGAGAAAGAAGATGGGAAAGGTCATCAAGAAGAGAAAGTAAGTATAATTCATCAGGACCTAAGCATTTAGTTGAGTGCGAAAACTTTTAAGGGACTATTTATGACTTGGCCATATCTAAGTTTGTTGGAATTAGCACCCAATCTTGTGAGTGCAGACTCTAGTCTACATGAACAAAGGAAAATGGATGAGAAAAAAAAAACATTATATACATTATTCTATTAGCACCAGTACATCAAGAAGAGAAGGAAGAAGATAAGATAAAGGATAAAGAAGAAGAAAAAGAATAAAAGAAGGAAGAAGAGATGGAAGATGAAGAGAAAAAAAAAAGATAAAATGGATGAGCAACCATCACATCCATAAATTGAGAAAAGACAAGGAACAAATTAGAGAATAGAGGAGGTAAATAAAGACACTCCAATACAACTATTTCAGACTCCCACTAAGGAGATTGGTAAGAACACTCCTAGTACTTCAAAGTCATTATTTGTAGCCTTATTTGAAAATATGCCTAGCAATGCACCTAACTTTGTGTCAAAAGATATGGACATGGATAAACTACTTCATCTTACAATATTTTCTATTTCTAATATAGTTGTTGAGAAGTCTAACAAGTTGAGTAAGAGTGCTCAAAGTACTTTAAAGAAATTAACTAAAATATTTTAGGACACTATACCCACACAAATCACTGAGCAAGATATTGAGAAAAGAGCAAAAAAAGTGGTTAAGATTTTTTATGGACACTTATCTATATTCTAGGAATAAATAAACACAAAGGTATGGGTTGAACACAATGCAAGATTATTCAACATAGTCTATAATAACATAAGGAATGATCTAACTATCTTAGATGTTTGTATCAAAGAGTTGAGAAGATGTACTTTTGAGGGTAAAGATTTTATGTGAAATGTGCTTTAGAACATAAATATACCCAAGACATTACTAAAGTAATAAGAGTAAGGAAAGTGGATTAGAGAAAATGGGAGAAGAGATGAAGAAGCCTGATATAAAGATCATTGAATTTGAGCAAAGAATCAGTAAGACTTTTGATGAGTTGAGGTTGCTTGAGCATGAAAGAGAGAGAATCTTAAAGAGATTCACTTTACTAAGAGAGCATTTAACTCTAAAAATTGATTTAGTAAAGAAGCATTTAGATATATTGTTGGAAGCAAAGGAATTATATTGTTGGAAGCAAAGGAATCATATGATAAATTTTCTTATTCAAACCTCAATGTAGCAGAGGTAGAAACATATGCATTGTGTGGAATCACGAGTATTGTAGATGTAGTTAGAAGTTCATGAGATACATAATTTGAAAACCTAAAGAAGAACTTTTTAGCAAATCAAACAACTTAAGGGCAGAAGTAGGAGGCACTAAAAAGATTTTATATACATAGTTTTTGACTCACCTTTGCCATTGATGTCAAAGGGGGAGTGATGGATAAAGAAAAATTGTAAAAGAAAAATTAAAAGTATACTATACATATGCATAATATTGTAAGGGGAACCATAAGATAGATAGAGTCTAATCTAAGTGAGAGAAAAATATATATGTAAATGATGGTACAAATTTTTAAATGATCCACAAGTTTTGTAAATTTTGTAAAGGCCACAAGTTTTCAAAATTTTGAAGATTTTGCCATACTTAGCAAAAACAATTTCCCACATGTTGCCATCAATGCCAAAGGGGGAGATTCTTGGAAATTTGGCTAAGGGTAGGTGATAGGGCTATCGTTTATGGAAATATATTAGTCATTTTGATATGGCAGAAGTTTTTATTAAGTTTGAAGATAAAAATACTTAGAAAAAGGACTAAGTATAAAGCATGAATACAGGGAACAAGTAACTTATTTTGTTTACACAGCTTCATTGGACACACATGGAGTTATGAAAGCTTAGAAGAAGGTAGTACAGACACCTGAGAGTACTTATCCAAGACCAATAAAATAAATGACAAGTTTTGGATAAGTTATGGCCAATTTTCCTGAAACAGGTTTGAGAGGACATAATAGGGTAAACAACAAAGTATTGGTATTTTGGTTAAGGAATTATTTTGTCTTAAAAAATAATTACTTAAAAATGTTGGTAAAACATCCTAGATGTTAGCCCACATGTGGAAGAATCTAACTTGAAGCTTTAGTAATGTGCAAGGCAACACAAGGTCGGTTGTATTAAAGATTTTGGTATAAATGAGTTATCTTTTTATTTTGTGAAGTGTGGCATTATATTCTAATGATATAATGTTTATATGTGCACTTTACGTAATTGGTATGAATGAAAATTTGATGATCATATCATAGCAAAGAAGATGCATGTTTTTTTTGTAAAAACGAACTACAAGGATTGGTTGGATATTGAAGATATCAACAAGCAGTCAAAGGTTTTTGTATCTATCTCCATAAATAGTATTGTACAATAAAATATGCATGTTTGAGTAGTGGTCTCATATTTTACTTTGTATTGTAATAAAAAACTCCTAATAGGGTTGAGGCTTCTAAAAAGACTTAGTCCTCTAACAAGGACATATACACTATACATATGTAATAGACTCCTTAGGAAATCAATATCTTCCACAAGATAATTTTGATTAGTGGATCATTTTGTGGGTATTATCACCAATGGGGTTTTCTATTGGCCAAGGTTTCCCTAGTTAACAAATAATGGTGTTATGCATTTTATTGTGTTATGCTTATGTTTGCTTTTCCGTTTGATCATCTATGCTAGTTTAAATATTCTTAATGTTATGTATAGTTGGGAAAACATTTATGGAACACTGATTCACCCCCCTCTCAGTATTTCCTATTTCTAATGGATACAACTCTCTTTTGTGGAAATTAATGAATAGAGATAACTTTGATAATATAGTAAACAAATTGTTAATTTTTTGTATGCTTTCAAGATCCAAGCCGCCCCGCATAAATCCATAGTTTCAGGTTGGAGTGAAACTAAACCCACCTAGCTAAGATAAAAATGATGGACTTGGTTAGGGTGTAATACAATTATTAGATATATGGGCATTCCATTTGCAATCTTTACCTCCAAAAAGGACATGTAGAACTTGATTTATTCAAAAATTTAAAAGAAACACCTCAAATGGAAAACTCATATGCTATCTTTAGATGATAGAGAACAAGTTATTTAGAAAGTCGTAGCATCCCACTCTATCTACTTTGCCTCTTCTTGGCTTTTCACTAGTTATCAGATTGAAAAATTACATAGAATAATGAGGGATTTTCTCTTGTTATATGGTACAAGAAACAAAAATGACACAAAGTCAATTAGAATTGGTGTTGCATGCCCAAAACTAGGAGGCTTAGGTATGATAGATTTGAAAGCTTATGATATGGCTTTCACTTCACAATGGTTCTTTAAATCCATCACTGGCAATGAACCTTGAAAGTTTTCATAAATTTCATTATATTTTGTACATTGAAAATAGATTGTTCCATCTTATACATGACATATCATTTGGATAAATTACATAAATGTATGGTAAAAAATAAATAAAAATTAGGCTATTTAACTTTTCAATTTTTAGAAACCTTTCTATTAGTCATAGAGAAAAAAATAAGCAAGACTAGAAAAATCATAGATACACACAATTAAAAAGAATTATAGGTTAAGTTTTCTATATTTGATTTTTTAAAAACTTATTTAAAGTAGAGATTCAATATATTTGACAAAATATTTTCCAAAGGATAGCTTGAAAAAGATCCAAAGGAACTTCCTTTCGACAAGGATTGAGTAGAAGGCCATGAGCAACCTTGATAATTGGGATATGGTCAGCAAACCAAAGACTATGGGAGGCTTGATAATTATTAAAAGAATAACTAATTTTAATAAGGCCCTCCTCACCCAAATTGGTTAGCATCTGGCTGCGGGCATTAGAGGTTGAGGTGGTATTATGCAAGCTAAGTGCTTTCATCACTCATCTTTTCCTCACCTCTTGTTTGATAATGAACTCCCCTTGGGCTCTAAAATATGGAATAATATTGTTAATAATATTGGGTCCATGAGGTAGGGTCTCAGGTGGATTGTGAATAGGGGAGACAAAATCACATTTTGGAAGGATAATTGGTTGGGAGGTAAGCCTCTTTTCATGAACAAATTTTGCCATATTAAGCATAACCTTAAAGAGCAGTTCAGACCCCTCATTAAAGATTATGTTTCTCCCTCCTAGAAATGGAGGTCTCTTGTTGTGAATCAACACTTAACCCTCATGATTCTATTTTTGTGAAGGAGCTCCAGAGTCTCCTTAGAGGGGCCAGAATCCCAAATTTCCCTAGTAATGATAGGTTTATCTGAGATAAAAGTTATTCTAGTGATTTTACTATTCGATCCTCCTACCTCCTTTTGGTTAGTAGAGTGGAGTCCTATTGGAAATAAATTTGGAATGATTAATTTCTTCCCAATATCAACTTATTTTGGTGGGTTTCTCTTCATGGTAAAATCCCAACCCTTGATAATTTTAAAAAGAGGGGCTATCAACTCCCTAATTGATTGTTCTATGCAAAAAAGAAGACGAATACATTAATTATCTATTCATTTCCTGTCCTTTTGCCTCAAAGGTTTTGTATGTAATTCTCTTCAAGTTTGATTTATCTTGGGTTTATAGAGATGCTATGCAATACTGTGTTTTCAATTGGGCTTATCCTTTGACATATCACCTTATCATTCTTTTGTGGAAGATGATCCCTCTTCATATTTGCTGAAATATTGGAAAGAGAGAAACAACCATATTTTTAGAGGAATGGAGAACCATATGGAGGTGGAAGCTACCATTGTTGTCAATATGTTGCAAGAGAACATTTTGGTTTCCATATGGAAATGACCTTCTACTCCTCCCTCTCTAAGGGATTATTGGGTGGCAGTTAATTGGAACCTTCCTAACTCTTTTCATACTTTCAATAATTTTAAAATGTTTATCAAAGCTAACACTAAATGACACCCTCCCCCTTACTTGGCTAAAACTTAATTTTGATGGTATCTCTAGAAATGGTGGTGGTGGTGTGGTCCATGATAACATGGGCAATTTAATAATTGCCTCTATGGTAAACTTTGGGTCTAATTCTAGTAATGTTACAGAGGCCCTAGCCCTATTATGGGCTCTTAAGTTGACAACCTCTACTAGCTAGAGTAAGATTATAATTGAAGGGTATTATATTTTAATTGTTAAAGCTGCTAAAAGGAATATGAGTTTTGGTTGGTTAGTGTTAAACATCCTAATGATGTTTGGCCCTCCTAGCTTGGCTTGATGACTTTATAATTCAACACACTTACATACAAGGGAATATGGGACCTTTGCTATTGGATGGGTTGGGATTCAAGGTTGATGGAGTTAAATGTTTGAGGAAAATGACCCCTGTACCAACAGATGTTCAATCACTCATTAGGAGAGAATGATCCTTGACTCCATAACCATGATTATCGAATGATCCTTGACTCCTTAAACATGACTATCTTATTAGTGACTATAGCTTTTTATTGTACACCTTGGGCGGTCATCTATTTGATGGGGATTATGATGTTTTCAAATTTCAATCTGCCCGTTCCTCATAATGTGAAGATAATGGAAGAGATTTTCTTTGATCCTGTTAGAACTTTTTAAATTTGATTGCTTTTATTGTGAAGATAATAATTCAACCCTCTTCGCTTAGCATGACTACCAAAATGACTCCAAAATAAGATTTTTTGAGAAGGATGACATTTCACATGTGGCTTTATATTGAGAGTATGTGATCCACTTTATTTTCATGCTTAGAAATTTTTAGAATGGGAAGAACTACTTTTATATCATTTTTGTGAATGTTTCTTATAAGGGATTTTCATTTTCTAGAGACCAACACCTAGTGTCCCTTGTTGTAAAATTTGCAATCACTTGGATGTTTTCCTTACCCTCACGTAGGAGATTTCAAAGAATTCTAGGTCTGAACAAGAGATGGGGGGAGATATGGTTAGGTTTGAACCAAATAAGATTGAAGACAAATGGCATAAAGATCCTTGCACTTGGATGGCTATATATCGAGGAAGGTGGATTATACCTTTATGCAGTCTATGGAAGGTAATGATGAGACTTATTCAATGCAGTTAGCTAATTCTTGGAATGATAAAAAGGTCACAATTAATGAGGAAGTCATTTCTTAGGTTATTTGTTTATCTAATGAGGGGCAAAAATAGAAAAAAAGTGACTAAGGTGTCGAATGAGACTAGTCTTATAGGTTTTTCAAGGCTAGGGAAGCTTGTGTCAAACTTTGCAATGACTTTGATCATGAATAACTCCCTTAACCCTAGAATATGGTATGTTTTCTTATACCTTACTTTGGAGGGACACTTTGGTATTAGATAATATTATCACTACCCTCTTTTAAACCATTTTTATTACTATGATCTTGAATCCATTTCTTTTTTTGTCCTTCAAGATATAGAAGCCTCTATTATGGAAGTCTGTGAAAGGAGGACTCTTAGTAAGAATTTTTTCATTCTCCATCAAGATTCGATCCTACTCCTGCATAGTTTCCATTGTGTCCTTTTCCCTTCCTATAATATCATTCTCCAGAGTACCCCTGCTAATGCCAATGATTTAGTTGACCCCTTAGCTAGCTGTTTTGCTAACCCTACTCCTCAAGCATCCCATGTAGATACCCCCTGTTAGTGGCAAGAAAAACAAAAACACCCATGCTTAGGTAAGTTCTAAGAAAAAACCAAAATTAGACCCCTCTATAGACCTTGGATACTTGGATGTGGAAATTGGTGGAGGTCATACACACTCTTATAGATTTGCTTCCAATTCAAGGAGAAAGAATATGATAGATAAAGCCTTTAATGTTAATAAGGAGGATTCAGGTTCTGAGTCTAAGGATAGTGATAAAATTAAGATCAGTAGATCAAGGAGAAAGGAGAAAGGTGGTGATGAGTAGATACATCAAAGAAGAAGAGATTTCAGTGTTTGAAAGAGCAAAAACTAACTTAGAGGTGGATACCATTATTAACAACGAATCTACACATGTTTCTTCCAGCTTTAAAATTAACGCCATCGATTGCATTGCCCCTAAGATTTTTAAGGTCTCAATGATGCTTTTCTTATTGCAACTACTTCCCCCTTGGTCCTACAGATAAAGTTACTTCTCTTATGACTGCCACTTCCCCTTGTGCTCTTACTAAGAAGGGGAAGAAAATTTTAGACGAGTTTCTTGACCTTCTCCGTGTGCAGGATGAGGTCAACATAAATGTTAAAGTTAACTACTAGGAATGTGGCTCCCTCATGAAGGATATGAAAAGTTTGAACAAGGGGATTGACAACTTGAATGGAATGATCATTGATTCAAATGAGAACTTCTATACCTTGGCAGACTTTTTTGTTAAAGTGATGCACTATGCTACAACTACACTGCAAATCCTCTAGTATGAGACATAAAAAGGCTAAGGAGAGGATGATTAAGGGAACTCTAAGAGGTTGTACATATTCTTGACGAGTGATTGGCTAAGAGTTTTACTCTCAAAATCCTTGAAGACTACCACTAAAAAGAAATGAGTTTTAGTTTATTTTTATTTTAAGGTTTTGTTGTTAATACTTTGGACTACTTATCTTGTGTGGCTCTAAATACTTTCTTTACCATTTTGATCATTAAGTTTCATTGTAATTTTAGTATGTTGAAAATCTTTAGTAACTTGATCTATTAAAAGACTCTCTATTTAGATTATGGTTTTAATTGGAATAGTTGGTTTGATTTATTGTCAAGAAATAGTTGCAATGGGTTTTTGATATTGAAAAAGAGGATTGGCTAAGTTTGTGTTGTTGAGTTGTTGTTAGAGGCTTTGCCTCTTGTATGTACCGATGGGTTAGTCCCCTAGTTTTGGTTACTTTTGTTATTAAAAGAAAAATATTATAATGAAGTTGATTTTTGATTGGCTAAAAAGTGTTAATGGACAGTTATTAATTTTTAACTATGATAATGTTCAAAACTTATAAATATAAACATATACATAGTTTAAATCAATTCACAAAGATATATGTAGCATATTTTTTTATAATATATATTAAATAGAATTGATATACTTTGTATACTATTACTTTTATATTATATTACATTACAATAGTTATTATAATTACATTAGATATATTTGTACTATATTATTTAGTTAATATAATTTATAATATATGTGATAAACCTTTTATAATGTACAACCGAATACTATAAAAAAAATCAATAAACATCAATTGACAACTTTTATTCATCATTTTAAAAAATTCACAAATTGTTTTATCCTTGTTCAAAGTGCAGGCACAAAGGGAAAAAGAACAGGGAAGAAGACCCCCAGTCTCGCCTAGGATGTAAATGCCTTGTATACAATTTGGTATAGATGCCTCTTATATCTTATCGAGGAGCTTGGGAAGGCACTCCTTCCCTTACAATTAGTGATGGACAACATTGATTTTTCTACATTTATCTCTTACTATTTAGAGGATTTTGGAAGGCATGCCTTCCATTACAACAAATAAGGACATATTCATCCCCATTTAAATAGGATGAGGTATACACATCTTCTTTATGATATAAAAAAACAAAATTAACTTGTCTATTTTCTCCTTATTGAATCTTTTCTTTTATGTTGCAAATATCATTTGTACTTGCACATTACCTTGACTAAGATTGTCATTAGTACTGAAGAGCTATAACAATTCATATCAAAGAAGTAAATAGCTTAGATTCACATACCTTTGTCTCGCTAGCTAGATTTTTCTGTAAGTTATGATGGACAAAACCAATGAGTTACTAACTCATTTTATATATTTAATGAAAATCCCTTTAAAGACATGAAGCTTTTAGATTCACTTGTTGAAATATGGATGGATGCATAAATAAAACTACCTAATCAGTATTGAAACAACCACAAGATAAAAGATTTTGCAAAAATTTCTATCAAGAAAACTGAAATATATCTTCTTAGCCCCACCCTAATACTCATAAGATTACTAACACCAATTTTCCATGAAGATATTTTATATATTTAATGAAAATCCCTTTAAAGACATGAAGCTTTTAGATTCACTTGTTGAAATATGGATGGATGCATAAATAAAACTACCTAATCAGTATTGAAACAACCACAAGATAAAAGATTTTGCAAAAATTTCTGTCAAGAAAACTGAAATATATCTTCTTAGCCCCGCCCTAATACTCATAAGATTACTAACACCAATTTTCCATGAAGATATCATCTAGTATGCTTTGCAATGAGGCTATAATTGTTCTGTAAAAATACATGTATGTAGGTTAAAAACCTTTGATATCTAGGAAAACTGAGTATTGATATTACAACAATTATCCTCTAGGAAAGAGAGTATAGGCAATATCTTTTCTATTTTAAGTAAGAAATTACATGCTAATAAATAAAATAAGAATTATACTTTTCATAAAACCTTGGATAGAATAAGAACATCTTAAAATAGACTTCTCCATCTATCATTTTTTAGATGAAGGAGGATACGAAACTAGAAAATCTCCTTGGCCATAAAATGCATACAAAAAGAGGGATTGGACTGATGGTTAATTAAAAGGGTGACTCTCTTTTCTAGCAACATCTAGCCATGCCCCCAAAAAAATGTAGAAACCAAACTGTTTTCATAGATGAGAATTGATTATAAGCAAAGGAGCTATATTCCATAACACATCTTAATTGATCCATCAAAATTAAAAGTGGGATTGCCCAAATCCAAAAGATACATACTAAATAAAAACACCATCCTAATCCATATTCACAAAAAGAAGAGCTGGAGAGGGTTTCCAGAGATATAAGATAAATAAAATTACTTGTAGGACCAAAATCCCTTATTTATGAAAAATAAGTGCATATATCATTCAAATCAAAGCTAATGAAAGAATCATAATAAGTACTTCATGAAGCCTTCTCTTCTTTTTTACAGTAAACCTACTATTTTAATTAACTAGAAATATGATATTAAGCCTCTATTTCAAATTCAACTGTAAAAACATCTGGCAAAAAGGAAAAACATAATAATTACTAGATTCAATAATCCTCATACACCTATAGTACTCTATGAATTAGTTGTTTGAAAAGAGACCAAAATTTGAAGGAAACAAGATAGCAAGAAACCCATTATCAATTCCAAAGTTAAGGCCATAAATCATGCTTGATAATAATCATCCAAAATACTTGTTACCAAAGCATCAAAACATCCATCAAAAGTGCCATGAGCGACAGTTCTCCTTAACTGGATAAGAATGATATCAATCCTACAAAAGAGGTACATACAACTAGCTTTGACCCACTAGACCATGTTCGCAGAAAGTTCGATCCAACCAAGTAACCGATACTAAAAAATAGTTCAGAACCTAAAAAATATCTATCTATCTACACACACACACACAAATAAATAAATAAATATATGTATATATAAATACATACATACATACATACATATATATATATATATATATATATATATATATATATATATATATATATATATATATATATATATATATATATTTATGTATATATGTATATACATATGTATGTATATGTATGTACATATATGTATGTATATGCATGCGCACACACACACACATATATATGTATACATACATATATGTATATATATACATACATATATCTATACATATGTATGTATGTATATGTGCATTTATATATACATACATACATATATGTGCATATATGTATGTATATACATATTATATATGTACATGTATGTATATATACATACATGTACATATATGCATATATGTATATATGTATACATGTACATTAATATGTACATATATATAATATGTATATACATACATATATGTACACATATATTGTAATGTCCCCTTTCTAGCATTCATAGCATGATGTTGTCGTTAGCCTATTTCCCCACAGTCCCGTAGGCTAACTAGGACATTAAAGGGGCTTAGAGGCCATTTGGCTTAGACAATTTCAGTTGCAGGTCTTTCTGAGGGGTTCTGAGGCAACTTTGGGCATACTTACTATTTATAGTAAGTCATCTTGGACATGGCCGGACATTCAGTCACAGTGGTATGTCGATGGTAATTGTTTAAAATCAATAGGAAGACTTATTTATCATTGATAAGATTTGTTATGCATTGATAAAGCCATTTTATAAAGTTAAATTTAAATATTTAACTTTATTAATGCATAGACTATAGTTTGTGGGAAATATTTAAATTAAAAGAGTTCCCTTTATTTTTATAACACATTGGAGACATAAGGTATATAAAGGGAGTTATGTTTTATCCCACATTGAGAAAACGAAGGATTGAGCTCTTGTGAGAACATTATAAAAGAAATGGAAGAGCTTTTTTTTTTGTATGCTTGGATGAAGATTAATGTTATGTTGCTGGATATTTGATTATTGGGCTTGGAGGACGGAATCCCTCTTTGCTAGCATTGTCTTCGCTGTTGGAAGACATAGTCAGGAGGATCAAGGGTGTTTTCACTTCAGGAAACACACTGGGTTTCATTTGGGGCGTTTGCATAAAGAAATTTACAAGGGTTTGAGGTGCAGATCTGAAGTTAGTTTTTGCTACAGTTGGCATGAACAGTATTTTGCTACAGTACGGCGTGAACAGTGTTGGTATCAAGTTTACTTGTTTTTCCGGCTGATTAGAAGTTTGGAGGGCTGGCCGACTACATCTACAAAATACTACGGCCACTAATTCCAGGTTTCTTCTGTCAAATTTTGATATTTTGCATAATAATTGTTGAATACAAGTCTGAATAGTTGTTGCAGCCTTTAAGGCAGCTGTAAGTGCACATCTACATTTAAAAATCACCCTTTATTAGCAGATTGAAAGAGTTTCCAGATTTTTCGTATACTATTGAATGTGTACCAAGTGTTTGTGAAAATGTTATGATGTGTATTATGCATTTTAATGTCACTTCATAGTTGTTCATAAATCTGCTCATTGGAAAGCAATTTATTGAGGAAATCAGCTTTATGAGTTTGCATACAAAGTGTTTGACAATATTCCTTAAGTTAAATTTCTACAAGTCAAAGTTCAAATCAGGGGAGGATATTACATATATGTATGTATGTATGTATATGTGTGTGTGTGTGTGTGTGTGTGTGTGTGTGTGTGTGTGTGTGTGTATATATATATGTATATATATATATATATATGTATATATATATACATGTATATGTATATATATATATATATGTATATATATATATATATATATATATATATATATATATATATGTATATGTATATATATGTATATATATATACATATACATATATATATATATATATATATATATATATATATATATATATATATATGTATATGTATATATATATATATATATATATATATACATATACATATATATACATATATATATATATATATACATATATATATATATATATATATATATATATATAAACCATATTAACAAGAGTTCATTCTTAAAAACCACAATATCTTATAAGATAGGAACATAGACCCTAGTTAATCACGATGTCGTGGTACTATGAGATCCTTGTTGGATTTGTTCTCCTCCTTAGAGTCTATCACCAATATTGGGTCATTTGGTTTGCTTTTCTTTAGGATTGCTAGCATAATCACTCTAAAGCATTCAATGTCTAGATTCTTGACTTCTTCAAGCACCACATAGCCTTCTATTGAGAGATAATGGAGGAGCCACATTGAGCCTTGAGATGGGATAACCTTCCTCAACCTAAGTCAGAAGTGGACATTCCACTTCATTTTAGTCCAATGAATGTAAAAAATGCCTTATCCTTTAAAATAATAATGGGTTTCCTAGTTATTCCTTCTAACTCTTCCAATGTACCCACATCTGCATTCATGTAAAGTGCTAGGAAAGGAAATTTCTTTCTAGTTATCGATACTATACATTGCTTCCTCTAAACCCCCAAGTAGGGATTATTTGAAAATGTGCCTATAGAGATTAATTACCCATTCCTTCCCAAAGTTCCTATAAATCATACATGCCACAAAGGTACCTAAAACATCCCCATTCCAATGATAAGTATAACAATGATGTTCCCCAATTACCAGTTCTACCACTCTCCTAGTTAGATCATCTACCATTTCAGAATTTGATTCTAGCACTCCAAGAGAACATTACCCCTAAAATCCATTTGCCCAGATCTAGCTAAATGAAGCATTTGGATGCTAATTTCCATGACTAAAACTTGAGAAATAATGAGGCAAAACAAAATCCTTGAAAATATAAATGGGTTGGAGCTTTCTCAAAGTAAATTATTAAATTATTAGAGCTAATTCCTATTGGTTTTGCATACCTAATGATTACTTTGCTATTATGATCATGGACTATACCTCTAATATTTGCCATTCCTAAAATACCTCTTAATGCTCCATCAAAATTTGATTTATACCAACCTATATCATGGGATGGCCACTTGCAATAGTTCCTTGCCTCTTGGTTAGCCTTACCTCCTTTTCCATAACAAATATGTGCTACTAAACTGGTAATATTCTTCCTAACTTCTTCATTCCATAGATTGAAAGATCCTTCAAAATGGTTATTGTTTCTAATTCTATTATTTTCTAGATGCCCTTCAATTATATTTATAATATTTCCCACACTTATCCATTTATCCTAAAAGAAATCCTATTTCTCTCTTTCTAATTTTTCCATGCTATAATGGATGGAGATATCACCCACAATAATCTATATGTATTATTATATTTAAAAAAGGGCCAAGATTTAAGATGGTTGACAAATTTTTTAATTGTGGTTGATTGCTAGCCTAGAGTTTGACACATTTTTTTATTTATACTATTATTTTCATATTACAATAATTATTCTATATTACATTAAATATATCTATATTTTATTAAAAGATAAAATAAATTAGCATTATTATTTTAAATTCATTTTTAGAAATAATAATTCAAGATGAATCAACTCTTTGCATACATATATTACTTTCAAATTCTTTACTAAAGTTAAACAATCTAAGCACTATTTTTGGTAAAACTTGTTGTTTTTGATCATTTTTGTGATTTTTCAAAGCTAAACAAAAGTATATTGTGATTTTCATAAATAAATATCATGCTATAATATTTTTATTTACTTAAAACTTATTATTAAAATTACATTACTAATCTAAGTTCTTTTTATATTATACTTTTTAAAGATATTCATTATAGTTTGTAGAGAGAAAAGCACAATATATTGTAATATCTATTCTTTTATATATAAATAAATAGTACTATCGAAATTTTTTGACATATAATTAAAATTTATATATAATATAATAATAATAATTTGCAAACTAGACATATGCAACTTAACATTATCATTATATTTAATTCTATGTCTTATTCAAATCCAATCAAGACCAAAATATATGTAATAATTAACTTATATAGTTCATATAAACAATTTTTTGCACATTCTATCACATTCTTATATTAGAAATACAAACTTTCTTTCCTCTTCTTGTTAAGGTACATTTCAAATATTAAATACTTTGTATACAACCTTGTTAGAATAATGTATTATGATTTCACAAAATTTATGATTTTTTCACACTTTATAAATTTCAAATATCACCAATCACAATAATAATAATTTTTATTTTTATTATCAATAAAATACATAATTACTCTCTTCAATATATATGTACTTGAGAGAGAATTTAGTTCTAAAATTTTCATTTTTTTCATTAATTATTATTATAATATTATAATTAATAATTAATAATAATAAATCCATTCTCTTGTCAAGGATTTCCCCTCAAAATAGAAGCATAGTACTATACGAATCCATGAAAATACCGATCACACTGGTAACACAAGCGACAAAACCCTACCAAAACCCTACCCAAAGACATTATTTGTCAAAAGGCTTAACCGCAGCTTAATAAAAAAATTGATGCCAACTATTCGGGAGATTATCAGGTTGATGGCTCGAAACATGCGCAGTTAACTGGTAGTAGCTAATCAAGTTATCTAGATCCTTATCTAGTACCGGGGACCATCCTACTCTCTCCATCATTTATTGATAAACATTTTATGTCTCTGGATTACACCTTGAATTTCAGTCTAGTTTTCCATGGCTGCTGCGTTCTGTCCTCCCCCTTTCGTGGTTTTTTCTGATATATCTGGCAGTCATGGAAGAAGACGCAGTCCCCAACTCATTGTTGTTAATTGTAATTCAAAAGCCGGCCAGGAAGCCCAGAAACCTTTATCACAGGACGAAGAGAAGGGCAAGGAAATTGCACTTCCTACACAAAAGGAGCGCAGGAAAATTGTAAAAACTGCATGGGAAAAATTATTGAGATGGTCGAGGTCGTGGCGTCTCCTCAATGCTCGAAGTGCACCTCATGTTCTAGACAATACCAAGCAGGTTCATTGCTCTTTTATCCAATATACATACATTCAACATATGAAATACATTTATGGTTTCCTATTTCTTTAATCCATGAAAAAGTATAGTAGCGAAAGATCCAACAAGCTATATACCGGCCTATCAGAGAAAAGTAGCAAGTTTATAGCAGAAAAAATCTAAAATCTTGGAATGTTAAAACCACCTCATATGAATACAAGAGTACGAATAAGAGGAAACCACAAATATTGTTAGTTTTCTCCGCGAGCAAATAAAAATACCGGGCCTTGCTGGGCTTCAATACTCTTGATTTTTTAAAGTTTACATGCTTAACTACCAGCTTTCCAAACCGGAAGAAACCTTTAAGCTTCTACCTGTTGGGAAATTGCTGGAAATTCATCCTATCTCTAATCTAATAAAGTTATTGATGAGACTCGATGCTTAGATTATGCGCAATGAAAATCTGCAATTGTATGCAAATCTAAACACTAAGTTGTCTTAGTACTGAACAGTGAAAACCATGAGATATTTATCTTAGTCGTAATTTCAAAAACCACCACTTTAACATGTTTTATATTTATATCTTAGATGAACAAAAAGCATCACATAAATGGACATTATTTCACCGTATAGCAGCAATAAAGAATCACAAACTAGCAACGCAAGAAGAACATCTCATAGAGTCACAATAAATGATTTACTTGAAGAACCCCTTTCAGGAAAAAACTCCGCACTCAAAGAGATCCGAGACTTGTATTAATCCTTCAAATGAGTACAAAATTCAACTTGTCTTTTTGAATCACTACAACAATTTGTTTCTTCAACAACTTGTGAATTAACATGTTTATACTTTAGTTCAAGCACTAAATAAATGGGCACGAGAGAAGCCACAAACTACAAATGGTTTCTAGAACCATTAAGGCATAAATCACAGAAATCAGAAACTGGAAGCTTCCTCCCCCGACCATGTCATATCTCTACACGTTTTTCTCTCTCACAACCATGTCTCCCTTTGCTCGCGTGAGCTAGGTAGTCAGCTTGTGTTTGTGTTTGTGGTGGTGTTGCTATGTGTTTTGGTGTGGTTGCATTTTCATTTGTTCTCCCTTTTACGCATGTACATTGTTGTTGCTTATTATCATGCAGTTGGTTGTTGGTATCATTTTCTTTGTGCATGGATTGCTTGTTTGTTTGCTGATGCTGTCCATTGTTTGTGGTTCCTTTTTGGTTTGTCTGCATTCATTTCCTCTATGCATGGGTTGATTATTGTTCATTATCTGCGATCTTTGGCCAGTGGTTGGTTGTGGGTGCCATTTTTTGCTTGTTGTTTGTTGATTTCATTTTTGTTCGCAGCTCCTTGTTCGTTTATTTGTCAATGTTCTTTTCCTGTGTAAGGAGGCCTGCTCGCTTATGTTTTCCGTTTCTTACTTCTTGCAAATCGTCCTTCGTCTCTATTTCCATCTCTATCTCTGCCTTTGCCTTGGTTGGGTTTCTTTTGGTCTCTCTAGTGGCACTTTGTGGAGTCTTCTCTTAGTGCCTGCCTCCGGTTTTTGGTTTCTAGCTTTGTGTCTATTCCACGTCTACTGTATTTTTTGTGAATAAGTGGGTTAGAGCTATGGAGTTTGGCTCTTGTTATCCTCGCGTCGTTTTGACACCATTGTAGATTTACTAGTGTAAGTCTTTTGAGGGGGTCTCTGTTGCCAATTTGCTGGAACGTGAGGGTAGGACGGAGTTAGAGAACCAAACACTCAAAGACACTGTATAGGCTCTTTCTGAGAAGTTCATAACCTTGTTTGTAGACTGCGACAGCGTCAAACAACAACTAAACACCAACATAGCACAGTTTTCTTACATATTAGTTAAACTCTCATCTTTCTTGACAGAGAATGCTGATTTTAGGAAACTACTAAACTCCAGCATAGTGCATGTCTCAAAGATTAAAAATACTAAAGATAAACAAATAGAACTGGCCAACAAGCATAATTCCTTGAAAACAAAAACTCTACAACATCAAAATCTTGGGCGACAGTTTAAAACAGCAATAGTGCGCATCTATCTTGGGTTGAAGAATTATCTCATGCTAGGTTGGTTGAGGAATAAACTAGGCATGTGCATGAGCTATTCTCGGAGGTCTGTTGCCTTCCTTCTTCCTCCCTCTAACCCATTTTCTGCAAGCCACTCATTTCTTTGTGAGGAGCTGGATAATACAGAGAGGTTGGATAGGACAACATGCTTTTCCGAGCGGGTTGCTTGTTGTTTGTTGGTTTAATTTGTTTTTTGTAGCTCCTTGTTCATTTATTTGTCAATGTTCTTTTCCCGTGTAAGGAGGTCTCCTTGCCTATGTTTTCTATTTCTTACTTCTTGCAAATCATTCTCTGTCTCTATCTCTATCTTTGCCTCTGCCTCTCCTTGGTTGGGTTTCTTTTGGTCTCTCTAGTGGCACTTTGCGGAGTCTTCTCTTGGTGCCTGCTTCTGGTTTTTGGTTTCTAGCTTTGTGTCTATTCCACCTCTACTGTATTGTTTGTGAATTAGTGGGTCAGAGCATAGAGTCTGGCTCCTATGATCCTTGCGCTGTTTTGACACCATTATAGATTTACTAGTGCGAGTCTTTGGAGGCGGTCTCTATTGCCGATTTGCTAGAATGTTAGGGTAGGATGGAGTTAGAGAACTAGACGCTCAGAGACAATGTATAGGCTCTTTTTGAGCAGTTCATAACCTTGTTTGTAGACTACGACAGCGTCAAACAACAAAATTGCATAGGTTTCTTACATCTTAGTTAAACTCTCATCTTTCTTGACAGAGAATGCTGATTTTAGGAAACTACTAAACTCTACGAGAACGCATGTGTCAGAGATTAAAATTTTTAAAATACTAAAGATAAATCAATAGAACTGGACTACAAGTAGAATTCTTGAAAACAAAAACTGTACAACAACAAAATCTTGGGCGACAATTTAGAACAACAATAGTGCGCCTCTATCTTGGGTTGAAGAATTATCTCATGCTAGGTTGGTTGAGGAACAAACTAGGCATGTGCACGAGCTAAACTTGGAGGTTTGTTGCCTTCCTTCTTCCTCCTCTAACCCATTTTCTACAAGCCACTCATTTCTTTATGAGGAGCTGGATATTATAGAGAGCTTGGATAGGTAATGACAACACACTTTTCCAAGCGGGTTGCTTGTTGTTTGTTGGTTTCATTTGTTGTTCGTAGCTCCTAGTTCATTTATTTGTTAATGTTCTTTCCTGTGTAAGGAGGCCTGCTCGCTTACGTTTTCTCTTTCTTCTTGCAAATCGTCCTCTATCTCTTCCTTTGCCTCGTTTGGGTTACTTGTGGTCTCTCTAGTGGCACTTTGTGGAGTCTTCTCTTAGTGCCTGCCTCTGGTTATTAGTTTCTGGCTTTGTGTCAATTCCACCTATAGTGTATTGTTTGTGAAGTAATGGGTCAAAGCTATGGAGTTTGGCTCCTGTGATCCTCGCACCATTTCGACACCATTGTAGATTTACTAGTGCAAGTCTTTGGATGGAGTCTCTGTCGCCGAATTGCTGGAACATTAGGGTAGGATGGAGTTAGAGAACTAGACGCTTAGAGACACTGTATAGGCTCTTTTTCAGCAGTTCATAACCTTGTTTGTATACTGCAACAGCGTCAAACAACAACTAAACACCAAAATTGCATAGGTTTCTTACATCTTAGTTAGACTCTCATCTTTCTTGATAGAGAATGTTGATTTTAGGAAACTACTAAACTCCAACATATCGCCTGTCTCAGAGATTATAAATACTAAAGATAAACAAATAGAATTGGACAATAAGCATAATTCCTTGAAAATAGAAACTGTACAACAACAAAATCTTGGGCGATAGTTTAGAACAGCAATAGTGCACCTTTATCTTGGGTTGAAGAATTATCTCATGCTAGGTTCGTTAAGGAACAAACTAGGCATGTGCATGAGCTACACTTGGAGGTTTGTTGCCTTCCTTCTTCCTTCTGTAACCCATTTTCTGCAAGCCACTCATTTTTTTGTGAGGAGCTGTATATTAGAGAGAGGTTGGATAGGTAATGATAACATGCTTTTCCAAACAGTTTGCTTGTTGTTTGTTGGTTTAATTTGTTGTTCGCAGCTCCTTGTTCATTTATTTGTCAATGTGCTTTTCCTGTGGAAGGAGGTTTGCCTGCCCATGTTTTCTGTTTCTTACTTCTTGCAAATCGTTCTCCGTCTCTATCTCTATCTCTGCCTCTGCCTTGGTTTGGTTTCTTTTAGTCTCTCTAGTGGCACTTTTTGGAGTCTTCTCTTAGTGCTTGCCTCTGGTTTTTGGTTTCTAGCTTTGTGTCTATTCCACCTCTACTGTATTGTTTGTGAATTAATGGGTTAGATCACAGAGTCTGGCTCCTATGATCCTCATGCTGTTTTGACACCATTATAGATCTACTGGGGCAAGTCTTCAGAGGTGGTCTCTATTGCTGATTTGCTGGAATGTTAGGGTAGGATGGAGTTAGAGAACTACACGCTTAGAGACACTGTATAGGCTCTTTCTGCGTAGTTCATAACCTTGTTTGTAAACTGCGGCAGTGTCAAGCAACAATTAAACAACAAAATTGCATAGGTTTCTTACATCTTAGTTAAACTCTCATCTTTCTTGACAAAGAATGCTAATTTTAGGAAACTACTAAACTCTACGAGAACGCATGTGTCAGAAAAAAAAACTGGACAACAACAAAATCTTGGGTGACAGTTTAGAACAGCAATAGTTCGCCTCTATCTTTGGTTGAAGAATTTTCTCATGCTAGGTTGGTTGAGGAACAAACTAGGCATGTGCATGAGCTAAACTTGGAGGTTTGTTGCCTTCCTTCTTCCTCCTCTGACCCATTTTCTGCAAGCCACTCATTTTTTTGTGAGGAGCTGGATATTACGGAGAGCTTGGATGGGTAATGACAACACACTTTTCCGAGTGGGTTGCTTGTTGTTTGTTGGTTTCATTTGATGTTTGCAGCTCCTTCTTTATTTATTTGTCAATGTTCTTTTCCTGTGTAAGGAGGCTTGCTCGCCTATGTTTTCTCTTTCTTACTTCTTGCAAATCATCCTTTGTCTCTATCTCTGCGTTTGCCTCGGTTGGGTTTCTTTTGGTCTCTCTAGTGGCACTTTGTGGAGTCTTCTTTTAGTGCCTGCCTTTGGTTATTGGTTTCTGGCTTTGTGTCTATTTCACCTTTACTGTAATTTTTTGTGAATTAGTGGTTTAGAGCTATGGAGTTTGGCTCATGTGATCCTTGCACCGTTTTGACACCATTATAGATTTACTAGTGCAAGTCTTTGGAGGGGGTCTCTGTTGTCAATTTGCTGGAATGTTAGTGTAGGATGGAGTTAGAAAACTAGACTTTCAGAGACACTGTATAGGCTCTTTTGAATCAGTTCATAACCTTGTTTGTAGACTTCGACATCGTCAAACAACAACTAAGCACCAACATTGCACAGGTTTATTACATCTTAGTTAAACTCTCATCTTTCTTCACAGGGAATGCTGATTTTAGGAAACTATTGAACTCCAACATAGTGCATATCTCATATCTCAAAGATTAAAAATACTAACGTTAAACAAATAGAACTGGACAACAAGCATAATTCCTTGAAAACAAAAAACTGTACAACAACAAAATCTTGGGCGACAGTTTAGAACAACAATAGTATGCCTCTATCTTGGATTGAAGAATTATTTCACGCTAGGTAGGTTGAGGAACAAACTAGGCATGTGCATGAGCTAAACTTGGAGGTTTGTTGCCTTCCTTCTTCCTCTGACCCATTTTTTGCAAGCCACTCATTTCTTTGTGAGGAGTTGGATATTATGGAGAGTTTGGATAGGTAATGACAACACACTTTTCCGAGCGGGTTGCTTGTTGTTTGTTGGTTTCATTTGTTGTTTGCCGCTCCTTGTTCATTTATTTGTCAATGTTCTTTTCTTGTGTAAGGAGGCCTGCTCACTTATGTTTTCTCTTTCTCACTTCTTGCAAATCGTCCTTTTACTCTATCTCTGCCTTTTTGCCTCGGTTGGGTTTCTTTAGGTCTTTTTAGTGATACTTTGTGGAGTCTTCTGTTAGTGCCTGCCTCTGGTTTTTCGTTTCTGGCCTTGTGTCTATTCCACCTCTACTGTGGTTTTTGTGAATTAGTGGGTTAGAGCTATGGAGTTTGGCTCTTGTGATCCACGCACTATTTTGACACCATTATAGATTTACTAGTGCAAGTCTTTGGACGGGGTCTCTATTGCCGATTTGCTGGAATGTTAGGGTAGGATGGAGTTAGAGAACTAGATGCTTAAAGACATTGTAGATGCTCTTTCTAAGCAATTCATAATGTTGTTTGTAGACTGCAACATTGTCAAACAACAACTAAACACCAACATTGCACAGGTTTCTTAATTCTTTGTTAATCTCTCATCTTTCTTGATAGAAAATGCTGATTTTAGGAAATTACTAAACTCCAACATGGCACATGTCTCAGAGATTAAAAATACTGAAGATAAACAAATATAACTAGAGAACAAGCATAATTCCTTGAAAATGGAAAATTGTACAACAACAAAATCTTCGGTGATAGTTTAGAATAGAATTAGTGCGCCTGTATCTTGGGTTGAAGAATTATCTCATGCTAGGGTGGTTGAGGAACAAACTAGGCATGTGCATGAGCTAAACTTGCAGGTTTGTTGCCTTCTTTCTTCCTCCTCTAACCCATTTTTTGCAAGCCACTCATTTCTTTGTGAGTTGGATATCGCGGATAGCTTGCATAGGTAATGACAACACGCTTTTTTGAGCGGGTTGCTTCTTGTTTGTTGGTTTCATTTGTTGTTCATAGCTCCTTGTTCATTTATTTGTCAATGTTCTTTTCTTGTGTAAGGAGGTCTGCTAGCCTATGTTTTCTCTTTCTTACTTCTTGCAAATCGTTCTTTGTCTCTATCTCTATCTCTGCCTTTGCCTCTCCCTTGGTTGGGTTTCTTTTGGTCTCTCTAGTGGCACTTTGTGGAGTCTTCTCTCAGTGCCTACCTCTAGTTTTTGGTTTCTAGCTTTGTGTCTATTCCACCTCTACTGTATTGTTTGTGAATTAGTCAGTCAGAGCTATGGAGTTTGGCTCCTGTGATCCTTGCACTGTTTTGACACCATTATAGATTTACTAGTGCGAGTCTTCAAAGGGGGTCTCTATTGCCAATTTGCTGGAACATTAGGGTAGGATGGAGTTAGAGAACTACGTCGTCGGTAGAAATTGTGTATCAGCTGACGGGTCCCTTCGGTAAGGTTCTTGTTATGTAGCCGACGGGTCCCTTTGGGAAGGTTCTTATTACGTAGCGACATGTTGCATGTGGCTGACGGACTCCTTTGGGAAGGTTCTTTGGAAAGTATTTATACACCCTCTTGGGACATTGTAAAGCATCTAATCAGAGATATCATCGAGCATAATGTATTGTTTTGGCATATGCGAATAAAGGAAGAAGTTCTGCTATTTCCATCTATTGTCTGTGTGCATTAATCAATCGATCTATGTGGTAAACATTTGGTGCCGTTGCCTGATGGACCTGGTACGATGACAGGCAAATGAAGATTAAATGCCGAATCAGTTGAACAAGAATAAGAATAAGTTGAAGGAAAAGGATGAATTACGTGCAGCGTAGGAAACTTTAATTTTGGCACAACAGGCTGAACGCAGGCGGAGATTTCAGCAAGTTACCGACGGCCATAGAAGCATTTTAAAATTGTTGGAAGAGACCCGACAGTGGCTCGATTTGGTGGAAGAAGTAAGGGAGTTTTTGAACTTGTGTACGCCAAGGGAAGAGAATCCAGACGGAAGGGGATCGACTCGCACGACTCGGAGTGCCGAGGGAGCACGAGCGTGGAGTGAACTCTTCGTCTAAGATATACTTCCGAAACAAACAGCTTTAGAAAACCCTTCTTCACAAAACAGCGCGGGTGTTGGAAATAGCGCGGGTGTCAAAAACAGCGCGGGTGTTGAAAACAACGCGGGTGTTGGGAACAGCGTGGGTATCGAAAACAGCAAGGGTGTCAGAAACAGTGCGGGTGTTGAAAACAACGCAAGTGTGCAGAATAGCGTGGGTGTGCAAAACAACGCAGGTGTGCAGAACAACGCAGGTGTGATACAAAACAGCAGGGGTATTCAGAACAACGCGGGAGTGCAAAACAACGCAGGAGTGCAAAACAATGCAGGTACACAACAAAACCCACAACATCTAGCGATGGCAGGACCAAAAGAGAAACTGCCGAAGTTCGATGGCGATGGTACGACCGATCCTATTCGACATTGCAAAACATGTGAAACAATTTGGAGGGAAAATGGGATAACTGATGAAGACGATTGGACGAGACAATTTCTGGCCACCCTATGGGGCATGGTAATTGACTGGTTTACTAGTATAGATCCGCAGAAGTTGGACAGTTGGAATAACATTAAAAAGGAGTTTTTGGCCGAATTTCAACTGTTGCGCGACGATAGTGAAATTGTAGCAGAGATCTTCAATACTAAGAAAGGGAAGAACGAAATTGTCCGCGTCTACGCCAGGAAATTAAAAGATATGATAAACAAAATGGAAAATAAGCCGGCGGACAGACTTCAGAAAAGGTGGTTCGTAGAAGGCCTACGCCCAAACCTGCGGAAGAAAATGAAAATTGTGCCACCATTGTCATACACGGAAGCCTATAATAGAGCATTGAACCTCGAAAGTGAGTAGAAGACAAAGAAGAAGAAGAAGAGTAGCTCATCTGATTCAGATGATGACGCATCTTTAGGAGAAGATAGTAGCGATGATGAGGGCAGCAGCAAGAAGGTCCGTGCCCATAGAAAGACATGATTCAGATGATGAAGGAGTTTAAGAACATGAACAAGGAGGCTAAGGGCAATGAGCTATGGTGCACGAAGTGCAAGAAGGAAGGCCATACGAAGGGATCCTGCCCGAAAGAGCAATTTTGTGAGATCTGCCAGATTATGGGACACTCGGTAAAGGAATGCCCTTTCAATCTGAAAATAAGAACACCGTAGCAAATGTTCCTGACACAGGAAGCGTCCATGTCCGGAGGGAGCGGGAACAACAGTACGGAGGGTGCCACGTCGAGAGGATACAAAAATAATCGGTGCGGTCAAAACAACAACAACAGCAGCAGTAGCAACAATAGTGGCAACAACAATAATGGCGGGAGGAGTCGAATCCAGTATGATGCGAATGGCCGGCCGATAGTCCAATGCCGTGCATGCAATTTGTGGGGTCACTTCGCTTGAGAGTGCATAACGACGAACACATCGAAGTTGCTATGCTGATGCTGTGGACCTGGCGACCATGACGAAGCTAAGTGCCTGAAGCCCGGAGTAAACTTGATTACTGTCAGGATGGACGAGGAAGAAGTCCTGGCAATCACTCGGAAGCAGGCGAAGCTCTACCCTGATCCGATGGAAAAAAAGAAGAGACTGGAGGAAGCCCGCGCAGAGATCCAGAGAGCAACATAGGTAGAAATGACACACCTGAGGGACACACCTGATACCTTCATACGAAACTGTGCATAATAGAACATTGTACGACAAATATTGCAAGCCGAGGTACCCGTCAGGATAAATGATCTGTTGCTCACTATGCCTCAACTCCGTACGACACTCACGAATATAGTCCCGATTGCTAAGCAACCAGTAGAGCAAGAAAAGGAGAAATAGGGGGGCGCAAGTGCAGAAGACTCGATGCTGTTAGCCCTCTCATCCGGACGCCATCTGGCAGTCATCGAAATGGGAATTCTTGGGATTGTATTGATGGAAACGATTATGGACAGAGGGTCTGGTGTCAATGTGTTGCTTGAAGACACCTGGAAAAGGTTGGGACAGTCGACATTATGGCCGCCTACATTCCAGCTGCTAACGGCCGATCAACATGGAATCAAGCCATTGGGAGTCCTGACAGCACAACCGGTGACGATTGGAACACAACGATTCTTGTTGGATTTCGTTGTGATCCCACTGAAGCGGAGAGGATATGATGCCATTCTGGGTTGGGGTGGTTGATACAAGCCAAGGCAAAACACGATTGGAAGAAAAATACTTTATCACTTGAAAGCAAAGGGCGGAAGTATGTCATCGATCTACACACTCAAATGGTCGGAGAAGAAGCTCTATCGTCAAATTTCGAAGAAGAAGAGTGTGAAAGGAGGCAAAATATGGAACCAGATCAGGAGGGAGTCCTGCGGTTGGAAGGAGGATCGACAGACGATGATCTGGATTCCGTGAACAGTCTTTACCACTGGTAGATAGAGGACTACGAACTCTTTCTGAGTTGTAATATGTTAAGGGTCAGCGAAGGTAAGAAAGAAGAAGGAAATGAATGTCCGAAGGAGCAGAGAGAACCCGAAGAAGGAAATGAATGTCTGAAGCAACACAGAGAAGCCGAAGAAGGAAAGGCGGGTATGATTGAAGCTGAAGGAAAGAACATACAGTACGAACCCAAAAAAAGGAAAGATTCCACCGTACGACCGCATAGAAAGGAAATGTTACGTCGAACCACAGATATAGCAGAAAGGTGTCGGCAGCAAGGGAAACACATCATATGGTCTACGCAGGAAACAAAGAGGAAGGGTTTAATAAAAGTTGCAGCAGTACGAAGTGGAGATGTTATCGATGGCAAGAAAGGGCAGCTGACGGAGTCCATGGTATCGAGCTTTGAGAACAAACTGGGCGATATGGAAAACCGGATGGAGCGATTGTGTACCTTAAATAAACTAGATGAGCGATGACTGCGGGCACAATGGGCCACGAAAGTTACACAATACAGGCAAAAGAGATGGCAGAAGAAGTTGAAGTATGACGGACAAAACAAGATCAAACCAGGCAAGTTTCAAGTGAAATGGATCAGTGTGCCGTACTAGATTCGGAAAGTGGGTGATAATGGAACAATGAAATCATGGATGCTAGATGGAAAGGAAGTGGGTGACACAATGCATAGGTCGAAACAATGAATGTCTACCATGAAAGAAATAACGCACCTCCATGGACGAACAACTGAGAAAAGAACGATTGTAAGTACTGTATATATGTAAATATTGTACATATGTAAGATCAGTAAGGACAGGAATTTTATAAATTTTTTTTTTTAAAAAAAAAAAGGAGAAGAAAAGTCACAAGTCACCGTACGAATTTTCCAGCAAGTCACCGTACGACTTTTTAAAGAAAAGCTACTGTACGGATTCCCAAAGTCAAGAGTTTTAATGAAGTCCACTGTACGGCTTTTTAAGCCTGTGCTATGTACGGCTTTCTAAGTCACACCATACGGGGTTTCATAAAGTCTATTTACCGTACAAATTTTGGAGAGCAGATCAATACCAACTTGGTGAATGGACTTTTCTGATGTACGGAAATTGCAAGGCAAGATGTAGTGTGCAGATGGAAGACCAATGTACGGATTTTTAAGACATTGATTTTGACAAATTGCACCTTACGGATTTTGGGGTTCTGGAGATTAGCGTACGGATTTTATCCACCATACGGAATTCTTTTGATATTGTCACCATACAGATTTGTTGAATAGAAGTACCATACGAATTTTCACAGAGTTGAGGTATGTTGAATAGAAGTTACTGTACGGATTTCGATTGAAGTTTAATAGGGTTTCATTATATGATTGGAGACGTATGGATTTTGAAGGATGAGGAAGGATATTGCCATAGTACGGATTTCAATGGATAAGTTCCTTGTGTGCTTCAATATGAATTTGCAAATATAAGGCTTCCAGTTGCGTACGGATTTTGCAGAAGGGGATGTGTACAGATTTTTGAAGATTGAAAGACTTGGTGTACGGAATTGAAAGATTAAAGTTCTGTTTTAATATTCTCAGGGCTTGGCGTGAGGAAGGGCCTTCCAAAATTTGGGGTACGGATTTCATTATATGCTTGAAATATTGTTGCTGTATGGATTTTGCCTTGTGGGGTTTGAGTTTTGCATAAAATGCTGCACGGGTTTTTATGGCGTATGGATTGTACAAGTCTAGGCATACGACTTCTGCAAGATATGGCATTCAAATTTTGAATGACATTACAGGTTATTGCATAAGGAATTGGCGTACAAGGTTAAGGTTGTAACATAACAGGGGTGAAGGGAGGTTTTCTTGAAAAAAAAAAGAAAAAAAAAGTCGACAAATCAAGAATGCTCAGAATGAGTGATGGATGATGCCAAAGGGAAAGGAAAACATCAGCGGTTGCCAGAAAGAGTGTGGGATCAAAAGAAATCACAAAAATAGTGTGTTCCATGCAATTTTGTGTGGGTTTCAGTGTGCTGATTTGGTCTTGGCAACGAGGGGCGTTGCCCCCTAGACCCCCAGTCTTGTGGATTATCAGTTGTGGGAAGTATGACCAATTGATGAGACCTAGAGTTGCTGTAAGAGGCACTTGGAGAAGGTGTTGGCCGTGAAGCTGTCTTAGTGGATGCAGGGAGAGCTCGGGAGGAGTTGATCATCCAGTTGAAGGCAGTTCAGCGACACTTGGCTTAGTGGACCCAGAGTTGGAAGCAGAGGAAGTAACATAGGTGGCTATCAAGGGCAGTCAGCTTCGATGCAGCCAGTCTTCGCAGTCGGAGACACAGCCTTTGGGTTCATGATGTATAAGTCCATGTTCTTTTTGCTTTATGAATAGTGTAGTTAGTTGTTGGGTTTTTTGTTGTCTAGTCGTCGGGAGACGACTTTTCTTTTTGGGGGGGATGATGTCGTCGGTAGAAATTGTGTATCAGTTTACGGGTCCCTTCGGGAAGGTTCTTGGTATGTACCCGACAGGTCCCTTTGGGAAGGTTCTTGTTATGTAGCGACATGTTGTATGTGGCCGACGGACTCCTTCAGGAAGGTTCTTCGAAAAGTATTTATACACCCTCTTGGGACATTGTAAAGCATCTAATTAGAGATATCACTGAGCATAATGTACTGTTTTGGCATATGCGAATAAAGGAAGAAGTTCTGCTATTTCCATCTATTGTCTGTGTGCATTAATCAATCGATCTATACGGTAAACAAACTAGACGCTCATAGACACTGTATAGGCTCTTTCTGAGCAATTTATAACCTTGTTTGTAGATTGTGACAGCATCAAACAATAATTAACCACCAACATTGCACAAGTTTCTTACATATTAGTTAAACTCTCATCTTTCTTGATAGAGATTAAAAATACTAAAGATAAACAAATGGAACTGGACAACGAGTAGAATTCTTGAAAACAAAAACTGTACAACAATAAATTCTTGGGCGACAACTTAGAACAACAATAGTGTGCCTCTATCTTGGGTTGAAGAATTATCTTGTGCTAGGTTGTTTAAGGAACAAACTAGGCGTGTGCATGAGCTAAACTAGGAGGTTTGTTGCCTTCCTTCTTCCTCCTTTGACCCATTTTCTGCAAGCCACTCATTTCTTTGTGAGGAGCTGGATATTACGAAGAGCTTGGATAGTTAAAGACAACACACTTTTTCGAGCGGGTTGCTTGTTGTTTGTTGGTTTCATTTGTTGTTCGCAGCTCCTTGTTCATTTATTTGTCAATGTTCTTTTCCTGTGTAAGGAGGTCTGCTTGCCTATGTTTTCCCTTTCTTACTTCTTGCAAATCGTCCTCTGTCTCTATCTCTATCTCTGCCTCTGCCTGGGGTTGGTTTCTTTTGGTCTCTCTAGTGGCACTTTGTAGAGTCTTCTCTCAGTGCCTGCGTCTGGTTTTTGGTTTCTCGCTTTGTGTCTATTCCACCTCTACTGTATTTTTTGTGAATTAATGGGTCAGAGTGATGGAGTTTGGCTCCTGTGATCCTTGCACCGTTTTGACACCATTATAAATTTACTAGTGCAAGTCTTTAGAGGGGTTCTCTGTTGCCAATTTGCTGGAATGTTGGGTTAGGACAGAGTTGGAGAACTAGATGCTCAGAGACACTATATTGGCTCTTTCTGAGTAGTTTATAACCTTGTTTGTAAACTGCGACATCGTCAAACAACAACTAAAGACCAACATTGCACAGGTTTCTTACATCTTAGTTAAATTCTCATCTTTCTTGATAGATAATGCTGATTTTAGGAAACTACTAAACTCCAGCATATCGCAATTGTTAGAGATCAAAAATACTAAAGATAAACAAATAAAACTGGACAACAAGAAAAATTCCTTGAAAACAGAAATTGTACAACAACAAAATCTTGTGCTATAGTTTAGAACAACTATAGTGCGCCTCTATCTCGGGTTGAAGAATTATGTCATGCTAGGTTGGTTGAGGAACAAAGTAGGAATGTGCATGAGCTAAACTTGGAGGTTTGTTGCCTTCCTTCTTCCTCCTTTGACCCATTTTATGCAAGCCACTCATTTCTTTGTGAGGAGCTGGATATTATGGAGAGCTTTAATATGTAAAGACAACACACTTTTCCTTCATTTTCTTATCTCCAACTTATCATCTTTAGTTCTCAAAGCTAGGAGGAAGTTGTTCCCACTTCCCACGAACATTTTTCTTGATGAGGATCTCACCAAGTCATAGGTTGTAGAACTAAAACACTCCTAAGACTTTGTTGCAGTGACAAGATGTGATGGTAAATGGACAGTTATCAAGAACTTGAAAGAAGTTATTAGAGACTCCATTACTCTCTGTTGGGAGTCCCAATTTGTTGCTACTGCTCAATGATAGTCGAAGTTGCGTAAAGGCATGGGGGAAAGTAAGGGTGATTCTTGGCATGTTAATTGTTGGAATGATAATGAGACACTTTGGTCCATGTTAGGCTTACTTCACAACGGTCTTGATTCGATGATCTTTTTGTTATGGAGACTCATCAAAGACTTGCTCCTCTTCCAGGTGTCATTGGCTTTCACTGGGTATCTACTTTAAGGGACGAGGTTCATAGCTCTAGGGGTGTTAGGGGGTTGGGTGGGATCACTTGTCTAGTCAACAACTGGCTTTGGAGTGTGATATTTGTTCTTTATTATAACATTTCTGCTAGATTTTTGTCGGTCTGTGTTGGCTAGGTGGCTCCAGACCTTAAGGATACTTTCATTACCTTGTGCTACTTTCCTTCGACATCTTCTTTCTACTCTATACATAATGGGCATGAGGGGGACCTCGATGTGGACTTATTTGCCAACATCACTCAGTTCTCTACAGTTGGGGATATTATCATTATTGGGAATTTCAATGCATGGACGAAGGACACGGAGACCCCCTTCTACAATTGAGTAGTGGACCTGATATGCACTGGTGGGATGGATCCTACTGTTTTGGGTCTTCAAAGATCCTTTGATGTCTTCTTTGGGCCCCTCACAAAGTATGGCTACCATGTACTCCAATTTTGGGACTCTTTAGTTGTTTATCATGAACGGTCTTTCTTGTTTTCCCAACTCCAAAATATTCACATACTTGGCTCATTGTGAGGGTGCGAGCATTATGGACTATGCCCTTTCCAGTCCCTCCTTCATTTCCTCCATCAACCATTTTTCCATCACTCCCTTCATCTAGTTGACCATGCTTGTCTTAGCCTTACCATCAGACCATTGCCTACCCCCACCTTGCTTTGACCTTCATTGCCCGACCTTCACCATGCACCTCCTTTTTCTTTGAAGTGGACACTAGGACCTCTTCACCCTTCATCTCAGGTAGCTCCTCCTCTCAATTTCCTTCTCCACCCTCACGTGGGCATCCACCATGTTTGATATCCTCTTTGCTTCTATTTGGGAGGTAACCCTTTTCTCATTTCCTCATGACACCACTTTTCTGATCCCTCTCCCCAAGCATAAAAACACCCACCCTATGAATAAATGGTATGATGATGATTGCAAGTTCTTCCACTGCACTTTTTGCTCTTCTTCCATCTTTTACTTGAATTCCTACATCATGTTGGAAAACACCTACTATTGTTTCCTTCGTTGTAAGAAACACATCTTCATTTGCCAACCTAGTAGAGCCCTTTGTGCTGCGGTCACCCATTTCCCCAAATCTTTTTGGTGCATCCTTTTTCCTTGTCGACCCACCCTCTCCCCCACATTGCATCATAGCTTACCAGTCTTCCACACGTCCACACTTTATGATATCCTCAATCAACCGTCCATCCTTGTCAACCTCCCCCACTGCTATCTTTTCACCTATACTAACATCAGGGCGGTTGTTAAATTCATGAGTAGTAGTAGGGGTATGGATGAGAAAGAGTTCTAAGCGGAAGTCAACGATATTGCGTGTTATGTTCCTTCCTCATTGATGTCTTCAAAAACATGGTTTTGTTTCTCCCGTCCTTATCGTGTCATATCATATATCTAATCCACAAGGCTGGCCCCATCTCAAATTTCAACAACTACAAGACTATCATGGCTGGCCATACTTTCTCCAAATTGTATGCCATAGTTTGGATCAACATCATATTTGGGCTAGAGGATATGCATGATTCATATTGGGCTATTTTGACTCTTAGGGCTAGTATTGAGGAGGCTCAACATCGCTCCTTGGAGGTCTACTGCTACTTTGTGGATTTTTGCAAAGCTTTTGATTTAGTGCCTAGGATGACCCTTTTCAAAGACTTCGTGACATTGGTATTTTTGAGACTTTCTTGACTGCCATAATGGGACTCTACGAGATGGTTATAGGTTGCATTAAGATCCCTTATGGGGTTTCAAACTTCATCAAGACCACCATTGGTGTGAAGCAAAGTTGCTCTTTGTCCTCTACCTTGTTTGCAATTTATATTGATGAGTTAGATGCTTTTCTTTAGGAGCACTTGCTTTTGAGGGATGGTTGTTTTCTGTACTAGGGTATGATTTCAATCTTGTTCTTTACACATGATGTGGTCCTCTTTGATGGTCTTTCTTCTTTTTGAGATTCATGATAGCTAAAAATTAACCTAGGCAAGACTAATGGCTTTTGATTGTCTTAATAGCTCTAATGTAATGTCCCCATTTTAGCAGTTGACCAAGTGTGTGCGCGTTAGCCTTGTTCTACATGGTCTCGAGGGCTAACGAAGGGTTTAATGGGATCTTGGAGTGTTTGGCCTAGTCATTTCCAGTTTGGGCCAAAACGAAGTTGATTTACTTAGTTTCAGGCATACTTACTATTTTTAGTAAGTCGGCAGAACACAGTGCAGGTCAATTTTGGTGATTGGACTCGATACTCCTCGGTGAGAGCTTTCCGATGAGCTATCACTCGCATTATTCGGAGTCCGATTGCTAATACATTTTAATGCCTGAAGTTTTATTAAAGTAACGTCTAATTTAATTGTAAAATATTAAAGTGTTACTTTAATATATATTTTATGGTGATGTGTACCCAAGGGAGACATAAGGGGTATTTTAATATATGTTTTATATTACACATCTTTTATCCCACATTGCCCATATGAGTTGAGGGGACCCGTGGGAATAGAATAAAAGGAAGCATTTGTGGCTTCATTAGACAGGTGGAATATGAGAAGAAATTGGTGTGTGAGTTGCAGCTTTGTTTTCGGCATTTGAGGACGTCTATCCTCTCTTGTAACATTCTAGACGTCATTCCCTTGGGGTTTGACCTTTGGAATTCTTTCTTATTGGCTTCATTATCAGGCAGTTTAGTTGCATTTCCGGCTACAGGCAGATTTGATATTTTGCTCATATCTTCTTCACTACTTGTCCGACGCTTATGCCGCTTGGAGGGAATGGTATTATGAAGGTAGTGGACTGATTGGAGGACAAAGTATTGTAGCAGCAAGTTCGTAAGCATGGGCTGGAGTATTATGACAATATTGCTGAAGTAATTAGGGTGCCCATTACAGTGGTATCAGAGCTATAAGTCCTGCCATCCTGTGGAGGTCTTATATGGAATTTGGAACAGCCGGATAGAGGGAAAAAGTAAGTAAAAAAAACACAGGCTAAGCATTTATGTTTGAGCATGCGACAGGGGTCTTATAATTTCCGCGATACCAGAGCAAGACAAAATAGGATTTCAGACTTGCAAAGCAAACAGTCTAGTACATCCGTGTAGGGGGACATTGAATTCAACCATACAGACACAGAGGAGATATTCTGTGATCAGGACAATAATATGGGTGATCGAGATGACAGAAATACAGGATTAGGCGGAGGCAGAAATGCTGGTCCAGATCAAGGGGAGGTACTGTTCCGACAGTTACTAGATACATTAGAGCAGGGGCAGCGTATGCAGCAGGAGCAGAATAGGCGAATGGACATGATGTTGCAGCTCATGGCTAGACAGATGGGTGTCAATATTAATCCAGGTGATGCCAACAACAGAAACAATAACAACGAGGGAAACAATAACAACGGGGGAAACAATAACCATGAAGGCCAAGGCAACAACAATGGTCCTGAGAATAACATTAATGGTAATAATGGACACGGCAACAATGGGAATGAGGCTGATAACTTTAGACACGTTGCACGCCCAGCACGGACTGTGAGCTCGAGACCTCTTCTACCCACTTTTCCACCCAGAGATCCGGTTCATCCAGTAAACGAACCGCAGATTACCGAGTTACAGGATCAGTTCAGGAGGGACTGGGAGGCTAGTGGACTAGAGTTTCAGGCGGATATTTCTCTTAGAGATTATATGGACTTGAGGATGAGACACATGCCTAAAGCAGGAGGGAGGAATCAAAACTTTGAGCTGAGGAAGAAAGTTGGAAAACTTTCTTTACCTTATTATGATGCTTCAGGGAAGATGACTGCACGAGCTTGGGTGCAGAAGGTAGATACATACTTGCAGCTTAATCCTATGCCTGAGGAGGAGGCTATCAAGTATGCGGCTATGCACTTGGATGGCGTTGCACATGAATGGTGGCATCATGGCATGGTGACTTTGGGGCATAATCAGATTACATCTTATGAGGAATTCACCGAAACACTGATTGGGAGATTTGACACTAAGGATCCCGAGTTACATTTCAAGGAGCTAGCACAGTTAAAACAGTCAGGTTCTGTGGATGCTTACATTGCCGAGTTTCAGCACTTGTCTGTACTTGTTACTGATATCTCTCCTAGGAGATTGGTGGTGTTATTTTGTGATGGTCTTGCTGATCCATTACGAGGTTGGGTGAAGGGACATGATCCACTCACGTTAGCTGAAGCAACTAAAAAGGCACGAGATTTAGCCCCTTCGGTATACAAAGGAAAAAACCATTCAACAGATTCTTCCTACCGCAAGGACAAAGACAAAAAATCATTTCAGAAAGAGTATTGCAAACCCAAAGAAGGATCAAAAGGACTAGACAATGAAACCTTGAATGAACTTCGAAAGAAGAAGCTGTGCTTCCATTGTAGAGAGCCTTGGGACTTATCTCATAAATGTTCTCTCAAGGCTAAGGCAAATCAAATGGAGTATTTTTCAGCAGAAGAGTCAGAGTCAGAAGGGGAGGATCAGCACTCCGATTCAGATGAGGGTAACACTATAGAGGAGAGCAACATTCCTAAGGATGATAGATCGTTGGCACGCTTGACAGGGGCCCAAAAGGCAATCACATTTAAGGTCAGGGGTACTATCCAGGGGCAGAAAGTGATATCTCTTATTGACACTGGGGCTACACATAACTTCATAGATGCACAGTTGGTAGCCAGGAGAGGGTTACAGACAGAGGAGCATGATGGGTTTAGAGTCATGGTGGCTAATGGTGATAAGTTATTATGCACTCGGAAGATATCTAATCTTCGCATCAGGTTTGGAGATGGCTACGAGTTGGAAGATGAGTTCTATGTTGTGGACATGGGAGATTATGATGTCATCCTCGGCATGACATGGATGGCTTCACTAGTTGAGTTCACACTCAATCTAGCGAAATTGGAGATGAGATTCCAGCATGAGGGGAGAATTGTGGTACTTAGAGGGCTTTCAGATGGAGGTTGCAGAATAGTGTCCTTGAGGAGAATGCAGAGACTTTTTCGTCATGATGACATAGAGTGGGCGGCAGAGTGCCACATTATGCCAACTTCACCAGAGCCACAAGAAAAGAGTCATCCACTAGATGTCCAGAAGATACTTGATAGACACGCTAAAGTATTTAGCGATATTCCTCATGGGGTTCCTCCTGACAGAGGGATGGAACATGTTATTGAGCTCGAGGAGGGAGCCAAACCAGTTATGATTACTCCCTATCGTCATCCTAAGAAACACAAGGATGAGATAGAGAAGGCGATTAAGGATTTGTTGGAGATGGGGCATATCAGGCCCAGTAAGAGCCCTTTTGCTTCAGCAGTAGTATTGGTAAAGAAGAAGGATGGGACAATGCGCATGTGCATCGATTACAGGGCACTGAATAAGAAAACAATTAAAAACAGGTATCCCATTCCTAGGATTGATGAGCTGATTGATGAGTTGCATGGGGCATGCTTCTTCACCAAAATTGATTTGCGATCCGGATACCATCAGATCAGGATGAGAGCAAAGGACATTGAGAAAACAACCTTCCGATGTCACTATGGCCACTTTGAGTTCATGGTTATGCCATTTGGTCTAACCAATGCACCTGCTACATTTCAAAGTTATATGAACCAGGTATTCAGGAAGCAGCTGAGGAGATTTGTCTTGATCTTCTTTGATGACATCTTGGTCTTCAGTTAGATCTGGGAGGAGCACTTACATCATCTGGAGGAGGTGTTATCTATTCTGGAGAGAGAGTCATTGTATGCCAAGGAATCTAAATGTGAGTTTGGCATGACTGAGCTCCTTTACCTGGGGCATATCATTAGTGCAGATGGCGTTCGGGTTGATCCCGAAAAGATTAGAGCTATTGTAGAGTGGCCTACTCCCACAAACCTTACACAGCTTAAGGGATTCTTTGGTTTATGTGGTTTTTATAGAAGGTTTGTTAAGGGATTCTCACAGATTGCTACTCCCTTGACAGATCTTACCAGGAAAGGAGCCTTCGTGTGGACAGGGGCAGCACAGAGGTGTTTTGAGCATTTCAAGCAGGTAATGTCTTCATGTCCAGTTCTAGCTCTACCGGATTTCACAAAGCCTTTTGAGCTTCATTGTGATGCATCAGGTGATGGGATTGGAGCAGTATTGATGCAGGAGAAGCATCCCATTGCATTCGAGAGTAGGAAGCTCTGAGGAGTTGAGAAAAGTTATTCTGTCTATGACCGGGAGATGTTGGCCATAATGCATGCATTGGCCAAATTTCGATCATATTTGGTAGGTGGACGTTTTGTGATCAAGACTGATCACAACAGTATTAAATACTTCATGAGCCAGCGTGATCTTAATGACCGGCAACAAAAATGGGTGACTAAATTGCAGGCTTATGACTTTGACATAGAGTTTGTCAAAGGTAAGAAAAATGTGGTGGCTGATGCCTTATCTCGGAGACCTCACTTATGTGCTCTGGCAGAGATTTCAGGAGATTGGAGAGATCGGATTATAGCAGAGTATGTCGGAGATGCTTGGGCTTCTGGATTGATTTCAGGTACCATACAGGATGATCGCTATGAGGTGATAGATGGATTGATCAGAGTTCAGGACAGGGTTTATTTGATTCCGTCATCACATTTGAGAGAGGCGATATTGAAGGCATTTCATGATGCACCCACAGCAGGACATCCGGGGGCCTTCAAGACCTACAGGCAGATCCGAGAGCGGTTTTCATGGAAAGGGCTCAAGGATGATGTTCAGAGGTATGTCAGGGAGTGTATGGTTTGTCAACAGAATAAGGGAGAACACACATTTCCTGCAGGTTTATTACAGCCCTTGCCCATTCCTGATAGGAAATGGGAAAGTATTTCGATGGACTTCATCACTGGTTTACCACGAGTGCAGGGAAGGGATTGCATCTATGTGGTGGTGGACCGCTTGACGAAGTTTGCTCACTTCTTTGCTATTCCGTCCACTTACACAGCAGCACAGGTGGCAGATCTTTTCTTTAAAGAGATATTCAGGTTACATGGGCTGCCCAGATTCATTGTCAGCGACCGGGATAGTAAGTTTATGAGTGTTTTTTGGCAAGAGTTGTTTAGGTTGTGTGGTACAGATCTTACACCTAGCACTAGTTATCATCCGCAAACAGATGGGCAAACAGAGATTGTGAATAAATGGGCGGAAGGATATTTGAGGAACTATGTAACTACACAACAAAAGGCTTGGATCAGATGGTTGCATATGGGAGAGTATTGTTATAACACCACTTATCATATGTCCATCAAGATGACTCCTTTCATGGCACTCTATGGTTATGAAGCACCTAGCTTCATGGATTTAGTTTTGGGGGACAGTAGAGTGCCCAAAGCCAAAAACTTATTGCAGGATAGTTAGGACATCCTGAAAGTGCTCAAAGAGAATATACAACAGGCCCAGAATCAACAGAAATTGTATGCTGATCAGCACCGAATAGAGCGTAGCTTCGAGGTAGGGGATATGGTTTACTTGAGGCTACAACCATATAGACAGTCATCGCTCAAGAAGAGCGGAGCTGAAAAGTTGAAACCTAGATTTTATGGTCCCTACAGGGTGATTCGCAAAGTGGGCAAAGTCGCCTATGAGCTTGAGCTTCCAGAGGGCAATCGAGTGCACAATGTGTTTCATGTGTCTAGGCTTAAGAAAGCCATTGGTCAGAGTGTAGTGCCTTCTGCAGATTTACCCCCTTCGGATGAGGAGGGGAAGCTTGTGTTAGTACCTGAGGCTATTGTGGATACCAGAGAGAGGAAGCTTAGAAACAGGATAGTGAAGGAGTATTTGGTCAAATGGAAAGACCTGCCGGAGGAAGATTCTACATGGGAGAGTGAGCAGGTTATTCAGCAGGCTGGACTGAGGTTGCTTGAGGACAAGCAATTTCAAGGGGGGCGGACTGTAATGTCCCCATTTTAGCAGTTGACCAAGTGTGTGCGCGTTAGCCTTGTTCTACATGGTCCCGAGGGCTAATGAAGGGTTTAATGGGATCTTGGAGTGTTTGGCCTAGTCATTTCCAGTTTGGGCCAAAACGAAGTTGATTTACTTAGTTTCAGGCATACTTACTATTTTTAGTAAGTCGGCAGGACACAGTGCAGGTCAATTTTGGTGATTGGACTCGATACTCCTCGGTGAGAACTTTCCGATGAGCTATCACTCGCATTATTCGGAGTCCGATTGCTAATACATTTTAATGCCTGAAGTTTTATTAAAGTAACGTCTAATTTAATTGTAAAATATTAAAGTGTTACTTTAATATATATTTTATGGTGATGTGTACCCAAGGGAGACATAAGGGGTATTTTAATATATGTTTTATATTACACATCTTTTATCCCACATTGCCCATATGAGTTGAGGGGACCCGTGGGAATAGAATAAAAGGAAGCATTTGTGGCTTCATTAGACAGGTGGAATATGAGAAGAAATTGGTGTGTGAGTTGCAGCTTTGTTTTCGGCATTTGAGGACGTCTATCCTCTCTTGTAACATTCTAGACGTCATTCCCTTGGGGTTTGGCCTTTGGAATTCTTTCTTATTGGCTTCATTATCAGGCAGTTTAGTTGCATTTCCGGCTACAGGCAGATTTGATATTTTGCTCATATCTTCTTCACTACTTGTCCGACGCTTATGCCGCTTGGAGGGAATGGTATTATGAAGGTAGTGGACTGATTGGAGGACAAAGTATTGTAGCAGCAAGTTCGTAAGCATGGGCTGGAGTATTATGACAATATTGCTGAAGTAATTAGGGTGCCCATTACATCTAACCTCCACTTCTTTTCCCAAGGTGTTCAGGTGGAGATTTCCTTTGCATACATATGAAGGTCAAGTTTTTTGGCCCTTGTTTCAGCACGAGACCTGCCCTACAAGCTTGCATTAACAAAGGTTATGGTTCTTTGGCCCTTCTTGAGCGACACTATTTTTGGCATCACTTCTAGGACACTATGTCCAAGTTGACTCTATGGACACACTAATTAGATAGAAGGTGCTTTATGGCTTAGTTGTTTGGGGCCCCCTATTGGAGTAGGATTGGGCTTGAGTTGAGTGGGTCCAAATTCATCTTCTTCAATGCATTATCAAATGCAAGCAGTCCACCTCTCGTAGTATTATACTTTTTGAGGTTGGTGCCCACACTTTGGACTTGGTACCATCTTTGACTTGGTTTGGATCTTATTGTTTCCATGGTTTTTATAGACTTTTGTGATGGGCATCACAAATATTCTTACCTTGCTTACTGCTCCTTAGAGGCTATTGTGATTTCTGATTCTTCAAGTCCTGCACTGAGCTATTTTGCTTAGGCTTTGGCTCTTTTGGATTTGAGCGGAATCGAGATTGATCGTCTTCCTGTTTTCCAATACTATTTGGATTGCCTTCATCTCCTTCCGACTAGACAAGAGCTGAATATACACATTAGAATGAGCATTCACAGATAGTATATCCACACCACTTGGGTAAATCTCCATGGGGACTTTGCCCAAAGATGGCTTTCTATGTTGAGCACTTTCTCAGGATAAGGGATGGGATCATTGTCTATCCTTCTTACCTTTCTCACCATTGGTTGCATTCACTCTGCATGTCCCTTGGCTGTTTTAGAGCGGGATCACATCGGCTCTGCAACCAAACTGACTATCAGATTGGTAGAGAGGATAGGATTCACCAACTTTGTTGCATGGGAGAGGTTGAATTGGAAACACATTTCATAATTTGCTGCTGTATCTTCTACAAGATCAAAGAGGATTCTACTGCTTATTTAGGTAGACTCATTCTCTCTCCTCCTTCAAATACATTGATAAGAGGTGCTAGCGCTTTATCTTTAGGGGACCTAGAGACTTCACGACCACTCTAGCATCAACGCCCCACGAGTTAGCACCTTAGTCAATGTATCACCTCTTTCTTCTCAATGATTTCTCCAAAACATGGTACCAAGCAGCGACTTGGTCCCCCCTTTGGCCATACTAGATCCATGAGGCCACACTGGGATTCCACTCAATAATGGTCTTCTTCTTCTTCTGGTGGTCTACAAAGGCGGCTTGGGGTACCTTCTCACCTTATACCTTATCCTTGAGTTCTGGATTTTTTCATGGCTTCTCAGAGCTGGTAGTTGGTTTTGTTGTGTCTTTCTTTGGTTGTAGCGTTTTCTCATCTTGGACATTGCTTGGTGTTCCTGTTGTGGGCTGGCCTCTTGTTCAATTTTGACAGTCCCTTAGACTTTCTTTGTGGTCATTTGTTGGACATTAATAAATTTATCTTATCTTCCAACTTGTGATTTAATCTACCTTTCAAGAGATCTTCCTTATCCAAGCTTTTATTTGTTAATGTTATTGTAGCTATGGTTAGATTCCTTCAGTCTGACATAGATAACAGAAAGGTTGTGATAATACAATTATTGATAATATGATTATTGTGATAATATTATTATACTGATAATATAATTATTGTGATAATATTACTATATTGATAATATAATTTTTGGGGCCGACTTGGAAGGGAGGCATCCCTTAAAAAGGGGCACTACTGATAGGTATAAAGGAAGAATGGATCTTCCTCTCTTATCATCCATTGTATCATACATCATACACAACCTATTGTAGATCAAATTATCAATCTGTATTATAATTTATTTAGGAGAAGTGTTCAGGAGAAACAATAACCTTTTATCGTCTATGGTTGGGAGGGAAACAATGATCTGAGTCATTGTCCTTTTTTCAATGAGCACCAAAAACAACATGGTATCAGAGCAGACCCTCCTCCCAGGCCTGTGAGGTTTCAAAATTAAATCTACACTGTTGAGACTATGGTGTGAGAGCCTGCAGCCTGTGTTTTAGAAAGAGATAAGCTGAGGGATTTGAAATGTGATTAAACTTTTTGTGTGGGGGCCGCCAAAGATTTTAATAGTGCCGAAGTTGATAATTTCTTGGCATAATAATATAAGATTATTAGCAGTGTTGAAGGCCACTCATTATCGAGGATTGATGAGAATATTATTTGATTAATTACATTTATATATTTGGCATCTTTGCAAACTATTATTGTCTTTGTGCAAAGCTCTGTGCTTAAATATTCCAGTGGAAGGGACTTTTGATATTTGCAACAAATAATTTTAGTTATAGTGGGCATCTAGCTTATTTCAAATTAAATTGTTGTGGAGTTGATGACCATAATTGCTATCAAACCCCAATACACATTCATACTCCATCATGTGAAGATTGTTTAAGGCTCTTTGTAGTTTGGCAATGGGAATATGGGAGATTGGAAGAATATTAGTGTTCGCTAGTGAATGTAGCAGCGTGAGTGCCCTCTTGGAAGGAACAGTAATGTTGTGAGCATGTAACGAGTTAACTGCAATATCATTCATGTCATCATGAATGAATATTTGACATCAATTTGCCATCTCAGTTTGAAGAAATATGAAATCTGGTGCTCCGTTTGTAAAGAATTTATGTAGGAATGACTTATGTGATCATGCGACATATCTATTTTTCTTGACATCTGTTATATCTGCCAACTTGTAAACATTGCACCAAGGGTTGTCTGATATTCTTGCAATACTGATATATTTTGGTATTCACCAATAACTCGAGTGACAACAGCTTGGCAGATTCACCTATTCTTGAGGTTGTTTACAACATTAGTGGCAACAGATACAATCCTATTGTCTTCTCGTTTCAGATAGGTCTTCAATGTTAGTGTTGGAAGTGCCTTGATAATGTTTGTTGTCGTATCTAGAGTGACAACTTTCTGAATCAAGCTTTGCCAATGGCAGGAATGTGATGTGGCCAATGCCTATAGAGCTGTCTGAAATAGCGATTCCTCTATGGGATGTGCTCAAGACTATACTGTAATGTTGAATTGGATCAGGAGAGAATGTTTGTTAATGCTTGCTTTGGCAGGGTTGTATAATCAATGTCTGACTGCACGCCTTGGAATATAAATATGGAAACAACTCAGTGTAGAATGGCTTGTCATTGTGTGCTGTGGACAATGTTTTCTCGAGTGGTACAAGCTCTAACAAGCTCACTGACTTGATGCACATTCTCAATCTGTGTTGGTGTGTGAATACTGGTAAGCGATGTTGCAGGGGCATGTTTGGCATATGATGTCGCGGTGTAGCAGAGGCTCAATGCTTTCTTGATCAATGCTCGACACCTGCAATGCTTTCTTGACTAGATCAAGAGGCAATGTGCTGTCTATCAAACGAGCTGGGAATCTCTGCCAATTCACCTATTTGGACAATGTAGGCAATGCTGCTGCGTGGTGCAGTCTTTTCAATGTTTTGAGTCCCTAGATAATTACAAGTTACATGGGCGTCTTCATGATTTGCATGACATACAACATCAATTGGTTGGTTCACTAAACACTAGTGACAAGTTTGGTTCACTATGAATTGGAGCGCTCATTTTTTTAAGGATCAAATGATACTTATAAACTAAGTTACTGGTTCGGATTTTGGTTCAGATGAGGGTTCAAAATTCAATCAAAAGTTTTTGGGGCTGGGTTCGGGTTTGTTTTGGGTTCGTCTATACAAGAATTTTTTAATTTTTTAATTTTTTAATTTTATATATATATATATAAAACTATGCTGCAGCAAATAAGTTCATACACCACTATATGAAGTGCGGGCGTGTTTTAGGGTTCGGTCGGTTGGATAATAACGCCCAAATTCGCTCCAAATTCCTCTCGGATTCTTCTGTCAACTACAATATTCACTTGACATTCGCCCAATTTCTTCTAGAGTTCGAAAAAGAGAATCCACAGGGAATTCATCAGACAAATGATGAATTTGACAAGAACCAGAAACGACTTTGAATTAGCTACAAATCAAATGTTGAATTTGCATGCTGAGGGGCGAATTTGGTAACTTAGCTTATAAACCAAATCCAACATACAAGTAATTGAGCTGAACCTTGTTGTCTCTATTGAATCATTGTATTGAGGAGCAAATTTCAGCGTAAAATTGAAGCAAATTTCTTATAATTTTGAAAAATATTCAATGCATTTGTCATAAAACCATTTTCAATGAATAGTGGAATGTCTAGGATTCTACAAATTGTGATGTTGTGAACTAATTATTATTAACTTCACTTAAAATATGAAAAAGATGGTCCAAAATTATGTATACCAATATTTTTGGTTCCGTCTCAAACACATTATCTTCGTATAGTTACTGGATATTACAGTATATTCTAAATTCTAAAGGGCTATTTAAACTTCAGTGACCCTTTTTGGGAAGCCCACTCGCGATTGCTTTCCATTTACATGACTTTTTTTTCAAATATTGTAAGCTCAGGTTTTCACTAGACGACCTTATATATAATTCAAAAATTGCACACTTCGTTGTTACCTCCTTGACCTTATATAGTTTTCAAATTATTTTTTGACTGTACAACCTTATACTCTGACCAAATAATTATACAGCAAGATATATATCTGATGACTGTAGATATAGTTCAAATTCTGTAGCCTTTGTTTTCGATTTCATGAGATTATTTATATGTTACTCAAATTTTGGGGTACTTGGTTTTGACTTTGGTGAACCTAATAATTTGTTCAAACTTGGAACCTGTAGCAAATTGAAGTTTGTAAAGAGAATATATGATTAGGTGATGTTTGAAATCTTAATGCAATTGACCATAGCAGCTGTATCCTATGTTTTAGATAATTGTTCGATATGACTTGGTTGTAAACTGTATATCGAATTAACTGTAGGTGGCTGTTCTGGGAGGTGGGTCATTTGCAACAGCAATGGCAGTGTTAGCCGCAAAGAACAAGGCTGATTTGGAGGTTAGCATGCTGGTCAGAGATAGTGCTGTCTGCAAGTCAATCAATGAGACACATATTAATCGGTAAGTTTTTTTGCAAATACTGAAATTGCATCTTGTGACTATGATGTTTGTTGTTGTTTTGAAATACACATTGTGGTTTTTCTATTTGTTTTAAAAAAAATTAGCATTGGAAGAGACTAACATTCTCATTCACACTTGACATCACTTTGCTTAGGGGTGACTGCATTACCAAGTTTTTATTCAAACTCAAATGAACACAATTCTTCAGCTATGTAGAATTTCAGGGGGTTACACATGGCTCTCATTCCATTGTTTGGAAGAGTTATGACAAGTTCTTTGATAACTAGATGGCCATCAAATAGTAGTAGCATGAGTTAATGGAAGTCGGTTTTTTTTATAAGTTGATGGACTATGATTTGTAACAAGAAGGGGGTTACACATGGCTCTCACTCCATGATTTAGAATAGTTATTGACAAGTTCTTTGAGAACTAGATGGCCATCAAATAGTTACAACATGAGTTAATGGGAGTTTCGATAGTTGATGGACTATGATTTGTAACAAGTACATCTTGTCCCCTTTGTTAGCATGAATGCCAATAGTATTCCCGTGGGGGAGTATGTTATCATTGCTGGAGACATGATTCAGTGCTTATGTGTGGCATTCACGACAACCTTTGTCATTGATGTCAATGTACACCTTATTCTGTGAAGATTTCCAGAGTTGCAAAAGCAGATGCATTTGGCGCAGTCAATGGTCAACAAGTTGGGTTGTGCGATCTTAGACATATATTGAGATATGAGTACAGATGCTGCAGTTAACTGCGCAGAAAGAGATATGCAGTTATGGCAGAGTTATGCGATGTTTTTTGGAGGTGGCTTTCAAAGAGGGTTTTTGGAAAGCGGGTATTGGTAAATTGGTTGTATCTTTTGATTGAGATAGAATTGTGTTCTACAAGTTTAGTGGATTGTTAGAGACATATTCAAGATGCTATGTTTGAGATAGAGAAATCAGATATGCAGTTTGAGCTGACTTATGAAGTCTATTCAGAGTGTTTGTTCTTGTGAGCCGACTATTGATAAAATCATTATGGAAAGAGTTTAATTGTAATGTAATATCTTAATGATGTCCTATATTAGCATTGTAAATTGAGAAAGCCTCAAGGCCAACTCAATACTTGTTTTAGGACTTGGTATAAAGGAAAGATTGTTTCCTTGGTTGTAATCATTAGTGAGATTAGATGCGGTCATATGCATTGTGATGTTTTGGTTATCCGAACTTGGATGCGAATTTATATTTGATCAGAGAAGAGATTGATGTTGAGGATGTTTTGTGAGATTCAAAAGAACCATATTGGCAAAGAAGTTGTTGTTTATTCAGTTCAAAACTTAGATAATTTTAAAGATTGTTTGGTGAAGACAGTCTGAGGCTATTTGGATAGTGGGTTCAATTGTCCTCTTTTCAACTCCTAACAGGGTTGGCACAACTCCTAATAGAGTTGGAATATCTAACAAGGATTCAAAGTCTCCTAACAGGGACTCATATGTACTAATTGTATTTGATTGGCTCCAAACATAGTTCATCCTTTCACAAGGAACTTTTATATTAATACATCATCTTGTGGGCATCATTCCCACCAGGGTTTTCCCTTTGATCAAGGGTTTTATTAGTTAACATATTTGATGTTATTGTGCATAGTTATTTTTATATGGTTGTTGCATCTATTGTTTACATGTTTCAAAATTAATAAAAATATTGAGAGTTGTTTTAAGTACATAAGTGATTCACCCCCCCGTAGTTATCTTGGTGGATTTTACTTTCTAACAATTGGTATTAGGGCATTAGGTCCTTGAAGGAAACATTTAACAACTTGAGGAGATCCATGGCTTATTTCAGGGAAGGAGGTCCGAAATTTGATGGAATTAACTATGATCATTGGAAGGAGAAGATGAAGACTCACCTACAATGCATGGGTCCGGAATTTTGGTTAATTACTATGATAATGAAGACTGTGATAGGAGAAGATAAGCTTGACTCTTGTGAATAGAGTGAGAAAGATTTATTCATGCAGAATATGCTTGCTAGAGAAGCACTATTAACAACCCTACCTAAAACAAAATATGGAGAGGTAAATCTTTGAATCTTGCACATGAAATTTGGATTACTTTACAAAGGATATTCGAAGATGACAAACTAAGAAGGCTAGATTGCAAAGTTGGATATGTATGTTTCAAGATGCTAATATGCAGGAATATGAAACAATAAGAGCTTATTTTCTAAAATATCATAAATTGTTTTTGGAATCAAAAGTTGTGGAGGTGATAAGATAGAAGATTAAATTGTTTGGAAAATCTTGAAGACCTTGACACCTGCTTTTCATCAGAGAGCACAAATGATTGAACAAGTTATTCCCTATACACCTAACTATACAAGAGAGACTCATCTTGTGAGGTTGCATACATCTGAATTATGGATGAAATAAAATGTAGAAATGCCTAGAGTGGAAATTGTTTTCAGCGTACAAAGAGATAGACCTATATTGAGAAGAAGTGCGGATACAAGTGGAGATTATGCTAGTAGTAGTTGAACAACAAAAGAAGAAGAATACAAGAGTATTGATGAAGGATTTGCCCTGCTTATGAAGAGAGAACCTAAAGGTAACAAAATTCTTATTTGTTGGACATGTAAAGAACTTGGTCATTATTCTTCTAAATGTCCTAAGAGAGTAAATAAGTTTCCGCCTAGAAAGCCTTACAAGTCAAGAATACCTAAGGATTGCTTATGAGGATGATGAACTTGATTTTGAGATGGTGAATTTCCTAGAGGATAGTGATGATGAGGATGATGAAAGAGGATTTGTTGCTATTAAAGAAGAAAGCTCTGAAAAAGAAATAAAAGAGGAAGTAAAAGAAGAAAAAAACATTAGTATCATAGATTGAGAAGAAAAAGTCTAATTGGATTATAGATAGTTCTTGTTCCATCATATGACTGGAGTATGAACAAATTATTTGAATTTAATAGTTATGATGGTGGAGTGGTTAGAGTTGGAAATAATGCAACATGTCACATGAAAGGGAAAGGATCTATTACTCTTGATGAAAAGACCAACATTGAGGATGTTTACTTTGTGGATGGTTTGAAACATAAGCTTTTGAGTGTTGGACAACTTGTTGACAAGAGATATCAATTGTAGTTTACAGAGAAGACCTGCATTATCAAGGATAAGAATGGTATATTGATTGGTACTTGTACAAGAACAAGAGGTGATGTATTTCAGTTGAATCCTCTACTAAAATGACATGTTTGGTTGCTAAAGTGGATGACAGTTATGGCATAAGAGATTTTGTCAGATCAATTTTGATAACATTGTGAAGGTCAGTACTACATTTGCAGTTAGAGATTTGCCTAAGATTGTGAAACCTACTAATATGATGTGCAAAGAATGTGTGTTGGCAAAACAGAAGAAAAGTTCATTTCCAAGTAAGATGTTTACTACTTCAGCGAAGTTGGAGTTTGTGCATACAAATTTGAGTGGTCCTACAATGTAATAACCTTGTTCGGTTATGCTTCTAGCAATACCATTTATTCAAACATTTGACTTTTCAACAAACACTTGGCAGACAACCCAATTATTACTGAATCTATGGTGTTAAAAATTTTAAAACACAGTATTGGAAAATGCAACAATTGTTCACAAATTCAATTAACCTTAGCCTTATACATTGCTCAAATAATATCAAGCACTAGTATATAAATCTGCCATGTGAATTTGCACATTTAAATCTGAAACAACAAATGGATCACAACAAATTCTGAATTTATTCATTAACTTACTATGCTTCAGACAATTCTCGCTTGCAATCACATAAAGATTTTATCACCAACAAAACCACAAACGTCCAGCCTTGAGAAATCCAAATAAGAAATTACTAGAAATTAGAGATATAAACTACCAAACTCTCCAAGATAGAATTGCCCTCTTAGCCACAGTCAATACAGTAAGAGAAGACACTGAATTATTCCAACCAACAATTGCTCCTCAACCTTAGGAAATATAGTACGAGAAGCCAGCATGAAAATCTCATAATTCACAAGAAACCAATCTCCACTATACTTCAGCAATGGAGCAAAAACCTCACATTAAACCCTTATACCTCAGTAAGGGATTTGGAAATCAGAACTTTAGAAAAAGCCACAAAGGCAACAAAAGAAAATAAATATTCAAGCATGCTATTCTCAACAAATGCTCTTGTATTTATAACCTCCACATTCCCTTTTGTTGCCAAAATGTAACTTCACTCAAAAAGCTTCACCACACAATATTAATTGGAATCTTCCATTAGATTCTTTCACTTGACTTGGCTTAATTAATTAATAAATGGCTCTTTCCAATGATCACTCAACTCTCAACTTAAGTGAAATTATAAAGTTAAATTATAACTTTATAACAAGCCATTTAATAAATTAATAATATTTGGCCACTAAAAATATAATAACTCTCAAAACACTCATCATTTAAATATGCCGTTTGAAATAGGAGTCATACCTATTATTTCTCCACTTTTCAAAAATAGAAAAGGTCCATCTCAATCAACATCCAACTTACCACAAATAGTAAGTACACAAAACTAAGCCCAAATGAAGTCTAATCTGAGCCAAACGAAGACCAACTTGTAGCTTACTAAATTGTGGAGAAGATAAGACCCTCCCAAGCCAAGCCACTGCCACATAAGACCCTCTATCCATAATAATTAGCCTACGAGGGTCACAATAATAGGCTAATCCCTGAAACTCCAATTCTGGGAAAAATGGGGACATTAAATACAATAACAAGAGTTTTTTTATGGTGAAAGGTATTTCATATTGATGATTTCACTAGAATGATGTGGGTTGCATTTCTTAGAGATAAATCTGAAGCTTTTGAGAAATTCAAGATATTTAAGAGTAGAGTTTAGAATGAATTTGATTTAATGATTAAGTGCTTGAGATCTAATAGAAGAGGATAATTTATTTCAAATGAATTTAACAACTTTTGTGAGAATAATGGTAAAGAGACAACTTTTAGCCCCTAAGACTCTACAGTAGAATGGGATAGCAGAAAGAAGGAACAAATTAGTGACAAAAGCAGCTAGAGCAATGATGTTTGAGAACAATGTAGCACATATATTTTGGAGAGAAGCAATGAACACAATAGTATACAGTATGAACAAAGTGCAGATTAGACAAGGTACTGGTAAGACACCTTATGAACTTGGGTTTGGACATACACCTACCATGAAATACTTTAGAATCTTTAGAAGCAAATGCTATATTAAGAGGGATGATGATATTGGAAAGTTTGATTCTAGAAGCGATGAAAGAATGTTTCTTGGTTTTTCACTGAAAAACAAAGCATATAGAGCTTTTAATTAGAGATTGATGACTATTTTTGAAAGTGCTAATGTGAGAGTTGATGAAAAGTTTCAAATTCAAGAAAGGATACGTTATTATAATTTTGATGAAGAGACTAATCAAAGGACTAAAAATTAGAATGTTCAGCAGGAATTGTTTTATGAAACTAACACTGATTTGCAAACTGAATTACAAGGAGAAGTACAGAGAGAAGAACCTAGAGTAGAAATCAGAGTTGAGCAAATAACACCTAATAGAAATGTTGCAAGAATCACCCTGTTGAATAGATCATTGGAAGTGTGAACAAAGGAGTTATGACAAGAAACAAGGCTAGTGAAGAATTGTGTTTGATTTCTCAAGTTGAGCCTAAGAATGCCAATAAAGCTTGTATAATGACTACTGGATAAAAGCTATGAAAGAGGAATTATAATAGATTGAAAAGAACAAACCTTGGGAATTGGTTCCTAGACTAATGTTATTGGAACTAAATGGGTATTTAGAAACAAGATGAATGAAGAAGGTGAAGTTGTGAGAAACAAAGCAAGACTAGTTGTAAAGGATATTCACAACAAGAAGGAATTGATTTTGAATAAATTTTTGCACCCGTTGCTAGATTAGAAGCAGTAAGAATGTTTTTGGCATATGCAACTAAGAACATCAAACTTTATCAAATGGATGTTAAATCAACTTTTCTGGATGGAGAACTTGAAGAAGAGGTATACATTGAACAACTTGAAGGTTTTCCTTTGACAAATGAAAAATATATGGTTTGATTGAGGAAGGCATTGTATGAACTAAAACAAGCACTTAGAGCCTGGTATGCAAGATTGGATAAACATTTGACAAATTTGGGATTTGTGAAAGGTAATGCTGATAGATATTTGTACTTGAGAAGGAATGAATATGGTTTATTGATTGTTCTAGTATTTGTGGATGGCATTATTTTTGGAGGTAATGATGAAGCTAGCAAGACATTATTAGAAGAAATGAAGAAAGAATTTGAGATGAGTATTATTGGAGAGATGAAATACTTTTAAGGACTACAGATTACACAGAACAAAGATGAAATTTTCATATCACAAGCTAAGTATCTTAGAGATTTGTTGAAGAGATTTGGATTGGAGAATTGTAAACTTGTTGGAACACTTATGGTAATTGGATGTAAGTTATCTAGCAAAGATGAATCCCCTAGTGCAAAACAAGCAAAGTACAAATCTATGATTGGTTGATTGTAGTATTTGACACATACAGACCTAATATTAGCTGATGTAGTTGGAATTGTGGCAAGATTTCAAGCAGATCCTAAAGAGACACAACTTGCAGTAGTAAAAATAATTTTCAGATATTTAAAAGCAACTCCTGATTAGGGTTTATGGCATGATAGATCACATGATTTCACATTGTGTGCATACACTGGTGCTGATTGAGGAAGAAGTGTAGATGATAGAAAGAGCACCAGCGGTGCAACATTCTTGGGAGGAAGATTGGCTTCTAGTCTAAGCAAGAAACATGATTGCATTTCACAGAGTAGAACAAAAGCAGAGTATGTAGCAGCAACAAATAATTGTAATCATATAATTTGGATGCAGCAGATGCTGAAAGACATTGTAATTAAGTTTATTGAGCCTATTATCATACATTGTGATAACACAAGTACAGTATGCCAAAGAATCCAACTTTACATTCAAAGACAAAGCACATATCTATTATCACTTTTTGAGAGAGAAGTTTGTAGAGAAAGAAATCGGATTGGAATATGTTAACACAAAGGAGCAGTTAGTAGACATATTTACAAAACCTTTGGCTAAAAACACGAGTATTTCAGAGATATGCTTGGGGTTATGTCCCAACCTACTTCAAAGTAGTTGATGCAAAGATTGCATCAATCCAATATGTAGTTGAGCACTATTTCTTTTACCTAGACTAGATGTTTGATGCTTCTCCTATGGGGGATTATCCATGTTTGAACTGAGTCATTGAGGACTCTTGGTACTAGTATTTAAATTGTGTCTTTGGACATTTGAGCTTGAACATATTGTTTTGGAAATGATTGTACTTAGAAAATTGACCTAATGATATCTTTTTCATTGATCTTAATAGTAGAGAGCAACACATGATAAGCATACATAATATCTTTTTGAGAGAATATTCCTTATGGGAGAGAGTAATGCATTGTTTGATAAAAATAGTTCATGTATGGGGGAGATTAACACCTTCCTTGTGTATATTGGTTATGTATGTATCTAGTATTGAGCTATACATTTACATTCATGGGTAGCATGAATGGAGGAGTAAAGACAGACGAGTAAAAATATATTTGGTATTCATGATACTTTGATGTTTTTCATATATTTTTCCATCAATGCCAAAGGGGGAGATTGTTAGCATGAATGCTGATGGTATTCCCATGGGGGAGTATGTTAGCATTGCTATAGAGATGATTTAATGCTTATGTGTTGCATTCATGGCAATGTTTGTCATTGATGTCAACATACACCTTATTCTGTGAAGATTTACAGAGTTGCAAAGGTAGATGCATTTGACGCGGTCAACGAGTTGGTTGTGTGCTCTTAGACATATATTCAGATGTGTACAGATGCTACAATTAATTGCCCAGAAAGAGATATGTAGTTATGACAGAGTTATGTGATGTTTTTTGGAGGTGGCTTTTAGAGAGATTTTTTGGAAAGCAAGTACTGGTAAATTGGCAATATCTTTTGATTGAGATGGAATTGTGTTCAACGTGTTTAGAGGATTGTCAAAGCCATATTCAAGATGCTATGTTCCAGATGGCGAAATCAGATTTGTAGTTCAAGCTGACTTATGAAGTCTATTCAGAGTGTTTGTTCTTGTGAGCTGATTATTGATAAAATCATTATGGAAAGAGTTTAATTGTAATGTAATATGTATTATAATATCTTAATGATGTCCTATATTATCATTTTAAATTGAGAAAGCCTCAAGGTCGACTCAATACTTGTTTTAGGACTCAGTATAAAGGAAAGATTGTTTCCTTGGTTGTAATCATCAATGAGATTATATGTGGTCATATGTACTGTGATGTTCTGGTTATTTGAACTTGGATGCGAATTTGTATTGATCAAATAGAGATTGATGTTGAGGATGTACTGTGAGCTTCAAAGGAACTGTATTGGCAAAGAAGTCGTTGTTTAGTCAATTCACAACTTGGATAGATTATCTTGAAGATTATTTGGAGAAGATAGTTTGAGGCTATTTGGACAGTGGGCTTAGTTGTCCTCCTTTCAACTCTTAACAGGGTTGACACTACTCTTAACAGAGGATTCAAAGTCTCCTACTAGGGACTCATATGTACAACATCATTCCCATTGGGGTTTTCCCTTTGATTAAGGGTTTCTCTAGTTAACATATCTGGTGTTATTATTCATGGTTATCTTTACACGGTTGTTGCATCTATTGTTTACATGTTTCAAAATTAATAAAGATATTGAGAGTTGTTTTATGACTTAAGTACATAACTAATTCACCCCGTTGCCCAGTTATCTTGGTGGACTTCACTTTCTAACATCCTCAACCTTCCTCTCAAATATATAATGTTTACAAAATTTAAGACCTTCCATCTAATAGTTTATACATGGATACTTAGTACCTTAGAAATAGAGGTAACATCTTCAATTAAGCATGCTTTACCTTATTGTGATATTGCTATCAAGATTCAGTTGTGTAGTTTTTCTAGTCAAACTCATTGACCCATGTTCCATGAGTTTGCGTTAACTTCCCTATCTCCTATTTGATATGGTACAAATTAGAGGGGCTGCTCGATACATGAGTTAACACCCCCGAGCAGAAATGGGTTTTTGGGTTGGATAAATGGTGGTTCCAAGCTTGCTGATCCGGTCTGCATGCAGAGAGCGGCTTAGTTGGCTGGTTCCACCCTCAACCATAGCGAAGATCAGTGGTGTAGGGGGAGAAGTGGCTCGAGTCAGCAGATGCTATAGACTTCTCCATCACTGACATGGATAAACAAAGAAGAATATTTGAACCTAGTGAAAAAAAAAAATGAGAATATGAAGTCACTAAAGGACCTTGAATAAATCCTTTCTACTTTGGATCATTAGGACTCCAGGATTGTATGTGTTCAATATAAGCTCAGTTAGATAGGACATTCTATCTTGTTGATATAGATAACACATTTAAATATTGATATCAAGGTTGTATGGGTATGTGTACCTAGACCCATGGTACACTTATTGGATACTGGTATGCGTATCCCATACCAAATACTTCCTTGGGTACGTACCCTGCTGGTGAAGACACCATGTCAGCTCCAAATTTCCCCCCTTGCGAAACGTTTAAAAACTGCCACATAGATTAAGATGTCAGATTTTTGTTTTAGTTTTTCATTTGTATATCAGCTTCTTGTTTATCAAGCTTAATTAATATGTAATAAGTTTGAAATTTTGATAAGGTATTGATTTTTTTTGATTGGTAACAATATTTGTATTTGTATTATATTAAAGAAAGAAATTACATCATGATAGTAGATAAACAATTGACAACCTTTATTTATTTACATAGCAATCCAACACTTATTAAACCATACTCCTATCTCTATCTCATCAACTACACCTATCTGCATACATCAACAGCCAATAGTTAGAAATTTAGATTTTAGAGTTTCCTAATATCTTCTGTGATGGCCTATATTGTTGTCGAAGCCCCTCATGAGGACACTTTGACAAAACAACATTCAATTTTGTTGTTATCTACCCACTCCAAGAAAGGCCTTTTCATGTCCAGTGTTCAACTCTCTCTACATTTATGCAGTTTCTCAGGACTGCCCTTTATCCCTTAAGGCCAAAAAACTCCATTCGAAACTTGACATCCAGTCTTATGATTTGCACTGTTCAAGTTAGAACTAGAAGTTTATCATTTGCAATATGTCGTTATATGTTTTATGATTTTATTGTTCATATTTAAAATTTGACTTCTTTGTTATCTATCTAAAGTTTACACATTCAGCATATATATTATGACTCATGACTCATAGTTTCAAATTTCTTATTTTGAAAGCTCAATGTCATGACTCATGACTCATTTCTTAAGGTTTTCTATAAAATATCAAAAAATATACTAAAAAAAATAATTAAGGCCCATGTCCACGTACCCAAGTACCCCCGTCCCCATGCAACTTTGGTTGATATAAATACCCAAATACGACTTTGGAAAGAAGTGAAAGGTGCAATTTGTTAAGTAAGAGTTGACTACCACTCAAGGTTGAATAAAGTTATAGAACATGGGGGTGCAAATAGCTATCTCAAAAACTTAGAGGGAGTTCAACCAATTTTGCTAAGGATTTGACTTGAAGAGTTGATAGAAAATGGAATAAGCCATATAATATTTTGGATTTTAACACAGTCAAGACTCCTAGAAGGTATTTTGCATGATATCTACATCTCCAACTTGTGGCCAAAATTTAAACAAAGGATGTTTAATAACATAACTCTTGAAGATGATATCGTTCCTACTAAGGTATTAAATATTAATGACTAAGCTATTAGATAGAAGATCTTAATTTTTGTGAAGAACATAAATACAATTAAGATGAAGGTTGATGGAAGAAACCTTTTGTTTTGATAAAAAACATAGCCCATCAATTGCATCTCCGATTTGTGGCCATAATTTAAACCAAGGTGAAACATGATAAGTAGGAGATATTTTCCACAACAAGTCAACTTATGATATTTCTATTAGGATTCAACTGTGTAGTTTTTTGAGTCAAACTCATTGAACCATATTTCATGAGTGGTGGTTCACAAGAACCCATCTCTCATGAGAATGAATGGAACACTTAACCCCATTGTGTCTAGGTGATGCTCATAGAGGTGAATTACTGAGACTTTTCGGGAGGTTACTCATCCCAGTACTACTCCAACTGCAGTGCGCTTAACCACAATGTTTCCTCCATGGTTAAACCCACTCTGCTTGCAACCCCATTTGCAAAACCTTCAACAAATGTTGTGCCTTATAAATTATTCATTAGAAAGCCCCTTAAGCTCATCAATGGATAAGTAGGAGATGTTGTCCACATCAAGTCAAATTGTGATAATTGCTATTAGGATTCAACTATGTAGTTTTTGATTCAAACTCATTGACCCATATGTCATGAGTAGTGGTTCACATGAACCCATTTCTCATGAGAATGAATGGAACAATTAACACTGCATCTCCCCATTCTAATGAAAGTGATCCATTGAAAAGTTGGTGAAAGATGAGTGTATTAGTGCCAGATATCTTACATCGATGTTTTTATATCTATCTATCTATCTATATCAACTTCTTTGACTTTTATTTGGCAAAATCATGGTTTCAAAGTTCTTTGCTGATTTTTAATCAACAAAAATCAAAGTTTTAAAGAAGTTTTAATCTTGTTTTTGGTGTTTATGGATACCAGGAGGAACGCTTGGTTACTCAACATCATGGCGGAAAGCAGTTAGCTTGTTCTTTTTCTTGGTCATATGAGGGAGTTCTATAGAAACTTGTTGGCTAATCAAAAGTCCAACCTAGGATTGTAATGCTCTCGTTTTAGGTCCTCTAGCAATGCAGTTGTTGCCGACATTTTGAGTTTAAATGACTAAATGACATTACTATCAGTCTTAAGTATTTGGTTTTCAAAGCACTATGCTATGATATTTCTTGGAAATTATTAAATTATATTATAAAAAATTGTCTGCAAGTACCCTTGCCTCCTATTTTTGAAAAATAGTTGTACCAATACTAGAGACCTCCAAGTCTCCCCATCTCTAGGTGACCTTGGAAATATCATTCCCAATAGTAAATCGGAGATCCACCTTAATTAGTATAAAATAACTTCATATTGACACCACCATTAGTAACCTTTACAAAATATATTTAGCCCACACAATAGTAATTTCAAATACTTCTAGAGGTAAAGCTTTACAAAATCACTTGAATACTTCTTATGCTTAATTAGCTAAGGATCCCCATTAAATATTATTAATCTTCATACTTCACACACACTCATCACAAACAAATATCTTGAGTCTTTTATTAATGAGATGAGCCCTTTAACCCAACAACGGTAACCTCAAGTCTAGAATTTCTTTTACATATAATTAGCTAACCATAGCCCATAGTAATTATATAATTTAGAAACAATAACCTTATTTTCTAAACAAGATATAATCATCAAATAACTTGGATTTGCCACTATCTTTTAGCACAAGTGTGAACTTTGTCGTGAATACACTTCGGGAAGAACCAGGTTTTTGTCCAACTCTTCTGAATTTTTTTTAAAGGTTTGCATCCTCTGATACTCAACTAATGCAAAGGCATCAAAGAGACTCATCAAATAACAATAACATCTGAACACAATGAATGCATTGTCAAACCCCTCCACTTGTAACAATTGGGAAAAGCTTCTAGATTTTCTTTGTGAAGTTGCTTCTTGAGCATATAACTTTATTTTCTTAAGTAACTTACTAATTAATCAATTAAAATGAACTCATTCATTTTAATATTTAATGTATTTGGATAATTTAAAAATAATTAATTAAATTAATTATTCTGCCAAAATTGGGGACATTAAAATTGTATCCTTTAAATTGACTTTTTCTAATTTCCAATTACTAGCTATAACTCAATTTTATTAAGTTTTTGTTTGATTGGAACTTCAAATTTGTTTCTATGAATTGACACCTTTAATTAGGGATTTGTACTTGACATACACAAAGAAAAACTGAATTTGAGTTTAGGCGAACAGTGTTGTTGGGAAAAATGATATAAAGAAATTGGAGAATATGAAGTCACTAAGGGCCCGTTTGGTTGCTGGCATAGGAATTGGAAATTAGAATTGAGAATAGGAATAGGAATGGGGATTGGGAATGGGTATTGAAAATTGTGATTCCAGACATGTTTGGTTCACTTGGAATTCAATTGGGAATATATTAATCCCATGTTTGGTTGTACAAAACTGCAAATCTAGAATATATTAAACCAGTGTTTTGGGCACTCGGCCACTTTGCTTCGTTTATCACTCACATAATGCTTCATTTTTCCTCCTACACTACAACACTTGTTATACACACAACTTCTCACATTTTACATTCCATTATGAACAAAACTGTGTGAAATCATCTTACATACTAAATCTATGGTCTTGTTGATATCGTAGATTTGGAGCCTTAATGTGGACTGAATTCACATGAAAAGTTTCAATAAATTTGAATTATATTCCCATGTTATAACTTGAAACTAAAATGTAAATTTGACATTTGAGTATTTTGCCTTGATTTTCTCCAACTCTTTTTGTTTCTTGCCTTGCTCCGCACTAGCCTCATTTGAAACAGGCGGTAGTATATATGACATCCCTCTGTCTTAAAGATTCTATCATAAGGATTCTGAAATAGAAATGCACTGCTTGTGGGGATGCCAGATTTTGTACTAGAAGACATGCTGCTATGTGAATTTATGTTGTCAAGAGTGGACAAATCAAGAGATCTCTAAAGACCTAAATGTCTGCCCTTGATTCCTTGTAGAATTTTACATGTTTCAGATCGATGTCTCCTTTTGGGGTTTTTACCTTGGCTACCCCTTGATCGTCTAGTTTGATCTCCGTCTTTCTGTCGAGCAATTTGAAGATGAAATAGATTGCTCTGCCCCCTTTGATGATGTTCGGATCGAGCGATGCCAATATGATTTATCCCATAATCTGCCAAACCATGGACCTAAAAAGATCATAAAATTTGGCAAAATGAGATTGGGAATAGGAATAGCTATTCCAATAACAGGTTTTTTTGGAATGGACATATGCTCATTTTGGGGCCAAAATGGGAATACACATTCCTATTCCCAATTCCAATCTGACGCACCAAATAGAGAATACAAAACAAATTCTAATTTTCCATTCCTATTCTGGTTGTATTCCAACAACCAAATGGGCCCTAAAGGACCTTCAATATGTCCTTTCTACTTTGGATCATTAGTACTCCTGGATTATACAAGCTCATATGTAATGATTGCTGTGAGAGCTTGTGATAGGGTTCAATGTTCAAACCATAGGAATTGTTCTCAAGGCAGATAATGTATGGTGGGCATATGAGTCAGAAGGAATCATCACTTAACATAAGTACATGGTTTGAATCTCATAGGAATCACACTTAGAGTTAACTAAAGTAAGAATGGAACAAGAGTCGAAAGGAGTCATTGTTCAACATAACAATTGCGGGATTTAGAAGGAATCGTTGACCAAGAAGTGCACTATGCCAAATAGTTGTCAATGGAGATGAGGATAATGATGTTCATGTAGATCCAATTGTAGGCCCTCATTGGGCTAGGAGTGTTGCGGACCTTGTGCCAGTCCCACATTGGGTGTGTATCTCTTGCACCCTCAAGGTTTGATGTCCTTGTTGGGCTTCCGTTTCAATGGGTCTGGGCTGTTGGTTTCAGGGGATGAGGTCCCTTGGATTTGTGACCTCACTGGTTCATAGCTCTAGTCAAAAGCAAATTGCTACTGGTCTAAAAATAAAACAGTGCACAACACACAATTGAAGGGGTGGGGGGAGGGCTGAATCAGTTGTGACCAATTTAAAACATCAAACCATCCATCACATATCGGATTTGAAAACTTAAATGCAATGCAAAGCAAATAACACCTTAACACATGACAGTGATTTTTTTTTTGTGTGGAAACCTGGTTAAAGGAAAAACTATGGTGGGGGATCTAACCCACTAGATGATGTACTAGCACATATAGACCCTGTTAAAGGTTGATGGGAATGCACATGCATTTAGGTGCTTGTGCAAAGCTTACTACACTATTACCACAAGGGCAACAACCTTGATTGGACAACCATGCAAATATGTAAATAGCAGTTCTTTGTGGACTACAACCCATTGAGATGAATTGACTGAAAGCATCAACTATGCCAATACAGTTCCTTTTGAAGTACAACATTAGAGTTTACTCATACCTGTTCTCAATCAAATCTGATCTCTGTCACTGATCCAATCTTCACATCATATCATTCTCTTTATCAACACACTCTCTCTCACACATCCACTCTAAAATTTACAAATGAATGCACTCTCTTATATAAGTCTCAAACACTAATTAAGCCATCTCAATATGAGACCTAATTACAAAATAAATCACATCAACCAATGTGATTCCATAAGTGTCGGCTAGAACACATAAAATACATTACAATATCAAATAACATGTTATCATCCAATAGTTAATCATTATAATCCAATCAACACGTTTCCTGACTGAATTGGTCAAGACCTTTCACTGTTCAACGAGCTAACTGACTTTTGAGTCAACAATCGTCAAGCAAATCCACAGGCAGACACAATTTTGCGTCTCAACGAAGTATCCCGAATTGCAGACTGAAATTCTGCTCCTTAAAGATCATAAAAAAGCATCAGACCAGTGTCTGAAATTGCTCTCAGTAAATACCGTCATTAATCGGTCTTTTGCAAATCTTTTGTATCTTTTTTGAATCAACTTAGAAACACATGCAATGAAAAACGTAACATGCAGACTCACAAAACATCATCCCATAAGATTTGCTATCTCAGGTTCAACAAATTGTATCATCACCAAAACTCTTTGTGCACTGTTCATCAAGAGGAACACTGTCTGATAGACATATCTGTTGACATCAATGCCAAAACATTAATGCCAAACATAACCAGCAACAATTCCTAATAGGAATCTCTAACATTCTCTCACCAAAAGTCAATATATGTAACATTTTTTTGGCAATTGAACCTGGGTCTTCACAACAAGAACCCAATAGTTTAACCAGATAGGTCAACCTTTTTGACAATGTGACGATATTTATTCATCCTTGGCTAGTTTAACAAAATGTTAGATACAATGGCAACAATTTTATGGGACGACTGAATAATAATTCGATACAGACTTTCTTGATCTTGCAGAAAATATTTGCCGAACCATAGGCTACCAGAAAATATTATAGCGACAACAGATGCTAGAGCTGCTTTGCAAGGGGCTGATTTCTGCATTCATGCTGTACCTGTACAGGTAAGCTTATTATGATTTCCTGCTGAATTCATTCTTTCTGTTCAACACATACGTCCTATATTATTTATATGATGTAAGCTTTGTTCATTTTGTTTGTAGTAAATTGTTGTTTCTTGCATTGTTCTATTTGTCTTGCAGTTCAGTGCAGCTGTTTTGAAAAACATTTCAGAGCATGTTTCTCCAAAATTACCTTTTTTATCTGTAAGCAAAGGTTTGGAACTTAATACGTTGCGGATGATGTCACAAATTATCCCACAGGCACTCGGAAATCCTTTCCAGCCAGTTGTTATATTATCAGGGCCATCCTTTGCTGTTGAGCTTATGGAGAAGTTGCCTACAGGTGTGAATGATGAAAGATGAAATTAGTTTAGCTACTTATTTAATAGGGCAGACAACCTATTTTTCTGAAATAAGTATTTTTGTTTTTACTATATACAGATCTATATTTTTTGTCAGATAAAAAACAGTGTTGGAGAGAAATTTAAATTGCTGATAAATAAATAAAAACTATGTTATGCAGGCTTTATCAAGGATTTCTGACTTGTTGATGCCTGAATCCAAAGAGCATAAGTAAAAGTTGTTGGAGCAACTCTGTAGAATTCAAATCTTATACTTTGCTTGCAATCATGCAGCAATGGTGGCGGCCTCAAAGGACAAGGACTTAACAATTGCTGCTCAGCAGCTTTTAGCTTCCCAGTATTTAAGAATCAGCACTTCCAGGTAAACATGACCAGTCTTTTCCCTCATATTACTAGAGTATATTGTTGATTCCGTTAATTAAACCAAAAAATAGATCTTGTTTTGCAAGACATCCAGTGGTTTGGATTGTGGAAAGGTTAATATTCTTCTTCCAGAAAATACAAATTTAGACTTTAATACTGGTCAAGTGTTGATTGCATGATCTTACACAGTGATGTTACAGGAGTAGAAATTGCTGGTGCACTCAAGAATGTACTTGCCATAGCAGCAGGGATTGTAGAGGGTATGAATCTCGGGAACAATTGCATGGCAGCCCTAGTTGCACAAGGTTGCTCAGAAATACGATGGCTAGCAACAAAGGTGCATGGATTTCAAGATAGTATTTTTTTTCAATTACATATAATTGAAAATCATGCGTCTAATAGTTCCCCCCATAAGATCAGTACTTTGTTAATCTTAATTCAAGTGTTTATTTGGAAATTCTGGTTAATTGATTAAATAACCAGTTTCTTCCCTTACGATGAGGTGGCCTATAGTCTTAATAAAGCCACTTAAACAGAAGCACTTGATGAACTATATCATCCCCTTTCTTGCACAATACACTCCCCTAGCTCTTGCTTCCGCCCTCCCCCCATTTGGTCTATCAAAATGTATTGAAATGGAATGTCAAAAGGATACCTAGGGCCGGCTGATGAGATGGAACATTTGGAGATGAATGGTTAAAGACACTAGTGTAGAAATGACTGTGCTGAAAGGTATTCAGATTCTAAACTCTGGAGGACAAGGAATCCGATGGTGGAAGGTGGTTATCAGATTTTAATGAATGCCATGAAGAATAGAAAACTGTCTTCATGGTGATTGGATGAAAGTGTGAATGTAGTATCATGCCTCTCTGACAAGATGGGTTAGATACCTTTATGACATAATAAGCAAGAAGGGAATAAAGTGACTGATAGGGCTTTCCAATCTTGGTGACTCTCTTCAAGAGAAATGGATCCTTGATTCTAATTTGGGAAGGTGAGTACGAGATGAACTGTTATGTTGGTGACACAAGTGCTAAGTTGACAGTGTTTTGATGATAGGCGGTTCTGCACAACAGATATGTAACAAGGGAACAACCTGTAGAGAAGGTAATAGGGTTGCACTGGTGTCCCAACAGCAAAATCTGACTCAGATCTATTCATCAAGTACAAGTATGCTGCCCAAAAATGACAAGACATTGCTTTTAGCCTTAGTGCTGGGAGAATCCAAGCCAACAATTCACTCCAATTATTTTTTGAATGGATAAAATCTGATGCAATTATGCAATATTTCAAAACCATCCATCAGATTACTCTTGGTTTCATAATTTGCCATCTAGAAATGAATAAAATAACACTCTTTAAAAACACGAAGAGAGTTTCCAAAGAGTTGATTAGGATAACATAATAAATCAGAAGCACTAGGGTCATCTAAACCAAAACCATCTGACTGATTTTTTGCCTCCCCATTGGATGATCCAGGTGGATCTAGAAGACCTCAAAATTTCAGTCTCAGAAATCATCCAAATCAGCATCATTGGAAAGAGGTCACTGACACAATCTAGATGCATCATTAACGGGCTTAAAAGGAACTTGTTTGCAGAAGTTATCTCCAGTAAAAGGTTTGGTCAAATAGGCGGATCAGGCATTCAAAAGGTGAATATTTATTGTGTCAAATCCAAACAAATACAACGCAAGTCGTAGTGCTTGTCGCGTTGATCCTGGAACTATATTTGATTTAGAAAATGGACTCCATATGTGGAAGTTATCACAGGTCAAAGTTGCCAGAAAGGATGGTTGACCAGATGACATCAGCATGCTGATGTGGCATCCGTGCATAGGACATGCCAGCATTGTGGCTGGGTGACATGGCAAGGTAGAGTGACATGGAAAAGTTAGGTGGCATGGCAACATACAATGCTCCAATCTGGACATGACACGTGTCCCCCATGGTCTAACAACTTGATGCCATTTGGCACTATGTGGCAGTTTTATCCAAGATCAGTTTGATGCAAAAACTGGTTAGAGGGGTTTCAGACATTGAACCACCCCTTTGCTACTTTTCCTCTCTATCACTAGTCCATGTGAGATTATTGGCATTGATATCAGCAGTCCTTAATTGTTAATGCTTTAAAACTAATGGAGGGTCCTTAGGAAGTGGGTTGGGTGGTTTGAATCCGCAACCTCCCATACTCCCTTAAGCACTCTCAACTACTGCACCACGCTACATTTTTGGGATAAGATTTCACAGATTGTTTTTAAATCCTTATTAAACCAAACTCAAACAAATTAAATTCCAAAATTGAAAATCCCAAAATTGGCTTGGGGTTTGAGGAAAAATAGCGTGGGTAAGGGATGACTTGATCCCTTACCAGGGGGTAAGGGCAACTTGGGGCCTTACTTGAGGGTTTCGTAGCATTGGGATGACAACCGAGATCTTAGGGACAAAAAAAAAAGAGCTGAAAATTGGCAGAAACTCAAGGAAAGGCTTTAGTTCGAGCATAAATGCATTCATGGACCTAGGAGATCGCTAAAAGGAGGGCTACAAGGTCTTAAAATGCAAGTGTACACTTTTTAATACAATACATCTTCAAACATTAAAATGATATAAAAAATGATCTTAGAATCCCACATGTAATAGCTTATCGGAAAGAGCTTGACGAAATGCATCACATCCCATTGCTGAAATGATGAAGGCACTACGTATCTATTGATTTGTTAAAAATATTAAGACTCCTTAAAAAACATTAGATGATTTCTATTTGGCCTAGAGCTGAATTCAACTAGGCCAAGTAACCTTGGGATCCCTCTGATGTCCTAGTTAGTTGTCAGGGCCATGATAAAATGGGCTAATGACAAGTCATATCATGACTGGCTCAAGAAGGGGGTATTATTGTCTGTCCCTCTTGAAATTGTGTGTCCCCAAGAATTCTCAACTCTGGACGTTGCAAGATGTCCTCACTCTCCTATGTGGTGTCCTCACTCGGTAGATTCTTCCATTGCACTAGGTACTCTATGATAGTCCTTCGAAATGTATGTTCCCTAGTGTTTAAGATAGCCCTCAAAACCAACACTGACTTCCCCTCATCATTGAGAGGAGGCAACTTTGTGAAGGCACCACATTGTGTCCAATGCCTTTTTGAGGTGTGACACATGAAGTACATTGTGTATCTTGCTGTCTGTTGGCAACTCTAACTCATAGGCCACCTCACCAACTTTCCTAATCACTCTAAGAGGCCCATAATGTTGTGGCTTTAGCTTTTTTGCACCACTTTTAAGAGAGGACTGCCTGTAGGGCTACAACAGGTAAACTGTATCTCACCTCAAATAATCACTCTACTCTATGCTCATCTGCATATTGTTTCTGTTGGTTTTGTGTCTTTAGCATATTTTCCCTCAAAGATCTCCTAATGCCTTGATTCTCTTGCAATAGATCTCTAACCTTAGGCACCCTACCATCATTGAACAATAAATTTAGGAAACTTGGAGCATCATATTTGTGGAGAGCCATAAATGGTGTCATTTGAATAGATATGTGCTATGTAGTGTTGTAGCAGTACTCACCTAGATGCAACCATTTCACCCATGCCTTTTGTTGCCCTACTATGTAATTACAAAAGTATCCCTCAACCCATGAATTAACTATTTTAGTTTGACCATCGATTTCAAGGAGGTAGATAGTGCTTAGGGTAAGGTCTATCCCAGAAACTTGAAAACCTCTTCCTAGAAATGAGTCATGAACCTATTGTCCTGATCCCTATCTTGGACCTTAGGTAGGCTTGTGATAAAATTCATCAACACATTGTCCCACTTCTTCAGAATGGGTAGGGCTTGCAACAAATCACCTGCGAATTAGTGCTCATGTTTATTTTGTTGGCACACTGGGCACTATCTCACATGCTGTAGCACATCCATTTTGAGCCCCTTCCATGTAAAGTGCCCTCTCACCTGTTTGTAGGTTTTGAAGTATCACTAATGACCTGCCATAGGTGAGTCATGAAAAGATCTTATAATCTTCTTCTTAGTAGAAGATCCCAGTGCCAATAAAATCCAATCCTCGTAGATGATCAAGTCATGTGCCACTATGCACCTCTGATTGTACAAGGTGCCATCAATAATACTAGTAACCCACATGTCCTTTGCATATTCTGCAAAAATTGACTGCCTCCAATCATTTGATACTACTCCTAGAGCGCATAAATCAGGTTTATGGGACAAGGCATTAGAAACCATGTTTTTCTTACCCTTGATGAAAACCACGTCAAAGTCATAAACCTGTAGCTTACCGACCCACTTCTATTGCCTTTCATTCAATTCTTTTTGCCCAAGGAAATGCTTTAGACTATTGTGATCCATTTCTAATGTAAAATTTCAACATAAATTTTCTGCCCACCAAATACTATTTGAACTTAGCCAAATGCAAGCATACTTGCTAACATTTCTTTGTCATATATGTTGTAACTCCTCTCGGCACCTCTCAGCTTCCTGCTCTCAAATTCAATAGGGTGCTTATCCGACAGTAAGACCTCCCCCAACCCCATCTCCTAAAGCATTGCAATGTAACTTGAATTGTTTGTTTAAGTCTACAGTGGCTAAAACTGGGCAAGTACTCATAATTTCTTGAACATGTCAAAACACTGTTGTGCTCTATTTGTTCATTCAAATGTATCCTTCCGAGTTAAGTTTATGAGAGGAGTTGCTGACTGTGAATAGTTTTTTCACAAAACAACGGTAGAACCCACATAGACCCATGAATCCTCTGAGCTATGAAAGACTTTTGGGTAGTGACCAATAGATGGTAGCTTGGATTTTATCTAGGTCGACACAAACACCCTCAACATTGATAACATGCCTCAATTATAACAATTCAGTCATCCCGAATTCATATTTTGACATTTTAGCATACATGGACTCCCGCTCTAGGATGCTCAACACAACATCAAGATGTTTCAAATGCTCCTCCCAAGTCCTTTTGTAAATGAGTATATCATCAAGGAATGTCAGGAAACCTCTCCAATTGCTCTCTGAATACCCTGTTCATACACAACTGAAAGGTGGCTGGTACATTAGTCAAGCCAAAAGGCATGACTAGAAACTAAAAATGCCCATAGTGGCACTTGAATGCTATCTTCTCAATATCATCCACTTGAACTTATATCTGTTGATATTTAGACCTCAAATCTATCTTAGAGAAGTAGCAGACTCCATGGAATTCATCTTAATGGGGACTCGAGTATTTTTTTTTTGATAGTCTTTTTATTAAACTCCTTGTAGTCTATGCACATCCAGAAAGCCCCATCCATCTTTTTGACCAAAATTACCATTGACGCGAATGTGCTCTTATTGATCTTGAGTTCCTTGATAGCCTTCTCAATCTCATGTTTGTACCTCTTTGGATGCTTGTAAGGAGTAATAATCACTAGTCTAGCTCCCTCCTCGAGTTCTATCATGTGTTATATTCTCCTATTTGGTGGCATATCTCCAAATACTTTGGCGTGTTTGGTCAACAAGTCTTGTTTCTATGGAGGATAATCAGGCTTTTGCTGCCCAGCATCCTTTGGCATCACCAAAACCTTTGATGCCCACTGCACCTGATCATGTTGTATTAATCTCTCCATCCGCCTAAGCGACACCACTCTAAATCCTTTATCTAATAAGGCTCTAAGTGTCGCTTTCTTGCCTCATGCTCAAACTTCCTCTTCATTATATCTAGATTGAAATTGAGCTCCTGGAGTGACTTCATCGAATTCATGCCAAGAATAACATCATAATCCTCCATGTTGACTACAATAAAATACCAAGCAAGTCACAGTCACCATCTGCACATGTAGAATATCAATTAAACAAGTGCTTTGCAACTTATGTCCACTAGTTGCTATAACTCTGAAGCCCCTATGCCCTTGGTTTGAAGCTCTGTCCTCTTAACCGGTCTTTCTGAGATAAAATTATGGGCAGCACCTGTATTTACCGAAGTAACAACTTGTTGCCTTGTATTACACTGTTCACCCTCAAGGTAATTGCCTGATCATCACCTGAGAGACATGAGATGTTTTTCCTATCACCTGATTCATCTCCTTTAGGTTTTAACTCATCTCTGCCCTCTAAATCAGATTATTGTTCTTCATCCTTAGAGACTGACTTCTCAGCTGGAATACACTCTATCTGGTCTTCCTTTGCTTTTATTGGACATTTGTGTGAAGGATCCCAAGGTTCCTTGCAATGGAAACATAGTTTCCTCCTTAATTCATTAGCTGATCATTTTCCAACTTTTTTTTTTCCTTCTTACATCTCGAGTCCTTCTGAAAGTTCTTTTGACCCTTGTCTTTTTGGGGATGTAGACCCCTTTGAATGAAACTGTCTTTGGAAGATGAAGGCTCGACGTCTCTATCCTTCTTGTAGGCTTCTTGTAATGTGGCTGGATCGAGACCCTTAATCCATCCCTTCAGAGGTTCTGCAAACCCATCCATGAACAACACTAGCAACCTCCTTTGAGAGATATTCGTAACCAAAATGGAGTCTCTGAAACTCTGATATGAAAGTATCCATGGAACCCCACTGTTTAAGTTGAGCTAGATCTTTAAAGTGCAATTTAGGGTCCTTGTCAAAACGGTCGATCAAACTCTCTGTGAACTCAACATAGGAAGCAATCTGGTCATGGCCCATAGTGACTAGGCCATGATGTCACTACTCATGCACTAAGCCATCTAAATATAGTGCCGCAAATTGAATGGCGTCTTCCTCCGGTATTGGGTTCAACTGGAAATACATGTCTACCTTCTGCACTTATACCCTAGCAGTAGTTTTTCTTGATCCATCAAAGTATGGCAAGGAGAGCTTGTTAACTTTGTTTTGTAGATCAATGTACTGTCCCCTACCACCTATGCATGGAAAATGCTTCAGCCTCACGTCCATATATTCTCTTAAAGAAATGGCTGTTCGGAATTCCTCTCCTTTGTTTTCCCAATCTCTCTAAAACCGTGCCTGCGGCTGAGAAATCTGTGGCTCATTTTCCTGCTAGGTGGAAATGTAGGTATGAGTGATCTCGAACATACTGTTCTCACTGGTCTAGGTCTTAGGTCAAGACTCAACATTATCATCCACTTGTGCTCCTCAACCATTCTGCTCATTGTGCTCACCATTATTTCCTTAGTTATTTCTTCTGTTGTTCCCTCCATTATTACCACCGTTATTATCTCCTATATATAAATTCATGCCCATCTGCCTAGACGTCATCTGCATCATAAGCTCCATCCCTAATTTTGTTCCTGTGCTCTCTGTTCGACCAAACATTGTTCTTGTGCCAAGGTATCCAATAACTGTAAAAACCTTTCCTCTTTGGGTTCCCTAGCTTTCATGTCTCTCATTTTGTCAATAACCTGTTCACCTGTATCAATATGAACTTCCGGATTTCTTTGTTCTTCCTGTTCTCTATTTAGTAAATCTCTGTTTCTCTGTGTATTATAATGATGTGCCAATGGCTGTACACTCCAATCAGTCATGTCACTGCTGGTTCATTCTGTATTGCAAGCAGTCTGTCCTGAACTGAGTTTGTTTTTGGTGTAACGCTTATTCTTCACAGTAATTTTGTCAAACAGTTTGCTTGCAAGGTCTGCTGTGTGTTGGATAGTATTATGTTTCTTTTCTTTCGTCTATAATGAAAGATGGATATCTAAAATAAATATTAAGCATATAATAACTGTTGCATTTCAAAACAAAAACAAGCAATAGACTAATAAAGATGTAAGACACAATAATTTAAATTCCTCAGAACAATTCATTTTAATATTATTTTAACTCTTTTTGATTACAGCTATGGAGAATAGAAGATGAGTTGCAGACCTGATACGCCTGAACCATGTTATTACATCCCCCCCAGAAAACATCAGTTACAGCACTATAGTAGACTCACACAATGTGTATAAAGAATAGTTGGCAGCCTAGTTTACCTGTACCACTCCAGATTTGCTGCTATGGTTGGAACAGCTACTTTACATCAAGCAGCAACAAACACCAAACCAGAAAAATATCCAGCACTATGAGTTGAGTGTTCTCCAAATGCAGCAGGTGACAGCAGAATATACAATGGAATGATGTCAAAACAGATCCTCAATATTTTGGTTCCTGCAAATGCTTCCTGAATGCTTCGTCATCACAAAATGCAGCTCTAAACCCCAAATTGCAGCCTCTGATCAAACTAACTATCAGATATATAGACCGTCCTTCAGATATTCACTGGAAACTCCATATCTCCCTGACTGTGTATTCCAACAACGAGAAAGTTGTAAGCAGTGAGGGTATACGTCCTCAAGGACCCTGTGAAAATATAACTCCAAATAAGTAACCGGGGTTTCAATTCAGATTTAGTATATCCCAGTCACTCTCCGAACATGTGTGTATATGTGTATATATATATATATATATATATATATATATAAATATATCTTTTCCAACAAGTCACTCCCTCTGTTTAAACAATGTGGCATACATAGAAATGTGTGAATTAAATATTCTTTTTTTCCCTCTATAGAGCTGCCCATGTATGTTTTTAAATTTTATAAAGTACCTTTATATACAATAAATTATGTGATTTAAGTAGTCACATTATATTAGAGTAAAATCTCTCTAAATTTGTTTCTCTTGTCCGTAGATTTACATCAATTTTTAATGGTTACTTATAATGTCCCCGTTTTTGGCAGGTCTATGCAGCTGATGGAGTTAGCTCATCATAGCGACCCTCATGAGTTGACAGGGTGTTTTGAGGGTCCTAGCTGTGGACTTACTATTTTTAGTAGATCTATTTTTGGCAGTTGCTATTTTTGGTAGTGCAGTGGGTGGCTTCGACAGTTTTGGTCGTCACCTACAGTAAACATGGTTATTAATTTTATGAGCTTTTATATTTACTTATTATTAAGTTGCATTATTATAATAATGTTTATGTTATTATAATAATGACTTTAAGAAATATTTCTAAAAAGCGTGTTGGAAAGTTTCTATTGTTGAGTTCTTTTCGGAAACTTTCACAATTTTTGAAGTGGAGTTTTTAAGGAAACTTTGGCCAACAAAGGTTATAAATGAGAGCTCATTTCATTGAGAAAAGTACGCTTGAAGATATATTTGCTTTTGTCACCTTTGTGGTTTTTCTTGAATTTTGAATTGTGAGCCCTTGCTGATGGATAAGGGTATCTAGTTTCTAAAGGTTGTTTGAAGTCATTGCTGATGTATAGTGGTTTCATTAGTTAAATGTTCTATCTGTGTTTTCCTGTGTCTAGGAGATTGTTTTGGTAATTTCATTGCAAGTTGTGCTATTGTAAACAATTTGCTGAGTCTCTCTACTGTACAAGCGTAAAATGAACTGGGAATTGTGCAAATGGTGAGCAGTGTTATAACTTGGATAGTAGGTGTCTGTCAATTGGATGTGTCTATTTTTGCTGACCACGGGAAGTTGTATTTACATTCGCAGCTGCACATTTTAGGAGGCCACGCTTTAGTGCTAGCTCCCACACTTGCGGCCGACTTGCATCAACATTCTCAGGCATCAAAATAGTGACTAGAGGGAGTGCGATTCATTGTTGGAGGGCAGCCAACACTTGCGGCTGTAGATTGGCAAAGGAGAACCATCGCTGTTTGACTTGAGGGCAATTTGGTGAGACGGCATGTCAAATATATATTGCAAAACTAGGTGCCAATTTATAATATGTAATTCCAATTGGTGATAATTCCAAATAAAGTGCAATGTGGCTTTAATCCCCAGTTACAGTTTAATTTTTCATATTGGCATTTTAAATTTCTTGAAATTATTGATACATTTCCTACAAAGGGTATTTAAAATTCATAAAATGTCAAAAAATCATAAGTTGTGCATCAGCATTCAAGCTAGAAGCCAGTTAGAGTTTTTACAGTGGTATCAGAACTTGCTTGCAAAGTGTTTGGTGAAATGTCAAACAACTGAATTATAAAAGAATTTGGTGCATTTTGAAGTTATAACCAGCTAGGGTCATTACATCACTCTTCTTCTATGTTTCCATATTCTCTCTCTGTTTAATATGGAAACTTTCCCTTTCTTTCTTCAAAATGTTTCTATTTCTCACTCTTTGTCCGTTACAAAAACATTCTTCTGTATACTTGTATATATTGATCACTTGTGATCTATGTTTTATAACACATTAACAATTTCACCATAATGCTGTATCAGAGCTATATTTTCAAAAAATAATAATTTCATTATTGAAATTTTTAGAGTTATTTTTTGAAATAGGTTTTGAAAATCTTTAATTTCTTCATGAAATTTTAGACTTAAGATTTTCAATATAATTTGCCTTAGTGTGTTCAAAAATTTGTTTGTAGGGATTTTTTCTAAATTTTGTCTAAGGTTTTTTTTTTTTTTTTTTTTTTCTCTGGGTGGTTTTTCTCTTGCAACTCATGTGTCATTTGCCTTTCCCCTACTCGCGCGACTAGCTTCCTCTGAAAGACAACTGACTTTTTAGCATTTTTGGGCCTACATTTGGCATTTTTTTGGGTCTTCCGTCAATCTACCTTGAAGTTCATGCCATCTAAGTTTTTTCATGCCTTTTCATTGGAAAATATGTCATGGCATCTATCACCGACCCTCTCTTGGAAGGCAGTCAACAATTTAACGAAAAGAACTACTACACCTGGAAGCAGAGAGTGATGACGATATTCGAGTGCCATCACCTTGAGGTGCTTGTTTTGGGTTTCGAGACTCAACCTACCACAATCAATGCTACCACAAACCAATATTGCATAACATTCATGATCAACCCGAGTCTGCCTTTTACACCTTTTGAAGATTCTCTTACAATTTTTTTGTTTTGAAGTTAGATTGACCATTAAGCGAGGGTATTAGAGAAAAATCTCTCTGATTTTGTTTATCTTTTTCGTAGATTTACTTCTATTTTTAATGGTCACTCTTCTTCTATGTTTTCATATTCTCTCTTTGTTTAATATGGAAACTTTCTCTCTTCAGCATGTTTCTATTTCTCTCTCTTTGTTCGTTATGGAAACATTCTTCTGTATACTTTATATATATATATATATATATATATATATATATATATATATATATATATATATATATATATCATTATGATCTCTATTTAATAACACATTCATTATTTTACCATAATACTTTTTAGTCATATCTTCAAACATTTAAATAATACAGCAAACATTCTCAGAATCCCACATGTAATAGCTTATTGGAAAGAGCTGGACAAAATGCATATCATCCCATTACCAAAATGATGAAGGCACTACATCCTTGCCAATTTGCTAAAAATAGTAAGACTCCTTAAAAAACATCAAAGGAACTCCATTTGGTTTGAAGCTGAATTTGATTAGGCCAAATAACTTATGGATTTCTTTGAAGTCCCGGTAGCCCTCAGAACCATGATAGAATAGGCTAACAACAAGTCATATCATGACTGGCTCAAAAATGGGACATTACAATAGCTGACATTCTCACTAAGCCACACATTGAACTTTTCATATGTCTGAGATAAGCTTGGTATTGTGGAGAATGCTGCTCTTGTTGAGAGTTTCGGCATCAATGATTCTTGCTACTTGTTGATAATGCATATTTCTTTGTGATGGAGAAATGTGAGGTGAAAACCCTTATAATGCATATTTCTTTGAGACGGAGAAGTTTGAGGTCAAAGTCCTTGTTTTCCTTTTAGATGGAGTTGTTGCTCTTTCCACTCATGGGAGTAGCCATAGTGGATCTCATGTTGAGAGACTACATCACAACATTAGGGTAGTGACTCTGTAATGAGAGCTTGTGTTTGCATTTTTTCCAACATGGGAGTAGCCATAGTGAACTTCATGTTGAGTGACTCCATGAGGCTATCACGTTGAGAGACTTTGTGATAGATTTTGTTTTTCTCACAAATGGGTGAAGCCATTATAAGTGTCATGTTGATAGATTCCATGACTTGCGTATTTGGTAAGATATCTCCTTTGCTAAGAGGAAATGTTGAAGTTTGGTAGCTGCAGGAGCTATTTGCGTACCTGTAATGCTTGCATCAGTATTATGTTTGAGATATTTTTTATGTAAAGATAGTGTCTATTCTTTGCTGCTGTGAACTCTATTCCTTCTTTGTGATCGGATGAATTAAGATTGCAAAGAGTCTTCTACTTTGATCGGTTCACCTATTTGAAGAGTATTGCTATTTGATTCAAACACTGAAGACTATGAAGAGACTTCAATGTTGGCTTTTGAATGGTCTCTCTTTGTAACTGTTGTCAGTTTGTCTGCCACAGCAATCAAGCATCAAAATGCCTTCCATTCATTATGTCGACTTTAAAAAAGGAAGAGTCTTATTCTTGCGTAGTTGTTGGAATCCAAAGAGTCTTTGGTAACCGTTGTATACGTGGTTGTTGTGGTAGTAAAATTGCAGTAGCATTACCGTCTTTGGAACATAAGAGCCTTCTGCTAGCATTAAGCCTTTTGTTCTTAATGGCATGTAATCCTTGGGTTACACTTTTGAGAATGCTGATTGAAAATGTCAGTGCTGTTGCAGGGGTTGGAAATGCTATCATGAATTCTAATAGTAGTGTGTTGTTTTTGTTTATGATCAAATCTAGTGTCATTTGACCATTATCGTGTGTATCTGATTCAGACAGTAGCAAGATTTTTGTAGCCAATCGTTATGTTTTTGAAATATCCCAAACTGCATATTTACTAGATTTCTTTTTCAGCAATATATTTAGAACTTGAAATAGGCATATGTATCACAATACACCATAGAAACCAGAAGATTTACCAATATAAATAAACCCGTTCTTTCACAAAGTAAGATTCAGTATTCAAACATATGGAAATGTGTTACAAACTGACAGAATGAAACCAGCAAACTCTCATAAAACTTCCTAAAACATTGTTATTGCATTATACAACAACAATACAATAACTGGCAATCAAAACCCAATTTTAAATACAGATTTACAGTCAGATTGGAACATCAAAAGAAGAACCTGTAAGCACATATGAGACACGTGATGTGATGTCTCCAAGGACAATGGATTTGCGTCCACTGTTTGTTGGCATGAGGGGCTACGTCCTCATACTAGCTGAAAGCTGAAGCTTTCTGATTACTCTCCCAAGAGAGAATTGAAATCTGAATAATAAATCCAAGCATACCAAACGAAGGAGTCTCTTCTCCCTTTATTCTCACAACTGTGACTCTTCGACTTCCCTCCTGGCTTTTTCGTCTTATCTCTCCTTGTCATCTTTGGCCCACTATGAATATTAAATTGACCTTTTATAATAAGAATTCACTCTTTCATAGTCAATTTTAATATCATATAAATGTGTCCTTCAATATTTCTAATGTCCCAAAAAGGGAACATTACAGTTTTTTATTGTGAGTTTTCTATAAATGAGATTTGTGTGGTGTAGCATTAGATTTTGTATGAAGACATTAAACATTTTGTGATTGAAATATATTTGAGTTGGTATTATTGTGAAGAGACAAATAGTATAGTGTCTGTTAAGGGCATGCGGTCTAAGCATCTTGAATTGCATTCAGTCTCATTCATTTTAATAAAGTGATGTTTCTTGGTGTGGTTGGGTTTTCCCAAGGTATCTCTGGTCTTCTTGCATTGTAAGTTATTAGCTACTTGTTTTATGCTATTCAGTCTTAAAATTTAACATAACAATCTTCAATCCATATGATTTCTGCTTCAATGTTGTCTTACTACTTTCTCTTCAAATCAAAGAGCTTGTTTAATGTCTCACAAATCTCATTTGCAGGCTATGTGAAATCCATGTTGTGTAGGTATGCTTTTGACAAGCCGGGGCCAATAGTCCCTAATGCTTTTGATTTTTGATATTCAACTTGACAAGTTTATTTGCATCACTTGGTGAGATTGAGTTAAGGTTTGACAACATCCCAAAGATCTTTTTGTATTAGGTGTAACCGCATTTGTATCTTCCATGTATGAATCAACCTTCAAATTTCTTCATGAAACTTAACTTATCCATGATAACCTCCAAAAAATCTTTTCATGGACCTAACACATAATAATAGCCATGCTTTAAAGAGAGAAGCAAATGTATAATGGCTTGTTGGCACCTAGTAAGTACATCACGAGAACATATGGCTGAAATCGCTTTTGTGAGATTTGGGCATGATTCTATTTCTCTTCTAATCTTCATTAGAACTCTAGATCATTTCAGATGGTGAAAAAATGACCTTGGAAGCGATAGTCCCTAATGCATTTTGATTTGTGATCCAAAAAAAATTACTTGCTTTCACATCTATTAGATTACTAGTATTAGGGAGGAATATGTAAAGTGAAAGGAAGAAATATTATTTAAAACAATTGGAAGGCACAAGTCCTCACCGAGGCACATGAAATGGGGAGAGGATTAGCTCGAACCCTCTCTTTAAGCTCACTCTTGACAAATATTGCAGTTACTATGTTAGTACCAAATTGTTAATGGTTGCAAGACATTACAAAGTATTCTAACCTTCTAGTTTGGGGCCATAATTCTTCTTTTCAACTCCTATATGACCTTTCTATATTGGATGCAGAGTCCATGGCTATAGTAATGGGTAGCAGAAGCTAGTAAATAGGAAACATGTTTTATGGACTTCATGAATTGCAAGGTGAGATAAGGCAGGTAAAGGGTGGAGCTTGGACATCTTGACTGTGCCAAAGTCAATTTGAGCGATTTGAAAAACTAGAACTAGTTTTCATGCACTTGCAGATCTTTTCATACTTGTGTAATGCTTTCCTCACAATTGAGCAAATAGCTTGACTACCCATTTTCTTCTCGTTGGCAAACACCTCTCTCTATGCTTCTAGCACAAGTTTTCCTTCTTCCCTAATACATTATAGATTACTGAAGAGCTATAATGACTAAAAATATTTGTTTCTATTTTCCTTTAAACCAATCAGGAGAGTACATTTATGAGACCAAGTCGTTTTGATTTTCTTCTCATACATTTCTACTAGTCATTCTAAGATTGGTGAGTTGTTAAAACAGCTTGTAGCCATTATAACAAATTTCGCACTTACAATAATTTTCCTGATAGAGAATTTGTCACTCTCATTTGTGGCATTCAATGACATTCTAATCTAGTTTTTTCTCTTCAAAGCACAATGTCTTGGTGTTTTTAGCATCCTGATGTTTGTAGTGATAATTATGCACTAGGGCTCATAAAAAAAGTTATTAGTGTAGTTTTATCATCGTATAGATTTGTGAGAGGAGCTCTTGCTGGGAGTTCTTTGCTATTTGAGATTGTCATTGCAGCTTCAATAGAGGACATGGTTATCAAAGTTGTGAAGGTTATTGGGAGTTCTCTTGTCCATCAAGCTTAAGGGCCATACTTCCATTGTAATACCATCTTGAAGCATTAAGTGATTGTTTCTCCCATTTGCTCAAGTTTAACCCACAAGAAGTTTCTCAAGGTTAAATTTGTCTCAATATGGTGTCTATTCTTTTTCATTATTTTATTTAATTACTCAACTCTCGCTAACTAATTTCAGGTGTGTATCCTCTTAGATTAAGAATTGACATCCATTGTTACAAGATAGCCAAGGAATGTCCTATTTGTAAACTTTTTGCAAGAGAAACTCACCTTCGGTTGCTTAGCTTGATGTGAGATCACTCTAAGGGGACAAGAATTGTGCAAATGTGTGACACATGGTTTTCTATTAGCTTCACCTTGTAGAGCATATATGCATTTGCTAACACCTTTGAAGGCAATTTTTGTTAGCCAACAATGGATCAATTGTTTTAATTAGAAGAAAGCAAATGGAGAGAGGGGGCCACAAAGAAAATTTTGATGATATTTGTGTAGAGAGTGCTAATGAGAGCATATGGTAACTTCACTATATTCTTAAATTTCTAATTGTAAGCTCAATTTTTCCAAAATTCTTGTGCTAGATATTGGTCAATTCTTTTTAGTTTTATTCTAAAAAGTTGATTGTAACTTTTATTTGTTTGATGTTAGAGCCATTATTCAGGGTTTTGTGCTGGGTGGATAGAAGTGAAACCCTATGGCTTATTTGTATGAGGTTAAATGAGAGAAAGGAAAATTCAAACTTATTAAGGACATGACTGATTAGAGGTGTAACGATCAATTTTGCCAACCAATTCAAGTAGCAATATATTACCTCAACCCCAAAATAATTTATAGGACATTTGGGTTGCTAATAGGGAGGTCAAGGATAACTAACAACATGCATTGAGAGGATGACACTTGAGGAAGAGGTTGGAGACTACAATGTAATAGAGTTGTAGAGATAGAACCATATAGAGGGGAGGCTCTTCTTTTTCCCACAAGCTATTAGAGAGAGATCCATCTAAGCACCAAACAATGAAAAATAGCAATCTTCACCTAAGGTGTTTAGTGTAATACAACTTTTGCATATGTACAAATTTGTGAATGTTTTCCTCCTAGTTGATTGGTGGGAACAATGGACCTCAAAAAATCTAAATCGTGAAAAGCTAGCCCTTAGTGATTTCGGATGTGAATTTAATTGGAGTAATTCCCTTTGTATAAAGAAGTGCAACAATTTGACACAATAGAATCTCAGTGACCTTTTCCTTATCTCAAAAAAGGTGAAAGGTTAATTAGATATTGATGGTCATGAACATAGTTCCGAGAATCACGACAATTCATGCGATTTGGCGATTCGATTCAAGCCAAATGATTTTTTGTGAATCGGTGAATCGAATCAGCGATAAAGGGTTTATGAAATAAGTTAGTCACTAAAATTCAAGGGTTTTTTAATTTGCTGATTCATTATCAATTTGATTTCAATTCATGGCCGATTCATGATTTGATTCGGCCTTGCCGATTCTGATCCGATTCCGATTCTTGTTACTTTGGTCATGGACAAGTTTTCTTGGATGACATTAGATCCATATAGTGGTTGGATTACCTAGGATGAGGACCTTGTGTTTTTAAAAGATGAGATTCTTGATTTTCAAAGGATAGTAGAGGAGTCCAAGGGGTTTAGCTTGGTTGTAACTATGAGTTCTCATTGTGGAGACCCTAGTTCAAATCCCAAGACGGACATCTTTGTAGAATTCTAAGTTGTGACTCTTGGTCTTCTGTTGGTTGTATTTGTCTCATTGTAAACAAGTGGATTCTAAGTTGTGACTCTTGGTCTTCCAAATGTTGTTTCTAGTGTGGTTGCTCGAAAGGAGCTTGAATAAGTTTGTAATTCTCATGTTGTTGCTTGAACAAGCACAAGATTTGTAAACAATTTCAATATAAAAGGATAGTAGAGGAGAGTAGTGAAAGCAAAAGTAGAGGATGTCGAAGGGTCATAGTTAACTTCTCACCAAGTGCTTTGAAATGTTTTGCAAGAGAAACTCACCCAAATTTTTTGCAAGAGAAAAGCTCTTGGTGAGATTGAGTGATTTAGGCAACAAGTTAATGGCTAGTACTTATGAAGTTCATGTAAATACTCATGATGTGTAGGCACAACATTTGAATGTGTGAAGTAAAAAATGTTTAACTGTGAGTAGAGTAGTCGATGATCAATAATATATGGAGTATTTCCGACTATTTATGAGTATGATTGCTTCTTGCATTATTGGCATCGATTCGGTGATGTTGCCAGGTTACTATTGGGTTTTATTGAAGATGTCAATTTTGTTCAATAATGGCTAACGATTACTCTTCTTTGAGGGACTCCAGTTTGGCATCGATTGATTTTTTGTGAGTGACAATTCACATTTACCAAAGTTGTTTTGGTATCCTCATTGGGATTCTATATGTGCGTCTTCATTCTTGTGTTGACTGTTCATATAACATCCAGTTTTCTTGGATAGATGGTGATTGTCTATTCTTATATATCGGTGATTATTAATAAAAGAACTAGATCTTTGTTCTTTTTTATTTACCATGGAAGAGTTTGTGTATTCTTCATAATTTTGAAGAGAGAAAATTTATTGTATCGTGAGTTATGATCTCTACTGAGAGCATTAGCAGCATATATTGTTTTGTATCTTCCCTAATAGTGTGTAAAGGTTGCATTTAGAGATTCTAGCGATTGGTGTATCATGACTTGTTTGCAGCGATACTTTGTCTTTTATGAACTCTGATCATGTATGATCATTGAGTAATGAAGACTGTGAAAAGCAAAGATTTTGTAGTTTGTTCTAAGAAATTTAATAAAGAGAATCTTTTTTGGGCATGGTTGGGTTTTTTCATCGAGCAGGAGGGTTTTCCTAGTGTAAATCTCTATGTCTTTTTGTTCTTGTGTTGTGTTTCAGATATCGGCTCTCCAATTTGCTATTCTAATTCGAAAACGTTAACATGTATCTAGAGAAGCTCTAAAGAAAATATCCAGAACCAGAACTCTTAAGCCTTGAGAAATTATATTCAGGGAGATGTTCATTGGCATTCATTGTGCGAGATAGTATGCATGCAGTGCTATGATAATTGTATGAATGCTGATAAAAGAGATAGTTGTGTATTGATCCATATCTATGTGAATGCTGATAATCGAGATCCTTCTTGAGAAAGATTAGACAACAAACAGATAAGTATTCTATGATTATACCTTTAAATATTGATCATTAATTTTTGTCATAACAATGGGAATGTGTGTGCTTTTAGCATTGAGCTATATATTTCTCTTCATGACAAGCTGATTCTATGAATTATTATTAATCTCTCTTGGTTACTGGATGGAATGAGAAGCAACGGAATGATGAGAGATTACATGAAAAGTCATGCAGGTTGTAGAAATGAACATGGGGATGCTACTTGTAGCCATGGGACTGAATTGGTGATACATAACTTCATTAAGGAGGAAGATCCTATACAGGTTGTCACAGTGATTAGTTTTTTCAAAGAGGAAGAAATGATATTCAGAGGGAGCTTGTGTGGCAAGAGAATGCAAAAGCTCCTTGATCAAATATTGGAGTCAATCAATTTATTGTGATATTCAAACTTCTACCCCTCTTGAGAGGGAGTCTCATCATTTAGATGATCTTTATGTGCTTTAATGAGATCTTTTCTGCAAGAGAAGCTCGAGGTGCAATCCTTTGTTCATGAGTTATTCTTTGCAAGAGAAGTTAATGGTGCAATCCCTTGTAATTAAGTTCTTCTCTGCAAGAGAAACTCGAGGGGAAATCCATTGTTGATGAGTTATATGCAAGAGAAGTTCAAGGTGCAGTCCCTTGTTTATGAGTTCTCTGCGAGAGAAGTTCGAGGTGAAATCCCTTGTAAATGTGTTCTTCTTTGCAAGAGAAGTTCAAGGTGAAATCCCTTGTTTCTCCCTCTGGGAGCATTTGTGGTGGACCCACCCTTTGGGAGTAGTCATGGTGGAAGTCATGCATGTGACTCCATGACTTGGTTTAATGTTTTGCCCACTAGAAGCAGCCATGGTGAATATTGTTATGCTGAGATAACAATTTTCTTAAAGAAAATCTGTGATGAGATTTATGTTGACATTTGTTTTGCAACTACATGTATGTGTCATACGATGGCACACCAAAGATCTCTATCTCACTAATAGGGAATGTTGAGTTTAATAGCAGCAATATAGATCTTTGCATCGTGCAAATGTTAAACTGTCAGCAGAGTTGTTGATGATTAAAAATATATGGAGCGTTTCCAGTTATGATGGGGACACAACCCAAGAACAGAATGGACACAATAGAAAAGGGAAATTGTATTAACTGAGAAAATAAGCTAGTACAAACAATACAGAGAAAATAAACTTCAAAACATGCCCTAAGGGCTTACAATAGCATAAATCTGGAGATAATTTCTCCTTTCAGTACCTCCTCTCAAACTCCACTCCGAACTGCCTTTTACAATGCCAGGAATCTCCTTAAATAGACCTCGGAGGGTTAAGAACTAGGAGTACATTCTAGAAAGTGCTAGTAGGCATCCACCGACCAAATAGAAGGTTCCAGAAGCTGCGTTAGAAGTCGGTGCAAATCTAGAAGAATCCAGAAACGGTAACCGAACTTCCGGGAGGCATAACTTTTGAACCGTAGCTCCGATTGACGAACCGTTTACATTTTCGGAAAGCTCTCGAAGCGCTCTATAGCTCTATGGACAGCTTCGCTCGTCCCCCATTTTTCGGCCCTTTTCGAGGTCATTTAATGCCCCTAACCTGACTTTGAAGCATTCTTAGGAGGTCTCCAAAACCCGAAAAACTGCAATAACTTTCAAACCGTGGGGCCTTTTGACCTGATTCTTTTTCTGGAATGCTCTAAATCATAATTACATTCATCTAGCCAATTCACACCTTCTAGTTTACCAAAATGATGGCCCAATTACATGCTCCTATTTTTTCGGGATTTTCTAGCTCACTGATAGTGGAACTGTGAGAGTTGGAACCTTTATTTGACCCAAATGGGTATCCAAAAATGAAAACACATGAAATAGAAACTAAGTCTAAGTATATTTTTTTGGGTGACACAGGATTGCCCTTATACCTCTGGATGCTCCTGCATCAGACACCCAAGGTAGATTGAAAAGTGACCCTGTCACTTAAGAAAAGATCCCAAATGGGAAACCTCAGCTGCTGAAATCCAAGTTGAGTCCTCGATCGGTCGTCCTTTCCACTTTGACCAAATACTCTTCATACTGCCTGTTTCTGGTACTCCTACCCACACGATGATCTAGAATGTCTTCTATCTCCTCCTTAGAAACAGGAATTGGACATGGCTCTAACACCAGCTCCTCATCTGTACCATCATCATGATACTCTGTTAAATTTCCAATGTTGAAAATGGGAGAAATGTGAATACCATCTGGCAGCTCCACCTCATATGCATTTCCTGAGTCATGTTTCTTCAAAATTTTGCAGGGGCCAAATTTCTTCATTTTCAGCTTGTTGTAAGTACCGGTTGGAAATCTTTCTTTTCGTAAGTGCACCATGACTAGATCCCCTACTTGGAATTCCTTATGTCTTCTCCTTTGATCAGCCCTAGCTTTATACTCTTGATTCATCTTGGTAATGTGTCCCTGAACCTCCTCATGTAGACGCTTGATATGTTCAGCAAATTCTTCCGTTTCAGCACTTGTCCTCTCCCCTTGTTCTATCTTCCTCAGCTCTAGTGCAGTCCTTGGGCTACTCCCATATACAATTTGGAATGGTGATTTTCCAGTACTCCTATTTATAGAGTTATTATAAGCAAACTTTGCCTGTGGTAGAATCAAATCCCATCCCTTGGGCTTATCCCCAATTAAACATCTCAGCAAATTGCCCAGACTTCTGTTTACCACTTCTGTTTGGCCATCAGTCTGCGGGTGATGCGTGGAACTGAATTTTAGGTCTGTTCTCAACTTCTACAATGTCCTTTAGAAATACCCCACAAATTTAGTATCTCTGTCAGAAACTATGCTCCTTGGAAGACCATGCAGTCTTACCACCTCTTTGAAAAACAAGTCTGCAATATGGACAGCATCATGAGTTTTGTGGCATGGAATGAAATGTGCCATTTTGGAGAACCTATCAACCACCACGAATACTGAGTCATTACCCCTTTGTGTCCTTGGCAATCTAAGAACAAAATCCATACTTATGTCCTTCCATGGCCTTGATGGAACAGGCAATGGCTGATATAGGCCAGTATTGTGACTAAACCCCTTGGCAACTTGACAAACCTGGCAACTCTGTACAAACTTCTTCACATCCTGTGAAATTTGAGGCCAAAAATAATGTTCTCTAAGAATGGCAATGGTCTTATCTCGACCAAAATGTCCTGCCATCCCTCCATTGTGTTTCTCCTTAATCAGATTTTCCCTCATGGAACTCCTTGGAATGCACAATTGACTACCTTTGAACAACATGCCATCCTGAATCAAATAGTCTAACCACTTGGTTCTATCTATAGCAACAGGTTCTTTACAAGCTTTCCATGCTTCAGCAAAATCAGGATCCTCAGGGTACAAATTCTTGAGTTCATCAAACCCAACTACTTCAACTTGCATTACTGTAAGCAACAACTGTCTCCTACTTAGTGCATCTGCAACCCTGTTAGATTTTCCACTTCTATGCTTCAACACAAATGTATAACTCTGCAAGAACTCTACCCACTTCATATGCCTCTGATTCAATTTACCTTGGCTATTTAGGTACTGTAATGCCTGATGATCAGTATACAAAACAAATTCCTTTGGCAATAAATAATGCCTCCATTTCTTTAAGGCCTGAACTATTGCATAGAAGTCTTGATCATAAACAGAATACTTCTTCTTTGCATCATTCAATTTTTCACTAAAATATGCAATAGGCTTACCTTCTTGACTTAATACAGCCCCAATAGCGCTGCCACTGGCATCACAATCCACCTGGAAAACCTTTTTAAAATCTGGAAGTGCCAACACAGGCTGTTCTGTCACCTTCTTCTTCAGCAATTCAAAACTTCTCGCAGCTGCTGCAGTCCATTTGAACTCTTTTCTATCCCCTCTTATTGTATCAGTTAGGGGTGCACATATGCCACTGAAATTCTTAATAAACTTCCTGTAAAAACTAACCAGACCATGAAATGATCTTACCTCAGTAGCAGACCTTGGAGTAGGCCATTCCAAGATGGCTTTTACCTTCTCTGGATCCATTTTGAGACCTTCAGGTGATATAACAAACCCCAAATAGACTAACTCCCTTTTTGCAAAGATGCACTTCTTCAGATTAATTAACAGTTTCTCTTCCCTTAGCCTTTCAAGGACACTACGAATATGCAATAAATGTTCTTCCAAAGTCTTGCCGAAAATTAAAATATCATCCAAATAGACAATATCAAATTTTCCCAAGAACTTCTTAAGTACCTCATTCATGAGCCGCATGAAGGTGCTTGGGGCGTTCGTCAATCCAAAGGGCATAACTAACCACTTATAAAGACCCTTCTTGGTCTTGAAGGCTGTTTTCCACTCATCTCCTTCTCGAATCCGTATCCGATGATAACCACTCTTTAGATCTATCTTTGTGAAGTACTGAGCTCCACTCAAGCAGTCCATAAGATCATCCATCCTTGGTAAAGGAAACCGGTACTTGATGGTTATCCTATTTATAGCTCGAGAATCTGTGCACATCCTCCATTCTCCATCCTTCTTTGGTGCGAGTACTGCAGGTACTGCACATGGACTCAGGCTCTCTCGAATCAAGCCCTTCCTCAACAACTCCTGAACCTTTCTATTTAGCTCCTCTGTTTCAGTAGGAGTCATCCTGTGAGTAGCCTTGTTAGGCAAACTAGTTCTTGGAATCAGATCTATCTGATGACTGATCTATCTGATGACTGGTTTCAGATTTCCTGAAAATACACCCACTTCAATTGTAGGTCTTTTCCCAAACTTAGTAATGGCCCTAAAAAGCCTTTCCTCTGCATGATTCAGAACTTCTCCGTCAAATTCCCCTTCTGGTTCCATTACTTCTTCATTGTCATCCTCGCTGTCGTCACCTGCGGCAACATTTGCTCCTCTACGGAGCTCCTCTTGCAATGCCTGCACCTGCCTTTGGAGGGCTCTAACTTCCTCAGGATTAATAGCTCTGGCCCTTCCACCACGCTCTCTTCGTGGAGGCATCTTCTTAACTCAAACCCACAACCACACAGTCCTGGTGCAAACTGCCTCACAGTCGGCGTTCTGTCTACACACTCAGGAAAACCAGCTCTGATACCACTTGATGGGGACACAACCCAAGAACTGAATGCACACAACAGAAAAGGGAAATTGTATTAACTGAGAAAATAAGCTAGTACAAACAGTACAAAGAAAATAAACTTCAAAACATGCCCTAAGGGCTTACAATAGCATAAATCTGGAGATAATTTCTCCTTTCAGTACCTACTCTCAAACTCCACTCTGAATTGCCTTTTACAATGACAGGAATCTCCTTAAATAGACCCCAGAGGGTTAAGGACTAGGAGTACATTCTAGAAAGTGCTAGTAGACATCCATCGACCAAATAGAAGGTTGCAGAAGCTGCGTTAGAAGTCGGTGCAAATTTAGAAGAATCCAAAAACGGTAACCGAACTTCCGGGAGGCATAACTTTTGAACCGTAGCTCTGATTGACGAACCGTTTACATTTTCGGAAAGTTCTCAAAGCGCTCTATAGCCCTATGGACAGCTTCGCTCGTCCCCCATTTTTCGGCCCTTTTCGAGGTCATTTAAAGCCCCTAACCTGACTTTGAAGCATTCTTAGGAGGTTCTCAAAACCCGAAAAACTGCAATAACTTTCAAACCGTGGGGCCTTTTGACCTGATTCTTTTTCTGGAATGCTCTAAATCATAATTACAATTATCTAGCCAATTCACACCTTCTAGTTTACCAAAATGATGGCCCAATTACATGCTCCTATTTTTTCGGGATTTTCTAGCTCACTGATAGTGGAACTGTGAGAGTTGGAACCTTTATTTGACCCAAATGGGTATCCAAAAACGAAAACACATGAAACAGAAACTAAGTCTAAGTATATTTTTTTGGGTGACACAGGATTGCCCTTATACCTCTGGATGCTCCTGCATCAAGTTATTTATGAGTTTCATTGGCTTTTGCAATATTGGCATAGATTCAGTGATACCGTTGTTGCCAAGTCACCATGAATGCTTTGTTACTGTCAGTTTTGATTGAAGACATCTGTTTTGTTCAATAATGGCTTACAATTACTCGTCTTTGAGGCACTCCAATTTGGCACCGATTGATTATTTGTAAGTGATAGTTCACATTTATTGAAGCCGTTTTTGTATCCTCATTGGCGTTGTGTATGGGTGAATTCATTCTTGTGGTGACCGTACGTGTAACATCCAGTTTTCTTTGATAGACGGTGATTGTCTATTCTTATATATCAGTGATTATTACTAAAACAACTGGATCACTACTGTTGTTCTTTTTGATTTCTTACAAAGGAGCTTGTGTATTCTCCGTAATTCTGAAGAGAGAACATTCTTGTATCATGAGTTATAATCTTTGCTCGGTGCATGAGCAGCATATACTGTTTTCTATCTTTCCCAATTGTGTGTAAAGGTTACCTTCTGAGATTCTAGTGGCTGGTGTATTGTGACTTGTTTGTGGTGATACTCTGCCTTTTATGAACTGTGATCATGTGTGATCATTGAGTATTTAAGACTTTGAAAGGAGCAGAGATTTCGTAGTCTGTTTTGAGAAATTTAATAAAGAGAATCATTTCTAGATGTGGCTGGGTTTTTCCCTCAAATAGGAGGGTTTTCCCGGAGTAGATTGCTGTGCCTTTTCGTTCTTGTGTTGTGGTTAAGAACTTGACTCTCTGAATCGTTTGTTCTGGTTAAAAACAATAACAAAAAAAGCCATGGAGAATATTCCATTGTTATAAGTACATGCACTCCAGCATTTCATCATTGTTCGTAAGTTGCCAAGTTTTGCCAAGTTGGATGATTTTTGGTCTATTAATAAAGTTTGAGTATGAAGTTCAAACTATGGATTGGATGACATCAATCTTGAGTAGCTATTACCTTTTAGATTGAGGAATAGGATTCCATTCGTCTTTATGATGTATACAAGGAAGATAAAATTATAAATTGTTGTAACTTGCATTGAATTGTAATTGCTGATGATTTTCAACCATCAGAAGATCAATGCTATGTTATTTTATGTTGTATTCGAATGTTGATGTGATATTGTACTCTTTTTTATTCAAAGATGGTAGAAAACACTTTCCCATCTTCTACGAACTCACTTCATAAGTGTGTAACCATATTTTGTATGAGATTTATCATTTTTAGGAAATTTAGAATTTTTTTATTCAAGTTTTTTTGAAGTTGCCTAGTCCGAATCAAAATCTTATCCAGCAAGTTTTACCAAATTGTAAATTTTGTACTTTGTTCTACTTATATGGAATTAATATATTTTATTTTATGTGAACTTGATGCTACCTAGATTTGAGATCCAACAATGTAAAATAACTGGCACGTTGAAATTGGTACTACAAGTTATCAGTCCACAAGAATGGGTGCTTGTTATGGTGATTTTGTTCAAGGCAATATTATATATGCATGTTTTCCAAGCACGGTCTTTCTTTTGTACCATGGCAATGGGTAACTTGTATGGTGAAGATATTCGGTGTATGATCCAACTGCAACACGTCTTGGAGTAGTGTCTTCGTTTCATTACTCTTGAAAAGGGACTTCTTTTACCTTGTTATCGTCTTTCTTTAGTTGCAAACCTTTGGGAGTTTGAAATGCTTCTTGGAAGGACTGAAATAATTCATCTAAGTCTTTCAACCCCTTTTTAGCATCTTTATTTCTTATCTTCCAAGTCAAATAAACAAATTCTATTATTTGTTTGAATGATCATTTTACTTGGTTAGTGCTTACAATACAAAGCCCAGTCTTTCTTTGGAAAACCTTTACATTATAGCTGACCCTGTCCTTGATCTGCACAAATTTGTGTCCTCAATAGAATACTCAAGGTAGAAATAATGACTTTGAAACACGACATAGCAAGTGGATCTGCTCTACAAATTTTATGATTATATTTTTGAAAATTTATGAAATTTGCATACAATGTTTTGCAATCTTAATTGTGTAAGAATATGTATGCCACAAGCTGAAGTTTATGGTCCCTCTACACATATAAAGCCCCATCTACTGGCTATTTCAGGTATAATCACTACAATGGAAAGTGCTCACCTTTTATAAATAATACTATCAGGACAGACATTCATGTGGACTTGGTCATAGTACATTGGCTCCACTACAGAACTTCTATATAATGGAGCAGAAAAACTTAAACTGTACGATTTTAGAAAAATCACCAATGATCTCTGTTTGCAGCTTTTTTAATCTTCCTCCAGAATAATGTGAGAATTTGACCTACATAAATATCCCCTCAGGCTTTCCTGCATTTGAGAAAATACATGTGGTGGAAATTTTTACAAGGCTGGATGAAACTTACAAATTTTTGGAGTCAAATTCTGCTACAACTATGACTAGTTTTTGAGATGATAATATCATGTGGTGTTGGACTGCAGATGGGTGCCAAAGCAACCACACTCACTGGCCTCTCAGGCACTGGAGATATCATGCTTACGTGTTTTGTCAAACTTTCAAGAAACCGAACTGTAGGTGTGAGACTTGGATCTGGGGAGAAACTTGATGACATTCTTGCATCCATGAACCAGGTGATTCTTTATTTAGTTTCATAAAGAGAAGGCCTTTGCCTTGGGAACGTGAGCTTCACGACTCCATCTATTCAAAATGTAATGCCTTTGTTTCCCTGCCATTCACAATGAATTCCATAGGTTGCGGAAGGCGTAACCACAGCAGGAGCTGTTATTGCTTTAGCACAGAAGTATCATGTGAAATTGCCTGTATTGACTGCTGTTGCCCGTATTCTTGATAATGAATTAACACCAAAGAAAGCTGTTTTTGAGCTAATGAATCTTCCACAGGTTGGTAAAATTTCTTAAGCTAAGATCTTAGTCATTTCTTTTCGCTTTACATTCTTTAATTTAAGATAAAAAATTTGGAACCAGTGTTTAAGTTTTTTAAATAGGAAACTAAGTCGATTTTGCATCTCTAATTATTTATTGTAGTATAGAATATTTTAATTTCTTCAAAATTAAATTTTTTTAAACTCATCTATAATTTTATATTGCTTTCTTTTATTGAAAAGCCAAGAATCATTACCAGGAATCAGTTCAATGGAAGGGTGCAGTTTTGTTTAAATATTGTGCATAGAGAATTCCAAGCTATATAAACCGATTGGATCATAGAAATGAGACTTGGACTTGGTTCAGACTCGACAAGGGCGACTCAGTTTGACCTCTGGACAAAAACTAAGCAAAGTGAAAAATCCAAGAAGTTTAGAGATTTTTGAGAATTTGAAACTTGTTTCATGCACCCTATTTTAAATAAACCTTAGAGACCATTGTGCGTAATAAAGTAATGTTGTATTTATGCATTAGTTTTGCTTTGTTGGGATGGGTAGTTAGAAAGCGAGGGGGTGCGTCCGTTGGTTTTCCCAACCGACTATTATATAAGAACTTTGGAATATGGATGATGTACTCATGTTTTTGGTAATGAGTAAAGTAATAACATTTCCTCGCCATTTTGGTAATCTGGTACTAGTAATGAATGTCATGTTGGTACAATCGAATCCATGCTATATTGTTTTCTATATTGTGCATTGATAACCATTATACATTTTGGCACCGTTGCCTAATTCAGAACATGGAGGTTGTCGGCTAGGTAGGATGGAGTAATGAGAAGACCCTTCCTACCACATATACAAGTAACAAATAGTGACAGAGAAGAGGAGGAAATAACAAGAGAAGATCAAGTGATACGAGATCTGGTGGTGGCTTGAGAAGTTTTAGTCAACTAGTACATACAAAGGGAAGCCCGAGAGAGAGTTGTTCCAGAGAGCATGGTATGGGACAAGCTTTTGGTACCACCAACGATGTATGATCTACTTGGACAAATCCCTCGATTATTGGCAAGAAATTTGGTACTCGTGGAGGAAGAAAGAGCAGAAGTGAAAAGAGAACGAAGAAGACAACAAGTGCTTCAATTGTTCGTCGAGGGAAAGACACGAGAACTAGAGGAATGTGACAATCCAAAGAAAGTAATTAGACACAAACAATTCATGCCCCCGCTTCCAAGTAAATATCCTAGGCGAGTGCTAGAAGAAGAAACTAAGGAGGAAGCCGACTTGCAAAATCTTTGTCTCCACCAACTGGAGGAAAGACATTGCAACTTGAGGGGATTGGCGAACCACTCCCAAAGTACAAACCTAATTGAGGAAAGGTTGATTGAAAATACAATAGAAGGTATAGCCAACTTGGCTATTTCGGAAGCACTGCGAAGGAGGGGTGGAAGAATCCTGAAACCCCACACGAAGAGAGCATCAACAGGAACGAAGCTTAAGCCACACAAAAGGGGAAGGAGAATCACAAGACAAAGGAGATGTCATTGGACCAAGAACCCAGGAATCTAGCCCAACAGGAAGGGGAGTCTTGGTAGGAGGGAGTGTCCTGGCATGAGGGAGCGTCCTGGTGGGAGGAAAGGGTGGTAGGAAAATGGCTTTAGATAAACAAAAGCTCCCTAGATTTAGTGGGGAAGGATTGGTGGATCCCACACACCATTGTAAAACATGTATAACTATATGGCAGGCCAATGGAGAAAATGATGCCCATGAATGGTTGAAAGAATTCCTAGCCACACTAAGAGGAATAGCTATTAATTGGTATACAGACTTGGAGGCTGCAAAGAGGACCACATGGAAGGACCTCCGTACCACCTTTGAGGAGGAATTGAGACTTATACGTGATAATGATGAGATAGTCACAGAGATCTATAATAGGCGGCAAGGGAAAAACGAATGTGTAATCAGTCCTCACTTAGTTCCTTATATTCTTCCTAAAAGAGTTTTACTCGCATGTAAAATCTTATCTCTTCCCCTTAGCTTGGTCCATGTCCATCTTCATTGGAGCTTGTTCATATTAAATATTTAAATCATTCCCTATAATCTCTCCTCATATAGCAATATTCTCATTCAATTATTCCATTATTGATGTACACTTCATCATTGCCTTCCACTTTAGAAGCTAAGTATATTTGGTGTTCACTGATCTCTTTATAATATTAGAACCGATCCATATCATGTTCAATATCCTCCCCCCTACATTTAATCTTATTCCTCTTATTTCACAAGATTACATACTTCCTTGTGATAGTTGGAGTTGAGTTATCAGGCTTAAATGTATGAATTCTAATTAATAGATAGTCATCTCAAAGCTCCCCCTATTTATTCAATAATTGGTCATTCGATAATTACCGTCTTCTTATGTGGATGACATACGTTGTTCTAACCTCTAAGTATAGTACCTTTAATAATTAGTTTTACTTCCTTCATCATTATTGATTATATATTTTATCTCACGAGTCAAATTGGATGTTGAGTCGATGCCACTAACTCATATTTCCTTGTTGATTACATCTCCTTGGATGATAGTTAGTACATACTCCGTGGTTGGTCTCCCTCTCCTAACGTTGATTTGATAATTCACACTTATGAATCAACTATCGTTCTTCCTTGTATTGGATTGATATCTTACAATTATTTCATTATGAACATTATCCCTATCATTATATTATTCCCAACTTCACCACACTGGCATTGTGCTACAGAATTGGGCTTCCAACTTCCTCGATGATGGAGAGAGGTGTACATTCCAAGTGAAGATATTCTTATTATGGTGAGACCACCTATGTAAATAAGGATTGATCTTATTTATTTTTTCTATGTTTCACTCATTTGAAATCCTGATCGAAACCATAGACTCGTTCATTTGTGTTCGTCTATTCATATAGGAGATGCTCCATCAGATGTTTTCCTCTATACATTAATTGTGCTTTATATTGTGGCTGGAATGTGTAAATCCTGCACTATGTTTTCTTTCCTTTTGTGATTCTATAGATTCATCTCCTTGGATCCTTGCCAATTGATTGTCCGGAGATAATTGGCATTAAATAGATTGGTATAATCTGTCTTTCACATGTTTGTTCTATCTTCCATTTATTTTTCCTCCTATTGGATACGATCAATCGATGTTCTTGTTTGATTGTCAAAACACCGATTGTTTATGATTATTAATTTTTACTCCTTTGTTCCTATGCCGTCTTTCTACTATGATGAATGTGGACATTGCCTCAATTTCTAATTATCCATGAATATTCTCTATCTTCCCTGTTTCTAATCACTCTGTACAAATCTCTCTCGACTCTTGACTTGGAAACCTTATGTGCCATGTTCTCCTCCTCCCCTTGGAAGCAACGATGGTACCTCAGATTATGTATGAAGACAGTAGAGTTGAAGGGTCGTGACCAATGGCTTGGTGGCGACTTTCAATTATGTTGCTCTTTTAGCATTTTCTTCTTGACTTCATTTGATACCTGTGTTAAGTATAAAATGTATTTTTATTTCTCAAGTTATTAGTTTATTTATAGTTATCTTAATTAGTTTAATTTCATTTAAATATTTTGGTTGATAATATATATATATATATATATATATATATATATATATATATATATATATATATATATATATATATATATATTCTAATTATATGCATATTAGTTGGTTTATAGATATCACCTAGATTTATGATGGCAAGGTGATTTTGAGGAGAATTTATATTTCGATTAACATTTTTTTCTATGGTATCAATTCATAAAATAATGAATCAAATATAGAATTGATTAAGTTTGTTAAATACTTGCCCCATATCCTTGTTTATTATTATCATATTTTTATCAATGATTATATAATGTTATATTATATTATTTATAGAATTCAATTATATTACTTAGTATATAAATAGAAGTTATATTATAATTTATTTATTTATTTTATTATTGTTTATTACTTGGAAGAACATAGTGGACATGACAATATGTCAGAGCTTACAGCAAGAGACTCAAGGAATTGATAGGAAAGCTAGATAATAAACTTGCCAATGGATAGAAGAAGAGGTGGTTTATCGAAGCATTAACCCCATCCTTGAGAAGGAAAATGAAAATTGTACCACCATCATCCTTTGCCGACGCGTGAACGCACGCAATGGACATAGAAAGTGAGAACAAAACTTCTAAAGCCAAGAGACATGGAAGTGGGAGCGAAAGTTCAAACGAGAGCGGAGATGAATCTAAGACTATCCAAGCCCTGAGGAAAGACATGATGAGGCTAATAAAGGAAGTAAGAAGGAGTAAGGAGGAGAAAAGAGAAGGGAGGGAACTGTGGTGCATGAATTGTGAAAAAGGACATACAAAAGGGACATGCCCGCACAAAGCCTTTTGTAAAATTTGTCAGGTGTTGGGCCACACAATCAAGGACTGTCCCTACAATCTAAAGGTACAAAATGCACAAGCATCCTTCACCCAAGGGGAAAAATCCGCACCATCTTCCACCCCTCCACAAAACACAAAAACAGAAGACTCACCTACAGGGTATAGAAACAATAGGCGGGGAAGTAATAATAATAGCAATAACAACACACCCAAGAGAGCAATCCAGTATGATTTTATGATCTAATGTAGGCGATGCAACAAATGGGGCCATTTTGCATGAGACTGCCATAACAATAAAGGACAAAATGGAGGAATGTTGTGTAAATGGTGTGGACCGGGTAATCAAGAGGATGCCAATTGCCCTAGACAGAAAGGGGTGAACATGCTCGATATTGCAAAACCAGAGAGCGAAGTATTAGCCATCACAAGAATGCAGGCTAAGAAACTTGAATATCTAGATGCAACTACAAAAAAAGAAAGATTTCAAGAGGCTAGAAAGGACATTAGAGATAATATGACAAAGGAAGGAGAAGCAAGTACGTTTAAACCCCCAAACACCCAGCCGGTACCAAACATCATGAAACAAGTATTGGAGACCACCATCCCCGTAAAAATTGCGGATCTATTAGAAACACTACCTTAGTTGCTGGTCGTAATAACACAAGGAGCAAGTATCAAAGGAGCACCCTCCAAGGAGGAGAAGGAAGAGGAAGTGCAAGCAGGAAATGAAACCAACACCCTGTTCACCATAAAAATGGGGAGGACACCAACAGTGGTGGAAATGGAAATAATGGGATGTAAACTATCAACTACTATTGTCAATGGAGGTTCTAGTGTGAACGTCCTACCTGAGGAGACTTGGAAGGCAATCGGGAAACCTAAACTTTGGCTACCCAAAATCCAATTGGTGGGTGCAAACCAGCGTGGAACTAAGCCAATATGAACCTTGATGGGGCGAAAGGTAGTAATTGGTACACAACAATTCCTTTTGGACTTTGTGGTGATTACCCTGGAGAAGAAGGGGTATGATGCATTGGTGGGGAGAGGATGGCTAGTCACAGCAAAAGCCACCCATAATTGGAAGAGGAATACCTTGTCCATAGAGGTAGATGACAGATAGTACACAATAGATCTAAGGAACTAGTCTGTAAGTTAGGACTTGGCATTGGATTCAGAGGCAGAGGGAGAAGATGGAGGAGTGGAACCTGATAAAGGAGTGCTCCAGCTTGGGGAGTGCTCAGCAAATGAAACAAGCTCCCTCAATGGCCTGTTTTAGTGGTAGATGGGAGACTATGGAGTATTCTAGCCATAATGTAATATATGCAAATCCAAGAAGCTGAATCAAAAGAAATGTACCCAGAAGGCTATAAGGAATATAGAGAGGGTACGACAACCATCAATAATAAACCGACACATATTTGAGAAGAAAATATAATACAAGGAGGCTAAGTTGTAGACAATAAACTTAGGTGAGAAGGACAAACCCAAGGAGATTCTCATAGGGGATGACTGGGATCCGGTGTTGAAGACAACAACTTTTGAAACCTTCCTAGAATATAGGGATGTCTTTGCTTGGATGGAAATGGACTTAAAAGGAGTGCCCCCGAAATTGTGTCCATCGGATACCATTGATACTAGGAGCAAGACCAGTGCATAAACGGTCGTACCAAACAAATAAGAACTATGTAGCGAAGGTTTGAGAAAAAATGACATAAATGTTTGAGGTGGGATAATATTCAAAGTACAAACCAGTGAGTGTGTATCCTTTATAGTTATATCACTAAAGAAGGATGGGAATCAAATTTGGATGTGTCGACTTCAGATGCTTAAATGTGGTAACTATAAAAGATACTTTTCCAATTCCTTTTATTGATAGCATCCTAGAAGAGGTGGCCGACCATGAAATATACTCCTTTATGGATGGGTTTTCAAGATATTATCAAATCAGCATTGCAAAGGAGGATAAGCTGAAAACCAAATTTGTAGTTGAAGATGGGTTGTATGCTTATAAGAGGATGCTGTTTGGTTTGTGCAATGCATTGGCTACCTTCCAAAGAATCATATTGCGTATCTTTGATAGGATGTTTGTAGTAAACTTCAATGCCTTCCTCGATGATGGGTCAATCTACAGTGGGAAGGAGCAACACTTCAAGGTAATTGGCGAATGTATGGATCGATGTAGAAGGGCAAGGCTGGCTTTGAATCCCAAGAAATGCAAATTCATGGTTCCACAAGGCAGACTTCTCGGTCATATAGTATGCAAGTATGGGTTGAAAACAAATCTAGACAAGATTAAGGTCATTTTGGACATGGAAGCCCCAACATATGTTACTGGTGTCAAGTCATTTCTGGGGCATGTGGGGTACTATAGGAAATTCATAAAAGAATTTGCTGAAGTATCTTTACCTTTAGAAAAACTAACCAGAAAATGAGAATGGTTTTGTTGGGAGAAAGAACAAAAGGCTTTCCAGGAGCTAGAGAAGAGACTAGTAGGGGCTCCGATTGTCATATACCTTGACTGGAACACAGAATTCCATGTCCATGTAGATGCGTCTAATTATGCAATAGGCACCACTTTAACACATACTGGAATGGAAAATTGGACTATCTGGTGTCCTTTGCAAGTAGGTTACTATCAAAAGCGGAGCAGAACTATGGCACCACTGAAAGGGAAGCTTTAGGTATGGTCTATGCAGTGCTTAAATTTAGACATTACTTATTAGCTACTCCTTCACATTCCTTGTTGATCATCAAGCACGGATGTACCTCGTGAACAAGCCAATGATTCAAGGGAGAGTGAGTAGGTGGCTAATCCTTCTACAAGAATTTACTTTTAAAATCATAGTTTGGCCAGGGAAAAGTCATGTAATGGCGGAGCAACTGTCAAGAATTAAGTCAAGGGAAGCCTCTGGAAGCTAAGTGAATGAGGATTTCCTTGATGCTCATTTATTTCAAATTGTTGCCCTACCTATATGGTACGAAGGGATCAATCACTACTTGTCAACTGCTACCTTTTTGAGAAAAATGCCGACTATAGAGAGGAGGAAAATTGCACTCAAAAGGACATTTCGATTGATTGTGGGACTGTTGTATAAGATGGGGCCCAACGAGGTATTAAGGAGACACATCATGGAGGAAGAAATTTTGGGAGCTCTAAGGGAATCCCATGAAGGGCTGACAGGAGGCCATATGGGGCTTGATGCTACAGCTCTAAAAGTCTTGTTGGCCGGACTATGGTGGCCCACACTATATGCAGATGCTCGAGATTGGGTTTGGAATTGTGATACATGCCAAAGGGCAGGCAAACCCTAAAAAGAGATTTTATGCCGGTGTTTCCATCACGGCCACAAGAATTGTTGGAGCGTTGGGGGTTGGACTTTTTAGGCCCCTTGCCTACTAGCAGTAACCATAGATGCAAATACATAATGGTGGCAACAGAATACCTAACAAAATGGGAAGATGTACGAGCTCTCCCTGACAACATAGCTCTCAGTACAACCAAATTTCTCTATGAGTAGATAGTAACAAGATTTGGTATACCATTGCAGTTGACAAGTGACAGAGGAGTGCACTTTGTCAATCAGGCAATTAGAACGATGACAAGTGAGTATAGAATTTTCCATTCATTTTCCACTCCGTACTATCCAAGGGCAAATGACCAAGTAGAATCTACAAATAAAATATTGGTGACGATTTTATACAAGACTTGTGGAGTTGAAAAAGGAGATTTGGAGGAAAGACTTCCCATAATGGTGTGAGCGTATAGGACCACCTACAAGGACACCATTGGGCAAACCCCCTTTCACCTGATGTACAAACAAGAAGCGGTAATGCTAATAGAGTATGCAGTACCTAGCCTACGGATATCAATTGAAAATAGGTTGAGGGATGAGGAGAGTTTAAGGGAAAGACTTAACACTTTGATAAAATTGGATGAAAAATGGGCACTAGCTTAATGGGTGATTGAGGTAGCACAAAAAAGGGGAAAATTTTGGCATGATAAACATTTAAAAAAGATGAATTTTAGACTTGGATAGTTGGTACTTAAATATGATGGAAAACATGAAATAAAGCCAAGCAAGTTTAGGGTGAGATGGCTCAGACCATACAGGGTCATCAAAATAAAGGATAATGGGGCACTCAGGTTACTTACTTGTAGTAGAGAATAAAGTATTATTGTACTTAGCACATGATAAGCTTGAGCGGGGTGAGTAGTTAGGAAGTGAGGGAATGTGTCGGTTGGTCCTTCCAATCAACCGACCCTTTTATAACCACTTTGGACTATTGTTATTGTACTCGTGATGTTTTTGGTATGAATAAAGTAAATAATTTCCTCGCCATTCTAATATTATGGTAATAAGGTACACTCTATGTTACTGCTCTATATATGTCTTTATTCTTCTGTGAGTTTAAGTAGTATTTCCATTCTACATTTTGGCGTCGTTGCCTAAGTCCAAACCTTGAGGTTGTTGGCAAGACAGGATGGAGTAACGGGAAGACCCTTCTTACCACATATACAAGTAACAAATAGTGACGGAGAAGAGGAGGAAATAACTAGAGATCACTTGACACGTGATTTGGTGATGGCTTGGGAAGTTGCGGTCGATCAATATGTGCAAAGGGAAGTCTGTGAGAGAATGGTTCCTGAGAGAACGGTACGCGACGAACTTTCGGTACCACCAATGTTGTACAATCTACTAGGACAGATTCCTCTCTTGTTGGCAAAAAACTTGGTACATGTTGATGAAGAAAGAGCCGAAACAAAAAGAGAATGAAGGAGGCAACAAGTACTCCAACAGTTTGTTGAAAGGACACAAGAACACAACTTAGAGGAGTGTGATAATCCTAGGAAGGGAAATAGACACTAAATCAATTCATGCCCTTGATTCCAAACAAATATCTGAGGTGGGTACCAAAGGAAGAAATTGAGAAGGAAGTCGCCTTGAGGACATTATGTCTCCAACAACAAGAGGAGAGATGTCGTAACTTAAGGTGATAGGGGGACCCCACTTGAATCCAAGAAGGGTTGATTGAGCAGACAATTGAAGGAATAACCAATTTTGCTATTTCTGAGAAGCTAGGAAGTTATGGTGCAAAAACCCAGAGACCCCTACATGTAGAGAACTTCAACAGGAACAAAACCTAAGCCCAGGAGAAGGAGATACTCTTGGGTCGAGCAAGCAAGAATTGAGCCGGACAAGAGGGAGCTTCCAGTCAAGAGGAAGTGTTCTATCAGGAAGGAGTGTTGCATCTAGAGGAAGTGTTCCGTGAGGAAGGAGTGTTCTATCGGGAGGAAGTGTTCCACAAAGAGGAAACATCTTGTTAGCAGGGGGTGTCCCACCAAGAGGAAAAAGGGCAACATAATGGCAATGGACAAACAAAAATTGCCTAGATTCACTAGGAATGGTTCGGAGGACCTCGTTCTTCACTGTAAAACATGCATAACTATATGGCAAGCTAACAGAGAGAATGATGCAAATGAGTGGCTAAAAGCATTTCCGACCACAGTAAGAGGTATAACCATCGACTGGTATGCACATTTGGAGGTAGGCAAGAAGAACACATGTAATCATCTCTACACCAAGCCCGCGGATGTTTCATTGAAGGACTGACTTTGTCCCTAGGGAAAAGGATAAAAATAGTTCCACCATCAACCTTTGTGGATGCGTGTACTCGCGCAATGGACATAGAAAGTGAGAACAAAACCTCCAAGGCAAGAAGACTTGGAAGCACGAGTGAAAGTTTAAAAGAAAGTGAGGATGAATCCAAAACCATCCAAGTGTTGAGAAAGGACATGAGGCAATTAATGGAGGTAATGGGAAGTAAGGAAGTAAGGACAGATTGTGAAAAGGAGGAACATGCCCAAGGAAAACTTTTTGTGAGATTTGTCAAGTGTTGGGACATGCAATCAAAGATTGTCCCTACAATCTAAAAACACAAAATGCACAAGTATTCTTCACACAGGGAGAGCAATCCACACCACCCTCCACCCGTCCTAAGAACACAAATACAGAAGCCTCACCAAGAAGATATAGGAATAATAGAAAAGGGAGTAATAATAATAGCAACAACAACAACAACAATAACAACACACCCCGATGAGCAATCCAATACAATTCCAAGGGAAGACCTATGATCCAATGTAGTTAGTGCAAAGAATGGGGACATTTTGCACAAGATTGTCAAAATGGAGGAGGATAGAATGGAGGAATGCTGTGTAAATGCTGTGGACTAGGCAATCATGAGGATGTGAATTGCCCCAGAGAAAAGGGGGTGAACATGTTAGACATTGAAGAACCAGAAAGTGAAATCCTTGCCATCACAAGGATGCAAGCCTAGAAACTTGTCTACCCGGATGCTACTACAGAGAAGGAAAGATTCCATGAAGCACGAAAAGATGTTCAAGATAACATGTGAGAGGAAGGGAAGTAAAGGCCAGATAAACTTCCTACGGACAGGGGTGTATTGAATATCATGAGGCAAGTACTAGAGACCACCATCTTGGTGAAAATTGTTGATTTACTAGAAACATTACCTCAATTGCAGGTAGAATTAACACAAGGGGCAAGCATGAGAGGGATACCCTCTAAGGAAGAGAAGAAAGGAGGAGCACAGGTCGGGAAAGAAAACAATACCCTATTCACTAGGGGAATAACGAGGACAACATCAGTAGTAAAAATGGAAATAGTGGGGTATAAACTCTCAAATACTATTGTTGATGGAGGTTTTGGCGTAAATGTATTATCTAAAGAAACATGGAAGACAATAGGGAAACCCACACTCTGGCCGCGTACATTTCAGCTGGTGGGAGCAAACCAGTGTGGAATTAAGCCAATAGGAACCTTGATGGGACAAAAGGTAGTAATCGGTACACAACAAATTTTTCTTGATTTTGTGATTATTATTTAAGGAAAAAGAGGGTATGATGCTTTACTGGGAAGAGGATGGCTGGTTATAGCGAAAGCTACCCATAATTGGAAAGGAATGCTCTATCCATTGAGTTAGAGGGCATAAAGTACATCATAGACCTGAGGTCCCAGTCAGTAAGTCAGGACATGGCATTGGATTCAAAAGCAGAGGGAGAAGACCATGAAGGGGTGGAACTAGATGAGGAAGGGGTGCTCAGACTTGGGGAATGCTCAGAAGATGAAACAAGATCCTTCAATGGATTATTTCACTCGTAGATGGGAGCCTATGAAGTTTTCCAGCCAGAATGTAATATTTTGCAAATCCAAGAATCAGACCTTGAAGAAAGGTACCCGGAGGGGTATAAGGAATACAGAGAGGGTACGACAAGCCTTAGTAGGACACCAACACACATATTTGAGAAAGAGGTAGAATACAAGGAGGCCAAACTTTAGACTATAAACCTTGGGGAAGAGGATCAACCCAAGGAGATTCTGATAGGGGATGACTGGGACCTAGTGTTGAAGGCGACAACTTTTAGAATCTTTCTAGAGTACAAGGATGTCTTTGCTTGGACGTACACAGATGTGAAAGGGGTGCCCCTGGAGCGGTGTGTCCATTGGATTCCATTGGTACTAGAACAAGACCAGTACGGAAACAACCTTATAGAATGAATAAAAACTATGCAGCCAAGGTCTAGGAAGAAATCATAAAAATGTTGGAAGCAGGGATAATATTCAAAGTACAAATAAGTGAATGGGTATCTCCTATAGTCATATCATTGAAGGACGACAACCAAATTTGGATGTGTTGACTCCAAATGTCTGAATGCGGTAACTATAAAAGATCCATTTCCCATTCCCTTTACTGATAGCATCTTAGAAGAAGTGGCCAGCCATGAAATATACTCCATGGATGGATTTTTAGGGTATAATGAGATCAGTATTGCGGAGGAAGACAAGCTAAAGACTACATTTGTTGTTGAAGATGGTGTATATGCCTATAATAGGATGTCATTTGGGCTATGCAATGCACTAGCCACATTCCAAATAATCATACTACACATTTTTTGACGGTATGTTGGTAGGAAACTTCGAAGCTTTCTTGGATGATTGGTTTGTCTATAGTGGGAAGGAGCACCACCTTAGAATTATTGGCAAATGCATGGATAGATGTTGAAGAGCAAGGCTGGCCTTGAATCCGAAAAAATGCAGATTTATGGTTCTACAAGGCAGACTTCTTTGTCATATTGTATGCAAGGAAGGATTGAAGACAGATCCTAACAAGATCAGGGTCATTCTGGATATGAAGGCTCCGTCTGACGTAAACGAGTGTCAAATCTTTCTTGGGGCATGTAGGGTACTATAGGAGGTTATAAAAGGATTTGCTGAATTCTCTCTACCCTTAGAAAAGCTAACCAAAAAAGGAGAATGGTATTGTTGGGAGAAGGAACAGGAGGAGGCTTTCCAAGAATTAAAGAAGAGACTAGTAGGAGCCCCGATCCTCATATACTCTGACTGGAATAAAGAATTCCATGTTCATGTTGATGCATCCAACTATGCAGTAGGCGCTACTCTGACACAAACTATGAAGGGCGGGTTGGATCACCCTGTGTATTTTGCAAGGAGATCATTATCAAAAGAAGATTGCAACTAGAATACCACATAAAGGGAAGCTTTAGGTATGGTTATGCCATACAAAAATTTAGACATTTACTTACTAGCTACACCCTTTACATTTTTTGTTGACCATCAAGCACTAATGTACCTAGTAAACAAGCCGGTGATCCAAGAAAGAGTAAGTAGATGGTTAATTCTATTGCAGGAATTTACCTTCAAGATCATAGTCCGACCAAGAAAAACTTATGTAATTGCTAATCAATTATCAAGAATCAAGTCAGGAGAAGCTTTTGGTGGTGGAGTAAATGAAGATTCTCTAAATGCACACTTATTTCAAACTGTCGTGCTACCCCAGTGGTACAAAAGGATTGGGCAATATTTGTCTACAACTACCTTTCCGAGAGAAATGCTAGTAGTAGAAAGGAGACAAATTGCGCTCAAAAGCAACACATTTCAGTTGATTGAAGGATTATTGTTCAAAATGGGACCGGATGGGGTATTAAGGAGATATGTTATGGAAGAAGAAATCCCTAGAAGGATTGGTAGGTCTCATAAGACCTGATGCAACCACAAGAAAGGTTTTATTGGCTAGACTCTGGTGGCCCACATTGTATGCAGATGCGAGAGAATGGGTGTTGAGTTGTGACACCTGCCAGAGCACTGGAAAACCCCTAAAAAGAGATTTCATGCCATTGTTCCTGTCTCAACCACAAGAAATATTTAAATGCTGGGGACTACATTTCATAGGACCCCTACTCGTGAACAAGAACCACCGATACTGGTGGTAACAGAGTATCTTACAAAATGGGCGGAAGTACGTGCTTTACGGGATAACACGATCCTCAACATGACAAGATTTTTGTATGAACAAATAAACTAGATTTGGGATTCCACTCCATTTGACGAGTGAGAGGGGTACATTTTGTCAATCACACCATCAGGGTAATGACAAGTGAGTACAAAATCTTTCATTTCTTTTCTAGCCCCTATTATCCAAGGGCAAATGGTCAGGGAGAATCTACCAATAAAATATTGGTGGCAATACTCTACAAGACCTGTGGAGTCGAACAAGATTGGGAAAAAAAGACTTTCGACAGAGGTGTGGGCGTACATGACTACTTATAAGGTCACCACTGAACAAACTCCCTTCCAACTAATGTGTGGGCAAGAAGCAGTGATACCAATGGAATACGTAGTACCTAGCTTAAGAATAGCCATAAAACAAAGGTTGGGCGATGAAGAAAGCTTACAAGAAAGACTGAATGCCTTAATAAAACTGTATGAAAAAAGAACACTAGTTCAATGGGCAACAAAGGTGGCACAACAGAGGCGGAAATTCTGGTATGATAAGCATTTAAAAAAATGGATTTCCAACCTGAATAGTTGGTGCTTAAATATAATGGAGAAAACGAGGTCAAGCCAGGAAAGTTTAAAGTAAGATGGTTGGGACCATATAAGGTCTTAAAAGTCAAGGATAATGAAGCACTGAGGTTAGCTACCTTGGATAATGTACCTTTAAAAGACTTAGTGAACGGGTCAAAATTAAAGAGAGCATTTTGCCATCCGATTCCTAAGAATACAAGGTGATGGAATCCAACAAAAGAATAATAAAGAGATAGAGGGATGTCGTAGAGGAGCATTATTAAAGACCAATTTCAAAGCCAAACCACAGGGAAGCCAGTTTCCAAGTTTGAGTGCTAAAGCCGCAAGTATTCGTACCAAGGTCGGATGCAAGGAGAAGGCAAATTTCAGTCGTACAGTAGGAGACTTGGGCCATACACGGATAGGGTCATAAAGAAGTCGAAGGGCCTATACAAAGGGAGGTAAGTGAATTTAAGGGCTTACGAGTTGAACTCCATCTGTACGGAGCACGTAGTTAGTATGTACATCTCTTGTTTGTACGAGTCTTGGTCGTACAGCCATTGCGTGCAGGAGCTCTAGCCGTACGAGTCCAGTCTGTATGAGCACACAATTGGTCAGGCTTACGAATTGGCAGGAAGGTGTTGGTAGAGGCCGGGCAAGGAAGTAGAACCAACCATACGTGGACAATAAAAGAGGACAACCAAAGGACACATATGACCTATAGCCATGAGGATAGAAGGAATAATTGGGCAAGGACTAAAGGTATGCACACCGTGAGTAGTATAAGAAAAATGGTAAAATTAAGCTTGGGGAACCCTCGCAAAGGAAACATCATCGATTCCAAGAAAAGGAACATGACCTTGTAGGTGAGGAAGATGGTAACAATGAAGGTCAAAGGAAAGCACTCAGAAGGGATTACAACTGGAAATGTCACCTTTGAAAGTGTCATGGGAAGGGAATGTCAGACCAGGTGGGAGCATGCCAAAGACAATCATCCGCTCAAGGAGGCCCTGTGGAAAGCTGAGGTAGATAAAGTCATTCTCATGCCTATGTTCAATTTAAAGGAGTTCGAACCAATATTGCGTACCATGGTGGCAGGCTATGATAAAAAGATGAACGATTTAGCAATCTAGTATTTCCAGAAGAAGCTAACAATTACGTACTCACTAGAGGAAATAAATAAGGTTTTTAGAATCCTCAACAGAGGATAGGAACTGGTAAAAAGCCTAATGTTATTGGAAGAAAAGAAGAAAAATCTAGTATTTCAAGAAGAAGCTAACAATTGCATGCTTACTGGAGGAAATAAATAAGGTTTTTAGAATCCCCAACAAAGGATAGGAATTGGTAAAAAGCCTAATGTCAGTGGAAGAAAAGAAGAAATGGTTGTGACTAACATGTAGGAAGGATCTCACAACACAGGAATGGGAAGGAATTTTGAAGAACAGTAGGGGTCTCAAGAATATCTTCATTGCCAATGATGAATGGTGATGCATTGTTGACTTGGTAAAAAGTAAACTCACAGCAGGAAGCTGCACTTCAGATATTGCTCTTTGGATGTTGCTTGTAGTTGATGGATTGTATAAGGGGCAGGTGTACAATTGGGCACAATTTCTTTTAGAAAGACTTCAAGAATTCATGGAATTAAAACACAAAGCATTCTACATGCCCCACCATGCTGTGGCTTTATTCCTCGAAGCAGAACACACCTAGGTGGATAGTGAGCATAGAGGGGCATTGATTCCAACCAAGCAAGGTGGAACCCTACAAGCTGACCATGACGTATTGGCTCCACATGGACACCATGGGAGTAGGATCCCACAACGAAGAACCTTGAAAAAAGAAACCAAAACTGGCAGTTGCAGTTGAGGAGAAAGAACAAGAGGCATCGGTTGGAAGCCACGAGGAGGATGAGGGAGAAAGTTCCGATACAAGTGACATAGATTAATCTTCTTCAGACTCCCAGGAAGTAGAAATCCGCTTAAGCCACTCGAAGGGAACCCTAAAAGAAGTTACCTTCCTCTCATCCATGGGTGGGCCACTACCAAAAGGAATATTAGAACATGCTGAGATATACCATAATGAGGGTAGTACGAGAGCCACGAATGAAGATCAAAGTATGGCCTATGGCATAGAAGGCATTGCTCTAGTTCTAGGGGTAGGGTGTAGTATCCTGAACCGGGTATTTACTGATTTCTCTTTTAACCATATAATCAGAATTATAACTTTGAAGATAGTTTCCAACACATTCGAAAACCAATAGAAATTCAAATAGGGATTTATTCAACCTTTCTCAGATATAACATTCAAACTTAGATATAGGTAAAAATGGAATACAATGCTATAATAAAACCCAAGGAATTCTCCACAAGAGTATAACTCGTTATTTCAAAATAATATCCAAGATGTCGAACATATAACCATGTGTTACAAACCAGTAAGATAAAACCAACAAACTCTTATAACTCCTTAAAATACGTTATTGCATTTTACAACAGCAATACAATAACCGGACAAAAACCCAATCTTAAATACAGATTAACAGTTAGGTTGGTATGCTAGAATAAGAACCTGTAAGTGCGAATGAAACACCTGAACTGATGTTTTTAGAGACAATGGGTTTGCATCCACTGTCTGTTGGCATGAGGGGCTACGCCCTCAAACTGGTTGAAAGCTGAAGCTTTCTGAAAATTCTCACAAGAGAGAAAACTGAACTGAATCATAAAATCAAGCATGCCCAACAATGAGCCTCTTTCCCGCTATGTTACCCTAGGTTTTCGGGACAATGGGGACGTGGGGACGCGGAAACGGGTTTCCGGGACAGATTTTTTTTCTTGGAGCAGGGGACGGCAGTGGGAACAACTATATAAAAAGTAGGGAAAATTTTAAATATCCAGGAAAATTTTAAATATTCATATAAAAACATGGATAACACATGCTTATATAAATTATAGAACCTTAACATATAATGTTTGTGTTAAATAATTTAACTTTAGAGTTCACATGAGAGTGGAAATCAAACAAATTATCAAAAATGAAACATTAATTTTATGGGACAGCCAAGGGAAAGGTTTCCGGAAGTTTCTGAGTTCCTAGGACGGGGGGACATGGGGACAGGGTCAATTTTTGCCAGAAACGCGTCCTCGGGTAACATAGCTTTCCCCTTTTAATACACAAACTAAGACTCTTCGGCTCCTCTCTGGCTTTCGTCTTATTCCCTTGTGTCTCTTCAACTTCCTTAAGGCATTTCGTCTTGTTCCTCCTTGACCCTTTGTCCTTTGTATAACGTTAAATTGACCTTTTAATATTTTGAGTCTATGTCTTAGAGCAATTTTAATATTTTATCGAATAAGACTTCAATATTTCTAATGTCCCAAAAGGAAACATTACATACAGGAGGTATCTTTTGGTCTTGGTCTAGGTCCAGTAATGTGGAAGGACATCCCCACACAGAACCAAGAAGGGTAGAATATATGTGTCGGCAACAAATTCCGCAATGGGGGGCCATGAGATTGTCATTACCGAGGGTAGCACAATTGGTTCCTCCAGATCAGTACACCCATACTAAGGTGATAGACTTGAGATGCCAAACAAAGTGCGCACATAAGCTGAGGTTGCAAACTTCATTAGGCCTTGAAGTAGTCCACTTGGTTGCGTTGGTAGTGCAGTCAACATAGACAATGGATACTTGCCACCAGCAGGAAGAGGAGATTAAGGCTCAAAAGGACATGCCTATGGAAGATATAGTCTTGGAGGAGGCTGACAAATTGCTTGAGGAAGAAGGGATGGTATCTTTACTGACTGCCTTGGCACTCGAAAAAGAGGATCCAATAGAGATATAGAGTGAGAGTGTGGAACCATCAGGCATATTCTCATTTATAGCCAAGGAAAAACTATTTCTCACTGAGTTGCAAGCTATGGAATGTTCCACCAAGGAGGTCATGAAACAGGTGCAATCTCAGAATATGGAAGCCGTGGTGAAAGCACTAGAATCAGTGGTGGTATTTATGCATAACGGCTGCCATAAAGATTGGGAACTGTTATAGCAGAGTGGGTATACACAGGAGGAAGTGGCCGCAAAGTGGACAAAGAGGTATACCATTCCTTCCATCCCAAAACAACTACCTCCCATGGAGACCCTTCTAGACATGGAAGTTGGTTTTCGTAGGATCTACTTAGAACTCCAGTAGAAAAAAAGCTTGGCTAAGGAATGGGAGTTGGAGAGAACCACTCTTTGAGACACATGGAAGGTCAATAAAGCTGCCATGGAAGAGACTTGGAGAATGGAAAAAGCTGCCTTGGAGAACAAATTCACCACAATAGAGGCAAAGAAGATGGATGCTTTATGGGTACTATAGGGAGTTTGGACAAAATAGAAGGTAGCTGAACGGGATCTGTAGCGATTCTAGGGAGCTTCAAGTACAGGGATGTCTTCCCAGTATTCCCATTCTACACTACCTTCGACAATAAACCTTAAAAGACATCATTAATGGATTGAAATATAAGCTTTATAATGAAAGAAGGGAGTTGGTTTCTATCTATTCCATAGGTATAAGAAAGATATAAGAAATAGAAAAAATGAAAAATAAGAACACAAATGCAATTGGAGATGTAGAAGAGATAAAGGGAACCTTCAAAATAGTAACAAAGGATAATGACAAAAGAGATATAAAAAAAATAAATCACAAGACCCCTTTATATAAAGCAAGGGGATGGTTTTCAAACATTCCATTCTGTGAGCTAGGTTGTTGGAAGAAAGAAGGGGAAGAGGCCATACAAGGGGTACGAAATAAGGAAGCAACCATACGATGTAGAGAAGCAGCCGTATGAAGGATTGGAAGAGACTGCATACAGAGAAGGGAAGTAGTCGTAGAAACAACCAACCACATATAGACAAGGAGAGAAGTAGCCATACGACTAGTCGTACGAACAATTAGTGTATGAAGAAATTTGATCGCAGTCAGTGTACAAAATACAAAAGTACGATAAGGAATCAACGTATGGATCAAAAAAGGAAATGTTGTATGGAAGAAGAGTACATGTGTATGACAACAAGAATGAACAACTAGGAACACTATACTACTAAGGCAAAAGGAAAATATGAAGGCAAGTATGAGTCAAAAGGAGGCCATACGGGGTGAGTACAAACAACATACTATTAAGGAGGAGCCCAACGTAGAAGGACTTGAGGCAAGCCACAAGAACGGTTGGAATAAAAAATGAATTAAAGTTACCTACGGCTTTACCAAATACCACAAAATGGTTAAGTCTAGAAAAACCCTAGCAAAGGGAAGATCATTGACTCTAAGAAGAAGAATTCAGTTTGCAGGCAAGGAAGGCGACGAAAATGACAAGCAAGCATGACAAAAGGAAAATTGTAGAAAAGATTACAGCTGCCAATATTACTTTTGAAAGTGTCATGGGAAGTGAATGTCACACTTGGTGGGAGCATGCATAAGACAATCGCCCTCTGTAAGAGGCGCTGCGGAGAGCAGAGGTAGACAAAATAATTTCTATGTGCATATTTGATTTAAAAGAGTTTGAATCTATATTACACACCATGGTGGTTGGCTATGATAAGAAATCTAATAAATATGTAATCCAATATTTGCATCAAACTCTAACAATCTCCTATTCAACCAAGGAAATAAATAAGGTTTTTGGAATCTCCAGCAGAGGACAGGAATTGACAAAAACCTTAATGTCAGTATGTCAGTGGAGGAAAAGAAGTGGTTGGGTCTAATGTGCAGGAATGGTCTCATGAAGCAGGAATGGGAAGGCATTTTAAAGAATAGTAGGGGCCTCAAGAAAGTTTTCATAGCTATCAAATAGTGGTGATGCATTGTAGACTTGGTTAAAAGAAAACTTACAGCTGGAAGCCGCACATCAGATATTGCTCTATGGATGTTGCCTATGGTTGATGGATGGAATAAGGGACAGGTGTACAATTGGGCGTAGTTTATATCAGAAAGGTTACAAGAATTCATGGAGTTGAAGCATAAGTCATTCTACATGCCAAACCATGCGATAGTCCTATTCCTAGAAGTAGTTCGTACCTAGGTGGCCACATAACATAGAGGGACATTGGTTCCAACGAATAGAGTAGAACCCTACAAACCTTCCATAACGTATTGGGTTTACATGGACACGTTCGGTGTGGGGCTTGGTGGGGGAGAACCTCAAAAAAAGAAACCAAGGCACATAACAATGAAAGCAACATCTATTGAGAGCTCAAGTTCAAGTGAGGAGGAGATGGGCGAGGACAATTCATAAGAGGATGAGACTAGTACAGACACATCTTTAGGTTTGCAGGAAGCATAAATCTGGTTGAGCCACTTGAAGGGCACCCTTGGAGAGATCACTTTTCTACCAACAACAAAGGGATCATTGCCAAGCGGAGTCCTTGAGTATGCCTAGATTCACCATGTTGAGGCAAGGAGTTCTGAAGTTAAAAGCACACAGCCAAAATGACATAGTGTTACATAGGAAGATTTCTGTACCATGGGAGGTTAGGAGGGATGTACTGTTACTAGTACAGAGAAGGGAGTCTGTACCATGCTTAGTACGCAAGAAGGTGTCTGTACCATGGGAGGTAGTCGTACAGAGGAAGGAGGAGAACAACAAAGGTTTCCTCATTGCGGGGCAACAAAGCTGTCATTACCAAGGGTGGAAAACTTGGTTCCTATAGTGCAACAACCTCATACTAAAGTAATAGATCTCAAGTGTTAGACAGAGTGTGGTCACACTATTAGATTGCATATAACACAAGGTATAGAAGTAGCACATTCTATTGCTTTGGTGGTGCAACCCATAAGAGATATGGATGCCTAGAACAAGGCATGAGCGGAAGAAACTAGAATGGCTAATGAAGACATACAAGTTGAGGACACAGTATTGGAGGAGGTAGATAATTTGCTTGAAGAAGGAATGATAACTCCACCCTCACTAATTCCCTTGGAGGTAGAAGGGGAAGACAAAATAGAGATACAAAGCAAGAGGATGGGACCCTTGGAAATGCTCTCATTAGAAGACAAAGCAGAAAGATTCCTTAAAGAATCACAGGATATGGAACATACCACCAAGGAAATTATGAAGCATGCAAAAAATTAGAATCTTGGAGCCATAGTTAGAGCAACCGAATCCTTGGTAGCATTCATGAAGAAGGACTGTCATATAGATTGGACATAGTTGCGCAGTGGACAATCCAATACACTATGCCTCCAACGAAGGAACAACCGCCTCTCATACGGGCACTTTCAAAAATGGAAGTTGTATTTAGGAGGATATACTTGGAACTTCAACAAGAAAATGACTTAGTAGGACAATTGGCAAGAGAATGGGAGGTAGAAAGAGCTACTCTAGCAGAACAATGGAAGGTTGAAAAAGCAATTGTAGAAGAGAAATGGCAAGCCGAGCAAGCTATCTTGGAAGAGAAGTGGAAGGTAGAGAAGGCTGCCCAGGATGAGAAATTCACAAGAGCAGAAGTGAAAAAGACGGATGCATTACATGTTCTGCAAGGGGTTTGTGCCAAACAGAAGGCTGCTGAATGGAAACTTCTACGCCTCAACGAAGCCTTGAGCCTAGGAATGTCTTCACCCACTTCTTGAAGTCTGATTTCTTTTTAATTTTGTTGAGATGACTTCTTTTTTGGGGGGATAAATGTAGTACGTAGTAAACTAATGTTGTATTTAAGCATTAGTTTTGCTTTGTTAGGATGGGTAGTTAGGAAGCGAGGTGGTGCGTTCGTTGGTTTTCCCAACCAACTATTATATAAGAATTTTGGAATATGGATGATGTACTCATGTTTTTTGTAATGAATGTCATGTTGGTATTTTCGTATGAGTAATGAATGTCATGTTGGTATAAGTGAATCCATGCTATATTGTTTTGTATATTGTGCATTGATAACCATTCTACAGAGACACAATAACATCATCAAATAAAAGCTAATTTGATCACTTACAAAAGTTTACATCAATCACATAACTGTGAACATAAAATTTAGCTTTAGATAATAGCACAACTGATATATAAGTATTCTCAAATGTGTACAAAACTCATGGACTATGAAATCCATGAATCTAATGTTCCAAACAAATATCAAAACAAAAACTACAAGTATATGGCTGAACCGCTCAGAGGAGTGCAAATCCTTCCTATCAAGGCTTCCAACATTGGTCCTAGATGATATAGTAGCCATAATATTTTTTCAACTATGAATATGAAAAGATTTGTAAGAAGAGATATGTATTATGTAGATTTTTATGATCATGGTTCATCATTAACCTTTTACTTGCTTAGACTTAATAGTTTGATGGGGGTTTAGGGGAACAACAAAATTGGGTTGAGGGTAGCACACCTTGCGATGGCTTGAGGGTAAGAGAGAGAAAATTAGAGAGATAGGTGTAGATCTAGGGGGAGAGACAAGTGAGCCAAAGAAAGAGAGGTAAAGAGATGTGATAGAGGAAGAGTGAAAGGGAGAGAGATATGTGTAGATTTTAGCTTGTTGTGTCAGATAGAGAGAGCACGAGGATGCTGATATGAGCTTGCTAATTACTAAAATTTTAATAAGTCTGAAAAGTTATAAGATCTTCTAAAACCTAGAATTTTTTTTGTAACTCATAAAGATCTAAAATCCGTATCATCCCCCTATGGATATTTGCTCCATATTTTTCCAAATTTACCACAAGAATTTAAATAATAATTCGCATGCAACTGATTTCTACCCATCCAACAGATTATATTGAAAAATTATAGACTTTCAGCCTAAAATAGAGATCTGAAATTAAATATGAATATTACCATCAAAATAGATAAGTCAGTACAACCATGTTATCCAAAAGATATGAAATGTCTCCATTCAGAAATTTGCCCACATGTGAACTCTGCTGGAATCTACCAAAGAAATAAATTGGGTTTCTATCCAATCCAACGTGATTTTAGTTAAGAAGCATTGAAACATTTGAAGACTCGATTTATCACAATGTTGATCCAAGATTCCAACATAATGATAAATGATCTGGTTCTTTCTGTAACTTCTAAAATCTTAGCCCTTTTATCAAAAGTAGGGGCTTTGACATGATGTAACCCATGTAGACTCTCAACAAGTAGTGTAGAACCTTTGTCAGCATGTTATTATTACAGGGAGCTATAGGAGTTGTTAATTTTATGATATCACTGTAACAAGAAACATTGAGTTGGACTAAAGCAAGCATTGAGGGCTGCAAAGCCTAATTTAGAAGCCTCCAATCTGACTGATCTATTTTGGACAAATATGAGTCTAGCTCTTCCAACTTTGAGAGAACACTATCAGGAAATTTCATAGACTTAATTTGTAATCCAACTACATAGAGCCAATTACCTATTTTCTTTTCTTTCTGCAAGTCCCTTAGTTGTTCACCATTAAATGTGTTTCAGATTGTATTGAAATGATTTCATAATGTATTTACAGTTTTATGTAATGGCATTTTAAGCACATATCCAAATGTAGCACAGAAATGATACTAATGCCTGTGATTAGATACAGATCTTGACATGGCTTTCATTACCAGTTTACATGAAGCAAAGAGTATTTTCTGATCTCAGTTTTGAACCGAACAATTTGAATATACATTGCTAATGTGTCCAACAGATAGTCATGTTCACAAACAGTAATAGCTCCATGCACAGTCAGAGCAGCAAATAATGTTACACCCAACAATAGAATATCTTTAGTAGGGAAAACAGTTTGCATCATAGCATATAGGGGTTTTCTTATTCAAGCATGAACATCAAGAACTCTTTTTAGGGACAGTCAATTCCTTGATTCCTCAAGGACTAAATGATGTCCATAATTATAACCAAATGAAAGCTCCCATGCCAAACTGAGTTTCAGAGAGACATTCATTTCTGAATAAGGCATTTATGTCTAGCAGGTTTTGACCTCTAAAGATCGCCAGGCATACAAAATGACCACTAATTTCAAGCATTCCAACCAAAGTATATTTCAGGCAACTTATTGAGCAGTCCTCTTTATTTTGTTGTACAGAACCAAATCACTGTTTGTGAACAAAATTGTACCCATCAATCGTAATCTTCCAAAGCAATATTGTCAAATCTAGAACTCCTATTATTGTTTTTTAATCCTGCTCATTGCTGATAAATAAACAACCAAGCTTAAGAGAATTTTCTGTGATAAGGTTGCACAAATATTTGACTCCCACAATGATGATCAAAGGCTTACACTCGGCAACCAGCTCGAAGTTTCCACATACAGCTGGCAAGGTCCTAATTCACTCCAAGAATGCTCTGTTATGTCTGTGATTGAAGAATGATCCTGTCCCACAACCCAAACACTTGGATGTTTGCTCCAGCTAGTAACCAACTCAAACAAGAGTTTGCTCAATAGCTTAGGCTACACCATGATATTCAGGAAGTCATGATAAGAAAGATGACCACTGCTGCTCTTCTTGTTTGGTGTTGTTGTTTCTATAGACATCACTAACTCAAAAGAATTCGATTTCTGATCTCCAATTACAGTTCCAGACTAGTCTGCTATTCCTTGGTGCTGGAATACAGAAACTCCCATCGTGGGTGTTCTCCCTGTGAAATGAAATGTTTGCCCAATAATATACACATGGTCGCACTGAGTAAATGATCAACAAGAATTAATTATGAAACCATCCGTCTTAATTATGTATCCACAATTTCAAGAAATCTTCAACGACCTCTATGGAATAGAATCTGCGATCTCCAAATAATCTAGGAAAGGAGAAGTTAAAATTTCTCGGTTAATTTGGCTTTTTGTTCTTGTGAATAATGGCTTAATCACTTCCTGTGTTCTATGAGTCTAGTGGTTGTATCAGGGATTGGTAGGCCAATCTTTTGGTGCAACGACAACCTTAGCTTGTAATAAGTGGTAGTAGTGCTTGGGCACAGGTTCGATTCTCCTCGGATAACGCTGAGGGGGGATTGTTAGATTAACCACCAACATCCCCCTTTGAGATTCATGACATGGCTTAACTACCTCTGTCAGGCATTGATAGGTCAATCCTTTGGTGCAACGGCAACCCTATCTTGTAAAATACATACTTGTATATTCTCTGTCCCCGACTCATTACTTCTAGGTCGAAGGAAAATACAAACTTGATAACAATATATAGACTCTGTTCAGAAGAGTAATTTCCATAGATTTTGTTACAATACCCAATATTGGCTCTCCTTGCATCTCAAGTTTCTTTCAATTGCTGGAAATGGGATTATTCACCAAGCATAACCGGTTCTATTCACACTTGGTAATCGTACTGTGTTGTGAAGTGTTGCTCAACAAATCTCTAGCTATGATACTCATAGGAATAGTTGCCAGCAATGTTGATTGCTTGAATAAGCTTAAGACCAGTTCACATTCTATGCAGCCAACTTCCAACACTCCTAGGACTTCTTTTCCTACACAGCATATTTATTTCACAATAACCAAAGAATAATGCGATGGTGAGTTACAAGCCATAATTCTGCCAATGCCTATTGGCTATGGTAGTGACATCACATCATTTTACCAGATTTCCTTCTAAACTTTTCAAATGATCCCTTAGAAATCTTTTGTACCATAGGTACAATGAAAGCTCTTCCAAACTAGAAAGCACACAAATTTAGTAAGAAACAGCTTTCATGCATCAATTTGTTATGATAGACTTTTCTTCGAAGAATATATTTCACATTCTAATTATTCGTTATATCATCCGAATGAATTGCTCAAATCTTGAACCACACATCATTTCCCTTTATAAGGTCATGACAATAGAGATTTATTTTACAGCTGTGCCTCCAGTATTACCTTCCTCAGGGCTTACAAATTTGCCATGAAATAATATTACTAGTCTCTTAATATGGTCAGACCACAATAGCCAATGTTATGCAGAAATATCAATATTTTGGCCTCATATGCTGCTCTTGACTAAATCTGCTCCTTTTCATATTACCAGCAAATTTTAATCAACCCATGGTCAAATATAAACTTTAGAAATACATGGTGTGAAACAGGTCCTACAATTTCTTTCAGAAAATATTCTTATTGAATCAGCTCCAATAATAATATTTGTAATTAATACAAATTCACATAAGCCCACTTTGACATCAATGATATAGTAGAACAAAATATTTCTTTGTTTCTCCAAATCAGAAAAAAACTTCAGAACTGCAAATACATTAATTTCTGTTACTCATGAAACTTCATAGACTAACAAGAAAACTAGCTTTGATACCACGTGTTATCCCCCTATTGATATTGACTGTAGATTTTTCCACATTTGCCACAAGAATTTAAACAACCATTTACATGCAACTGATTTCTATCTATGCAACACATTGTGAAAAGTCATATAATTTCAGATTAAAGTTGAGATCTGAAATTAAATAAGAACATTACCATCAAAATAAATAAATTGTAACAACCATTTTTTGTAGCAAATATAAAATATCTCTACTCACAAATTTGCTGAGCTATGAACTCCTAACCAAACAAATTGGGTTTTTGCCTAGTCCACCAAGAAATCTTGAAAGTTTTTGTCCTTTGGTTTCAAAACTGAGAATTTTAAGCTCCCAAAACTCTCCAATAGAGAATAATAACTCAAGCATAAACCAAACATGATGAGAATGAGCCTCTCACTATGCTTTTAGAGCACATCCCAGTTCATTTTCCTTTTCTTTGTCTCTTTATTTTCTTTCTTCAACTTGAAATGACTTTATTAATTTTTTAGTAGGCTCCATTAAGTTATTTTTATTTTTTATTTGATTAATTAAATGAAGTTGCCATTTAATTTGATATAGTTTGACACCTTACACTTAATAATTTAATTGACTTCTAATGTTAAAAAAAAATGAGACATTACAAAACTACTCTCATACTTAACTATAATATTCCATGCATATATTCTATTGTAGAGAATAAGACTTATTTTGGTCGAGTTTGAGCACTAAAACTTGCTCGAACTTTTCAAGTCTGCAAAGTCTCACCTTAGAGACCGAGTCTAGGCCCCCCAAGCTCGTCGAGGGTCATCTAACTTGAGACTTATCGAGTCTTGGTGAGTTTTGGCTAGTCTCAAAACTGTGGATAAGATACTTGATTGCCCACCATATTTAAACGAATTAATTATTATCAAATAAAAATAAAAATCCCCAAAAATGAACAACTTAAAGTTAGTTATTCCCAAAATGGTGACAGACCAAGATCTTAAAGAGATGCTTAGACTTGTGTCTTTATAAGTAGTAAAAAACTGTTGTCTTTTCCTTTGGCACTTTTAAAGCTACTAAATTTGATGGGTTCCCTATAGCCTTTTTTCAAGATATATGGGAATTGGTTTTAGGTAATATCTTGAATATGGCTACGGATATCTTCAAGTCCAAAAGACTCTTGAATCAAATTAACTCCACTTCTATAGCTTTCATTCCCAAACTTCTATGCAAGACTTTAGGCCTATAGGTCTTTGTAACACTATTTATAAGAGCCTTTTAAAGCTAATTGGTAATGGGCTAAAAAACATTCTAAGTAAGATGATGCTCAAATTATAAGGGGGTTGTTCAAGTAAGCATAATTGGGTGTTCTAACTACCCATAAAATAATTTACTCCAAATATTCGATGTAGTAAAAGACCAAGAATGGTCTCAAATTGGATATTCCTAAAGCATATGATAGGGTGTCTTCGCCTTTTTTGGATGGTGGTTTTTTGGAAATTTGGTTTCCAAGGAAGATTCCTAAAGTTTATTTTTTCTTGTGTTACCTCTCCTCTTGCTTTGTTTTAGTGAGTGGTTTTATTTGAGGCATCTTCTCTTGCAGTGGAGGGCTTCAACAAAGTGATCCCCCTATCTTGTGGCTAAGGTTTTGGGAAGAAATTGTCAAAAGTCACTTGCTTAAAAAAAGGGATTAAGATTGCTTTCTCTTTACCCCCATATTCTTTATCTCCTTGTCTTTTCATTATTGTGGCTAAGGTTATGGGAAGACATTGTCAAAAATCACTCAATTAAAAAATAATTGAAGGGGTTTTAGGTTGCTTTCTCATTGCCCCTAGAATCTCATCAACAATTTGTTGGTGATACAAATCTTTTTGGAGAGGCTTCCATGTTTGAGGCAAGACAATGTAGAGCTATTTAACAACATATAAATTATAATAAAAGTATGTTGTATTTCTTTAATGTTGATTGTGTTGTATAGAATAAGGCAATGAAAATTCTTGGATGTCAAAATGCCTCTCTCCTTGCTTTCTACTTGGGTCTTCCACTTATTTCTAAAGCCCCTTCTCATTCCTTTCTTAATAACATTATTGAGAGATTTTAAAAGAACTTGTCAAGGTGGAAAGGGAAAATACTTAGTTTGGATGGAAAACTACAACTCCTTAATGTCTCTTCTCAAAACATTCGAGTGTACTATCTCTCATTATTCAAGTTTCAATCTTAAGAAAATTCTTTGGTCAGGTATTGAAGAAAAATCAAGAATTTCTCTTGTTAGTTGGGAGAAGATTTGTGCTGAGAAAAAACATGGAGGTCTAGGGATTGGAAGTCTAAAGTTGTTCAAGAAGGAAAGATTGATTGGCAGTTTCTAGACAGTGAGAAGGATTGTGTTGAAGTCTTGAAATTTTAATAGACCATAATGGAAACCTAATTGAAAGTCGTGCCAAAATCCTTTGTTGTAAAATAAACAATAAAGAAGCAACGATGAGTTGGAAGAGTATAAAACTTGTAAAATATATCGATTTTTAAAGGCTAAAAGTAGAAGGACATTTAAATCATGTTAGAGCTATCCTTAATGGTAATGGAAAAGGGCCTCGGGAAATAAGAGACCTCATGGAAGATAGTTAAAAAGATGGTTTGGAGCTTTCTTTAATCTAGAGTCCAATACATTAAACTTAATTGCAAATAAAGGTTTGAAATTTCAAACTTGGTGGCGTTGGAATAACGACAATGTCCTGCCAAATATCAAAAAGGTGATTTTCAAATGAAACAATGATTATAAATATTAATGTGGTTTAAAGGGCATTACATAATGATGATGTGTAGGCTTGAATGGCATATTTTTCAATGATTATAATTCGTAATCATGGTGACAAAGAATAGTAGTTGTGCTTCCCATATTATCAAAAAGACTACTGTTAGTCTCATTTATTGGCAAATTATAAGACAATTAATAAAAAGCCTCAAAAATCTATTGTTTTTGCTTATTGATGACCCCTCACATGTATATGACCATGACAATTATATGACACAAATTAATTAGTTAGCTTATAAAAGGGAATATATCAATGCCTATATAGATATTTCCAAATTTTGAAGGAAGCATAAAAAGACCATAGTGACAGTTTGTGTTGACTTTAAAACTTGGTTTCTTAATATCTATCTTCATCATCCTTTGGGTTTCAACAAGGTTATTTTTGGGTATGTTGGTAATTACATAATCTCCTAGCCCATGTGTTTGTGGTTTAGAGAAGCAAATTGGTGATCCTTGCAGGCCTGTAGAATTTAGGTATGAATTCTTTAAAAATCTAGACTTGTGGGACTTGTTCATCTGCTCGAGCCTCCCTCCTTTTTTCTTGGCAATGCAAGGCTATAACAACACCTTGACCTCCAAGTTTACTTATTCTTGAGCTAAAGGTCATGTTAATATTGGGAGTTTGCAATTTATAGCATCTCTTTACTTGATAATGAATATTACTTCATAAGAGAACAATGCTATCCACATTGTTAAGAAATTCTTAGGGAGATACCAAACCTTCATCGATAAATTTTTAGAGGAAGGGGAACATCTAGAAAGATTTCAAAATGTGTATGAACATCTTAATACGCCTCCCCCTTATGTCTTGGATAGTTGTCACATTATTTAGTAATTTACTCTAGAAAGTATATATGTGATGGACATTGTTATTATTTTCCTGTTTTTAATCATGCTAGGCATAGGGAGAAAGTTAATAGCCTTTATTATTTGTTTTCCTCATTCCAACAAAGCCTTGAAAAAGGTGTGTCTAATTCGCTCCACCAAGGACCAATATTGACTTTGTATAAATATGTCTTTTCTTTGGACCCTCATGGAAACCCTAGGCTCCTTGGCCAAGACAGCCCACCTGCTGCAATTTTTCTGAAGAATTTATCTTATTCAAAGTATTCCTCACCCATTAGATACTAGTGATTTATCTACAAGAATGGCACAAAAGCCAAGCCAATTAATTTCCCTTTCCTCTAGGTGAAAGAGCTTCTTAAGGTAAGCCTAAAGAAATGTAAACCCTCCTTAGCTTTGAAAACAAGGAAGACTAACCAAAAGGATGCTAACAGAAATGGTGTGACAATCACTCTCATTAAAAACACTAAGGATGAAGAGTTTGAATATTGAAAATAAATTCAAAACATTTAGGTTGGCTCTATGTTTGGGAACCACAAATCTGCTTGGTTGGCTAAGGCAACCTTTACTCCACAATCAACAAGTAAAAACGATTGAATTGGAGGATGAATAAGAGGATTTATCTCCTAAGCAGGAGTCTTTCCCTACCTACGAGGAAGATAGTGAGGAGATGGAACCAAAAGAACATGATCAAAAAATTGAGTTTAAGAAAGAAACAATGGATTTGGAGGATGAATAAGAGGATTTGAAAAAGAAGATTCAAGAAATGAGGAAATGGAATACTCCCCAAAAAATGAGATTGAGACACTTGACAATTCTAGTACGCTTGAGCATGAAGGTTTCAAAGCTAAAATGGTTGACCTTCATATGAGGTTGAACATGGATAAAGTAAATTGGAGGAGATTTCTGGGAGGCATAAAGAAAAGGAACTAGAAAATGTTATAATGCTCCTCCTTATGATCATAAATGGCAATATAAAGAAGGTAGCTATTGATACCTCTATTGGGTACTCAAAAATAAAGGAGTCACAAAAGAGAACAAGAAATATCAATGAGGAAAAAGGTGCTAGTTTGAGTAATGTTGCCATGACAAGTTGGAAAGAGGCATTAGGGGAGCTAAAGAAGAATTGAGACTATATCTTTGTCCCAAAGAAAAAACATTAGCTTCTTTATATTGTTTGTTATAAGTAGTTTTTTGGTGGGGGTGTATGCCTTGTTAAATATCTTATTTGATATAGGCTTACCTAGTTTCTCTAGTGTTTATATAATGATGAACTGTGATATGGTGAACTTGGTTAGTTTTGGTGGGCACATGAGCTTGGATATTAAGTGCCAATTTGATGATTGCTTGCTTTAGCTAGCTCTCTTTGGGGCATAGTTGTCATTGATTTATGCAAAAACAGGTTTTAAGGTGACTTGAAACCCCATACAAAGGTAAAATTGAAAAATAAACTATCAAGATCCCCCAACACAAGCAACAAGTCATCTAAAGACAATACCTACCAAACAAAAAGACAACTGTACGTTGCCATAGATGAATCAATGAAGAATCAACAACCTAGAACTGCAAAATACCACTAGGATTTGGCTTTAGTCCCCTTCTTATGGGACCTAAGAGTCATATGTCATAGTGTATTTACCTTTCATTGTGATCCATCCATCCTCAACTTTAGTAAAAGCAACCTACCAACACAAAGAATTAGGAGATAAGGCCCCAACACCCTCAAAGATGTGCAAGTAGCTCAAGACCAACCAACACTGATAATACAACCATGGCCAACCTCCTACAACAAAGGAGAGACATTAGGCACGCCTGTGCCAACTAAAACATGAAGACCAATATAAATACTATCCCCTACCAATAGAGGAGTATTTGAAGTGGTATTAATGACAACCAACTTAGAACTACCTGGAGCGTTATCAACATATCTAAGAGAAGTTCTACCAACAAACTCAATAGGAATATTTCAAGCAAAAGTGTTACCAACAATCCTACCTCTGGAAGACACATTACCTATAGACCTAGCATAAAAAAATTCCAATAGGCCTTTGTTTGGGTCCTAGTTGTTGTCTTTGATCATCTAAGTGTTTTCTTGGGGTCGGTTAAAGACATTTGTTGTTTTGTAATTGGGATCAAGGCCCTTTCCATGCTAATATAATAAAAACTAATCCCACAAAAATGATGCGTGTATCTCTTGCTCCTTTCAGTTGCAAAACAATAATTATACATTTTCATTATACATTCTAATGTAATTTTGTATATTTGTTTGTAAGAAAATAAATTATGCTTCTTATAAAGTTATACAATAAATACCACAAGGAAAAGTTGAAGAAATAAATTTGAAGAGAAGGTTGGATGGGGAATGGTAGGTTCCTTTTAGTGGTAGCGCTCCCCTTGGGATGTCAAACCAATGACCTTGTTGAATGTTATGTTGCTTCCCATGGCTTGAGATTGGCTAAAGTCATGAATGTTAGACTGTGTGGCTAGAGGGTGATTCTAATAATATGATCCAATGTTTAAAGAGCCACTAAAAGCCTTTATGGACAATTCAAGAATGGGTTAAAGATCCTTTGGATATCTAAAGGACCTTTCAAAAAGTGCATATAACCCATGCTTATCGTGAAGCCAATGGGGTTGTGTATTATTTTTCAAATGTGGGTGTTTGGGACAATAAAGAGCTTATATGGCACCTTGTTGCTCATGTGACAAACAACATTATAGCCTAGTTGAGATATGATGTATCACACGCATGAACCTTCCCTCCAATGCATTAATGATGATACATCTTGAGTTGGTCATCCTTGTTATCATTGAGTGTTATGAATTTGAGGAGATTATTAGTGTTTAGATGTCATGGTCTCTCATACGCTTTTTGGGTGCTTTGTTAAAAACTTGGGTGTACCTCTCTTCTATATTCTTCTCTCTTTGCCATTTTTGCAACCATGGGTGGAGATAGGCAAAGGATTGAACCTCTCAACTATGAGGAGTTTAGAAATTATGTGACTATTTGGATAATCCTGAAACAATGCAACTTGGCCCCTTTTATTGAGAAGTTACATGGGTTTGATCCCAATGTTACTATTGAATTCACCAAGAGCAAGAAAGATGAGCATATTTCTTTGTTTGGAAGGGATTTTGAAATTGATGAAAAATTGGTGGAGGTTAGTGGTTTGTCCATGGAAAGTGCCAAGTTTTACAAGGACAGAAGGCTCTTAGATACGATGGTGAATTTTTTTTTTCCAAAGACATCAAGGAGAAAAAGAAATTGATCAAAGCCACTAAGGGCACTTATGGCATGGGTAAGATGAAATATGTTTGGCACTTTGTCCTCATGGTTTTAATGAAATACATTACCCTAGATGGTAGCTATACTAGAGCTTTTGGGCATCATTTTGAATTGTTGAACCATTTTAGGCACAAAATGCACTATATCTTTTCCTTTTTTATCTACAAGCTTCCATTAATGTAAGCATAAATGACATAATCACATAGTAATTGCCGAGTGCAATAGTCGCCAAGTTTTTCACCTCAATAAGTTTTTCATAGAAAAAAAATTGCAAAAAATGGTTGTTGAGTTTTTGGTAAGAATTATCAATTAATTGACGACCAAAAACTCGCTCACATGTGTCTATCGGCATCTAAAGACCAAAAATGACTTTTTAAATTTCATTTTTGTGATTGTAGTTATTGAGTTTGTAAGTTAAGGAGTTCTTTGGGCTTGCTAGGTGATTGCAAACTATTGGAGGCGGATTCAAGTGGATTTAAGGCAGATTTCAATTGGTTTTGCAAGAAAAATCACATTCCAAGGTAGGTTTGTTGAGCTATTGGTCCAATTGATTTGGCTGATATAGATCATTACTATGATTGAACGATATGGGAGCAACCTTTATCCTATACAAAAGATGGCATCGCTAATTTGGAGAGGCAAGTCATGGAGGAGGGGGGTGAATTGGATTTTACATTGGATGGCATCGAGGAGGACGATGAGGAGTCAAACAAGGAATCATTGCTAGGTCTAGAGGCAAAAGGATATACATTCAGGATAGAGAGCGAGTTAGCAGAGATACTGAGCTAGGAGGCATAGGCACACCTAGTGCAGGGTTCCACTTCTAGGACCTCTCCCTTATTTTCTATTAGAGCTTGGAAGAGGAAGATGTAATTGTAATGATGTAAATATACATCTAGTTTTGTAGAAACTATTTACTATTTTTCTTCTAGTCATCAACATTTGGTATGAGAATATTATTTTGTATGCACTTTGCATTTCTATAAATCTTAACTCTGATTGTTTCTTTTGTGTTCTCATTAATTAAATCATTGAATGTATCTTCTCATTGAATTTTTGCAAGAAAAATACATTTTCAATTAAATTAAATTTATTTTTTAAGTTTTTAAGATTTTTCAAAAAACTTGCTAAATTATTACCAATTTTTTTGGGCTTGGCGAGTTTTTGCCAAGTCCAAGTTTTCCATCTGAGTGCAAGTATCAAAGAGCATAAAAAAACAAGAAAAGATTGAGCCTTCATGAGGGTTTGTTGTTATTAATTTTTTAACATTGAAGTAATAACCTTCTCTTTCCTTAGCGGCCCTACATTCTTCATATGAAATGGTTACCTATGATTTTGGAAGTCATTATTCTGATGAGGAAGATTATGATATTTATATGGATGAATCACACTTGAAGTTGAAGAAAAAGAAAAAGAAGTCAAACTCTAAAAAGGCAAAATCCACTACTTTTGTGACTAATTTTCATTTGGAGCCTCATGAGATGCCAAATGAGTCTATCCATGTTTCTACTAGGGCTAAGAGAACCCCTTTTCCTAGGGATCTTAATGTGGATTCTTGTTACCTTAGTTTGGAGATGGAAATCCTTAATGATGTTCTTTCCATAACATGTGACTTTATGGTCAACTTCTTCATAATGCACAAGTGAATTTTGAGTAAAATCAAAGAGATAAAAATAATGATTTGTAATGTCAATAATAAATAGGACAACTATCATATTAAGTATGGAGTGTTGAAGAAATAAAATCTATTGTGGATTCTATGCATAAAATAATTAATATTGTTAATGACATCAAGAAAGAGTTTCACTACAAGATGCTAAAGCTAGAAGAGAAATTCAAGAAAGATTACGGTGGGAGATTGAAAACTCTAGAAAATATTTATTTTAAACTCAATTACAATCTCATATCCTTTGTCACCTCAAAACATAAAGTGATTAAATTTTTTTTTGAAAGCATCAATACTAGGGTTAGAAAGCTTGAAGGCCTTCAACATGAGGAGGTTATGGTTGATGTGGATCAAATTGAGAAAGTGTAGGAGGATCACTTATACTTCCAAAAGGACGAGAACCCATTTTAAGAAGAAAACCACCAATGAAGACATTCACATTTTGAAAGAAATTGGTCTCGACGTGACTTAATTGGTGGTAGAAGCAGTGAAGATTCTCAAGAATCCTTATTAGATTTTCCTTTGTCTATTGTCTAGTTTGTGGTTTTGTGCTATCTTTTTGCTGAATTTTGGTTGTTGGCCTTGAAATGTTTAGTTATCTAAGCAACCTTTTGTCAAAAGGGTTTTGGGTCCCTTCAAAACCTATTTGTTTCTTAATTAAAAAAATAAATAAATGAAGAGAAGCTTCTAATTAACACATTATGATTGTGTTCATCTAGGTTTTATACTTCATAGATTGTTGGGCAATGATAATGACTATTTAATTTAAACTATATATTATGAATAGGTGCATCTAAATACACTAGTTATATAAAATTCCTTTAAATGATCTATATATGCATCAATGACATTGTATTTATGATTGTTAGTTATTAAATATATTTGTCTAGCATTTGCAATTATGTTTCTTCCCCATCTAAGATAGCACAACCATTCAAGAAGATTACAATGTCAATGAATTATGTAAATATTGCTTCACCTATCTTACCAACATTTTCCCTTAAGATGTGCTAGTGTTTTATCTCATTTCTTTTCATTGGTTTCATTCTCATTGTAAATTAAATTCTCCTCCCATTTTTTATTCTCCTAATCTTTTGCTGCTTATGTCCAATCTATGTTCCTCAACATAAATTTTCTGCTCATCATACCATTTATTTATCTATTACCAATTTTTCATTTTCTTATTATGATTGCATTGCTCATTGTTGCCACCTTTGTGTTTGTTATGTTATCTTTTTTTATTTGTTATTGTTATCTTGTTTTATTATTGTTTTCATTTATTGCTTGTTGCCTTGTCAATGCAAATCCACAATAGAAAAAAAGAGAGAGGAGGGTCTAGAGATTTTTCATGACCTTCAAAACTTTTAAAGTGATTTGGAAACCAAGCCCAAAAGTCTTCTATATACATAATTCTTCTTAGCGATTAATATTTATATAGACAACAAAAGTACCATTAATATTGACATTATATTTTGAGATCATTATCCTCTTAGGCTTACAACATGATGGCCAATAAGTTGCATGAAAATTGTACCATTTTAGCCTATGAAAGTTATAACCTTTAAGAAATCCCGTTAATTAGCATAGCAACGAGTTTCAAATAAACTAGCAAATGGCACTTGCATATCCAAACTATCAATAGAGTTTTCCCTCTACATCCTGCTAACTCTACCAATAGAACAATTGAAGAGCTTGTTAACTATGCATTTCGAGATGCAATTTTCTCAAAGCTTGATCAACTATATTAGATTTTTGAATTTTTGTTTATAATTATTGTTGATTTGGTAAGCAAGCATCTTGAAAAGCCTCAAACCTTTGTACAAAGAGATAGATGGAGAAAGAAGCCTACACAACACTATAATATATCCAAAAGGAGAAACTACAATAATGCCAAAGACAACACATTACAACACTTTCCAATATATCAACCAAAAGTTGGGTTGAAAATTTGTTCCAAAAATTTCTACTTTACTAGACTGCAAGGATCATTCTTCCCTATGATTATTTTTTGGTAACGTGGTACATGGAATAAAACCCAAACAAAACCTTTGTCCAACCGTGAAGCTATAAAAGAGTTGGTCATCGTTGTATGATCTAAAGGAGATTTCCTCTTATTATCTTCCTTTTGTGCCTCCTCGATAGTAGTAATGGGTTCCTTATTAGTAGTAGGCATTCCTTCTTTTTTTCTCTAAATGTAATGAGATTTCTTGTTTCTTAAGCAATAAGCAATAACTTCGTCCAATTTACCACAAGAATGACAAACAATAGGAGAGCCTTCATAATCAATCTACAACATACAATAGCCATTTTTTAAAGATAAGGTAATTCAAGTAGGGAGCACTCTTTAAAAACACAAAATCTAGGAAATATTATGAACTATTTGAATTTGGTAATTAAACAATGGCAAAATATTACCCTAAAGAATTGGAAATCATCATAAAATATTTTCATCCAAAAAATGTAAGGACAACCCTTATAGAGAACCCCAATAGGAAACTTGAAGATGATACGTTCGTTGAGTTAATGTTGTTTAAGACAAAGTTTATTCTTTCCTAGAAAACAACAGCCATAAAAAAGGATCCTTGTACAATTATCCAAAATTAGCGAAGAATATAGAAAAGTAAATCTATATAGCAAAAAACTCAACCTGATATCTTAGCTTCTTCTGCTAACGCACCCATCTTCCAATAGTATCAATGTTGAGATGATTTCTTAGAATCTATTAACAAGTGAATTTCTAAGCTAATTGAATGACTCCATAACAAGAGAATCTGAAATACCAATTTAAATCTACCTTTCCATCTCACATTTAATAGAAAACCTAGGGCTTCCTCTCTCAAAACTCCCAACAACTATATTTTGGTGATCTAATTTCTAGCTAGGACATTCATCCTTACCCAAATTCCCAACAACCACATCGCAGGCATCTAAATATTGGCTTGGAAAATCATAGTCCATCAACACTATAGCCTTCATTTCAGAAAGTTCCTTGAAACCCTAGGGGAAAAGATTATGATGAAACAACTAAACTATTGTTCACTACAAAAAACAAATAGGCACTAACTAAGAAAGGGATAAAAAAGCCTTACATGGATACAAAAATGATACTCCATTATGGACTTCCCATAAAGTATTCCTGTCAAATTTGCACCCTTTGTGCCTTTAAATGAGCCTAAAGAAAGTATGAAGGAGAAGTTCATCCTTAACCCATTTTCTAGCCTAGACATCCTTAGAAAAAATAGCAACAAGATCATTGTCCTCAAGAATGCTTAATTCAAATCAACGTCATAGGAAAAAGATTTTTTTTCCCATATGTAGAGTTTGTAGCCTTGTCAATGGTAATCTACAAGGAATAACAAAGGATTTTTCATCCTTGACAACACAAATGTGTGCCTACATGCCTTCATTAGAAAAGACAACATAAAAACTTGCCTTCACAAGAGTTGCCAAGATTACCATCATCGTCATTATCCTCAAAGTCACCTTCATCATCACTAGATGTAGAATTCCCCTCACCGTTCACCTTGACCACCATGGCTTGCTCGTGCTAGAGAGAGATATAGGTCATCCTTTACTAGGTTAAACAGTGTGATAGGAAGGTACTATATGATGGAGAAAAGAATGCATACATTATTTGAAGGATAGTTCTAAACAAATGTTTTTTTTTCGGTTAAGAGAACAAGTTTTGAAGGGTCCCTAAAACCCTTTACAAAGATCAAGAGAGAATAAGTGTTGAGCATGACCTAGACAAATTAAAGCAACAAAAAGAGAAGTGCTGGCTGAAAGACAAAAGCCAAAACACTTCCCTCACCAAAACAAAAAGTTGCAACCCAAAAGGAGTATATAATAGATTCCATGTTGCAGCCCAAAACTAACCCATCTATGATTTTCCTTTCATCTTACCCTTATGGGAATGGAGGGTCATGTCAAAAGAAGACTGGGGAGATTTCGATTTTTTGCCTTTTACAATAGTCCAACCCTCTTCCACCATAGCAACAACATCCTGCCAAGAAATAGCTTCTAGTACATGAGTATCCCCTCCCTGAGAGGGCATATGAGTTCCAAAGGAAGGACCAACATATTTAATAGATAGATCAAAAACAAGAGAAAGATAAACAGGAACAACAAAAATAGCCCTGTCATTCCCGTTTGGGTAGTAACATTAAGTCACATTAGGGATAGTCCTAATAATTTCAACAATATAGCTTGTAGAATATAATCTTGTAGCATTAGCAAGGAAAACAATAGATTTTTTATAAATTCTTTGGTGAGGGCCAACAAACTCAAGCCCAACAACCTTATACTAAGTAGAGTCAACATTTTATGCAATATGGCTTGGAGTATTCTCCGCCTGTTGATTAGAAGAAATTGCAACCACTGCCATTTTTGGGGCAAAAATAATAGTAGGAGCTTGCACTTGATTTGAAATAGCTTCTGCAAGATTCTCTTCCCCTTTAGAGGAATTCTTCACTACCATATAATGCTCCAAAGAAGCTCCCTTCCACCAAGAGGAAGACTTTTTATGTTCAACTTTCTCAACCTCACATTTAGCCGCAACATGCCTTGTCATGTAGCACTTCCAACATCTAAAATGGATATCCTTATAGTCCAAAGATTGGATCAAAGTACTCATTGGGGACTTGAGCTGGATTTCAATAGGCAACCCCTTAGAAGCATCAATGTCCACTAAAATCCGAGAAAAGGTAGAGTGCATAATATCAGAGGATTTCTCATCAACCATGAGAAAAACTCCAAGAGCACTACCAACTTCTCCAAGGAGAGGATCCATCTAGAGGTGAAGGGATAGATAGGGAAGCTTGGCCCAGATAGGCATCTTGTAGAAGGATTTCGAAGAAGGGTTGAAATCCCTGGGTCAAGGCTTCATCATCAAAGTGAAACAATTGTATCACCGCTTTAGGCTGAAGGAAAAGTTTAAAATATATTCTTCATAAGGGGACTTATCAAAGAGATGAAACCAATAAGTCTCTGTTATGCACTAGTGATGTAGAGAGGAGGCGGTGAAGAATTACAAGTACCAATAGAAGTAATTGAATACCCTCTAGCGGATGTTAAAATCTTAGAAATTAAAATTACAAATGAACAAGTTTTAATGGGGACCCTAAAACCCCTTACAAAGCATTACAAATAATATTCTATAAAGTTCTCCAAGACAAAACACTACTAGCACAAACACAACCAACAAACCCAACCAACAACTAACAACACAAAATCCAACACCCAGACCCAATAACTTGAAACAAATAGGCAAAACATAACACACAAGAAGTAGCAAACAAAAACCTAGGCCACCTCCTTAAGAGCATTAGCCACCTACTTCTCTATGATAGTAACATTGTCCACATTATCCTTCATAGTTCAAATGGCCTAAGAAGAAACATGAAGTTTCTTTTCTTCCTCAGGCTTTTTAGTGTGTGTTTACCTAGACCTTCCTTAGTAGTAGCCTCAACCTCCCTATCCAAAACAATCTAGACAACTTTAAGATTGCCATCTTTATTTTCCATTTGACCAGACACATTCTTAAACTTTCAAATGTTAGTCTTTAATTATTTTATCTTCACTCTCAATAATAATGTTCTTTAGGCCCAATTCATAAGATTTAATCTTCTCCTGGATCTATCCAAACTTGTCTTCTAGACGTTTCCTAACTTGAATCTCATTGGCCAATTGGCCCTGCACACTGCCAACCTTAGATTTGAGGTTGTGAATTTCATTATAAATATAATTTTCTAGGGCAAGGAAATTATCAATCTTGATTTTTACCTTTTGGAAAAACTTTAGCTAAGCACCCAGAGAACCAATACTTTGGTGAATAGAATCCTTCTTCCCCTAGCATTAGAAACATTAGAAGTAGAGACATTTTGTACAACATTATTTGGTCCAGGTCAACTCGTAATAGAGCTTGAACTAGGATACCTGGCAATGTTCAAATTAGGGTTGTTACCTGCCTCACCTTGTTGCACTATATCTCCAATCTTTTGAGTTTGATAATCAACACATTTACCACTTTTCTTTTCCTTTTGTTCTCCCTTCTTCCCCTGGGCACCCGTAGGCATCAAAGTCTCTTCGTTTTGCACATTAGTGTCCTTGCCATCATTTTTGTCCGAATTCAAAATAGAAACTTATTTCTTCTTATCAAAGTCCGTAGAAGAATCAAATTTGTCCTCGGTTTCCTTAGATTTGACATAATCAAATCTCAGCTTGTTCACTTTGAACTAATTTTTTTCAGACTCACACTCATTGTTGTCTTTCGTTTCCATGCTCTTCTATGAGATTAGAGGGAGATTTTATTGTCTTTATAGAGATTGCAAATCCCTCTCAGATTTCTTCAAGTACATAGATTAGTGTTGCATTGCACTTTATCTCCATGAGTCCTTACAGCTTCGTGACCATACTCTACAACTATAATTTCCCATGAGTCAGACCTAGGCACATTTTATTATGACCTTCTTCTCGCCCTTAGCTCCAGCTTGGGGTGTTAAGCAACAGTGTAGTTTCCCTAACACAGGTCATTCCAAATCAGTGAGACCTTGTAGTGGACCTCTTCACCAACGACACTCCTCTCGTAGCACTTAGCCACACCACAGGGCCTCTGGTAGTCGTCAGCCATATCCATTGCTGTTAGACTTTTTCCCTTTGAAGATAAATACCTACTTGTTTCTGCGATGTCTCATGCTTTCTTCTTCATTTATTGTGCTTGTTCTTTTGTGGACACCATTTGGTGCTCCATGTGTTCACTAACTTCTTGGTTGTAAGCTTCTAGTCCCATAGACCCAAGTTGTGGTCTCTAGTTGGACATTAATAAATTTATCTTATCTTCACCTTGTCAAATTGCTTTTGGGGGCTTAAAGGGGACATCTTATTTCCTTTAAGACCCCAGGGACTTTTCCTTACAACTTTGTCCTACCACTCACCCACATCTTTCCTCTTCCCTTTAATGTCCTTGATAGAAGGTTTTAGAGTACTCAAGTTGCAGCATTCAAAAATAAAAAATGTGGCCTTCATGCAAGCCAAGCTTTTTGGGTCTTCCTATTTTCAAAAAAACCTTTGTGCATAGATTTGAGTAGAGAATAGTGGAGGAAATCATATCCTTATGCCAAAAATGGTTTTAGCAAAGCAAAGTGATAACTATGGACTCTAGAATACTTCTCGTCTATGGTGAATTAGCCATGATATATGGAAGAACCATCTGCCAAATGGGATTAGTCTATTCTATGTTTTAATATCCCCCCACCTTCACAAGAGTCTCCTCCTCACTGGTTTTGGGGAACTCATGCACTGCAACACTAGAGGCCTTCCTTTCCTTAAATAGTTCACTACCTGAACTTGGAAGACTAGTAAGTTCCAAAATAAAATTTACATTAAGCTCAACATGAACACCATACACAACAACTCCTCATTACAAGTTTTAGCAAATTCAAGAGTTGCCTCACTTTTGAAGCCATGGAGGCATTCTATGTAAGTGGTGACACTGCCTTTACTAAGTTGCCTCCATACCTCTTCCTTGTCTTTGCATTCTTTGCAAGAATTAGGGCCGTGTCTCTTCAAGTCTCCCATGGTGCTATGAACAATGTGCATATGCAGACAATTCTTCACACTCCAACTAAAATCGATAGTGTGAAATAAGACCCATAAAATGTGCTAGGCAAAACTGAAAAGATTTAATTGCACTTGCCCCAATTACTAATGATGCTCTAAAATTGATGTACTTATATATCGTTTCCATCTTTATCACTAATATTTCCTACATAGCTATTTGTCAAATTATTTTATTATTATCTCCTTTAATTCATTATCAAGTTTAATGTCGCCTTGCCAAGTCATAATTTATTTATTGCTCACTGCAACATTGGCAATAGATCCACAATCTTGTTAGTTTCATGAAACACGTGAGAAATAAACATGTTATCAAAGGTACTAAGGATAACTTCAACTTTTTTTTTTCCAGCCTCCTTAATAAAAGGCTTGATAGTTCACGATGCTTTATTCTCGCCAAGTATTTGATTATATTGTTTGAGTCGCCTTTGACCCAAAGCTTGTGATAATTGAGTTCTTTGGCAAGTTTAACGATTCTGAGAGCACTAGGTGCCTCAGCCATATGGCTGGTCTATATGCCCAAAGGTATAGCCATAGCACCAACACAAATGACAATGAGGTTGTTACAAAAACATAAGGAAAGAGTTCAAGATTGCATTTTTTCTAATTTTCGCCAAGATATAAGGCAAGTTGGAGAAGAGGTGGATAGAAAGTGGTAAATGACGTGACATGAAAAAGAATACATTGGAAACGTTGACTTTAAAGAAAAAACAAAGGATATGATTTCATAGATTTTAGATAAGAAGACAATTTACACATCACAAAGTTAATACAAAAAATATTTTGATACAAAAGTAATCTTCTACAAGCAAAAGGATTAGCACCAGTTGATTGACACATGGATTATAGAAAGGGGGAATTGTAGAAGCTAGATCCAAACAAGTGACACAAGTTTAGAAACTTGAAAATGTTGCATTCTTTTACCCAAAGGAGAATGACATAGCTACTTTTAGCAACTTTTCTAAAGTTTGACGATTTCTTGAAATTTTACTAGGTTTTTTAAAGATATTCTCAAGTTACATGTAAGTAAATTAGAAAGTTTCAAGATTTTATAGTTTCTTTAGATATTATCAAGTTGCATGTATAAGATGAGAAAGTTATGAGATTTTAGTAATTTTTTGAGATGTTATCAAGTTGCATATAATTAGATTAGAAATTTGAGAATCTAAGTGATTTGGGTTGTACGATTATGCCACTTCTAAATTGTTTTTTTAAATTTAATGCAATATAAGAATTTTAAATACATTATGCATGTTGTTAAGAGTAATTAAGTTAACAAATGTAATATTTTTAGGACATGTGAGGAACACAAAAAATTTAATGAAGTTGAAGTTTAAAAGGTTGATTTGAATATTATTTAAGTTCTCTAACTTCATTAAGCATTGAAGCATTGCAAATTTAATTGAAGTTTTAACTAGAAAATGTGATAATTTCTTCACCTTTTTTATATGACAACTAATTTTATTTTCCATGTTTTAGGTTGAAGAAGTTTAATCATTTTGGTGAGTTTTCTCCTATGCTATCTCAATATGTAATAATATTTTTGACATGGAAGTTTAAAACTAAATGGAAACTATTTATTTGGAATGAAATATTTAAAATGTTTTTCAAATAGTCTTTGCATTTCTTTTATTATGGTATAGATATTTATAAGAGTAGGCTTCCTTTTTCCTCTAAAGATTTTGTGTTATAAGCTTTAGATTTGTAAAAGTGTATATGTGTCTTTCTTACAAGATTGTATTTTACAAGATGGTACATTTGTCAATAATTATATTATAACCCAACAAATCTAGAATACAACATTAAATTTATGTGGAGACAATTAATCTTTATTTGTATATAAATTATATTTTTAATTTAATTCACTTTAAGCTAGCTTTGTTTATAAGGTATAACAATTAATTATTTTTAATTTTTTAAAAAAAATAAAATAAAATAATAAACATGCTTAATCTAAATAAATAATCTTTTTAGTTTTCCTTTTAAAAATATTTGTTTTTGTTTTGTTTTATGCATTAGGGTTATAGAAGTCGTCTTAAATCTTAATATCACTCCTTATTTGATTTATTACTCTTAATTTCAATTGAAAGTTAATTTTACATTATATAGAGATAAAATTAGGACTTAGGAGATTGATGTTAAGGTACAATGGATAAGACTCAACATTTATGATTAATTAAGATTAATAAGAGACTTTAATCATGGACAATCTAACATGTTAAACGAGATTTTGTTAAAATTATGTAGATTTTTTAGAGTATTAGCATTTTGAAAAATATATTTTGAGGCACATCATTAAGATGAATGATAAATTAATAGAGATTGTTAAAGGATATTAAGTTTGTTAAATCTAATTTATATAAAGATAAATCTTGTTGAAAATAATCTATGATGTATTTTTAAGATTCATTATCTAGATAAATTATAAAAAGATATTATATAGATAAAATTCAATTTCATCAAGCATTAAGTGACCCTTATAAAAACTATGATCAATGTTTATAATGAGCAATTTTTTTAATTTTACCTACAAAGCATCATATCGTAACTTAATTGTTTCATTGATAATTCAAGACCCATAAAAGTTAAATTTTAAGTCAGTCAATTATTTTTGACTTGGACAAAGCAATTTTTTAATTACTTTAAGATAAATATTTTGAAATGAAACATATTATACTATATAAGGTTTCTTAATGTGCTTATGATTGATACTAATACATATCTTTTAACATTTTATTACTTTTTTATAAAAAAGTGATCAATGATATAAAATTATGATAAACATAATTTAACATTAAATTGCTAACATATGTAACTCTACAATTTTGTTAGTAGTGATGATAACACCCATAATAGGAATTTTTTTTGAAATGAAGCTCTCGCCTGCGTCGCTGAAGTTCTCGCTTGCGTCGCTGTTGTCGCTTGCGCAGAATGTGGACGAGCCAGCTATACTCGCATTGCCTCTGCATGGGCCTTTGCCTGATCCTAGCCCTAGCCCTATCACCTCTGCTTTGTTAATGCCTTTTGCCCCAGTTTCTAGGTTGCGCGATGGTGCCCTAACCTCTCCTCCGATTGTTCTTGCTAGGTCGGTGGCTGAGGCTCGTAGATCCGCCTTATCTTATGCGGATGTTGCTACCTATGAGGCTAATTTAGGTGGTTTGAATGTGAGGTCGGGTTCCCAAGGTGCCTTTGGGGGTTTGAATGCACGGTTGGGGTCTAGGGATTCTATGCCAGTTGTTGTTGGCCACTTGTTGATTCTAGAGTTAGATCCGACCATTGTTGAGGATATTTCTAAACAGTTTGAAGATTTCTGCTCGTCGGCCTCTATTTTTTGCTATTGGACTTGCATGCATGGTTGGTCGTGTATGGAAACCCTTTATTTTAGGTACATCTCAGGTATACCCTGTTGCCAAGGGTTTTTTCATTGTGAAGTTTGATTCAACTAAAGATAGAAACGCGTCGGGGTTAGTCTTGGGATGAGAAATTTCCCTTGATGGCTAAACCATGGTTCAAGGATTTTGACCCGTCGACGGAATCCTTTAACAAGGTTCCTTTGTGGGTCAGATTGCCGAATCTTTGCCTTCACCTTTGGGTGGATTTTGTTTTGGAGGCGGTGGGGGAGGCCCTTGAGGATTTCTTGCTTGTGGATTCTGCTTCTTCTAATGTGAATCGCACCACTTATGCTTGGATCCTAGTTGAGGTTGACATCTCTAAGTGTCTCCCAGCGATGATTTGTTTGGCTTCATTGATTAGATCTTGGGTCTAGTGTCTTGATTATGAAGGAAGTGCCACAAGACTGGTCACCTTGCTGCTCGTTCTTCTTCTGAAAAATCTAGACCAAAAACGTCTCCTTGGTGGAAGAATGCTTCAAATGATCACTACATTGTTCTCAAAGCCCCTTCCATTAGGGATGGTGACTCTTCTCTGGACTCTCAGGTGGCTGCCTCGCTTGCTATCCTAGTCGGCTCTCTTGTTGTGTTGGAGTCCTCCTCTGTTCCACCCTTGTTTGCAAATGCTTCCTCTGTTAATGTTTCTTCAGTGGAGGCAGAGTTTGTACTTCCTACTCCCTGTCCTGCCCCAGTTCTGAATATTCCTCCTGGTCTTGTTGGAGGCCAGGGCCTTGTTCCCCCTCTTGCCCTCGCCCCTTTACTGGACTTTCCTCCTAGTTTAGTGGGTGGCTAGTTGGCTTCGGGCTCTTCTAGAGAGTTTGTTGTTTTTTTGGATCCCCCTGGGCGTTCTGTTTCTTCATGGGATTGGACTGCGGTGCAAAGAAAGAAAACTAGGCCATCTGCTCCTTTAGAAATGAATCTTCGATCATGCAGGGGAAGCTCTAATTCAAAGGGCAAATCGTGATGTATTTGACCTTGCCTCCTTGCTGGATCTTTTCTTATGCCTGGTGATAGGCTCTTTTGTCACCTTGGTTACCCTTAGTTAGGGGGGTGATCAGTTCTACATTTGTTTTTTGGACCTTTGGTCTATGTGCTCATTGAAAATCTTTAGTCTTGTACAGGGTTTTAGGCACCCTTCAAAACCTATTTTACCTAATAAAAAACTCTACAATTTTGTTTCGTTAAATGTGTAAAATAAAAAATTTCAGTAAAATTTCTCTACTTAAAAGAGGAGAATTAGACATTAAGAAAAATATAAAATGAAAAATAAATCTATATTATAATTAATTTAAATTTCAATATAAATATGTAATAAAGCATATATATTTAAGAAAATAAATAAATGACTTGTGTACAAACTAATTTGTTGAAGAGTTAATTTATAATAATATCAACAACATTCTTTTTTAACATTTTGGTTGTAATGAAAATAATACAAGGGCTTTCAAAAATGTCTTAATCAATTATTTGGGAGGGTGTGAGCAAGCATCATCTTTTTGTCTATCATAAAAATCAACCACAACTGGTGAGAAAAAATAGTTTGAAATGTAGCACAACAAATCTTACATTTTATTCAATGTTAAGGTTTCACTTAAAAGAACCATTTAGAATTGTCTTGGTTTCTCAAAATCTAAAACTTCGTGCAAGTATCTTGGGGTCCCTTTCTCTCATGGTCAGTATAAATCTTCTTATTGGTCAGACATTTTATCTTCAATCAAGGACATAATTGCCACTTGGAAGGCCCGTTGGCTCTCTTTGGCCGAAAGAATTCTTATTGCCAAGTCTATTTTGAGTACTATTCCAAATTATGTCGTGTTTGTTTTGATGGCCCTGAAGGGATTCCTTGCCACACTGAAGAAATGCTTAACAGATTTTTCTGCTCAGGGAACATGGATGATAATAAGAAAATCCCTTTGGTGTCTTCAGACAATATGCGTTTACCTAAAATGGTTGGGGGTCAGGGGTGGTGGTTGGTGTTCCTAATCCACTTGAAAGAAACTTGGCTGTTGGGGCAAGACTTGCTTGGAAAATGTATGATTCTTCTAGAGCTTTTTGGGTAAGAATTCTTCAAACCAAATATCTTGATTCAGAGGACCCAACAAGAATATTTACTATAAAATACCCTCTGAAAGTTTCGGTTATGTGAAACTTTTTATTAAAATGTATAGAGGTCCTTTTTCCTAATCTCTCGTGGGAAGTGAATTTAGGTGGGAAGGCATCTTTTTGGATGGTTTCATGGAATTTCTTCCCTCCTTTGACCTCGTCTAGAGCTTTCAGAAGATCTAGGGAAATTTTCGAACATCTTTGGGGCTCAAAAGTCTGCAATTATGTTGAGGAAGTAAGAGGATTGCTGCAAATGTAATAAGCAATGCCTGTTAAGGTATGTGTTTTCCAAATGCAACAATCACTTACATTTATGATGAGTAGAAGGCATGAACAGACATGTCCATTTACGGGACATGTTTATTCGTGTGTGTGTATATATATATATATATATATATATATATATATATATATATATATATATATATATATGTTTATCTGATAGAAGCTATCAAACATCAACACTCCCTCTTAGCTAGGGAGGATAAACATGTATTACCTCAAAGTAATATGAAGTTAGCAAGATTTAGGATATCTTTGATTAGAAGACATCCATCATTTTGATATCAAGAGTATTGGTCTCCCAAAATATCAACATACAATATTCACCAAATACTCAATAAGGTTTGATATCACATATGATATCAAGAGTATTTGTCTCCCATAATACATGATATTCACTAATTACTCAAAAATGTTTGATATCACATCCGATATCAAGAGTATTGGCCTCCCAAAATATCAATGATATTCACCCAGTACTCAAAAAAAGTTTGATATCACATCTGATATCAAGAGTACTGGCCTCCCAGAATATTAATGATATCCACCAAGTACTCAAAATAAGGTTTGATATCACATCTAATATCAAGAGTATTGGACTCCCATAATATCAATAATATTCACCAAGTACTCAAAATAAGGTTTGAAATCACATATGATATCAAGAGTATTGGCTTCCCAGAATATCAATGATATTCACCAAGCACTCTTTAAGTAATGGCTTCCCAGAATGTTGAGATGCAAGACATTCAACATATACTCAACTTGTACCCTTGTCCTTGCTTGAAACTTTAGTACTCGGTTGAGACTTGATCTCAACTGTCCTTGTACTAACTGAATGTGGAATAGAAACAATAGTAGAGATAGAGGGGCTCTACGTTCGGCTTTGGCTCCTGCGTCTAGCTTTATGGCGGCTGTTACAGCTTTCGTTCCGGCTCTAGCTTTTGCTGCTTTTCGAGCTAGGGCTTATGTTGCTTTTTGGGCTAGGGCTTCTCCTAATCCTAGTGGGATATTCATTCCCCAGGAGCTGTGGGTGGTTCAGCCATTTCCTATGCTGTTGTGGCTACTTATGAGGCTGGTTTTGGTGGCCAAGCTATTTGTCTAGGGCCCTATCATGCTGTGCCTGTTGTAGTTAGTAACCCGATAACGATTGATTTAGAGCCCAATATTGTTCATGAGGTCTCTGATTATGTGGATGATCTCTCCTCCAATGCTGTTATCTTTTTTTTAAAGGGTTTTTGGCCCTCTTTGCCGGAGCTACATGCCTAGATCACTCGTGTTTGGAAGCCCTTCATTTTAGGTATAACTCAGATATACCCTGTGACAAGGGGTTTTTTCATTGTAAAATTTGAAACTTCAGAAGATAGAAATGCAATCCTGCACTGTGGTTTCTCATGGGGGGAGAAGTTTCCTTTGATGGCTAAATCTTGGTATAAGGAGTTTTACCTAGCAACGAAATCTTTTAATAAGATTCCTGTATGGGTCAAGATACCAAATCTCCCCCTTCACCTTTGGGTGGATTTTGTCTTGGAGGCAGTGGGGGAAGCCCTCGAGGACTTCTTGATGTAGATACTACATCTTCCAATGTGTTTAGGACGACGTATGCTCGCATCTTGGTTGAGATTGATGTCTCCAAGGGACTCCCTTAAATGATTACGTTGAAATCTTTGCATGGCCCTTGGATTCAACCTCTTGATTATGAGGGCATCCACTTCTGATGTAGGATATGCCACAAGACCAGCCATCTTGCTGCATGCTGGTTCTCTAAAAAATCTAGACCGAAGAAGTCTCGTTCTTGGTGGAAGGGGGTCTCAGATGATCACTACACGGTTCAGAAAGATTTCTTTGATGGGAATGGTGACTCTTCTTAAGACAATGTGGTGACGGACTCGATTACTATTTCTAATGGCACAACCATCCCTATGGTGGTGACCTCTTCTGATCACCTTCTTTTGGATATTGTCTTTGGCGATTCGATTGTTTCCCCACATGTGGCTTTGTCTTTGGATTTTGCTACCCCATCTCTGGATGTTGTTGATTCTTCTGCTGTGGTATGCTCCTTAGCTGCGGGGGTTTTAGGGGATGTTTGTGGTGTTGCTAACTTTGAAGGGTAGAGGGCAGCTGGTTTGGTTGAGGAGGGATGGACCACAGTAAAAGGTAAAAAGGTTAGGCCCTCCACTCCTTTCGATATGGCATTACATTCTCAAAAGTTGGGAATGAAAGAGAAAACTTGATTGTGGTTGCCCCTTTCTTTGGTTTTCCTGGCTCTTTTGGCCTATTATTCTTTCTTGTCTGACATGGTAAGGGACCTATTGCCTATTCTTCTTTTTTACCATGGGCTTTCAGGTGCCCGTTCAAAACCTGTTTGTGTGGTTGATGAGTACTGTGTTATCTGCGAAGCCACCCTAGTTACTGTGTCTTGTTGGGTGACTTGTTTCACCTTTGGACTATAGTTTTTTTTGGTTTGGGCTTCATTGAAAATTTTATGATTTGTAAAGGGTTTCAGGCTTCCTTCAAAACCTATTTTTCTTATCAAAAACATACTCAACTTGTTTCATCTCATAATACAAGTTATTGTAAGATTGTCACCTTATAGTAACTTATGGAACTAAAAGTGACATCACTTGGAAGTTGTCACTTCCTTATGATCTACATAGGGGTTAGGCCCATTAAAATCACATAGTCACGAGGTATATTAATGAATCATAGTCCTCTTGACTGCTACAATTTATTGATCACTAAATAGTCTATCTCAACATGGTATACTCCCTCTGAATCAATATGACTGAGATCACTGAAGGTTGAAAAAACCATATCCTCTATCTTCTCCCTCTGAATCTCAATCTCCCTCTTTCTATAGTAACATTCTTGGAGCAAAATATCAAGGCAAACGACTCTTATAGTACATATTGAAATACTAATATAGTACTCAATAATATAGATACATGTCTAATTTAAATATATACATCAATCTATATTTTCACAAATAATTTTATCATTAATGCCAATTTTCCAATCTCTTCTATTCACTTCTAAAATATCTATTATTTTCATTTATAAGCTTACCTTGACTATGTAATATGTTATACCTATATTCCAAAGTTAAATAACAAATAATGTAGCATCGCCAACATACCTCCAAAGGATTTATGTACCTCTACTTTAGTATTCAATACTTAATTGTACTAAGCACTAACCTCATTCTGCATGGTTGTTTCTCCTTGAACCGATGATGTGGATGTTTATATAATTAAAGTGTCAATGCAGCAATTTTAAACTCAATCAAGTGTGATTATAAAATATCTGTCATGTCCCATTCTTACTAAGTCTTACTTGTCCATTTTCTTCACTATGTTTATTATGTGTTTCCTTATACTTGATATCATTATCACTATTGATTTGTGTCTTTGTATGGCTCACCACTCAATTTTCAAGGGAGACATCGATACTCTATTCCCTTCTAATCTCTTAAGGCCCATTTGATTGCTGGAATAGGAATAGAAAATTAGGAATATGTTTTGTATTCTCTGTTTGGTGCACCAAATCATAATAGAGAATAGGAAAACATATTCTCATTTTGCCCCTATATGAGCATATGTCCATTCCAAAAAAGTTGTTATTGGAATAGGCCATTCCTATTCTCAATAACACTTTATATGGTTTTTTGGAGTCCATTTCAGTAGTACCAATCATGGCTTACCATGGAGTCCGTTTAATACTTGATTCCAAACCAAGTACTAACTCTTTCATATTCAATGTAGAGATCATGTTTTGTGAGCTAAAGGACATGTAAAGCACACTGGAAATTTTTTGAGAATGGAGCCATCACAAGCAGTAAATCACATCGGTGGTTTCATCCTTACCTTGCAACAATTGATCATAGTCATCGAGAGATTGAGTGGAAAAAATAATTCTATTGGAAGAAGAGGCCCAACTGCCTAGATAGGCCCGTTGATGGATTTTTTGAGATGTTCCAAATAATCGTGCTCGAGTTGTTGGAAGGAGTTGCATATAAATCCTTAGTTGCACATATTGCGTGATATATGACAAGCTTGAAACAAGCTCCAGGATCCGTTCCTAGTGCCATTTTTATATCTGGGAGTGTAAACTCTTCTGAATCAATGTTTTAGTGGGGCAGATGATTCCACATAGAGTAATAAAGAAAGGTGCCATAGACATTGCAGGTGAGGAAGAAGATTTTGGGTATTGCAAACATGTCAGCGACATCTTGGGTCTAGTTGAGGAACATGTCATTGATGATGCAAAGTAGAGTGCAACCATCTTCTTCATAGATCATGTCGATGAGGTTCTGGAAGTGGGGCTGCAAATACTCTGCGACTTCCATGAGAGTAAGGGCCATCAAATAAGGCAACAAACTTGTGTTCTCAGTAGGTGGTGGTAAGCCATGATCGATACTGCTAAATAGAGAATTGGAATGGGGAAAATCCAAGGATAAAGTCAAATCCTTCATTCATACTCATAGATGAACAAACCTCAAGTTAATGTTTAAAGCCTTGATCTTTCTGATTTTGAATCTCTTAGATTGAGCCTACAAACCCCTATTTGTAAATCTAAACTCTTTGGATTAATGAACCATTGAGCAGAGTGATCTTGGATGGGCTTGACTAAACCTTCATGGACTAATTTTAAACAATATAAACTTAACCTTATTCCAATTCGAATTTTATACAACAAAACAAGTGATAGACATATTCCCAATCAAATTCTAGGTGAACCTAATGGAACTAGGATTGAAATTGTCAAACTCCTATTCCCCATTCTCATTCCCATTTTCATTTCTAGTTTCCAATTCCCATGTCGGCAACCAAACGGGCCCTTAGGGTCTATTTGGCTACGGGAATAAGAATATGGGAATAGGAATACATATTTTGGAATTGTTATTCTAGAATAGAAAATGAGAATGTGTATTACTATTCTATGTTTAATTAAACAAAATTAAAAAATTTGAACTAAAAAACTTGACAACACTCCTGAACCTGTGTCCAGCTTCAATTTCTACAACTATAGGGCTCTCACGAAAAAATGTGTATGAATTTGGTTGCATGAAAAGAAATGTTGTCCTCTCGGTGAATTTGTAGGCATTTTGTGGCATATTTTGGAAATTTGTGATTTTTATTTGCTAGGGTGTGGTCGTGGGATCAACTATAACGTGCTACAGGAAAGGGTTGACATGGCTAAGAGAAAAAACCAATGAAAAATTCCTTGGCTTGATGCAAAATAAAATGACAAAGACCAAAACAACGCATGAAAACTTGAGCATGAACCCAAATATTATGTTTTCTGAAAAAATAAAATTGGAATAGGAATACGTATTCTAATTCCACCTATTTAGGTGAAATAGAAAATGCTTATTTTTTTTTTCCAAAATTGGAATAATTCCTATTCCCAATTTTGATTTGGTGCACCCAAACAAGGAATTTGAAATTTAAAAACTTACATATGCCTATTCCACCCATATTCCCGTTGCCAAACAAGCCCTTACTACTTATAAATAAATCACACATGACTCTTGAACAACCATTAATTACTAGCTTATATATAGATAGATATATAATATGCTGAGAATCATCCTTCTCGAGACACCTATTTGAATTCAAATCCTTTTTTTTATTTTTATTTTTTTAATTTTTGTGTAGGTTAGGATTTAAATTAAATAGGTGCCTCGAGAAGAATGACTCTTGACACACACACACACACACACACACACACACACACACACGTACTTGTATGTGTATGTATATGTATATATATGTATATATAAGCTAGTAGCAGTCATAGTGCACCATGGAAGATTGTTTTTTGAATAATTTTGATGATACTATAACTTTTTTATTTTCTAATATGTTTAATTGTGTTATGAATATACTTCTAGTTAGCCTTAGAGTTCAAATTGCAATTTTGATAAACAATTATTGTTTTACTTATTTTTTAAATAATATTTTATATGTAGTATTTTACTTGAGTAATTTGAAAACATGATTGGTTTTCTTCAAATTAGTATAATGTTGGTAATTTATTTATTAGGGTTAGAGTTTGACTTAGACTTAGGATTCGAGTTAGACTTCTCATTAAGAATATGGTTAGGGGTATAATTAGACTTAAGTTTATGGAAAGACTGTATAGTTAGAAATAGGGTTAGAGTTTGACTTTGGGTAAGGGTTAGACTTAGGGTTAGGGTTAGAGTTTGACTTAGACTTGGATTAGAGTTAGACTTATCATTTACAAATATGGTTACGGGTATAGTTAGACTTTAGTTTATGGAAGGATTATATGGTTAGAAATAGGGTTACAATTTGATTTAGGGTTAGGGTTAGACTTAGGATGAGGGATATAGTTTGACTTAGACTTACTGATTAGAGTTTGACTTAGGTTTAGGGCTAGCCTTAGGGTTAGTCTTGGAGTTTGACTTTGACTTAGGATTAGAGTTAAGTTTAAGGAAAGACTGTATAATTAGAAATAGGGTTAGAGTTTGATTTAGGGTTTAGGTTAGAGTGTGACTTAGACTTAGGATTAGACTTAGACTTCTCATTAGGAATATAGTTCGGGGTATAGATAGACTTAAGTTTATCAAAAGACTGTATGGTTAGATTTAGGGTTAGAGTTTGATTTAGTGTTAGGGTTAGACTTAAGGTTAGGCTTAGAGTTAGACTTAGGATTAGAGTTATCATTATGAATATGGTTAGGGGTATACTTAGACTTAAGTTTATGGAAAGACTATATGGTTAGAAATAGGGTTAGAGTTTGACTCAGAGTTAGGTCTAGACTTAGGATTAGGGTTAGAGTTTAGATTTAGACTTAGACTTAGACTTAGGATTAGGATTAGGGTTAGGTTTGGACTTAGACTTAGGGTTAAGGGTTATAGTTAGATTTAAGTTAATGGAAAGACAGTATGGTTAGAATAAGTGCTAGAGTTTGACTTAGGCTTAGGGTTAGACCTAGGGTGAGGGTTAGAGTTTGACTTAAACTTAGGATTAGAGTTAGAGTTATCATTATGAATATGGTTAGGGATATAGATAGACTTAAGTTTATCGAAAGACTATATGTTAGATCTAGGGTTAGAGCTTGACATAGGGTTAGGTTTAGACTTAGGGTTAGGCTTAGAGTTTGACTTAGACTTAGGATTAGAGTTAGACTTATCATTACAAATTTGGTTAGGGGTATAGTTAGACTAAAGTTTATTCGGAAGAATGTATGATTAGAGTTAGGGTTAGAGTTTGATTGAGGGTTGGGTTAGACTTAGGGTTAGGGTTAGAGTCTAACTTGGACTTAGGATTAGATTAGACTTATCATTACGAATAAGGTTACGAGTATAAATACACTTATGTTTATCGAAAGACTCTATGGGTAGAATTACAGGTAGAGTTTGACTTAAGGTTAGAGTTATAGTTAAACTTACATTTACCAAAAGGGTGCACAATTTGAAATAAGATTAGAATTAGACTTACCATTAGGAATACAGTTAGTTTTACCAATACCAATGTAATACTACAAATAGTTATAGTGTTGTAGGTACATTTATGATGATATCTTGTTCCCCTTGCACATGCGTCTTAGCAAAATACTATGCAAATTAAGTATTGTGATGTTCCTTAAGTTGTATTATAATCTTGTTATTTATGTTTATAATTAGAGTATTGCTTAGTGAGAATTAGGCTTAATGTGCATTCTTATAGCATGTAAGGTTACATGATGTTATTAAGGAAATGGTTACACATAAAATGAGTATAAAATGAATGTTATTCTTTACAATGGGTTTAGTGTTATAATTAGCACATCAATTTATTGCCCAACATATTAGTGATATGTATCATGTAAAGGGTTTAATATTAGAACCACAAAATACAAGTTACCTGTTTAAAATGTTCGAAAGTACACTCGAAAGAAACATGATTTTTTTTGTGAAATTGGATGTTATTATTCTCATAGATAGATATAAGGAGAAAGTATATCTCAAAGTACAATTATTTAGATAAAGAAATAGATGAAAATTGGAAGATATGAATTCGCTACATGGAGAACATTTCTCCATAATGATGTAAGTACATCACATATTCTTCAGAGATCAAAATTGTATTGTGGCCTTTGTTTGTTAAACGATCATTGTGGACTTCTTTCATCATGGATAGAAACACATCTAATTTTGCAAATGCGTTTATGCACAAATCTCACAACATCTTCCATCTCAGTTATCTCCACTTCTTGTACATCATCAATTGCCAAAGTTGCATTCTCAAGGGCTTTGACCATAGTTGTGCAACACTCTTTAATTATCCATTTGCACTTGTCAAACTATGTCTCAAAAAAATGATTTTAGCCCATGGAAGTTTTTGGGCTCATGTCAACGATCTTTGACTCTCTATCCGAAGCTGCCATAGTTGAAACAATTTATGATTTTTTAAAGTTAGTATAAAGACAATTTTTAAGAACAAAAGTATACTTAACTGGAGGGATATAAATTTGAAATCAATAATTTTTTGCATAACATAATACATGAAGTAACATAATGAAGTGTGGAGAATATCAATGTAAAAACCATATTGCATTGAAAATTGCAATAAAATTTAGTGTATGAAAACATAGCATTATTATGATTATTCATAGACATTAAAGAAAAAGTAAACATAATTTTCAAACATCTAGTACCAATGCATTGTTTCAAAGTAATAAAGCACAAATTTGACATAAATAGAAGAATAATTAATGATGCATTTTTGTAAAAGTAATTCATAATTACATCATTGATGTTCAAAGCTTCTCAATCTCATTTCCTCTGCCTTTCTATTTGAAAGTTGCTTCCCGCTTTTCACTTTTTCATAGCGGTCATATGCAAATGGTGGCATTATTCTCAAGCGTTCTATAAACTTTACACGAGAAATAGCCACAAATCTTAATCCATCTCTTTCCTTTGGACCTATATCAATTGTTGCTTTTGGAAGACTTAGTCCCTATGATTTGTGAATTGTCAATGCCCATGCCAATCTTAATGGTAGTTGGAAAGTCTTTCCCCTCTGTAATGGGGCTACAGGAGCTACTTTTGGATGGCGGCCATCAAATGGTATTCCAGAATAATTATCAAATTCAACAATGACATAGGTTGGTGGTTCAGGAGGGCTGGTTCTTGGTCTGTACACAATACTTCGTATATATCCCAAAGCTTTATTGACAACACTAACTTCCATCCAAAGATTTGTAGTCAACATCACCCTAGAATCTTTATTGATTAATAACTCTAATTCAAGTTCATCACTTGAACCATCTTCAACTATGTTACCACTCCTTGTCTTAGTTGCAAGATTACATGCAACATGATACCTCAAAAAGTACAACATTCTCTTGTTATGATTGTGGACATTATCATTGGTTGAGGACAAATTTACTTCTTTGTCAAAGTCATCATTGGTTGGAGCATCAAGCTGTACAGGGATCCTCATTGTAAGAAGATTCCAATCATCTATATTAGGATTGGCATCTCTCAAATTTGTTAGAAGCTGACAAAATCTTTGTTGATAATTGTCTTGACCATCTTGCCTAAATATTTTAGCTAATGTAACTACTATTTTGAATTCTTGCCACAATAAGTTAGCTCACCTTTGGCTAGCATATGTTGGTTTATCATTGACTGTAGGTAATTGACCAAGATCACCAACCAAAATAATAGATAGACCTAAAAGAAAGAAAATAAAGGTTGAAAAATATATTAGGAATACTACATATGGGTTGTAATATTAAATATTAGTTGAAATAACAATACACTTAACAACAACAAAAGCTTTACCTACAAAACTTCTGTTAGCATTTTGTGGGAATGCTTGTCTGAGACGGGAATATATAATTTGTAGCAACTTTTGACCAATGAAACTCATTTCATCAATCAAAATATATCTAATGCGAGCCATTTCTTCTTGAAAACTTGTAAGTTGTGTCCCCTCTAGTTGAGTAAAATATTTTATCGATATTCGTAGCTTTGAATGAATTGTTGAAGCTCCTATATTGAAAGTTTCTACTCTAGTTAGTGCAAGTAATTGAAGTGGAGAAGGTTTTGGCATTGTAGCCATACAAAGAGATTGATTAATGGCACTAATTAGATAAGATTTTCTCATTCTTGCAATTCCTTGAAATCATACATAGTGGGTTCCCCACCTGATTGCTATGGTAATGTGTCGTAATAATGTCAATGGCCTTTTGTTGCTTTCCACTAAGAGTTGAAAAGTTGATGCATTATGGAATGTCATCATACATGAGACATTCATGTTTCTTCATTTCACCAATGAAGTTGATAGCTGCAACAATATTATCTTCACATTGATATTCAACAACCCAATTTCTATTCCTATCAATATCTATTCTTCCCAACATGTCTATTTTAGAAACTTGCATGTGTTGATCACAATGCAATATGGATATGATTTCTCATTAAGGCTCTATAGTATTTCTTGAGCACATACAATATCTTCTACATCTGAATCACGTGCAACTTCATCATTTTCTGTTGATTCAACTTGTTGAACATGCCAAGGAGTATAATGTAGTGACTCCCAATTGGTCACTATAGGATCATCACTATCACCAAAGTCCCTCTCAATGTCACTGAAAGGTTAGTAGAGAAACAACTCAGATGAACAAAATTCAACCCATTTGTTGGAGTCTCGTGGAGGAATTGATATAAACCTTGGGAAAATTCTAACTATACCTGTTATTTCTCTTGGCCCCCATTTGTTATCTCCTCTTTTCTTAGGATTCTATATCCAAGATCTTATTGCATCAATTAATGGTATACCTTCCGTACAAAGGGATCTTGTTTTATAACCCTGTATAAAAGACTTTGTATGATCTTCCTCATTTTTCTCTATATTAATTGTTACAGGTTTGAAAACTTCACATGAAACATTTAGATTAACAAAATTTCTACTACTCTCCATCAGTGTAAGCTCTAACAACATATGACATGTTTCTTGAGCTCCAATGTCTCTTTCTATAACTGTTTCTGTGAGAAGCTTTATGTATGCCCTTACTACAAAATCATTAGGATTTTCCAAGTCTGATAAATGCATCAACATGTATTAATATGTTTCAGAACTTCTTTTGGCTTTTGAAGCATACTTTGCAATATAATTGATAATTGCATGTCTAGAAAGTACGGGTTGCCAATCTACATTTTCCCTCTAGAGTTGCAAGATGTATCGATTATGTGTGTTAACTCTATCATCATTTCTTGTTGGCTCAAATCTTTTTTCACCCGTTCCTCCATCCTCATATAATCTAAACTTGCCCAAATTCACTGGCCAAGGAGCATTTTACTTGGGAGGGACAAAATTATAAGTTTATATTGATGTACCTAAATAGTTGATGTATTAAATAAACATAAAAATCTAAATGTATACAACAATTACCTACAAACCATTCTTCCCCTCTTCTTACATAAGCATGCACCCTCCTTACAGATAGCGTGTCTTTCGACACAATTCAATATCTCTTCATAGTCTTGATCAATATCCATCTGTGCTAGTTGTGCAATATTTTTAAGACATGGATGTTGATCAAAATGTTGAAAAGCCTAAAAATAGTTGTAGATATTATAGTTAGTTATTAATAAAATTTGTGCTTAAAGAAATCTTTAAGCATCATAACATAGTGAGATATGGGATCATATCATTCAAAACATACCTGTATATTTCTTTGGTATGCATCATGTTTAGGATTCCATGCATGAATAATGGAATGAAAATATTTTTCAACACTTTTCCTCTCTTTCTCATTTGATAATTCAATAGTACCCCTATTTGATGCTCCTTCCAACCATAGGAATCCATGCAAATGAGGTGAACCTCGGTGTTGTCACTCATATCTACACCAAAATTCTTTGACTTTCATACCCTTTTCAAGTGTGTCTTTTCTAAACATTGTATGTCGTAGATGCATGTAATGTGCAACAATGTGAGGATAGTCAATGATATTTTGTTTTCTCTATTTTTGAGCCTCTCAGAGATCACTTGGCGGTGTCCTGAGCATTAATTTGTCTAAATTAGACCACTGCATGTCTGTTGCACTTAATGTTAAAAAAGTTGTAGGAGTTCGTAGTTGGTGAAGAAAGTCTATCAATTCACCATTACATTTAGTCCAATGTGACCTTGTGCCTCTTAGACTTGTTCCAAACATCATCAACCCACTAGCCAAATTACTACGTGGCATACTTTACATGTGTTCTCATAACTCATTGATTGTAATTGGGAAATCTTGTAAATTCATTTTTACAAATACAACTGATAAACTTTGTGCACAATGTTGTATTATCATGTTAGTCATAAAATACCTGAACCTTGGATGTTTTCCAAAATGATGATCCCTATACAAATCAAACGCTTAGCAAATTCATGAAGATAAACTTGCTTCATTCTTCGTTCTAACCAATCACATCTTCCATCAAGGAACAATGTTGGAAAACTCGTATCCAACAATCTTGATGTAACATATTCATTGATAGGAGATATACCTATAGCTAGTCATTCAATTAATTGAGATGAAACTGAATCAAGATTGTTAACCCATGCATGAATTAATTCCATTTCTCTTTGAGCATTGGGTGGTCTAGAGGCCATAGATGTAGTATGCTCAAGTATATTACCTTCATCCAATTCCATGAGTGGACCAACAAAAATGACCTCATTTGCATCATAATCAAACTCCATCTGCATTGTCTTCAACATGTTAAAAATATTCTCATTAGAATTTTATGTCAAGTCATTGAGAGCACCTTCATCGATTCTAACATGTGCATAAAAGGTTCATTTTCTACTTTGTACACATGCTCCCTATTTACAATAAAGTTATAACAGGTGTCACGTTGATCTCGTCCATGAACAATAATTATGGGAAACTTGTCAAATGCATGTGGCAAAACTCTGGATACTTCTTCTACATGTTAGAGAAAATATTTAGTGTGTTCCTTGTACTTCTATTGATCACCCTTTGCATGTGTAACTTGAAGTATAGGACTAACACATGCAATCAACATCTCTTCAACTTGGGTCAAATTTGCAAGTACTTGTGGTTGAGACCCAAAATCCATATGGTTTAGAGAAGAAAATTTATGAATGCCTCTCTCTTGTCGACACCTATTACATATAAGACCTTTAGAAGTACAATTAGCTTTCATAAAAAGATATGATTCCCGAAAAACATGACACATATTTGGATTCTTCAAACTATCTATTTGATGCCTAAATTGCATTTGAAATCTTCTAAACTCACTATCAAGAAGACCATTTGGGTTTGCAACATTTTCCATAGTTCCTTCAACATCATCATTCATTCTCAAAACATTTTCATGTTGTGGGGTTATAGAAACTCATTGTTCTGGGGCTAGAATTTTCATGTTCAACATCCAACTGAATATTTGCATTAGGTTGTTGGTTGTACCTTTTAGTTGCTTTGGCATCATTTACTTGACGCTCATATTGTGCTTCATTTTGAAGAAGGATTTTTGGACTATTTCAACGTCGTCTGTTTCTTTCTACATTTTTTCCATCTCTATGTTGAATTTCCAATTCTTCCACTATTTCTTGAAGCCTTCTTCTAACACGTCTCTCTTGATCAACTTGGTTACGCATTGTCCTTTGTTCCTCTCTCTAAGTTTCTATCATTTATTCTCTTTGACGTCAACGATAATATCTCTAGTATCATCTATTACATTCTGTTTGGTATTCTATTCTCTCTTCCTCTGATTGAAAGTTCAACCCCAGTCTCACCATAGCTAATTATATGAAATATAGTGAAATTAGAAAAATAAATGAAGAACATAGTTTTTTTGTGAGCTAATGCATTATATTATAAAGTAAATAATTAAGTTAAATAAATGTATGTATGCAAGTAGTGTATTGATATTGAAACATGGACTTAAATAATAAAAATGAAATATGTAGTTAAATATGATCCTTACATTTGTATTTATTTGTTGAAGATAACACAAATTTATATAAAAAATCTAACAATGAGATCAAGAAAATTTACAAACAAACTCATAATGTACAAAAAAAAGAATGGTATAAATTTGTAACAATATGAAAGAGATCTTTTATTTGTAGAGAACAATTACATATTGGTAAAATCCAAAAAGTCTTCTCTCATTTACAATACAAAAATAATGATACCAAGGTATGATATCATCTTCTATAAGTTTATACATGTGAAAATAAAAAAGGTCGAACAACTAATCAATTTCATTGTCAAGGCCTTCATTGGCCTTCCACCCAATCCACCCCTAGACGCATGTTTGAACATGAATATGGTTTCAAAGTTATACTTTCAGGAAAATTCACTTCATAGAAATTTGCACAACTCAATGGGGTTTGAAATGTAGCTTTGATAGTCCCTCGCCACTAACAATCATTTTGTTTAACTTCAACCAAGTCCCCCACATTTATACGACTTAGTAACGAAATGGAAGGTGGTAGGGGTATAATATGGTGTATAGTAACTTGCTCTACAAGTGGTGCTCTAGTCCACTCGTCTATAACAAAATGATCACACTGAAAATAAAATGTTGGATCATCTCTATTTGGCACAATCCCTATTATTGTGCCCTCAAACCAAGCACCTTGGTACCACTCTTCAAAGGAGCACATTTCAACCTTCATGCCAATTAGACTCTCCATTTTATGTTCCTTAAATATGATTGCAACAAAATTGATATTTCAATTAGTCATTTAAAAATAATTGTAAAGCAACTTGTATGACAATATAAAAATTTAATCTAATGTAACATTAATCTAATAGTAATTTAAAAAGGTACCACGAGTTAGTATAACATTAAAAAGCTAAAGAGCTAACATTTCATTAAAAAAGAATATTTTAACATTAATATATGATTGATATGGCGGTATTGCCTTCCATATGTAAAATTAGAAAATATAAACTAACATTAATCTAAAATAGTTATCTTTTAAAATTATTCTTCTGGCTTTCTAAACCTCTTTTCTTAGGAGATGTTATATGTATTTCCTAAAAAGAAAGGTTTAGAAAGGAAGAAGATAAAAATACACTAACATATTAATTTACAATATTTTTGAAAAGAAAAACTATTTATAACATTCATATGGCGGCATTGCCCTCCACATGTAATTTTAGAAAATAAAACACAACATTCAAATTCTAATTGTAAATGTAACATGCATAGAAAAAATATTCATATGGGGCCACTACCCTCCATATGTAAATTTAGAATTTGTATCCTACCATTAGTCTACACTAATTACATTTGATTCAAAAGAAAAAAAAGTATTTAAAATATTCATATGGCGGCATTGCTCTCCACATGTAATTTTAGAAAATATAAATGCAACATTCAATTTCTAATTGTAAATGTAACATGCACAGAAAAAATAAAAAAAAATAAAAATAAAAAAATCATATGCGACCACTACCCTTCATATCTAATTTTAGAAATTGTATCTTACCATTAGTCCACAAAAACTACATTTGAAATATAAAGTAACAATAATCTATAGAAAGTTAAATCTATAATCTGAAATCTATCTACATGTATTCTTGATCAAATGCATCTTAGAATCTAAAAGCTAATCTCATATTGGTCTCTTGAACAAATTCTAACATGCATTCTATAATTTAAAATCAAACATGCATTGTAAAAGCTAAAATGAAGCATGCACCTAAAAGCTAAAATCTAAAATGCATTCTAACATGCATTTCTACATGAAATCTAACATGCATTCTAATAAAAATATAATCTAACATTTATTCTAAAATGAAATGTGATGTGCACTCTAAATGAAATCTAACATGTACTATAAATTCAAATATGAAATCTAACATGCATCATAAATTCAATGTGAAATCTAACATGCATTCTAACATTAAATCTAGCGTGCATTCTAACATGAAATCTACCTAGCATTGTAAATTAAAAGATAAAATGTAACATGCATTCTAAGTGCTATTGTAAATCTAACTACTATTAAACAAAACTTAAAATAAATAGCTTACTTTGGTTTTTGATGTGGTTTGTTGATCTTCAAATCTGGAAAACTCCTCTCTAAACCTACTTTCTTCTTCTCCAAAATAGCCTTCTTCCTTTCTAAACCTCTCTTCTTCCTCACAAAGTGTCTCTTCCTCCTCATAAAGTATCTCTTTTAGCTCTAAAAATCTCTATTCCTCCACTCTATTTCTCTCTTTTCTTTGTTTTCAATTAACACTCTTCTTTGCAAATAAAAAATGGAAGGAAAAAAGAGTGTTATGTAAGCACAAAAAAACTCTTCAACTCCTCATAGTGACTATTCAAATTCCAATAAATGTCTCTTCATTTAATACAACATGTATAATTTTTTTAAATTTAAATAATTTAATTGGGTGATGGGGCCACCACCCCTTGCCATCCCACACACATAAAAAAATGTTTAAAAAAAAGGTGGTGATGGGGCCACCAAACCCTTGCTGCCACCAAGCTCCTTCCCCTCCCTCGACAGTTACTACCGCTACTCTCAGTAGCAGTAATTATTGGCACTGACACACGCCAGTGCTGACAATTACTATCAATGACAACATCGGTAGTAACTGTTGCCACGTCCTATTTGATTTTTTTTAAAATTAAAAATTTTAAAATAAAAATAAAGATTAATGGTTTATTTTTTAATATTTAATATTTATTTTATTTTTTATTTTTAAATATTTTTTAATGTCTCTTTCTTTAATTTCAATTCTATTTTCTTTTTATAAAGTCACATTATTTTAATATTGAATTTTAAGTTTCAATGCCAAATGGCAGTTTGAATATAAAATGTAACATACATATGTTTAGGGTGAATGTGGAATGCAAAATGACTTTATTTAATTTATTTTAATTTATTTTTTTGTAACTCTCGCACATTCTTTTTCCCTTACAGAATTATTCCTTGGAATATTCCTTTGTTTGGAATTGTTGCTCCCATTGTATATGCCTCTAGACATAATTAAAGTCGAATCTAGTTTGAATAATAATCAATGCCTGTAATCACCAAAAAATGGTCATCTAGACTATTAGCCCCCTTCTCAGTATTTTGGCTAATTTAATTAATCAATTTACCTAGACCAAATTGCTAATAATCAATTAACTTGATTATAACCTATAGTTTGACTATGCTATCCTAAGTTCATTATTTGATTAAAAGAACATGTCCCCTTTTAATTAAATAAAAGACCCCATTCTTCTAACCCACTTAAAGTGCACACATAAAGTCCTTTTTCTATTTTTCAATTTAAAAGAAAATGCTTTGTGAATTTTTGTCTTATATGGGAAGTCAAATTCTATTTTATTGGTTGACTTGCTTGTGCACATGGATCACTCCTATTTTCAAACTCCATCGTTGATCATCCATCATCTTGACTTTGATCTCTACCATCTATACGACTTTAAAAGAGAGAGAGAGCTTTCCCCATCAATGAATCCATCTTTTGAGTATTGTTATGCTATAGGTTTTCTAATAGGTTTCCTTGGAGCTTTGTGGAGAACTTCTCATCTCTTGTCTCATTCTCTCATCCATCACATACTAGCTTAAGATCATATGGCATTTTAGTATAGTTGCATGTTAGTTTAGTTTCTCTTTTGCAATGATTTAGCTCACATAGCTTAACTAGGTTGGTGGTAACATTCTCATCTATACTTAGCATAGTTGCATTTTGCATACTCATCCTAGTCTAGTCTCCATTTGCATTGCATTATTGAGGCATCTTTTTCAGACATTGCACTCTTGCATCTTGTCTCTAATAAAACCTCTCATTGCATGGTATACTAGCAAGAAGAGCATTCCTAAGACTCAATTGAGACCCCTCATATGTGAATCATACTCTCTTGCACTTCGTGGATAGGGAGCTCTAAGCCGTTATCCAAGCATTCCAAACTCATGGAATCACTTGGATAGAAGAGTTTAGAGTGTGACACTTTCTTAGTGTACATTTTTGGTACGAACTCCCAAGGAGTCTGTACCAAAGTTTTTGTCTCTTAGATCACTGTCTAATAGTCTAGCATAGGTAGCCATCCTTGTGCCTCATCTGAGTGGAAACGAGCATAGGTAAGTCTCCACTGAGATCACCTATTACTCTGCAAACTGACGCCATAATCGGTTGATCACAAATCTCTCCACAATCTCTGAGTGCCTACCTACTAATGGTCTACTCTATTGCATATACTTTAGCTCCTAGGCATCAGACCATCTATGGAACTCTCAATAGGGCCGCCATGTATACAATGTCAACTCATAAAAAATGCACCGGTAATATGTAGCATCCCCACTATGGGTCTATGGGACAAGTCCTGTGTATCCAAAAATATAGATTTGGCTCCACTCTCGTGGTTGGATCACAACAATGTTCTCCCGTGCCTAGGAGTGACCCTTATGATACACTATCTCATGAAGCTCATGGTACATGTCTGCAAGAATAGTTTGCCCCCATGTCATCTTGTGAGGCCACACAATCAAGTTTGCTACTATTCAACCCCATCTTAGTGGGAAGCCCTTCTAGCCCCTATCTGTCACCAATGCCTAAGCAACTAGAGAACATAATAAACAAAGTAGTGGGTAATCACTTCCATACTTATCAATGAGTCACTCCCAACTCAAATGGCGATCTAAGATGGTGGCATCACGAAATATCTACCGCATCACTACTTGCCCCTCTGTCGGGATCTGATCATAGTACACTTGTGGCATATAACCAAACATGGCATCGGTATACCTCGTATCAACATTAGAACTTGAAAGCATACAAGAGTAATCAAACATACAACTCACTGGATCACCATGGCAAGGTACTCAAAAGATGCGATACACATCCTCTAAGGTGATGGAGGCTCTCCAATCGGTAAGTGAAAAGTGTTATGCACACTGTGTCACCGCTTAGCGAGCACAGTCAGCAATCTATGATTTGCCTATATATGGGGCATTCGTGTAACCCATCTCAAGCCCATGCTATCTATAGTGGTAGTCTCATCATTTGTTAGATACTGTACAACCCACAACCCACCACTTTGGGGGCTCTGATAAGAAGTGTAAGAAACACCATGTATAACACAAGACATGAAAACATCAATAACACATCAAAAACATGATCAGTACACAAGAATTCAATGTAAAAATGCTTCAAAACAAGTTGTGTGATATTTCTTGTTATATGGAAGTGATACACAATGTTGATTAGATATTGTGCAATAGTTTCTGATATACTCATGCTATGCATTTTTGTTGTGCAACATTTTGTACTAGTCCATGCGACAAATGGGTATGCTCCATATGACATAGCTTTTGCTACCCATGCGATAATTTTTATGATGCAAAGTATATTGCAATATTTTATAAGGTACTCGTGTGATACTTTTTAAAATATTGCATGATATTTTGTATTTTACCTCTAAGACGTGCGAAAAATGTTTTAAAAAATCGATAAAAGCGATAAAAAAGTGAAAACATACTCATGCCTCGTAATGGGCTGGCCGGTTGTGCAACCAGTTTGCTCAAAATGGTGTTGGTGGGTTAGAATGCCTGCTAATGCCATTTCTCTCTCTAAATCACTCTAAGCTCTCCAAATTCACAAAAGACAAAATGAATTTGAAAATGACACTCGGACCCCTTTTATAGCCGTCCAACCTCATTTTGACCTAATTTTTGAACTCCTCAGAATTTTGTGAAAATTGCACCCCTAGCTAATTTTGATGTCTTGGATCCATTTTCAAGATCGATATTAAAATGTTGAACATATTTGTATGATGGGTCCTAAATTTAACAAGGAACCTAACTATGACATTGATGACAGAAATTCTAAGGTAGTCATGAGAACACAAAATGCTCAAAAAAATTATAAAGATGCTAGGCCTAAGATAACTCTTAAGGTGGCAAAATCTTCTTCTTCCCATGGTGAGACACTCAACATTGTCACTAGGGGGAAATCCAAGGTTGTCCTCAAAGTAGCAAATGATTGTAAGAATGCCTCTTCCTCCAAATAGGAGGCTACTCCATCCATATCTAGTTAAGATCTTGTCAGTCAATTGCAATGAACCCTTGTGTAGATTTCCATCTTTGAGTTGCTAGAATTGCCTCCTTTGCACAAGGAGATTCTTGAAAATCTATATACACAACCAATGTTCCTACAGATATTGATGGTAAGCGATTCCAAGATATGGTCAACTACATTTCCTTGCCTTAATATCTCACATCCTTTAAAGAAGATGAAAAGTCCCTTAGTCATCCCTAAAACCTAGCTCTCTACATCAAAGTCCAAATCTTTTGTACTAGAGTTAATCGAGTCCTAATAGACAATGGTGTTGGGTTAAATATTGTCTCCTTAAATGTCATCTAGTAGCTCAAAATGTCTAAATTTTCTATTTATCCTAGACGAAATATCACCATCAAGGCATATGTCAAAGTTGAATGGTCTTCCAAAGGCCTAATTGTGCTTTCTATCTGTGTGGGTCCTGTTGAGAAATATGTGGTCTTTCAAGTCCTAGACATTCCTCTTGCATATAATCTAATGCTAGGAAGACCATGGATGACATACAAGCTATGCCATCAACATATCATCAATGTATAAAAATTACATTAAATGGTGCATAGATTGTCATTCTAGGAGATAATTCAATGTCTATTAACATGCTCACTGCTGCTAAAATGCTTATCCCATATAATCACTCTTCTTGTGAGCTTAAACCATCCCTTAAGGTATGTGAACAAAAATTGAAAATGATGAGCCTTGGTATGGAAGAATACACTCTAGATTCTATTGTTGCATTGCTGGTTTCTCCATAATCTTATGGGACACCTTTTGAGAAAATGAAGCCCTTCACTTCTACCATGATAGTCTTTGGGACCTTTGTATAGTCATCCATTTCTTTAGAAGTGGAAAAGGAAGATCAAGCCATAAGGGACTAGATTTATAGGGAAGAAGAAGATGTTGAGGAGGTTACTATCACTACTTCTATTTCTCCCAAATGCTATTGCAAAGGTTATAAATTCTCGAAAAATATGGGTTATCATGGCCAAGGATCCTTGAATGGTGACAAAAAGGCTCTTGTAGAATCCCTATGTAATACTATGAGACAAAAAAACCAAAGATATTGCTGGTCTAGGCTTTGGGCTAGAGGATGAACCACCAAGGTTCAACAAAAGGGTGATAGTGACTAGTGAGTCAGAAGATAATAATCCACCCTTTGCTACCACTGCCACACAAGAAGGAGACTTTATGCCTTCTACTCTCCTTATTTGAGATGAAGAACCAATGATCACCAGTAATTATGTCGAAGCTTCTACGTCTAGGCAATATGACTCTAATGAATTTGATAATGAAGATCCTAATAGAGGAAGAATAAGAGAAAACATTACTCAAATGCTAGATCAAAATCAGAGTACTAATCTTGGTGAATATGAATGTGAATATCTTTTAGATGCCTCTTGTGAATTAGGAGAAAATGTCATATATGCCTATGTTACCCAACCCAATGTAGTCAATGAATCTAGTCTATGGTCTGCAATCTTCTTTAGTGGATCACATTGATCCCTCTAGACTTCCTCTAGATTTAGGTCCCTCTGGAGTTTTCTCTATAGGCTCAACTTCTCTTGTTAGTAGAGATAATTTCTTCCACAACAACAATCTCAAATCTCCCACTTCCCTCTCACTCACACACCCCAATCTCATAGATTGGTCTATTTAAGATCAAAGAATAGAGCTACCATCTTTTCAAAATGACTATGAGATCATCTTCTATCTAAACGCTCTTGAACTTGGGGTGTCTACCACCAGTGAACCAAAAACCAATATGACTAAGATAGATATAAAGTACCTCAACCACAAAATCAAGAGAAAAATGAAAAAAAAAAAACATTTGAGATGGCAATGACCACTTTGTGGTGGTGTCTGAACCTCAAAATAGTAAAAATAAAGCCATATCCAAGGGTGAAAACCTCATTGAGGCACCCAAGGATGAGGTTCTTGGTAGTCTACCGAGTTATTTTGAAGATATATCTTTGTTTCTCATTGAACCTACACAGCCTTTCAATCTTGGCACAAAAGAGTCTCCCAAGATTATTCATGTTTCTCAATCACTATCAGCTGAGGAAAAAGAGAAATTCACTAATTTCTTCCAAGAAAAGAAGATATACTTTGCATGGACTTAGTCAAACATTCCTAGCCTAGACACGAATCTTATCATGCATCACATATCTATTTCTCTTGGTGTTAACCTATCAAGCAAAAATTGAGAAAAATGCACCACATGTTTCTCTCTTGGTTAAAGTAGAACTAGAAAACCTCTTAAGTGAAACATTTATTAAAGCTATTGACTATACCAAATGGATCTCAAATATTGTACCTATCACAAAACATGATAAGTCCATTTGTGTGTGCACAAATTTCAGAGATTTGAACCATGCCCTCGGGATGATTTTCCACTTCCTAACATAGACATGATAGTGGACATAACTATGGGATATGAAATATACTCCTTAATGGAACTAAATGTGTTTTCAAGTATGGATATGACTCCACTTATTAATTCTTATGCAAAGTATACACATAGGAGAACGTTGCGATAAATTTTTTTTAACCTTGTATAATGTTTAGAATGTTTGTTTTGATATTATGTGTAAGGAGCACCTAGGGGACCTATGTGGATTTGCATCACAAGCAGTTAGAATTGTTCTTAGGGGAAAACATAATAACCAATATTAAATGAGGGGTCAATACTATTGTTCTCACACTTGTAGTGTTCAAAGTTGGTTGGGTGATTGAGTTGTCATTGTTGATTCTTTTGAAGAGTGCATATGTGAAGCATGACATGAGATGTGTGGATTCATTCTTGAACATAAAGAATTGATGCAAGCAAGAATTCCCTCTAACTACAAAAACACAACTCTATTGCAAAGACTACTCAATGGCAATATATGATTGCAATATAAAAGAAAGACTCATTCATATATTATAAAAAATTAGGATCATTCTAAATTTGTTATAATCTCTATCCACAAAAGCCACTCTTCACATATCTCTCTATGCACAAAATCACAATCTATAGTTCTATAAATTTTGTTTCATATAGTGTGCAACCCACCTTCTTCCTTCTTACCAACCTATTTCCACCACTCTCATAACTTTATCACATGTGCAACTCTTCATTTATCAATTTTGAATCTTTTCTTCATTTTCCTCTATGTTACCCCATGCCCTATCACATTCCTTCCAAACATTTTTTTTGGTTGTCTTCCATCCTAACATGGCATTCTATTTTTCTTTACACAACTTCCTTATTTATTCTCCAAATGCCCTCTCATCTTCCTTACCTACTTGTATTGCCACCTCCAAATATGTTGGCAAAAGTCCTTGTATTTAGCATTACATTGCCCTTTGAAATTTCTTCAATCATTGCAATCCACTAGATGACACCTCTTTGCAAATTGTGTTGTCAATATTCCAATTACTTCCCCTCCATTATGCTTTGGTGCATGTTTAAAGCTCCCATTTTATCACAAGTGGGAAGACTATTTGTGTGTCATGCCCAAAATATCAGGGGAAAAACACACCAACAATTTAAAAAAATAAAAAAAATCTACGAAGCTATAAATACTACACTGAACAGGTTAAGGAAAGATGACAAAGGATTAAAGTGAGTTTCGAATACATATCATTAAGATGTAGAGTTGACATTTCCACAAAATGTATGGGTTCAAACCCCTGAAATCCTAACACTACGAGAACACTTAGTTCTAGTTAAATGAGTCAACTAATTTAAACGTTAGGTTTGAGTTGCAAAGATATGCAATCAAGCTCAAAGTACATTTTAGGGTTTCCAAGTTCATAATTCAACTATGATGCTATCCCCTTTTTAACACTGTACTAGATCAATCCTTGGGAAAATCTAATTTTGCATTTAAATGTTAATCCATCATAACATAATAATATTAAATCTCAGATATGATCATAACCTATTTAGAACTATTTAAAAACTTTAAATATCAATCAGAGCCCAACTACGTCTTACATTTAAACATCTAACTTTATCCTAACACAACTATCAAGTGTCTAGTCAAGCTTTAACCTATAACACCTTTGTTTATTATAGGAGTACTCGCTAACTTAATGATACTATCTAATTGACACTTTAATAAAATTAGAATCAAACAAATATTTAATAAGAATACTATAATGAAAATAAATAAAATAAATTCCTACCATGTATACATATGCACATATTATATAAAAAACACAAGTTACTTCACTTTTCTTCTAACTTTGTTTAACTCTATCATCTTACTAAATATCTAAAGACCAACAACTCTTATTAAACTTTATTAAACTTCTAAATTTTAATTACAATCATAAAGTATCAATCCTAATAACAGAAGCAAGAATGAGTTAATAAAACTTAAACACTAATTGTTAACTTATATTTAATCAATCCTAAGAATCTTCTAAGTATTACTTACCAACTAACCATTTAATTTAATAACTCAATAGTCTACTCATCTTTTAACACATGAATGGTTAATCTTAAATACTGACCACAACCTAGGATTTTAAAACAAATAATAAAATACCAAAATAAAACTTTACTAATTTCAAACTCCTACTAACTATCCTAGCTACTAACTAGCTATTATTAACTTTATTAAATACTAACATCAAATCAACTAACTTTCATTTCTACTAACAAATCCTAACTTAGCATTTGACAATTCTAATCTAACTACTAACTAAAACTAAATAAAATTAAATAAAAATAAATAAACTGACCAACCTACTAAAATATCCTAACACCTAACTCTAACTAACTTAACCCAACTACACCCCAACCAAACCCCACCTACCTAAACTAACTCCTAAACTCCCCAATGGCAACTTGGGTGGCTTCCTAAGTGGCTGCACGCTGCCCCAAGAGAACCCTCTCCCAAAAAGGTATGCTTGACAAGGCATTGATTTAAAGCAACCAAGGGAGGGTGATTTCAAAAAGAAACTCTCACCCCATTCCTAGTCGCCCACCCTTACCACTTGACATAGCGGATTTCTAGGAAGCCCACTCCCCCACATGATCCAAGACTTCAATGTGATGCTTACTGCCCAAGTGCAGATTGCTTAGAAAGGAACACATGGAGAAAGTTTGGAGTTTAAAAAGGTAAATTTGATTTGTGTGATATGTAGTTCATTTATGTTAGTTGACTTGCTTCCTCATTACTGTGCCCAACATTGGAGAGGAGGAAAGTGACATGGTCAAGATTGTAGCAATGTTTTAAAATTTAAACTAGGACTTGCATTAACTCTGCCCTTTACTCCATGAAAATGTGCGCCCTTTTTGGAAGGGGAGGGATTTATTAGTCAAGTGTAGTGGATGACATAGGAGATAGAGGTGAAGTTTTAAAGTTTTATAGGTGGGAGGGATAAGGTAAGAGTTTTTATTTGTTTTTATTTATTTATAAATAACATATTTCTTCTTTTAAATACCATCCCAAGATATTAAATGGGATCTTAGAAACATATTCTCTGTTCTAAGAGAATAAAAAATTTTCCCATGTAAATGACAAAGAGCAAATTTTCTCTAAAGACAAATTTTCTCAAGTATCCCCTTTTTCTATTCCAAGTGTTGAATTTATTTAATTAGCCATGGGGGATTTTTCTTCTTCTTCTAAAGTTGATTATAATATCAGTTAATGTATATGTTGATACAATAACATAAGAATATTTCACTTCCTAATAATCACAAAAATACAAGATAATCTATCATTTCAAATAATCTAATTTTCTTAACATATTTTGGTATCAAATTTCATAACATTATATATATATATATATATATATATATATATATATATATATATATATATATATATATATATATATATATATATATATATATATATATATATATATATATATATATATATATATATATGATCATTTCGTCTAATTAACATTAATCAAATGAATATAGTTTCAAACAATAAGAATATCACATGAAGGTAAAACACTATTGCATCCATTTCCGATAAACACATTCATATAACTAATCATAGAAATCATATGAATGGAAAGTATTCTATTTTTTTTCATTCATCTAATTCAAGGACTCCCTCATGAAAGAACTAGGGAAGAAAACCCGAGATCGTAGTTGTTTCAACAATAAGTTTAACAATCACATTTTTACATACGAATATTATCTCGAGGAGAAATCTCCCAACATAATTTGAATTGTAACAACAATTCTGAATTTCCTTCCTGGCTCCATAATAGGGAAAACCATTACGAAGTGTACTACACATCAAGATGATCATGGAGAGAACGAAAAATGATCAAGAAACAACCAATCATAACATGAAGACAAAACCAAACATCCACTCCCATCCTGGTTTGCACAACAGGTTCAACATTGAACCAGACTAGGGAGAAGGTAGATTTTTCAAATAGGAGATGTTGGCCACAACACCAAAAAAGGTGCCCTTTCGAGGCTAAAAACTCAAGAACTTTCATTCTTCCATATCTTAATTTTCAAATCTCAAATAAATGGTTTGTGTTGACGAGTAGGGGGCCCATAACACCCTACCCTCTCTCCCTCTTCTCCTCTTAAGAAGAGACTCTGCACTGTTGGAGTCCAACTAAAGACATCCTCATGTACATGACCACTTCTGCCTTATCTAGGGGTGAGTAATGCCAATACAACCCATACAATCCCTTCAAAATCTAAAGCAAAAATACGAAGGAAAACATTCAAGAAAAACCCATTTCAATCCCTCCCAAACATATTCAACAAACACATGAACATAAATATGCAAACAAAACTACTTAAGAATGAACCCAACATGAACAACATGAGCCGAGGGATTCCTACCTTTAAAATTGGGTTATGGAAATTGAACAATTTGAGATGAGCATTCCCTTCCTTCTCCTTCTCCTTCAATCCTGAATTGCACTCTAGAACTAGAGGTTGGGTGAACACTCAAACCCTCTCAATTTTGCCTCTAAATAAGACACTAACTCAACCAACTCCCAAAATGAAATAACTCCCCCACTTGCGTAAAAGTTCTAGAGTCTTCTAACTCAACTAATCATAAGGCTAACCTCAAGGTGGAGTTAAACTTATCCAACTCATGGTGAAAACATTCAATTTTCGCAATAAAGCAAAAATGGGATATTTAAGTGATCATAAAAGTCAACAAAAGAGGCTAGAGAGGTGGAAAATGCCCCCAACCCATACCCATACCCCTTAGGTACTTAATTTTCATGGTTTTTACCCTCTAGGACTAAATAGGGACCTAACAAAAAGCTTAAAAATTTTTGGACTTTCTAACAACCTTCAAAAATGCAGATTACTCACTAATCTCGATTAGGATAATTAATCTTGATTACTAACTAATTAGAAAAAGGTCACTAACCTAGTCCAACTTGGATCTTTAGGTTACTTGGTTAACCCTAACTATCATGCTAGAATGCATATATAGTTCACAAGTGTCAAGTGACACTGAAAAATCACTGTTACAAAACATTAACACTTTAATGATTACAAAATGATACATTTATTCAATCCACGATACAAATGAAATATGAACAATGGGGTTTGTGTCTTTTGTTAGATTCAACCTTAGTTTCTACAACGGTACATAGGGTTCAGTTCCGTTTCTTCGTTTAGATTTTTCCAGCTAAAATATCCTGCACACTCATTGCACACATTAGTAGATCAAGAAAATCACGTACATATATTCAAAACTTATATGGATAGATACATAAATCAAAACATGAATCTTTCATATAATTAATTTTTTAATTCATTTCTACACACATTTAATCATCAGTAAACACATAATCAATATAACATAACTTATTCATTAATTCAGATTAAAATACTAGAATAATCATTGTTAGGCATGCATATACATAACATCATAAACATCACCAATTAAGGAATACTGAACTATTTGAAAGCATAAAAACCTAATCATTGAGGTACCAAAATCAACACCCTTATCATCAGGTGAAAATGCCTTGTATCATTGTTAGTGAAATTTTAATGTTTAAATAGTTGAGATAATGTAGTAGTTCTCGAATCACTGAGTATTAAAACATGGATATATCAACTAATCCCAATTTTCATTAGGACCTTCACAACATAAAACATTACTTCACATCCGTTTAAATCTCCTATAAAGGTTTTAATAGAGAATTCATAATTGATAAGTACATACGAGGAGGGACCTTACATTGTGGAAGTTGTGATGCAAAGCTCCCAATTGTATCACAACATGGAAGGATGTTAGGCACAGGTATATTAATTTGGTTTCCACATCAACTTTTTGCATTTGATTGCTAAGACTCCCACATATTCCATAATTTTATGTAAAACTAAGATTAAGTGCACTTATTCCATGACACTAATTATTTTGTCAAATAATACTAGGCACAAGAAGATGAGTTGGATGGATGTATACACCCTATTTAGAAGCTTCCATTTGCACATAAGGGGAATTTCATAAATGGTTGCATGAGGGGATTTAGTTCTGTTAGCACACTTTTAGCCTAGGAATCAAGACTTGTGTATGATGTTTAAGTTGTCCACATATTGTGTATTATTTGCATGACCTCTTTGACACATTCTCATCACTAGAGGGACACTAAACCAAACAACACTCAAGTCAAATTAAAATTGGAAAAATACAATGAATATGTTTTTCGGTGATGTAGGATTTCCAATCAACTAGAGATGCTCCTACATTAAGGAGGCATTGAAAAGTTTGATGTTTTAATTATTCTGTAACTTTCTACATTATAACATGTGTTATCTTATGGCTTGTCTATCTGATCTTAGTATAATGGTTATTTTGTAAGTTTGTGTACATAAATTTCTCTTATGAGTTATGTGGGAGATTGATTAAATAAATATTAATTTAATGCATTATTTCCTAATAAATCCTACATTTGTTTTGATTACGTAAAAATGGGTTTTGAAAGGACCCAAAACCTTGTACAAAGAGATAAGAAAGATATATCAATAAAGGATCTTAATACAACTATGGGACACCACCTAACAAACTAGAGGGGCACACCATAGCTCCCAACAAGAAGACTAAAAACCAACCTAGAAAAAAAGAAAAAAAAAAGACCATCAATATTTACATTTTGGTCCAGCCTTTTGAGAACGTAAAGACATATCAAATGAAGGTTTGGAGGATTTGAATTTTTTTCCTTTAACTAATGTCCATTTGTCCTCCACCTTTTTAGAAGCCATTTGCCTATCCAGAGATAAACCTAAAGAACCAGGGCATACCACAAGAGTATCCATAGGGGGGAAAGGGGCAACACCATTGCTAACCCCCAAAACCCTTGCAGAAGAAACATGGGCCCCAATATCCACAACAACATGAGATAAGATAGTTGAATCAGTAGCAACAACAATGCTATGGACATAATCAACAACAAAAGAAATGACAACTTTAACATTCTAAACCAAAGCCACCTTAGAGACAAAATTTGTTTCATCAAAGAAATCAATAGTATCATCTACCAAAGAAAGATAATTCTGAGATGAGCTATCCACCCCATTCCCTTCCTTCGAAACTTTCTGAACCATATAGTGATGGTTCGAAAATCCCAACCACCAAGAAGGTGATTTCTTCAATCTAATCTTATCAGAGGAACACCATGCAACGAGATGACCGGTCTTATGACATTTCTTGAACTTGAAAGGAATACCCTCATAATCAAGATTCTAGGTCCAAGAACCATTTGGAGAATCCAAAGTAATTTGTTCAGGGAGACCCTTGGAAACATCAACCTCTACAAGAATGTTAGCATACGTTGTCTTAAACACAGCAGAAGACTCTGAATCATCCATCTGGAAATCCCCAATGGCCTCCCCCAAATCCTCCAAGATTGAATCCAACCAAAAGTGAAGGGGAAGATTTGACAATCTTACCCATAAAGGTATCTTATTAAAGGATTCAGTAGCCGAATCAAATCCTTGATACCAAGGTTTGGCCATTAGGGGGAACCTCTCCTTCGAAGAGAAACAACTATACCTACATTTGTTCTAAAAGCCTTAACCCCATATTTAATATTGCATTCATATTTTTATTGCAAGGTAAATTGCTATATTTAATACCAAATGAGTCTCTCCTAGTTGTTTATCCTTGTCTAGTCATTTCCACTCAATATCATCAAGTTTACCCAATTTTATTATGTTGGTACTCCTTTCATCATCTATAAAAAAATAAATTATTCATTTGTTCAACACATATCTTATACTTATTTTCTCATCTTTCACTCACAAATAAATTTATTTTTCTTCCTCAATAGCACAACCTCATCTTACCCACAACTCCATCACCTAGAATCCATACTATAAGTCAAAAAGTTTGATGATACAAATTAGTAATCAATCTATCATCCATATGTACATAGACCAAACTCTAAATATCTTACAAAGGGATTGGGATTTACTAGTCCCAAAAATAGTGCTAGCAATATTACAAATAATGTCTTCAAGAGTACATTGGAAGGGAATAGTGGGTAGCATCCAATCCTAGTTGAAAAGAATGACTACAAAGTTGGCATTGTGTAAATGAGCATTGATTAAAAGTCTTCTAAAAGAAAATAAATCCATGATTAAGGACATGTCATGCCACTTAGAAGAACAAAGCCTACCAAGTTGAATCTAGTAATCGATGAAACCCACACACAAAAACAATTAAACAAAATTCAATATCATTTTTAAGTTAATAGGGATAACTTTATGGTGACAATATATAGAGTGGTCTACTTGAAAAGAGAAGACCATTTTAAAACATAAGTTTAAAAACTTACATTGGAATCTAACATGGAATATCATATGAATGTGTCTTTTCTTATTCAACATCTAAGAAATAGTTTGATACTAAACAATGGAATGTTTCCTACAAAGTATGGTCAATAAAATATTAAATATTAAGGCAAGACTTTTATTATGTCCTTGGATAGAAATATTGAAGCTCTCAATGGCAGAAACCTCTCAAAACTAATATTTGACCAAATTTTTGATTTAAAAAACTAATATTTATGGATGATAGCGATACATTCATTAGTCAATGCAATCCCATTAGAGAATAATCAAAATAGTTTAAAAAAATACATATAAGAAAAGTTCAAGATTTGTTAGATTTGCTCTCATAAAAGTAGAAGCTTACCCCCCACCCTCCCACCTCCAAAAATAAAATGTAAGATTTCTTTTGGAAAAAGGTCCAAAGATCTATACTTCCATTGAAATAGTGTGAAATACATATTTGATTACAAATTTCTATGGCCTAGAAAGAGGGCAGCATATTAGAAATAGAGAGATAACCCACCTCACACCATTCTCAACCCATACAAAAAAATTAAAGGGGGAGAAAATATAGAAATCAGATTACAAGATAACCCTTTACAGAAAGCACAAAGAAACCAAAAAAACCAATTGATTCCATCACCAAAACCCTAGGAAGCATAGAAATAATGCCAAGCTTGAGGATATCATAAAGCAAAAACACATTCTATTTTGTCCTTGCAGAGACTTCAGAGGGAACCCACTAGTGATCCATGCTTCAGACACAAGCAATTTGTATGTGGAGCTAGCCACACTCAAGTCATCCACACACATGTGTGACCACGAGAGCAAATATAGAATAAGCAGACCCATCAGCAACTCATATGACCCCATCCACAAAACTTGGCAAGGATAAACTCCACAACATCACTTGGCCAATTAAATAATATCCTCCACCTCTAATGCCAACCTGGGCTCCAAAACAATAGGGGAAACAAAAAATTTAAGGAAGGGCCATCAAAGATTCTCAAACCACCATCCAAATTTGCCCCATTATTTGCTAACCAATCTGCTAAGCCATTAGCTTTCTTCTACCAGTGACTAAGAATTTTTTTTAAACCTAGGGAGAAGCCTCCATACATCCTTAACAACATAATGTAGGTACCATGAGATCAGATTCATCCTCCAAAGAGAAGAAGTGATTATTTGGGAGTCCCCTACAATAAAAATATGAGAGATTCCTAGGTCAACAACCACCCTGATCCCTTCCAATAATACTTTGACTTCAGCTTGGTTATTTGTTCCATCTAGGACTCTCTAAGAGAAAGCCTTAATAACAACAACTTTATTGTTTCTAGTAACACCTCCAATCCCACATCTACTAGGATTCCCGTAAGATGCATTGTCAAAGTTCAATTGTAAAAATTGATCCTTAGGAGGAGACCATTGGACATTTGATCCCAAATTTTCCTTTGATTGTTTACCCACAAGTACACCCTTGCAAGGAATGACAACACCTTTCCAAGAATTCATAATGGCATTCTCAACTAAAGTATATAAAGAGGAAAGAGACTTTGTCTTTTTGGTGTATGCATTCAAGTTTTCCACGATTGAATATTCCATGTGCTCTCAAACCTTCTCAACTGAAGATGAAATATTCCTAAAAGTCCTCTCATTTCATTCCCACCATAACCGTCAAATAATAAGAGTCTAGATGATCCTCTAGAGGATAGAGAAAAAAGACCCCTAATTGTATAATGGCCAACCCAACAGAACTTGAGTAAGGGAATTAGGTAGTGGACCATGCCAACCAAGCTTCTCCAAGGCCTTAGAACAACAAAAGTGCACAAAATCACAAATCTAAAGAGTACAATATGCATCATCCCTATATTCATTACGAAAAACAAAACCAAATATATCAGCAATACCAAGTTTGGAAAGCCCATCAGAGGTTAGAATCCCCTTTTTCAAAGTCAACCAAAGAAAAGCCCTTGCCTTAGGAAGACCAACAGGGTGCCAGCAAAAGCCAAAAAGAGCATTTTGATTGTCCCCCTTATTAGCCATAAGGGTTTTGTCTTTGGATTTGACCATATATCTTCCACGTTTATGGTTTAACCAGATGATCCTATCTTCACAGTCACTTACACCAATCAATCTTGAATTAAGAACAGATTGTAGAATAATGAGTTCCCCCAGAGGAATTTTTAATGAAGATAAATCTAGATTGAAGTACCTTTGTCCACCCGTTCAAAAGGAGAAATAGTAAAGTAATTTGTTGATGTTTGATAGTTTCTATCCGATAAACATATATATAATTATATGAGATTTAATTGAGATATAAATATATGAGAAAAATTAATATTATATATATATATATATATATATATATATATATATATGTATGTATGTATGTATGTATGTATGTATGTATGTATGGATGCATGCATGGTTAAATATATAATTAGATTAATTATCTGATTAACAAATAGATATGTCCCATAAAGAGATGGCGGAGCTTAACCGACACACTCGAAGCCTTGACAGCTTCGATGGCTAGTGTGGGCTCGGTTGTGACTCATCTCAATCTTCACGTTCATCGTTAACGGAGGCATTTGCCAAATGAGCACAAATTCAAAATTTAAACTCACTTCTTATTCTCGTCCACTGGCTCACGGGTTAAGTTACTGCCGTGCAAAACATTGCTTTGTCAGATGTTTCTCTGCTCTCCCTCATTCGCTCTCATATATATTTCCTTCTATTGTGAAAAGATGCCTTGCAGAGGAGAAAGAACTGTCTGTTGCAGAGAACTGTGTTGTTTGCACAATGTGGAAGGTGATGCAAATTATTTGATAGACTGCTTCATAGAAATTTCTTTACATGGAACGCCTTGCTTGTAGGATACCTAGGAAGAGGATTTGTGGAAAAGTGTTGAAATCTTACTAGAAATTTTTATTTGCAGGCGTCAATCTAGATTCCTCAATCTTTGGCAGAATGCTCAAACTTTGGAATCTTGTCAAATCCACTCATTGTAGCTGCCTTGGTAGACGTATACAGAATGTGGAAGCAGGGAGATGTGACTGTTCAACATAATACCACCCCCCACAACAATATGAGTTCACGGAATGCTCTGGTTGCAGGATATTCTCAATAAAATATTCATATCAAAGGCTTCAGAAACGTTCAAGAAATTCCAATCGGTAGGGGTAAATGCAAGCTCTACAACCTTTGCCAGAGTCCTCAAACATTTAGCTTGTGTAAATGCAGTTTAGTTTAAAGATGACATATGAATGAGATATGCAACAAATATATTTACATCATAATATCTGTAAAAACATCAAAGAGAATATTTTGTCAAATTTTGTCGTTGCAACCGCTCAGGTATACATGTATGTAATACACCATCTTGCGAATTGTTTGATAGTGTACCACAAAGAAATTTTTTCTTACGGAATGCCATCATTGCAGGATATGAACAAAAGGAGATTCTTGATAAATTTTAATAAACTTCAAGAATAAATGAAATTGGTAGTTGTAGAGCCAGTCATTTCCATTTATCCTTTTCGAACCAATGAAAAACTTCTTTACTTCCTCCATTGTTTAATTCTTCTTTATTGCAATAAGGTCAAACTTCTCTATTTACATTGTTTTCATATATCCTTTCGCTTGCTTTATCTTTTTAAGTTAATTTTTTAAATATATATATAGTTATAGTTAATGTTAGAAAATATTTTATTTATTTAATATTCATGAATGTCATGTACATGGAGGATCTACATGTCTCATACTAGTATTTTTTTATTAGTTGCATCCCTCTTGATATATTCATTTAATGCTTCTTGCATTTCTAGCCGTTTATATATCTTTTTTCTTGGTCATAAAATTGCATCAACATTATTTATTCTTCCTTCTTTTCTATAGTGATCATTAAGTTAACTTCAAACCCTACCTTGATTTCACTAATATGTTCGTTTAATTTATTATTATCAAATTTTTGTATAAATATTAATTTGATTTAATTTATGGATCTTTAGCTCCTATCTTTTTAATACCTTAATTTATTAGGGGTAGTACAAGAAACTTAACATTACCACGATTTTTTTAATTAATTTTTAGAATTATCTATCTTTTTATAGTCAAACACAATAATTTTATACCTACTTACCTTCTAGTGCACTTATCTGATTTGATTATTAGTCTTCATTAGATTTCTCTCTTTATTTTTCAATTATATAGGAATAAACACAAATACCCTTTAGAATTTTTTCTTTTACATCATGGCTCAATTGAAAAGTATTTTTCAAGTGCTAATATGTTTTCGTAGGACTAACACTAATTTAATACCTACTTATCTTATAGTGCACTTATATGCTTTGATTTGTAGTCTTCATTAGATTTATCTCTTTATTTTTTAATTTTATAGGAATAAACCCAAATACCCTTTAGAATTTTTGCTTTCACTTGGACATCATGGCTCAATTGAAAAGTCTTTTTCAAGTGCTAATATGTTTTGTAGGACTAGGGATATGGATAATCTTATCAATGATAATATAGATAATTACATAAGTGTAGTCCTTGCAAGAAAATATATAAGAGTTGAAGGTAGATTCCTAATTTATCTAGCTATAATAATAAAATTATTGAATTTGTGAAGGTGTAAAATTGGATGGAGTTTTCTTATGTATGGATAAAGGCCCCTTCACTAGGCCTAGTTGTTGCTTGGATGTGTATGGCTTTTCATTGGTCATTCTATGTATTTTACAAAGGTACCCATAATGATATCATTTCTTGGAAATGAACTTTATTTAATCACATCAAAACACATGTTTCCACTATTTTGGGTGGTTTGGTGTATGTAAGATGTCTAATATTATAATTAGTCTAAAAGGGTTAGAAATCATTAATCTAGAGCATCTAATGCTAGAGTAAAAAGGTAGAGAAGTAGGGTGAAAGGATTTCAAGGTTTAGAGATATTTACCACCACATACCTTGAATACTATTCTAACACAATGTTACAAAAAAAAATTACAAGTATGGGTTCGAAAAGGATAAATGGAAATGGGAATTGCATTAGATAAATGAATAGGAAAAATAGTAAAAGCCCAAGATTTTATACTTGGAAACGTGAGTACTCATTTTGGAAATTGGAAATGGTGAATAATCAATGCTAGAGGAGAGGAATGAAGAAAAGAAGGGGAGATTCATTTAGGTTCACATGGATTATTATTCAATTCTTTGGAATTATATAACTATATTGACATCTAAATCCTATGGAAAAGAAAATGGATAGAGTAGGTAATGCAAGAATGTAGAAAAACCATGGAAAAATACCTATTTCAAAAATTACTATGACATCATTAAAGTCTCTAAATTATCCAATCTTTCAAATAGTAATAGGATAGTGGTTTTTGGTAAGGCTATTAGAATTTACTCAAAGAGTTTTGCTGATACAAGTTCTCTAATGATTTGTCTTTTAGTTTTTTATTGTCATGTCTAAAAACTTTGTCATACGTAGGCTTTTACTTTATTGGTACCTTAAGGATGGGCTTGGAAACTCATCAAAGAAGTTTTTGAACATGGAATGCTTATAATATATAATGTTATACTTGATAACAGATTGAGGATTTTTTATGTGATTTGTATATTTTCAAAACCACAAGCCTTATGTATTAGGTGGAATTTTTGTAAGTCACTATGACTGCACCTTACAAAATTGTGGACAATTTACAACTAGAAGTTTTTAAGAGTCGATTGAAAAATAGTGATTCCAATGACAACATGTAAGACAAAGTCTCTCCTACTTCTCAAGGAAGGTTCCACCCTCTTATTGTTATTGGCATAATAAAACTTAACTACTTATTTACACTAAGCTAAATCATGACAAGACATTCATCTTATTCTCATATTTTAGAATAGATGTTACTATTGCAATACAATCTGAAACCAATAGTGTATTTTACTTACAAAGTATTTGTCGAAGAAATAATTTTAATAAATAAAAGTTTAGATGTACAAATAATCTTTAGCATGCCAATATTTTTATGTAGCCAAGAAACTCATGAATACTCAAAGTATTTCCATGGCTCCTTATGATATTTTGAGATTAAGAATAAAGTGCATGTGCAACTTGAAGTCTCTAAAATGTGTTTCACCATATAAGCACAAATGAAAGAAATGAAGTAGTAGAAAGTCTGCAAGATATTCCCTTCCTTCAGCATCCTATGTTAACTTCAAATTTGATAAACAACCTAATATCTCAAAGATCAAACCTGAAACCAAATTATAACTCTAAAAACAAAATGCAATTTGAAGTCTACAAGATTGGGTTCAAATACCTCTTGATCAAAGAAAAAACCTCATAGTAAATTCAATAAAATATCATCACATCATAATTTGGATTGACATAAAGTTAAAAAAAAACCTACTTCATTTATTGGCAACAATTCAATCTACATCCAAGCACAAAGTCTAAACTTGTGCATGAACAAATTGGCACAATTTTCTTGCATTGCTAAAATATCTAAATTACAATGAACAACTTGATTTATTTATGGGAGAGGAGTGAAGAAAAATGTGGCAAAAGAAGGGGAAACCCTTAACTACCTTTCACTTCCCAGTTGCTATGTGTCAATTAGAATTCAACTATGAAAACTACGAGGACTAGCTCATCAAGAGTGAGAGTGTCATATTTGATAATATCAAGACTAAATCATTTCATGCAAAAATTACTACACTTAACTTTTATAGTGTATTGTTTACCAGTTGGCTATGCCAAGATCACCTAAGATTATTTTCATGATAACCATCACTTAAAAGTCTATACTATTAAAGTTTATTAAGTATTTATTATAAAAGGCAAGGAGTCAATGGTCATTGCAAACAGACCTACTATTTTTCATAGTTATTATTGTTTCACTTAATTATCACCATATGAAAATAATATTAAACATTCAAAGAGACTTCCAGAACTACAGACTAGATTAAACATCAATATCCTAACTAATTCATAATGAGGATAATTGACCATCAAAATATTCTCAAAATAAGGGGCCAATACTAAGGTAAACAATATTTATTATATCAATTATGTCATGAAAGACAACCAACATTAAAATATTTCCCATGGATTATATCCAAGCATAATAGTTAGGGGGCAATTATGTTCAAGGTTATCAATTTTTATTACGTTCTAAGTTACTAAGAAGATAATCATATACACTTAGGAAACTATCACTCAATATGCCCATAGAGACGCATAGAATGTCCATGATGACCGCAGACTGAAGTGTCCCTAAGGTGCACTAAGAATGATCTTGCATCAGAATTTTATGCCTTGTAAATTGGAGCTCATGTGATGTATCATCATGTTGTCAAGTGATACAAGACCACGTGCCTACAATAAGTTCTCTCCATTCTAGGAGATTCAACCTCATTTGAATTTGGCAAGAAGATCTCACTCTATGCCTAAAGTTGTAGTGATGTTCAGTTAAAAAGTCACACTATTATGTATCTTTCAAACTATTCATCCTAAGAACAAATTGTCTTATTTGTTAGATTTAATTAGTTGGGTGAACTATCATTACAACCCCATTTTTACCAAAAGTTAAATGTTTAGTCTTACCCTATTGATATGATTCCATGGCTCTACATGCCCCTCCTAATATCTCATGTCAAGCACCTCTCTATGAGGTGCTTTAGTCCTTGTAGAAGCCTCTGCTATATCATCCACCTTGAACATGTAGTCATATACATTAGTATTATTTAGGGGAATGAGGCACAAATTCTTGGGGTAAGTGCACAAAGTTGTGGTACCAAAAAGGGGGTATAAGATGCCACTTTTTTTTTTAAATTAGCAATTTACGAACTTCGGCAAGAATTTGAAGATAGTTACACTTAAGTTTTCAAGATATGACTAAAACAAAACAAAAGTTGTAGTCCTCTAAATCTAGTTTCTTAAATACTAATTTGTTTTTAAAATGGTGGAGTTTAAGGCCCTCAAAAAAGGGGACATAGAAAGTGGTATTGCTTTGTCAATATTTAAACATAATATAGTGTGAAGTGTGGTCCCCCTAAAATCTTTTTTTGTTGGAAATTATTTAATCGCTTTATTTATAAGTTAGCTCACACCATGTAGTTTATCTCATATTTTTTGGGTAATTTTTTATGTATGTATATATACATACATATTTATTTATGAATATTAGAAGTGTACACATCCCAAAAATGTGAAATATCTATGTGCTCCCCCTAAAAATCATTGAGAATTAATAAAAAATCAAAACTTATTTTCTTTAAAGTGTTTAGAATGGAGTCTAGATTCTAAAACAATAAATTGTTGCAAAATTAATGTACAAAGGAGCTAAAATCTAACTCCCAAATAGTACACATTAGTTTTAGAGAAAAAATGGACATACATTGTCCAAATAAATTATAGTTGAAAATCTTAAAATAGTCTAAATTCAAAATAAATTATATGGTACATAACTAACACAGAGATCTACAATATCATGTAACTTGATTTTATTGGTATTCAAGCATGGTGAAACTTGATGGAGAGCACACAAGAAAAATTCATGCATTTTTTGATATGCTTGTTGGAAATTGCATTTAAGACCAGTTTGAAATGACCAAACCTATGGGTTGGATCCCTAATGCAAATAAAAGCCTTAGGTTTGGTGAATTTGAAAGCATTATAAAGCACGTACGGGCTATAACATGTACGCGCTATGTAAACAATAGTGTGATGCGCTACTAAGGACACTTACATAGCCAAAAGAGAGTGAGGGAGGTAGAGAAGGTGATATGAAGAGAGAGGTAGAAAATGAATAGTATAAAGAGTCATAGAAAGAGGATATGATGGAGAGAGGGAGTGGAAGGAGGAGGGAGAGGGGATGTGGGGGATACGATGGACAAAAAGTGAATAAGGGCCATGGGGAGAGAGAGGGGATAGGATAAAGAGAGTGCAGTAGAGTGAAAGAGTAATTTGTGTGTGTGTGTGTGAAGAGAGAGAGAGAGAGAGAGAGAGAGAGAGAGAGAGAGAGAGAGAGAGAGAGAGAGAGAGAGAGAGAGAGAGAGAGAGAGATGGGTATCAGATGCATAGAAAGGGGTAGTAAGTTCACTTAGGGATAGGATGGAGAGAAAGAAAGAATGGTATAGGAAGAGAGGGTCTTAGATAGGATGGAGAGAGAGTGACAGAGAATGGGATAGAAGAGAGAGAGGCTTAGATAAATCATGATATTTCAAAACTCAAAACATGAAGGAAGCTGATAGGCTAATAGATTTCTTTCTTAACCACTGAGATGGGCCCTTAATTTGAATTTTAGGGAAATCCTCAATATCTGTTGGGCCTACCTATTCCCCCCAAGAAACCTCAAATTTTGGTTCAAGAATTATGATTATAGAGAAGATGTTGAAATGAAAAGAGAAGTATGATTGGATCAAGTATGACATGAAAACTCAAGAACACGAGAATGGGGCCCAATTAAGCACCGTGCTTACAATTAGGATTGTATACTTAGTATGTTTTTTGTTTTCTTTCACTATTTTTAAAGTGAGCATGACCTCTTTATGAATAATTTATGTTTGTATGTCACATTCAATAAATAGTCTATGAACATTACTATATTCATTAGCTATTACTTACTATAATTTGTCATGTTTTTCATATGAAAATTCATTAGTACTATGATTTTCATCATCAATACATGTAAAGAAGAATATCATACTCAAATCAATAACCATTATTTGTGGTTCTCAATGTGTCATATATTCAAAGGTTTAGAAATAATTTTATTTTTTAATTTTGTATGTACTTTTTTAGAGCATATTGTTGAAATCTAATGAAAGATAACATTTGATTTAGAATTTAATTAGTGTTTAAATTAATGAACATATTATCATCCTAATTAATTTTATTATGATCTTATAAAAATAACATATATTTCATTACAAAGTTGTAGTTCTACATAAATTCTTTTAGTTTTAGACTAGAATAGTGCACGATATTACTTTGCACCAACCTTGTCATCCTATTGAGTAAGAGTTGAAGTGATTTTATCTTGTCTTTAGATACATGTATATAAGATAAAATATATAGAGAACTTAATATTGACCAACTTGGGTACCTTTGAAATGACTTGAGCCTTGATATATAAAATTCTTATTTACCATCTTCAATATATTTTAAATATTAAATCCTTTCTAATGTGAGAGTGGTACTTTGTAATATGCACATCTAAAATTTGTTATGAATTATTATTCTTTAACATTAAATAATACATGCTCTTTTTATGCCACAAAGTAAAATATTAAGAAAACCTTGAACCATTTTAGGATGAATGGTTATAACTTACTAAAAGACAATATGGTTTTCTAGATTCAAAGAGAATCCAAAAAAATGGAACTCATGAGACACCTTGAATTGATAAAAATGGTATTCTTTATTTAAATTTAGTTAAGGCACACCATGATATTTTAAAATGGTATTATTTTTTCAATGTTGTCATTGTTTCCTAGAATAAATTATATTTTCTATATAGGAAAGAGTGATCCATTTTATGTTTATCTTCTATGACTAATATTTATTTACAACTTGAGAAGTTATCTAGGATTAAAAACTAATCAGATCTTGTACTATATCCATAAAGGGTAGAGTAGTGTTTCATAAAAGACTCAATGCAGCTCTCTAGAATCTTGCAAAGATAATCTCTCCATTCATTTTTTCATTGGCACTAAGTTGGAAATGCAAGTTGAGTATCAAACAAGATATATTAACTTTGAAATAATAGATTTGATAAGGTCATGCCTCATGGATGTAGTCATAGATGAAGGATTAAAATAAGTTATTTGACCATATAATGTAATGAGGCAATAGACAATCCAAAATTCATATAAACTTTATTAATTCTTCATCATAGACTATCATGCCATAATTTTACAAGGCAAAACTCAATTTATTTTTATTTTTATTTTTTAACAAAAAGCTCCAATATATATATATATATATCTTTTGATGAACAGAATGATAGCACAATCATACCTTGAACCAGGAGGGGATGAAGAAAATTAGTGGCAGAAGTTCAAAGATTGGAACGAGAAGATGCTAGATCAATTATCTTTAAGTTTCTAACTATGTTAGGTCTCTACCCCATTTGATTTTATTTTGACTTAAATGACATTTATTTTATTATGGTTATTATTATTATTATCCTAGAACATCTATAATTCAACCCGTTATACACTTTCCATCCTGTTGTTACCATTATTAATGTTTAATAGTGAATTAAAGTCTACCCTGCTTGTGATAATGTTCGATTAACTATTACATAAAACTTTCATCATATCCTAAACATTCTTACGCAAATAGTCTAACTATTTACATGCATCTGATACTTTCTTAAAACATCTATGATCCACACATATTGGAAATAAAGAACATTTAAGTAACACATATAGAGGTCGACCCCCTTAGATTTATCTAGTACATTATAATCCTTTTATAAATCAAGTCATTACCCAAAGTATCTGCTCTTCAAATGAAATTTAATTTCCAATCCCTTGCTTATATCCTTTTAACAAAAATAAAGCATTCTTAACCATTATTCAATCCATACTCAAATAAACCCAAAAATAAAAAAAGATCTAATTATGCCATTTCCTATAATTTAATTATATTCTAATAAGTAAATAGAACATCACTTTATTAATTCAACATAACAACTTACCTCATTTGTGGTTTGATATCAAAAATTTCATTCTTCTTATTTTAATAATTCCTATATAATCATTAGCTCTATCTTAATGCTACTTCCTAGGTCATAGCTTGGAAACTTCTTAACTCACCTAAAACTTTAAAATTACATGATTTTCTTGCTGCACGTGCAAGACTCCTTCCCTTAGGCAACGACTATCCAGCCAAGAGGATCGACTGCCTAGATTGTCGAGTTCCTCGAATGTCGTGCGTATTGCTGCCACACCCTGCCCCTCCACTGACAGTGTCTGTCGTAACAATGGCTAAATCATAAACTGAATTGTAATGCCCCCATATGCCTATGCATGCATGTATGGGTGGACTTGACCAAAACACGCGAAGCGCTGACGCCATCACGCGAAGCGCTGACGCCATCAGTGACTAGTGTAGGCCCCATTACTCCATCTGGTTTGCTGTTACAATAATTTACTGTCGTTATGGTTACTTGTCAGTCATCTACGATCAACGGTTGTGGCGCGTGAAAAAGCCAAGGCCATACAATTCAAATGTTGTTCTCGCGTTTCTCCATATTCAAATGCTATTCTTGGCATGGTGAATGTGAATGCATCTTCATAAGATAGCCATTGTTTTACATGTCTCTAAGCCGATCAGATTACATTCTCCAGAGTTATTGCTGCCTGTGCAAAAATGAGTGTCGAAGCTGATTTTAGAGGATCTGTACAGCAAAAATGATGGGTGCCTCTCATCTGATGTAGAAGCATAAACAATGCTCCTCAACTATTTGATCGAATATCTCAAAGAATTGTGCTTAAATAAAATGCCTGAGGTTAGTGCTCTACTTGTCAAAAAAATGTTGAGGATAAACAAAAAAATGCAAGTTTATTTATTTTTGGCTTCTTTTACTTTTTATAGCTTCTCTTGTTTGAACATTAATCGGATATTTAACATTTATGCACTCATGACTAAATAAGAGTTGTGCCCTCATCCTTGAGCAAAATATTTGGACTGTATACTGTATTGCAGATCAAGCATGGTATTTATAATATAAACTCTGTTCCCTATCAGAACAAATGTGTTTAAAAACCATATTCTTTGATCTTTGAATCTTCAAAATCAAGACAATAAAGAAATATAAACAAACAAGATGAAGATAGATTTTTTAACTCAACATAATAATATAAAGACTATAAAGAAAAACCGTCATCAAATTCGATAAGGAAATTTGAAAAAGCAAGATATATAGATACTCAGGAAATGATAAAATTGAAGCTTGAAACTTAACATAATAATACAAAGAAAATTCATCATAAGCTTGGCAAACTGGTGTGATCTTAGTCAATATAAATTAAACAAGGAATTTGGTCTATATTAATAGATTTTTCAGACTTCTTGCTTTTCTAAATATTTTATATAAACCTATAAATGTAGAAAATGATAATTGGAAGAGCTACACTTATTATTTTCAATTGGACAAGCATACATTCTACCAATGACTTTTAAAGTATTGTTGAAAGAGCATTTAATAACCTTTTAAATTGTTTTGGTGTACATTATTTTTAAAAAGTATAGTTAATTAAGATATATGAATACATCTTCTTTCATTAAAAATTTCATCCTCTTTCATTAATCTAAAAATAATAAGTACATAGCTACAGTAAAGATGAATGAGAGCATTGGAGAATATGCTTAACTAGTTAGTACAGTGTTGAGTATATTAGTCATAATCATGATCTATACTTGGCAAAAGTAGTTCTTATGATTTAACTTTGAAGCTTTTCTTCTCAACACTCAATAGCTGTCTTTTCTAGATCCTTTATGGCCTGAGCCTGAGCTCTTACTTGTTGCTGAGGATTGTGCCTGAATATGATGCTTTCCAACAGCTAGCTCCCAAGCTAGCCACTGATTGAGATACCATGGTTGAGACTATGGAGCAAGTGTTGCTATGCCACCCTTCTAACAAAGTAGAGTATGCTTTCCCACTTTTTTGTTTTCTTGATAAATATTAAAGATATAATTAGCAAAGTTCCCAGGCCCCCCACTACTCCAACAATAATTATAGCTATATTAATAGCCTAAGTATTCTCGGGAATATGAGGTTAGAACTCTGCCAGAAGATAGAAAGATTGTCACATACTGCTGTAAATTTTTGTGCAGCTGTGAATGGCATCAGTTGTGGAGATTAAGGAATTAAAAATAGATTTCAAGCTGTATCCATATATGCTTTCAAATTTTGAAGATTTCACCATTGTGTGTTTTATGTGCTGTTAAATGGTAATAAGACATAGCACTAGGTATTCAAATTTTATTCAATCACTTTTATTATATTCAGAGGATCACCAGATTGAATAGGTTCTATTCCCTGGCTTAATCAATCAGAAATACTGTAACGGCGAAGGGAAGAAAGAGAAAGTATTACAAGGCTTATCTTCCTCTGAAAGTGCAAGTAGCTTCCCATGATGATATATACGTGTTGTGTTGGCTACATAATATGAAAAACTCAGATTAGTCGAGTAAAGAAATATATAGAAGAGCCAAGATTGCAGATGCCAAAATATCAGCTCTTACCAACATAAAAAAATTTCTCTCACAAAAAGCAATATATAACTAATGACGTATTTATAAAATATTAAAAGAAAGAATATCACCATGCATTAAGCAAATGCCACCCACAACATGGTTCCTAAGATAAAGAACTTGCTTGTTCCACCTCCATATGACATGTCCAAGACACCAAATTTTGTACGTAACACATGTATCTAGACCATTAAAAGTCCAAATATTCCTTTAAGATCTCCAACTTGTAGATTAAATGCAAAATAATCATTATAAATATTTTCTTCAAACAAAATCTTTCTACTTTGACAATATTATGTTCACCTTGACTTTGGTTAGAGAAGGTAGAAGTTAGATGGGGGTCAGGAATGAAGGATAGAGAAACTTTTTCTGGTAGTAGCGTGCACTTTGATGCAATGCAGTAGCCATGGCAGCCTCAAAGGTTATCACTAAATGATAGTTTATGGAATTTCTCAAGTGGGAATTCTATCTCATGAGCGTTGAAGGCAGGCATGTCTAGAATGTTTCAAAATGAAATGCACCATAGTTCAGAAGGCGAGATAAATGTTTTTCTGCCTCCTACAACAGGCTCTAATAGAATACCATTAGGTGGGTGGCAAAAAGAGGTCACTCTCAGAGGGTCAAACCAATAAAAAAGTGCATAAAGTTGCAAACACTACCCCAGCGGGAGACAATATTCAAAGAAGTACATATTATAAATGACACGCATTGATGGAAGCAAATTAGGAGTATTGTGAACCATCTCAAGTACTTCAAGATTGGTTTCTCCCACATGGCCTCATCCAATTTTCTTTCTATTTCTCCCCCCACATTATTTCATATAGCTTTTGAGCTAAAGAGTTCAATGGTGGTATAGCTAATATAGTAGTAAGATGCTATCATCCCCAGGTTCAAAGGAGAAAGATACATATCATCTTCATTGGCAATTTGGAAATTCTACTAGAGACAATTAAAGATAATAATTAGAATTTTAAACAAATATAGTTACTCACCAAGTACTCCAGGTCCTCCATGGTCAGATTAATAGATGAAAATGTGGTCATTGGGGCCACTATCCACCACTTTACCATGGAGGAGATCTTTCATGCACTCATTAGATCACACAACAAACTCAACAATCCTTATCATTAACACAGTTTGACTAAATCATAAATTCAACTTGTGTTGGCCTCAATTTGTAATGTTCCCATCATAAAATAAATATTTAATCAAACCTTTGTCAATAGGCTGATTGATTTAGTATATCTCGGACCCATTTTTTATTTAATTGTTTTTGTAGGTATGGTTATCAACTACCTTTGTAAAACATCGGGAAGTTTCTCTGAAGGGTATTTAAGCATGGCATGTAGGTAGTAGTAGGTATGCGATTTGGATTATTTCTTTGTTCTACGAATTCTTGTTGGAGCTCTGGATTGTTCCCCGTTTTGGAAGTGAAAGATCTTCCCAACTTGGCAATTTCAGTTTCGGTGGGATTCACCCCTTACCCTATTCTGTCTCTGTGTTACTTGCTCCGATCTGGAAAATCTGCACACCATATTTGTTTGCAAATACCTATATCTATATATATGTGTGTGTGGAATTGGATTGTGAATACCTATACTTGCATTAATTGGCGTGTTTGGAAAATATATTGTTCACATTATTTTGGCATCTCAGTTTGTAGCTTAGTCCGTGGTGAACAATTCTCCATCACCCACTTGACAACACTCACTCCTTGCAAACTACAACTTCCGTATAACTTCCAATACCACTGTAAGGACTACACACTCTCAATCTGTACAATCACCTCAATCATCTTAGACCATATGACCCACACCCCCATACTGCACACCGATCATATGGCCAGACACACTCTATACGACCATCTAGTCTCTATACTATACGACCTCCAACTAGTCGTACGACCAACAGTTCCCTCACTCCCAGACCATACGACCAACTTGTCTGCCTAATCTCAACCATACTAACTACCTTAATAAAAGCGTACAACCAGTTTTGTGCTCCAAGTATGGGTGTTTAGAAAGTAATGTCAAAAATAAAACATTACACAATTCATGAATCTATCGTAAACTCTCAACTTGATGTCACTTGATAATTGGCATATACTTCTTCTTGGTCATTACTCTTATTCTTAGTCATCACTATTATTTTTTCTTGACATTCACTATATTACTCAATCAATACTGACACTCGGTCAATAGTGACTTTTCCTTCTTCTACTTTTCTTGACCAAAACTATCACTTGACTTAGTCTTTTTTCTCCTTAAGTTTTTTAACCTTTTCCTTAGTTGACCAACCAATACTGGTACTCAGTCAAGCTCAGTGTTCCACACAACTTCAAAACTTTTCTTCCATATATCAATTCAATTAACTTCAATAAGTTTCATGTAATGAATAAATAGTCATATTATCTTATCATAGACCAACTTATAAAGTGCCCAATGTAACTCCAACATACTTATCATGTCTTTTCTCACCAACTAAACCCATGAAGATGCTTTGTATGTTCACTTTAAATGTGTTAGAGAATCAAGGATGTCTTTACAAATGCATGGATCTACACTTTCCAAATCCTATAGCTTGAATGAAGGTGTACTTAATCACTCCAATAGAGTAGTAGAGAGAAGAAGAATGGATGTGTATCTTATTTCTTTCTTGTGAATTCTTCTGTTTGGACATCATGGGAGAGGGAAACTTACCTAGATATATACTATCATGATATTGACATTTTATTGATATTAAATCAAACATTTGATTGATCAAGTACACATACTTTTTGTTTATTAATGAGTTCAATCCTTGCTTAATATTTATTTTGAAGAACTAAGGTAAAATTTGAAGAACTTTAAAAACAAAGAACTCATTGATATCTAATATAGAATCATCATCATGAAGGATTTGTGAATAAAATATTTAGAATCATAGATCATATATATATTAGATGACTAATGATCACCCACAAATATTCATTAGATTTTCGTAACTCTCACAAGCTAGAAGATATTTTATTTGATGACTTATAAGGTGATATGTACAATGTTACCTTTGGATGATTATTTTTCCTTGATGATCCATTCAAAGAAAAATTGAGATCAAATGTTATCTCACAATTAGGAGATCTATTTAATTGTATAGACTATGTAGAAAATTGTCAAATTTCTCAAAAGGATCAATGAAAATATATATCATTATTTGAACGGTCCTATAATATTACTGTAATTAAATGATTAGCCAAAAAAAACAAATATAACATAGTTAATGCAAATGAAAGAACTATACAAAATTTGAAGTATAATTATGATGGGTGTTGATACAAATAAAGAACTATACAAAATTTAAAGTGTAATATGAGCACCCCTCTCCCATTTCCTACAAGATAGACATTAGACATCTTTCCATTTACCGAAGTGCTCTTCAACTTCTATTTTTCACTTGTTGGCCACCCCCTCCTCTAGATTTTTATACTGTACCCTATGCATATTAGCTATGAAGCGAATACCATGGTCTCTAATGTCAAATTATCAAAAAGAAAAAGAAAAATAATTATCTAAAATTTGAGAAATAAAACTTTAATAATTCAATATTAGTTTAGGTGTGACATGTTGTATATTATTTTAGTGTGAGGGCTTATGGTAAAAAGTAATAAAGTAGAATAGTTTTCAAATAGATAAGAGTTCCAAACTTTTAGTTTTTAATTTAAGGGAGTGCATTTGAGATGGTCGTTAACATTATTTTTAGTTGGAAAAAATTCTACCACTAACGATTTGTTTCAAGTTTTGAACTTCTCAATTTATTTTATTTTATCCTTTTATATTATTCTACTCTATTATACAAAATAAGAAAATTATTGAGGCCACAAACTATAGATTTTATAGGTTAAAATTTAAAGCATACACTACACAACAATTAAAATATTGACAATTTATTTATTAATGAAAAATTTCAAATCTCTTCCTATTAATTTTTATATCATTTTGTATTATTATATTGTAAATCATGAATATAACTATAAATTCTAAAGATTTATTTTAAAATTTAGAATCTATATAAAAATCCTTAACTATTAATAATTATCTATACGTAATGATTATATAAAATGGAGCAATGCATTATTTGATTGAAAATAAAAACTCCAAACATTTTAATTATGATTTTCATATATATTGTAGATTTTGAGTCTCTTATTATAGATTCATGTGTAGGAAAAAGATGTATTCATATATCTTAATTAACTATACTTTTTAAAAATAATGTACACCAAAACAATTTAAAAGGTTATTAAATGCTCTTCCAACAATACTTTAAAAGTTATTGGTAGAATGTATGCTTGTCCAATTGAAAATAATAAGTGTAGCTCTTCCAATTATCATTTTCTACATTTATAGGTCTATATAAAATATTTAGAAAAGCAAGAAGTCTGACAAATCTATTAATATAGACCAAATTCCTTGTTTAATTTATATTGACTAAGATCACACCAGTTTGGCAAGCTTATGATGAATTTTCTTTGTATTATTATGTTAAGTTTCAAGCTTCAATTTTATCATTTCCTGAGTATCTATATATCTTGCTTTTTCAAATTTCTTTATCGAATTTGATGACGATTTTTCTTTATACTCTTTATATTATTATGTTGAGTTAAAAAATCTATCTTCATCTTGTTTGTTTATATTTCTTTATTGTCTTGATTTTGAAGATTCAAAGATCAAAGAATATGGTTTTTAAACACATTTGTTCTGATAGGGAACAGAGTTTATATTGCAAATACCATGCTTGATCTACAATACAGTATACAGTCCAAATATTTTGCTCAAGGATGAGGGCACAACTCTTATTTAGTCATGAGCAGTGCATAAATGTTAAATATCCGATTAATGTTCAAACAAGAGAAGCTATAAAAAGTAAAAGAAGCCGAAAATAAATAAACTTATATTTTTTTGGTTATCTTCGACATTTTTTTGACAAGTAGAGCACTAACCTCAGGCATTTTTTTTAAGCGCATTTCTTTGAGATATTCGGTCAAATAGTTGAGGAGCATTGTTTATGCTTCTACATTAGAGGAGAGGCACCCATCATTTTTGTTGTACAGATCCTCTAAAATTAGCTTCGACACTCATTTTTGCACAGGCAACAATAACTCTGGAGAATGTAATCTGATCACCTTAGAGACATGTAAAAAAATGACTTTCTTATGAAGATGCATTCACATTCACCATGTCGGGAATAGCATTTGAATATGGAGAAACGCGGGAACAACATTTGAATTGTATGGCCTTGGCTTTTTCATGCGCCACAACTGTTGATCGCAGATGACTGACAAGTAACCATAACGGCAGTAAATTACTGTAACAGTGAACTGAACGGAGTAATGGGGCCCACACCAGTCACCGATGGGGTCAGCGCTTCGTGTGTGTTGGTCAAGTCCACCCATACATGCATGAATAGGCATATGGGGGCATTACAATTCAATTTATGATTTAGCCATTGTTACGGCAGACACTGTCAGTGGAGGGGTAGGGCGTGGCAGCAATACGCACGACATTCGAGGAACTCGAAGATCTAGGCAGTCGATCCTCCTACCTAGATAGCCATTGCCCTTTCCTTAGGTGTGGGTGTGGAGGAAAAGACTTAATTATTATCAAACCCCATGCCTAGGGCTAGACTTTGCTTTCTTAAATTTTAATGCTTTCATCCACCTTTTTGCATGGTCGCCTCCCTCTTGAGTTTGCTGCCACGTTTTTTTGCATTGCTTAGGTGGTAAACGAAAAGTGAGGAATGTGACATGACAACCCACCTACCTCCTTAAGTGGGTTTTGCAAGTTGTGAAACGACAAGGAATGGAAGAGATTTTATTGTGGCTCAAGGGTGATTTCACCTAATTGACTTGTGTAGACTTATATATGTCCCTCCACCAATCAACCTAGGAAAATGGAGGGGGATGTGACCACTTCCACTTAAATTTGATTGTTGTTTTTTTGGTAACTAATATGCCCTGACATGTCTTTAAATGCCCTAGTCGCCCATTTGGAAAGGGTGCTTGACTATTATATTATATTTTTACTAGTTTGTCATTACTTAATGTGACCAATGTTTATATGTTATATTTGATGTCATAATAATATCAATATTTATTCTTGATTTAGCAATTCCAAGATATCATTGTTTAATACAGGGCTTATTATTTTATTTGACTGTAATGGGATGAGTTTTTTTTTGCTTTGCCCATACATTTTCCAAAATGCTTTTTGTGCAATTCCAGTTCTATTTTAGCTTTTTTTTCTAACACTTTTCATGAAATTCCTATAATTGTTTAAGTTGGATTAGTACTAAAATATCAACATATTGTGCACTATCATGTTCTATTTTAACAACTATTATGATGCAATGATCATGTTTTAACTAAATCTATTTACAAAGAACTCATGAGTAGGTGGAAACTAAAATCATATTGCATGTCATTCATGTGTTTTCTACCAGTATCATTACTAACACCTTCATCTCAATTGGATTTCAACACTAAGCATCAAGCTATTCATTTATTCTCATGTTATTGAAGATAAAAGTATCAAATGATAGTATTCAATTTTATTTTTGTTTTAGGTAAATGATGATAAAAAATTTCTTGACTTAGCACATTCTAATTCAAGCATTATTAAGGAATCAACACCATAAAAATATTGAAGTGAGAAAATCATCAAATGGCATATACAAAAGAAAGTTCATTTGTCGTCATGCAATAATCAAACCTCTCTCTTTTTATGGACACCAGGATTACAACAGTCACTATACTCTTATAATACATAATGCTTCACATAACACATGATATGGAGACAATCACACCTCTCTCACAATACAATTTTCTTCACATAATAAGTGGAGTTTATCCCTTCATTGCAATACAATAATAATTCATAACATCAAACTTCCAAAACTCTTCAAATCATTTCCTACACAAGAGAAGAAAAATGGGAACCATGGAGGCTCACCTCCCAACCTAGGCCTCAAGGAGACCACCCCCGCGCTAGGGGAAACAAGGCTCAATCGGGGTACATCCAAACAACATCACAACAATATGAACTAACAAGATCACACATTTTGCAACACATTTACAACCCCAACCAAGGTTTTCACAATGATTCACAAACGGAATCATAAACATTGGGTGAAGGTGTGCTTTCAATTAGGAGACTTGTCATAACATACCAAAGCTATAACAACAGTTTTCATGCCCTTTCGGGGCTTTCATAGACATCCTCCAATCATACTACCATCAACCAAAGTATCCTTGGGTTTCCATACTTCATCAACCTTCTTACCACACCATCATTCTCCTTATTGTCCATAACAAGTTATGAAAGAATATGGCATACAATGGAGCCCATACTCCAAGGTTCTCAACTATATTTCAAGCCCAACTAACCCCTTCACCCAAGGCTTTCTCTTCCCTCCCAAGGGTGAGTGAAGCCTTCACACCCCTAAACAAATTTCCACATCCAAACAAAACAAGAAAATCAAGCAAGAACCCCCAAGAGAATTCATGAAACAATATACACCACCACAACACCACAACACAAAGATTTGAATGACAATGCAAAATTCCATATCATACACATAGATTCTACAAGAAACACACTTCAAATTTCCAACTTCAACTTCATGAGATGAAGAGAACATGGCATAAAGCACTAACCTTCTTCCAAGCTATGGTTATCAAATGGTGATCAAGATCATTCCTTCCTTGGCTTCCAAGCTTCCTCTTCAAAAACCTACCTGTCTCTACCATCAAAGAGTGGGTGAATAATCACCAAGGTTGGCACAAGCTCCCTATAAAGACCTCCACTTTCTTCCTCACCTACCCCTCTTACTTTTTTGTATCTTCCCACCAATAAGAACTTAACTAAGTGGTGTAATGAGGGAAGAAGTCATGTGACAATATGATTTTCGAATTGGCTTGGAAATGACTATTTTTGAGGTCCCCTAGGTCCCCTAGACCCACTTATGATTATATTTAAACCCCCAACCCATACTATTACCATGTGGGTAACTTATTTTCACAAAATTAACACTTGGGAATCACTTTAGGCTCTCTAAAGTTCCTGTCAACTTATAACTTGAATTCTGTCAAGAAGGTGACTCTTCCTAACACTCTCCAAGGTGGTTTAATTGATTTCGTAATGAGGGTTAGGCTTAGGTTAAGTGACTTCATGCCAAAGAACCCTATTTGACATGTCATTTACACATAGACAATACAAGTGTCAAATGACACACACACACATAAAAACACTTTACACATTACAATGACATGTCCCTAATTAATCATGCTCTCTATCTATAACACTCATGCACAATCACATTACGAAATAAACACAATACAATGAGGTTTTGAATCTTCCAAAGATTCACCTTGGCTTTATTGTGTTCACATAAGATTGAACCTTGTTTCCCCATTAATCTCCATGGTTTAACTTTCCTACACACTCAACTTAAACATCAGTAACCTAATAAAATAATATAGGATACATACAAACACGTACAACATAGATCCAATATCTCATACTTCTCATTAACATATACAATTTAATTAACATCTAATCATTTCTATTCTAAGTACTATCAATAAAACATTGCAATATCATATTCCCATTTAACTTTCATCTAAGTGCATATTCAAAACATTGCATTATCATTCTCATAAAATATTTAAAACATTGAAATATCGAATATGTGTATCAACAGTAATTTTTCTTAATATAAATCATTTTCAATCAGAGTATCATCACAACTCTTTCTCACATAACAATGAAACTCTAAGTCATCTTTAGTGAATCGTAAAAACAATATAAAATGGATCTTAACATATATGTCCTAAGTGAAAATCACTAATGTGCAGACCAGTTAACTAGTAACTTTAGATCAAGTTAAACATAGTGACGTTCCTACCAATATCCCTTTATCACATTATGAGGGGTTTGTGTGATTTTCCAGGTTTAACTCCACAGACTATTCAAATGTTTCAATAATTATGTCATAGTAATTTAGAACCAATTTCAAACATATCCATATGTCTGATTATCATCATAATCTATGCTCATAGTTGTTCTTAGTAGGATGAGTGTTATTTTATCCTTCCTAATTGCCTGGTAGATCATCCGTAGTGTCTCATGGTCAAGTTCTTGTCTTGAACATTTTAAATCTCATTTCCATGTGGTCTTATCTTATCGACCTAATGTTACTGGATAGAGTATCAAAATCTACATTAGTCTCCTATAGGATCCCTTAAATCATTATTAGTAAAAAAACAAAATGTCAATCATAACTCAATTAACTCCTAACCATATTTATTTCATCAAGATCTAGAATAAGGTGCTAGTGTGGGCCTTACATAGACAAATTTCAATATGTTATAATGGGCTGAGGGATTCTGGAACATTTTTTAGGATTTAGATATTTAATTATAAATATGCAATTTACATAATTTGAATGATATTCCAATACAATGCTTAAACTCGACTCTTGACTCAAATATTTAATTTCAATTCTTTCAGATTATTGCAAGTAATGTTTATATGATATTCCATAGCCTTGGGAATGATTATGATCAATGGTGATGCAAACATTTATGGCTTTTCAATGTGTAGTTAGCTAAATGTGCAAAAGAATATTTGAGAATAAATGTGGTATAGATGGATCGATGAATCTCAATTTATATCATATCATAAGTTCTCCTAGGTAGTGTACCTTTTACTAATTCCTTTCTCACTAAATGCTATATGAAGTTGACAAATTCTTGAAGAACAAAACTATTTAGTATTCTATCTACCTAGTAATAGGTAAGAAATTTGTGCATTCCTTTATAGTGGTTTTTTTTTAAAAACAAAATCTTAGATATTGATGGATCAAAATAGTGCACATGTCCCCCAACCAAATTGTGTGATCAACAAATGTTGTGAAATGGAGTTAGATTTGCAATATTTAACTAAATATTGATTGGAAAGTAAATAAAAATTTGCAAACAACGAAGTAAGATATTTTTCATGAGGTAAGATTGTTGATACACTCTAAAACACTCTTCCATAGTTCATTATTGCTACATCTCTATTTTTTCTTTAAAGACGAGTTTGATTGTGTGTTGCATTGTATCCTTGTTCTATCTTTTCAATTCTTTATAATCATTAACCACAACGTGGTCATATGAAATGTAGATGCTAATTAGACATGTTAAATTTCCCTCTTAGTATATAACTTGGTTTCATAATTTTTCTTAAGAAATCCTATATATTTCCTTGATCTTTTTTACATCTTATCTTTGTTCTCTAGAATAATCATATTTAACATATCTTATTTTTCTTCTCTAGAATAATCATATTTAACATACCTTCTAGAATTATTTTTAAGATATTTGATCACCATGCATTTCTTAATTCTATGACTTATTCTATACTTGTCGGTATATTGTTAGATACATCAAGTAATCTTTTTATCATTTTGAAATACTATCTAATTAGATTCATTGGCTCTGAGTTGAATGATTAGCTTGATGACAATCTTTTCTTTCTAAGGAAATATTTCATTGAGCCTAATAAGGCATTCTTATCTGCAATATTTTATTTTTGTTTCTAGAAACAATCGACAAATAAAAGAAATCTACTATATTTTTGGCATGATAATCATATGATTTACATTTAATCTAACATAGATTTGTAGGATCTCTATACTAAATTTTTCAATATTGGCAAGCCTTCTACATGTATATTTTCCCCCTTTTTATGATGTAAATATATCTGTTGTACATCTCATTCATATGTCATCTTTAAACTAAACTACATTTACACAAGCTAAATGCTTGAGGATTCTGGCAAAGGTTATAGAGCCTGCATTTACCCCTACCGATTGGAATTTCTTGAACGTTTCTGAAGCCTTTGAAACGAATATTTTATTGAGAACATCCTGCAACCAGAGCATTCTGTGAACTCATATTGTTGTGGGGGCGGTATTATCTTGAACAGTTCACATCTCCCTGCTTCCACGTTCTGCGTGCATCTACCAGGGTAGCTGCAATGAGTGGATTTGACAAGATTCCAAAGTTTGAGCATTCTGCCAAAGATTGAGGAATCTAGATTGACGCCTACAAATAAAAATTTCTAGTAAGATTTCAACGCTTTTCCACAAATCCTCTTCCTAGGTATCCTGCAAGCAAGGCGTTCCATGCAAAGGCATTTCTATGAAGCAGTCTGTCAAATAATTCGCATCACCTTCCACATTGTGCAAACAACACAGTTCTCTGCAACAGATAGTTCTTTCTCCTCTGCAAGGCATCTTTTCACAATAGAAGGAAATAGATACAAATGAGGGAGAGCAGAGCAACATTTGACAAAGCAATGTTTTGCACAGTGGTAACTTAACACATGAGCCGATGGGCGGGAATAAGAAGTAAGTTTAAATTTTGAATTTGTGCTCATTCGGCAAATGCCTCCGTTAACGGTGAACGTGAAGACTGAGATGAGTCACAACCGGGCCCACGCTAGCCATCAAAGTTGTCAAAGCTTGAGTGTGCCGGTTAAGCCCAGCCTAAAGGGACATGTCTATTCATGGCTTCTACTCAATATAAATGTAAGTGATTGTTACATTTGGAAAACACATATCTTAGTAGGCAGTACTTAGTACATTTGCAACAATCCTCTTACTTCTTCAACATGACATCAGAACCAAAATTGCAAATGTACGATGAAAAGATCATACTTATCGATGGAAGAAATATAAAATATAAGATTAATCAAATTTATTAAAAAAAAAAGAGTTCTAGATTTGACAGGAAGGCAATTGTTAAAGGAAAAATTAGGAAAGATAATAATAGTTTTATAACAAGAATGAGTTGCATCACCTTTGCAAATTGTCTTTCAATATTTCTATAAATATTGAACCAAAAATACAAGATTTAAAGATATTTGATGAAAATTCATGTAATATTGAAGAAGAAATTGACATCAATATTAATACTAAGGATTTAAAGGACCGATATTTTATTTTCCACTCCCATCACTTCCAATTCCTAGGAAGTCAACTATGACTAGGGACTTGCATACATGGTATTTATAAGACATTAGAAATTTGACGACTATAGTGGCTGATGTTTTAAAATAGGTAAGAAATGTGAGGCATTTTAAGCACATGTGATAATGTCATCATTTGGCAATCAAACTATACAATCAAATTTCAATAAAAGAGAAACATCATTGATAGAATTATGTAGAGTTGCTTAAAAAAAATTCACATGCATATTTTTCTTAAAAGGTCGTGTGTTGTACAAAGCAGATAACACACAATGTCCAAGTGGAGATCATGCAATGAGAATGTCTTATCAATAGTCCACGTCTTAAGTCAATGGAGTGCAAAGGATGATTGTTGAGGTGTAGCTAATGCAATTCAATGTGATCGAGTAAAGGATAAGAAGGATTGGCATTGTCTACTAAGAAAGTGTCACACTCTAAACCCTTCTATCCAAGTGATTCCATGAGTTCAAAATGCTTGGATGTCAGCTTAGAGCTCCCTATCCACGAAGTGTAAGAGAGTATGATTCACATATGAGGGCTCTTAGCTGAGTCTTAGGAATGCTCTTCTTGCTAGTAAACCATGCAATGGGAGGTTCTTTTAGAGACAAGATGCAAGAGTGCAAATGTCTACAAAAGATGCCTCAATAATGCAATGCAAATGGAGACTAAACTAGGATGAATATGTAAAATGCGACTATGCTAAGTATGGATGAGAATGTTACCACCAACCTAGTTAAGCTATGTGAGCTAATCATTGCAAAAGAGAAACTAAACTAACATGCAACTATACTAAAATGCTATATGATCTTAAGCTGGTATGTGATGGATGAGATAATGAGACAAGAGATGAGAAGTTCTCCACAAAGCTCCAAGGAAACTTGTTAGAAAAGCTATAGCATAACAATACTCAAAAGATGGATAGATTGAGGGGGAAAGCTCTCTCTCTTTTAAAGTTGTATGAATGGTAGAGATCAAAGTAAAGATGATGGATGATCAATGACGGAGTTTGAAAATAAGAGTGATCCATGTGCATAAGCAAGTCAACCAATAAAATAGAAGTTGACTTCCCATATAAGACAAAAAGTCACAAAGCCTTTCTTTTAATTTGAAAAATAGAAAAAAGACTTTATGTGTGCACTTTTAAGTGGGTTAGAAGAATGGGTTCTTTTATTTAATTAAAAGGGGACATGTTCTTTTAATCAAATAATGAACTTAAGATAGCATAGTCAAACTATAAGTTATAATCAAATTAATTGATTATTAGCAATTTGGTCTAGGTAAAATGATTAATTAAATTAGCCAAAATACTGAGAAGGGGGCTAATAGTCTAGATGACCATTTTTATGTGATTACATTTGCCCTTTTTTGACTAATGTGTGATCGATCTGGGAACACATTACATCAAATAATATAGAAGCCAAGTAGGAAGCAATAGATATAAATATCTAATTCCAAAGAACAAAATACAGAAAGAGATAACAAATCTTGAATGTACAAGCTGGTAGCGATAGTACTGAACACTAGGAAAATTATGATGTCAGAATTCAAGAAGAATGCCAACACCTAGCAAAGGAAATAGATTGAGAGAAAATGCAAAGATTAGACATATGCTCCTAAGAAATAGATAGTTGTAGCAAGCAATGATAGAGTATTTATGCCCCCTCGAGATCGAAATTGAAATGAGGTAAGGGAAATGCATAAACTAGCGAGATATGAGCAAATCAAGATATAGAAGTGTCCAAGATGACAAATAGATGATTAGAACCAAAGAGTGACTATTAAGAAATGATAGAATGCCCTAGTTTGACTAGAGTTGACTACAAAGGATAAAGCATGAAAATTAGGTCAAGTCGAATAGAAAAGCGAGTTTAGACATGAAAAGGTGAAGAGAAGATATGAAGTGTAGAAATGATGAAGACATGTAGAAATGAAGATGCCCCAATGATGATTTGAAGATTAGACCTCAAAAGTTCAGCTAACTGTGTAGAAGAAGGTACAATTTAAAATGTGATTTTGACTATCAAGACCAACATGTTGATGACGTTGTTTGTATCAGTGTAAGTGTAATTGATCTTGGCATCATGATTTTTCTTGTTAGCATGAGATGACTCCCCTTTTTTCATATTTAGGTAACCGTTGCTTAAAGGCTTTATGATCAGAATTTTTAACTAAGCCATATGTAACAACCTTGTCTCCATCAATGAGGTCTTGGATGATATCCTCAAGCTTGAAACAATTTTTAGTGTTATGCCCCTTACTCCTATGATAGTTGCAAAATCGGTCATCCCTCCACCAAGTACACTTGACGGGTGGGTAATAGGGTTGAGAGTTACTAGGCAGTGTGATAAGCTTGTTAGCAAGAAAGGTCTTTAGGACTACCTCATATGATTCTACCATTAGTGTGTAGACATACTTTGGTTTAGAAGACTTCTTAAAGTTTTGTTGAAAGATTGAGATTTTGAATTCTCTTATTGTTTGGAAGCATAGATAACATTAAAGAGGTTGAAGATCGATTCCTTATGTTTAGAAGCGTGAACTACTCCATTGTTGATGATGTATTTGTTCTTGTTCCAAGGTTTTTTTTGTCCTTGACATTGCCATTTTCATTCTTGTCTTTGTTTAGCATAATGTTAGCCTTCTTAATACCAACATCCTCAATATGGTAAGCACTTTTGATCAAGTCATTGAAGGATGTGAACAATTTTTTTTTGAGGTCATAATATAGTTTAGGTACAAGTGTGTTGAAAAGGATGTCAATTTTCTCAGATTCATGAATCTATTGAGGATACCTTGAGCATAAGGATCTCTAATGTTGAAGGTATTTAGCAAAAGGCTCACCTTGTTTTTTTTTAATATTGCACAAGTCTAGCATAGTGATAGGATGTTGAATATTGTAAGAATATTATTGAATTAATCATCATGAAAGCTTATCAAATGACTTGAGGGGAGGTAACAATTTTATGAATCATTCCATAGCTTGGACCATCAAGCTCCTAGGAAACACCTCATGAGATAGGTGTCTTCATGCATAAAATCCATGCTAAGAGCATAGAAGTGTTGTACATGATCATGGGGATCATCATTTCCATAATATTTTTCATATTTGGGAACCTCTATATCCCTAAGAAATGGGACTATGTATAGACTTCTATCAAATGAAGGAGCACATATAGATTCTATAAAAGAAGTCTTAGGTTGTTCTTTGGATTCTTGTAATTGAGAAAGTTAGTTTTTAAGTTCTCACATTTCTTCCCTCAAGATTTCAGTCTTAGTGGGTTCTCATTTTTGAATGATCCTTTGCACATCAAAGTTGTGAGGGAGTTTCCATCCCCTAGATATCATATATTGGAAATATTCGTCACCATTTTTTTATAAGGATTTTAGCATCAACCTTTGGGCGACCTCATCTTGTTGAAATCACATAAGATCTTCACTAGTGATTTAATCATTGACCTTACTTTTATAATGTCATTGTGAGTGTCTCAGTGGTGATGGACATGCTCCCACATTTATTCTAGGAGAACGAGGTGATATGTTGTTTCCATCATTGCCACTAGTAGGATTACTATCGAAAGGATTACTATAGTAACCATGTGCATGTCTGTTTTCAGCATTATGTGTATGAGCATTAGTTTCAACTTGATGATAAGGTATCTCCCTAGTGGCCATGTGTATAGCCTCTTTTTCTAAGTGTGTTTGTTCTTTTTTATGTGAAAGGAGTTTCTCTAAGTGACGATTCCTCTCTTTTGGATGCATGGTGAGTGAAACAATGTCTTCAACCCTAGGAGTATCAAAGGGAGTATCGAAAGGGTTCTCAAAGCTATAAAGTCAATTATGCCAAGTGTTATTCTCTTATGGATTATTAGAGACAGGTTCTTCCTCACAAGTTTGTCTACAAGGATGCCTAGCTAGAGTTGTCAATTGTTCAAAGGTGAATTAAGGACAACTTCCTTGATTTACTTGGAACCTAGTTACAATAGGCATGTAAGGATATGTCTTTGTCTAATGGGATGAAATGAAGCTTTTCAGATTTAGAGTTTGTATGGTCAAGAACAATCACTTGTTAAAGATATAATAAGAAAATGGCCTGTCAAGAGTGCTCAAGAACTTAAACCACTAAGGACTCAAGCCAAGAAGTTGAATAAGAAACTTGATAGAAAATAGTTATAATAGTGAGGTAATTGAATTTCAAAAAGTGATCATTAGTGACATTGTAGCTCATTTATGAAAAACTAGATCCATCTCTTCAACTTAGAACAATACATAACATGAAGATTTTAAACCAAACTCAAGTAGGACAAAGTGATGACACCCTTAAATCAGCTATGAAATAATTTTGACTTAGTTTTACAAGTATTAGAGGCTAGATAATATTTCATAGAAATCTGGGCAATACCATATTAGCAATATTTATCGTATGATAAATCTTTCTACACTCAAGAGATACTTTTAATTTGTGTGATAGTTTTCATAGAGCAATGTGATAGACTTTATAACTAGGATGGGATAGAGTGCACGTGATACTTTAGCAGGTGTAAAATACCGCATGATATTTCTTAGAAGGTCATGTGATAAAGAGTTAGTGAACTGTGTAAAAATGTAACTTGAAGCTTAAAAAGCCTATGTTTCGGTTTGATTTCTTGGATCTCATATCAAAATGCAATATTAACAATTTAGGACTTCAGTTTGCAATAGAAAACATCATGGTTTGAAAAAAGTAAGGGAAATGAACATGTCTCAAATAGTTAGACAAGGGACAAAGCAACCTTGCTAACACAATCAATTGGGATATCAAAAGAAAAATCCTATGAATGTTAACACCATGTTTGATGTTTAAGAATGTTTACATAGGTCTTTTCACATTTGAAGAAACATTCCAAGAAGAACTACCTAAGGTCACAGTTCATTACTCAACAACTTGGCCCATGCTTGGTGTCCCTTCACCTCACACAAAGTGGTTTCTCATGTTAGATATTGGCTTTGTGATGGAGGTTCCATTAGCACAACCAAGGGGACAAAAAAGGTGAGTGTAGAATCTTGGGGTGATTTGGGTAGTCCACTAGGATTGGTCCTTGCACCAAGATGTTGAGCAGATAAATAAGGTAGCTTATATCCTATAGTGTTTAGAAAGGGCTTCCATTTGTAGCACTCCCCTTGCTCCCAATATTGGACACCTTACCTTGTGGAAAGTAATGGACCTCATGGCCACTAGAGCACCTTAAGCATTCCCACCTAGTGATTTCATCATGGTCACAATCCCACAAGTATGTTCATTAGGTGGAGACAAGTGTTATGTTTACAATAGTTTTTTGTCCTTGATAGCCTTAAGTTTATATTGTGTTGGAAGAGTCGGGTTCGTTGGTTTCCACTCAGTTCATTCCTCTTGATCTCTCAAGAGTAGCCCTGCTAAAGGTAATATCTAGATAGAAACAAAATGGATCCACTTTTGAAGGTCAAGATTTCTTATTCACCTGAAGAGCGAAAAGCATACTCTCCTATTCTAATCGATTCCCCCAAACACACCAAGAAATTTCATTTACCCCTTACTTCACCTTGGCATATCAAATGGGTCAAGATTTTTGATTCACCTAAAGGTGAAGAGCATACTTTCCTACCAAGTGACAAGCTTTTAGTAGAGCAAGTAATTATGTACCTATGCAAAATGAACAACTACTATATTGCCACCTATAAAATGAAATAAATACAAGCACATTTGGTTGTTTATTTTTTCCTTTTTAGCCAACCCTGCCAACAAGAGTTGGTAGCCTTTTAGCATAGGTCTTTAACATGTGTTCTTTTATAGAAATTTGCAAGCAATTTTAGACCATCCCTGCAAAATAATATGTTAGTTCATCAAATGGTTAGTCAAAAATGAGATAAAAACCTGCAATAGACCTCTATTAGATAGTGAATAAATGTTAGAAATATGAAAACAAAATACTAAAGACTCAAAATTGATCAAATAACCCAAACAATAGTCAGTTCCAAAAAAGGCGATATTTTTTACTAATAGAGTATCGTACAATACTTTCCAATATACAGACGTGATATTTTTCCTCTGTGCAATACTTGTCAATATACCTGTGTGATAGAACTCACAATAATAATGTGATAGATTTCTAAATAGTCGTATGATACTTTAATTGGTAAAGTATCGCACTGCAATACTAAGAAATATCTTATGATACTGATAAAGTATCGCATGATAATTTTTTCTATAGAGAAAAAAAGTAAAGAAATAGCAAACAACAATCCACGACTGAATGCAGCTAGAGAGGCAAAATAGAAGTGTTCTGCCCCATGGTGAGTGCCAAAAATTTACACTAGAATTGTGTACTTCTCTAAATCATTCTATTCAAAGTATTCCATAGATTGGAAATCTTGAATGGTGGCTAAGAGCTCCCTAGTCATGGAATGAAAAGGTGTCTGCATTAGCATAGAAATAGCTCTCAACTAAGTCTTAGAGATGCAACCCTTATTAGTAAACCATGAAATGAGAGATTCTTCAGACAAGAGCAAGAATGCTAGTGTCAAAGAATTCTCAAATATGCAATGCAAATAAACTATGCTAACATAAGATTCAAAGATGAAAGCTAAGAATATGAGAGTATTACCAAGCCATTCTAATTTAGCTAAGTGATCTTATTCTATTACAAAAGGAAACTAATCTATTGTAAATGAACTATGCTAGTATGTATATTCAAAGAATGAGACAAGAAGATAGAAGTTCTTCACAAAATTCTCCAAGAAAACCTATAGCATAACAATAGCTCAAAATTGGGATCCTTAGAGGAGGAGAAAGATCTCCCTTTTAAAGGTGTGCGGACAGTTGAGATCAAAATCAAGAAGTGGATGATCAAAGGTGGGATTTGACTTTTGACATGATCCATGTGCAAGATCACTTCCACCAATGAGAAAGTTGACTTTTCACGCAAGACAAAGTCTTTTCTTTTAATTTGTAAATAGGAAAAAGACTTTATGTGTAAACATTAGATTGGGTTGGAAGGATGGGATCTTTTATTTAATTAAAAGGCATTAGTTCTTTTAATCAAATATGGACTTAGGATATTATAGTCAAACTATATGATAAAATAAAATAAACTAATTTTTATTGATTTGGCCTAGGCAAATGGTTAAATAATTTAACCAAAATATTGAGAAGGGGGCTAATAGTCTAAGTGACCATTTTTAGGTGATTACACTATCCACTTTCATCCAGCTAAATTTGTGTGATTTATTTTGTCTTATTTTTAGGATGTATTTTAGCATCTAAAGCACTCGATGATTATGTTTATTCTAGTCAATAACTCGGTTAAGTGAATATTGCATTCCTTGCATGATTGTGTTGATTCTTAACTTTTTCTTGGTGCTAAGGTTGATGAAGTACATATAGTGGTATAGTTTGTGAGTTCTACCAAATTCTTACACAAATATTAGGAGTAGCTCAAAAAATCTATTTGGTGCATTGTTGTATTTACCTTTAGTATTTTTAATTATATAATCCTTCTTCCTTTTATTTCTAAGTCTTATCTTAGGTGCACCTTGATAGTAAGGAATTTGTCCTTCTCCAAAGATTCAAGCTTTGATTTCAAGTCCTACACTTTGAAATTATTTACATGTTACATGAGGTCACTCGAGGATAACACGTTCGACAGTGATGAAAAATTTTGTGTCAACAATTTTTGGCATGCCTGTTGGGACTACATTCAAGCGGTTACCCATCTCTCACTTTCAAATCCTATAAGAAAAAGAAATAGACTTTCTCTATCACTAGTTAGGATTTTAGAAGCAACACATACACCATCTAGATCTCTTTCTACTCCTCTATTTGATAGATCACAACCTAGGTCACAATATTTTCATTTGAATAGATCATTAATTCACATGGCTATCTCTAGAAATTAATTTTTTGCCACCTTTAATGGTGGCATCCCTCTTTTCACTAGTAAAACGTGGTAGGCTCTTAATATATGACATTGGTTATCATGTCTTTGAGCTAAAACAATAGTGATGCCACCATTGAAGGTAGAAAAAACTAGATTACTAGAGATATCCATGTGAATTAATGATCTATTTAAATGAAAAGATTGTGTCCTAGCTTGTTATGTATCAACTGGAGGAGTAGAAAGAGATCTAGATGGTGTACATGTGTTGCTTCCAAACTCTTGACTAGTGATAGAGAAAGTCTATTTATTTTTCTTATAGGATTTGAAAGTGAGAGCTAGGTAAACTAAAAATTTCCTCTAAATTATGCCCTTGTATGAATTTAGGGCATCAATTGTAGCAAATCTAGTCTGAAAATCAAAATGTTGATATTGATTCACCAAGTGCTTGAGTATATTTAAGTATGATTCTCTTGAATATTTTGCTAATAAGTTTATTGATTTGATGGTGTCAATTATAGGACTTCAACTTTTATGTTGAGAGAATAGTGCTTCTCTTTGTAGTTAAACCTTCTAGAGGTTCATACTCAAGCACTTGGCGAATCCATATCTACATTTTGGTTTTTAGACAATATTTGTTGTAATTAATACCCAGAATCCAAACAAGGGCATCATCTAGAAGAAATTTTTAGTTTACCTAGCTCTCACTTTCAAATCCTATAAGGAAAAAAAAAACAAACTTTCTCTATCACGAGTCAGAAGTTTAGAAGGAACACATACACCATCTAGATCTCTTTCTAATCCTCCAATTGATAGATCACAGCCTAGGGCACAATATTTTCATTTGAGTAAATCATTAATTCACATGATTATCTCCAAAAATTAGGTTTTTTCTACCTTTAATGGTAGCATCCCTCTTGTTTTAGTTCAAAGACATGATAATTAGTGTCATCTCTTAAGAGCCTACCAGATTTTACCGGTGAAACTTCTATTTCCCCAATAGAAAATATTCAAGAAGTTTCAAATATTTGTAATATACATGGTATTACATAGCATGATGATGTTGTTATATTTTTAGCTTCATCATTAAAAGGAAAGGCATTGTAATGGTATATGGGATTACCATACAACTCCATCCATAATTGGGATGAGTTAGGTGAAAGGTTGTACAAACAATTTGAAGATAAAAGTAACCATCTATCACTTTTGGAGCAGCTAACTACAATCAAAAGAGCACCCCATGAGTTTATGACAGATTTCAACAATAGATTTCAAAAATCATGGGATAGGATTCTTGTTGTAGTGAAGCCCACTCATGGTAATGCTTTCTTGCATTATCTTAAAGCTTTCAATAGTGATATTGCTACCAAATTGCAAACATTGGGAGGACATACTCTACCGGGTGCATACAACATTTCTATAAAGTCAGAGAATACTCTAAGTCAAGGATTAAAACTAGCTTCAAGGCCTCCAATGCCACTTTTTCCTAGTATGCCTACACATCAACTTACAATGGGCCTTATTCCTGCTACAAATACAAGTCAGACTCTTGCTATTATTCTTTCAATTTCTATATCTTCTATTGAGATAGATAAAATTGAGGCCATGATGTAGGTTATAATGCAAAATATAGATAACAAATAGCATAATCAAAATTCAATTATAGATAAAAAGTTTCATGATCATAGTTATGATATGGAATGGACTTTTCAAGATCATAGTACAGTGGTATAGAAAATGAACAACAAATTGGTGACTCTAGAAAGACAACAAGCTCAAGGTTATAGGCCTCATCAACCCCATTTTCAAAATCCTTCATTCAAAAGGCAATCAAGCTAGAATCAAGCTCCATGGAACCAAAATAGGCTCATGGGTAATGTTTCCTTTGTGAATACAAATGCAAATCTAGTAAGGACACAAAATATTTGGCTCAAGAACAAGAGTATTATGCTACTTGTAACTTCTCATCTAAGAAATGTACATTCCATAGAGAAGATTCTTCTCAAGCACTAGCCACACAAAAGCAAATAGTGATGCAACAATATAATGTTAATCAATCCACTATTGGATTGCAATCCCAACATAAAGGGGACTACACTTTTTTGAATTATCACCTAGGAGAGTATTCTCATGTAAATCATGACAGAAATGATGGCATAGCTCATAACACTACAAGCAAGAGGAGAGCTATGGAGAGTGCCACATCTTCTCCATCAAATCAAGATTCAACTTCAAAGGTTATTTTACATGCTACAATTGAAAATGTACAACATTATGTTGTTGCTTCATTACAAAATTAGAATAACAAGAAGCCCAAGGAGCCTAATGTTGCCCCAATTCATATATTAGATCATGTGGTTGCTAAGTTTCTAGCCAAGTCAACATACACTCCTCTCAATATTGTAGATCAAATGAAGAGGATGTTAGTGTTCATATGTGGGATGTTCTCACAATACCATCTCAACTAGAATCACTATAGAAAGAATTGAAGACTATAAAAAGTGTAGAATGGACCAGTTACCATGAACGAGGTAGCAAGCTTTGTGCAACCTATAAGGGAAGAAGATACAAGTAAGAAGAGAAAGCCTCCCCCCTTTTATCTCTCTTTAATTATAAGAGATAAATTAATTCAAAATTGAATGATAGACTCTGAAGCTAGCAACAGAGTTATGCCAAAGTGTTTAGTTGATCTTCTTAGTATTTAGTTGAGCCAAAGACTAAAGGAATTGTTTAGTTGGACTGTAGTTCTATCCAAATAGTGTGAGTGTTAAAGGATATAAAATTGGCATTGCATGCATGCCCCAATTGTATTGTCACACAAGACATATTAGTTGTTAAAATTCCTCCACATTTTTCTATTTTCCTTTCTAGAGACTTAAGTGCACAAATAGGTGGCTATATTGCATCTTATTGGTCCTACATGTCCTTTAGGACTACATATAGAACAAAGGCTTTCATAAATCCATAACTATTGGCCCTTAATCACATAGAGACTTATACACCCATCCCTATAAATATGAATTGCACAATCCATGAAGAGGATGAAGAATGCATAACCATGAACATGCTACTCTCTTGATAGAGGTTTATGATTATCTCTTAGATGAATGGGTCAATGCTTTTGAATTTGATCCAATACAAGAGGTTGAGGATACAATCCTAGGAACTTATTGCATACATGAGGAGGATGCTCCTATTCCCAATCTCATGAAAGCACAAGAAGATAATGGATTGTGGAATATGTTCTTTGATGGCTCAAGGAATAAAAATGGTTTGGGTGTTGGTGTTATGCTTGTTCCTTTGATGTAGGCGCATCCTGGGTTGCACTGATATCCTGCATGTTCTTTGTTTTCCTTTCTTCCAAGTTGTAATGTCTTGCATGGCCAAGCCTTCATGATTGCCGAGTGTTTAGTTGATGTCGAGTTCTTAGTTGCTATCGAGTGATTCCTTTGGTTTTCGAGTGATCCCTTTGGTTGTCAAGTGATCCTTTGGTTGTTGATTTCTCCATGGTTGTCAAGCATTAGAGGATGTTGAGTTTGTAGTTATTTTTGAGTGACTCTTTGGATGCCAAGCTCTTGTAGTTGCCGAGTGCCAATGTTTTTGTGAAGTCTTCATTTGCAAAGTGGTTTATTTCTGGTTCCAATTTGGGCCAACCTTGCTCACATTTAGTTTTGGTATAGGTAATTAATATTTGTTTGGAGCTAACTTATGGTTGTGCATACACTCAATGTAAGGTTTAGTTTTGTGATAGGTCAACCTATGGATGCATAAGTACTTAAGGAGGCTTAGGATTAAGTTTTAGGAAGAGAGAGAAAGAGAGACTTAGAGAGAACTACGAGGTTTATTGAAGGAGGATACATGCCTAGAAATCCAAACTTATGTATGATCATGGATATGAGAATTATATTTTATATCTGGTTGTAACCTAGAAGGCCTTACAACTGGGTATGTATGCTGATATTTTCAAGATTCAATAAAGATCTCTCTCTCTCTCTCTCTCTCTCTCTATGGTGTTGTTCTCTTTTTGTGTTTACTTCCATTGTGTTAACTTTGCAAGGTTGGTTTGGATTACTGGGTGTGCCTTTAGCCCTAGTTTTTTTCACCCCTCCTTGCGTCAAGTGGTATCAAAGCTCAAGGTTCATCCTTGTGGAGATTTGATTGTGTAGAACACTAAATGTGCCTGGAAATGTGAACTTATGTATGATCGTGGATCTAAGAATTATATTTTGTATCTGGTTGTAACCTAGAAGGCCTTATAGCTGGGCATGTATGCTAATACTTTCATGAATCAATAAGTGTTTACTCTTCTCTTGTGTCTTTCCATTGTGTTAACTCTTGCATGGTGGTTTGGAGAGATGGGTGTGTTGGTGGCCCTAGTTCTTTACCCCTCCTTGCATTAGGTGGTGTCAGAGCTTAAGGTTCATCCTTATGGAGATTGGATTGTGTTGAACCCTAAGTGAATTTGGTTGTGGGGTAGTAGATCTAAGGATTTGACCTACAACTTGCAAAGGGTTACAATCTTATAGGAACCTGATTTGTAAAGATCGTTTGAGGTAGAGAAAATCTTGATAATGCAATATTAGATACATTGAGATAAATTGTAGCCAGATTAGATGTTGTGGAGATAGCCTAGAGGAGAGGAGTACATCTTGATGATGTAATCAATGATGAAGAAGTAGCACTAAACCCTAATCCAAAACCTGAAGAAGATCAAGGTGAAGCAAGGTTGTTGAGAGTGTTGTCTAGGGAAAATTCAAAGCCTACTATAGAACTAGTTCCTTATGATGGAAAATTGGATACCAATGTTGTGTTAGATTGGATCTCTGAAATGGAGAAGTTCTTTGAGTATGAAAACACTCTTGATAATAAGAAGGTGAAAATTATAGTTACTAGGTTGAAAGGCCATGTCTCAATGTCATGGGAGCATTTGCAAACGGATAGACAAAGGAGAGGAAAGGAAAAGATCAGAACTTGGGTGAAGATGGTGAACAAAGTGAAGAACAAATTCCTCCCTACTGATTACCAAGTTATCCCGTTGAGAAAGATGCAAAATTTGAGGCAAAGAGACATGAGTGTGAAAGAATATACTAAGGAATTCTATAGGTTAGACATCAGATCTAGACATGTGGATGATGAAGTTGAGAAAATTGCAAGGTACATAAATGGATTGAGATTTGGAATTCAAGATGGAATAAATTTTGTGAAGCTAGAAAGTGTGGAGGAAGCATAAAAATATGCCTTGAAAGCTAAGGAAATCTTGACCAAGAAGTATGAACAAAGACAAAGAGGTAGAGGTGGTAGATTTCAGAGAGGCAGAGGTAGATCCTATGGAGAAGGTGGTAGATCTGACAGTTCTATACAAGACAAGGGAAAATTTGAATGGAAGAGTGATGACATAACCAAGATTGAATGAAAAGGTGGTAATTTTTACCGAGGAGGTACTAATTCTTACCAAGGAAAAGGTAATTCTTATCCTAGAGGTGGTTTTCATGGTAATTTTTTCAGATGTGGTAAAGAAGGGCATGGATCTTTTGAATGTAGATCTTTTGAAATTGGGCAGAATAATATAAATGTTGTGATTCAATGAGACATTGAGAGTTCACCAAGTGGACCTAAGGCTGGAGAAAATTTGATGGTAGGAAGAACCTTATGGAATAAGGGAAGTGATGAGGAACCTATACTTAGGAGAAGTCTCTTCAAAACCAGATGTAAGATGGCTAGAAAATGTTGCAAGGTAGTCATTGATAATGGAAATTCTAAAAATTTGACATCAAAAGAGTTGGTTACAAAGTTATAGTTGCAAAGGCTAAAGCATCCTAAACCCTATCATGTTTCATGGATCAAAGATGAGCATAAGATATTGGTAAGTGAGCAATGCCTTGTGAAATTCAAGATTGGACATTACTTTGATGAAGTTTTGTGTGATATTATGTCTATGGATTGTTGTCATATATTGTTGGGTAGACTTTTGATTGAAAGTCTAGATGAGGTTAATTGTACTACAATAAAAGTTTGCATGGTTAATGAGAAACAATTTGAAAAGGAAATGAAAAGGAACCAAGTTTTTTTTTCTATAGGTCCTAGAGGACCGAGTGTTGGTAGTGATGATCGAGTGACAACAAAAGTTGGTAATGACTAAGTGATAGCAAATAGTGGTAGCCGAGTACCAAAATAAATTGCAAAATTGTTGAATGAGTATAGTTTAGAAATTGTTGCAGAGGATATTCCTAATGGTTTACCTCCAATGAGAAGTATAAGTCATTGTATGGATCTGATTCTTGGAGCTAGTTTGGTGTTGTTCTCTTTTTGTGTTTACTTTCATTGTGTTAACTTTGCAAGGTTAGGTTGGATTACTTGGTGTACCTTTGGCCCTATTTTTTTTCACCCCTCCTTGCATCATTCTCCCAAATTTTGGAGAAATACTACTTTTCATATAGACTTCAATTCAGTTGCTCTAATACTCTAGCCGAGTATGAAACCTTGATCCAAGGTCTCCAACTTGCACAAGGAAGAGGTATAAATATATTAAAGGTATTTGGGGATAGCGAGTTGGTTGTGAATTAAATAAAAAATCAGAATGTCACAAAGAATAGCCCTCTTAAATCATATAAACATAGAGTTTGGGTTTTACTTGAGGCGTTCCAAGAATTCAATATTTGAAGTGATCTTAGAAATAAGAGAAAACATATTGGTAGACCTGCAAAAATTGGTGTCCATTATGATATACCAAAGCATGTTGTAGACACAAAGGAATAACATATCAGACCTTTTTTAAGGCTTGTTGTCCTAGACAATTGTAAAAATTGGCAAGTCTTTCATTCTGATTTGCAAATTGTTAATTTTTCACAAAATGAAGCAAAGTTCTCTATTGAAAATTAGTCCAAGCTATAAATTTTGTATGGATATCAAATCATGAATCTTAATTCCAAAAATATGTCTAAGGCTCTAGTTACTTTCTAGTGCATATTTAACTCTAATGATCAAGCAAGAAACAAAGGTTTGAAATTGGCTACAAAGAAGGATGACTACATACCTATCACCATTGATGATGGAAAGTCTCTCAACTTAGGAAAGGTATGCTCTGAGACTAAACAAGAAGTTTTCATTAATTTATGTCAAGAATTCCGTGATGTTATTGCTTGGACATAGAAGATTTAAAGGTTTTTGATCCAAGCTTATCCAAAAATACCAGACAATTAAATCATGATGCAAATCTAGATAGACAAAAGAAAAGACTAGTCAACCCCAAGATTGAACCCTTAATGAGGAAAGAATTGTTCAAACTCACAGAGGCTAATGTTATTTTTCCTATTAAGAACTCTTCGTGGGTAGCCAATCGTGTTCCTGTTAAAAAGAAGAATGGATAAATAAAATTAGGTGTAGATTTTAGAGACCTTAATAAAGATTCTCTTAAGGATCGTCACCCCCTCCATTCTATGGACCAAATATTGTGTAGATTTAGTGGATCAGAAAGGTTTTCCTTCTTAGATGGTTTTTCAGACTATAACCAAGTTTTGGTCCAAAAATCAGACAGATACAAGACAAAATTTAATACTAAGTGGGGTACTTATTCCTATTGTAAAAGTTTGTTTGGGTTAACTAATGTAGGTGCTACAAAAGGCAATGGAGATGGCTCTTAAGGATGTGTTAGAAAGCTTTGTGCTAATATATCTTGAGGACATAAATGTCTATTCAAAGTATGCATCTAATCACTTTGACCATTTGAAAAAAGTGTCCATCAAATGTAGAGAGTGTGGTGTATCAATAAATCCAAGAAAATGTGTGTTTTCTATTGATCAAGGGAATCTTCTGGGACATATTGTGTCAAAAGATGGCCTAACAATAGATCAAGAAAGTGTAGAAGCAATTCTCTATCTCCCACTCCTTAGCGACAAGAAGGGATTACAAAGTTTTATGGTAGGATCAATTTTGTGAGAAGTTTCATCCTAATATTGTTACTATGGTTAAGACTCGTATAGCTATGTCGAAGAAAAATATGATGTTTACTTAGACTAAGGAAGGGAAGGCTAGATTTGAAGAAATCAAAAAAATAGTTGCATCAACTCTCACTCTTGTCAATCCTAACTTTGATAAGGTTTTCATCCTCTATTCTCTTGGAGGAGAATCAAGTATATCAATTGTCTTAGCATAGTTAAATAAAGAGAATTTAGAGCATCATATTTCTTTTTTTAGTGAAGGGCTTAAGGACTATGAGAGCAGGTATAGTTATAAGGAAGGAGAAGTTCCTATTATTGTAAGGGCTCTAAAAAAATTTAGACATTCATTGTCTAATAACAAGGTCCAACTCTTGGTTCTGCATGCAAGTGTAAAGGATTTTCTTTTAAACAAGGATATCAATAAAAAAAGAGTTGGGTGGATCACCAAAATCATGAAGTATGATGTTGAAATCAGGATCACAAAGCTTGTAAGAGGTAAGGGCTTGTGTGAGAAAATTGTCTCATCTTTTGAGATGCCTAAGGAGGTTTCCCTCTTCTTACAAGATGAACAACCAAAAAAGAATTAAAATCAAAATGATTGGTTGCATGACATGACTACCTTCTTGGTAGAAGGAAGATGTCCACAAGGCATAAATAGAGATAAGAGGAGACAATTTCGATTATAGTCTATTCCTTATGTCTTGGTGGATAGAATATTATTCAAGAATGATTCCAATGTAGTCCTATTAAGATGTATCAATACAAATCATATCTATAGGTTGTTAAAAGGATTCCATGATGGCCCTGCTAGTAGTCATTTCTTAGCTAGGATCACAGTGATGGAAATAATGAGGGTTGGCTATTATTGGCCAATCGTGTTCAATTATTCTCATCAATGGGTGAGGAAATATGAGAAATGTGCCTTCTTCTCAAGAAAAAAAAGATTGGTTTCCCTTCCTTTTCATCCTATTCAATCAAATCATCCATTTTCCTAGTGATTTTTGGATTTAATTGGTCCAATAAATCCACCCTCTAGTTCAAGTCATAAATGGATCTTGGTTGCGACAGATTACTTCACAATATAGAGAGCTTGACATTAGTTTTAAGAGATGCCACAAAAGCTTTGTTCTAGACTTGGTGTTCCCTCAACTATAATATCACATAATATCAAATCTTTTGTTGGAACTCACATCTTCTCTTGGGAAGTTGAACATAGAATATATTTAAGTACCTCATAAAATTATTATCTGCAAGGAAATGGCCTAATTGAGTCCTCCAATAATAACTTTGTCAAAATACTAAAAAGGGTAATTAAGGATAGTAAGATGTGTTTGCATAACAAGTTGAGGACATCCCTTTGGGCTAACAAAATTACATCCAAGAGAGCAACTGGCAACTCACCCTTAATGCAAGAATATGGAAGAGAAAAAAGGCTTCATATTTCCCTTGAGTTTCCCTCTCTTGAACTAGCTCATCTATTGGAGCTAGTTGAAAATCATACTATGATAATTAGGATGGATGAGGTAATGAAACTAGAAGAAAAAAGAAAACAAATTGTGCATACACTTGAGGCACACTAATGATAGGTCAGAAGAATTTTTTGACATAAAGGCTATTGTTAGAGTCTTCAAGGAGGGTAACATTGTTCTCAAGTAGGATGTTGATAGACCTAAACCAGGTAGGCACTCCAAATTTGATGCTATGTGGAGTGGCTCATATATTATTACTAACTACAAAGAGGCCAATGATCTTCATCTATCTAAGTCAGATGGTGAAGTTCTTTCAATCCCAATAAAAGGGATTCATCTTAAACCTTTCTTCTAGAGAAAGGTAAAGGTTACTTCTATAAAGTAGAGAAGATGGTTTTCTTTCAAAAAATTGTGTGTGGACAAGTGTTCTCTCCGAGAGCAGCTAGGAGCTTTTTTCCCTTTTTTATTGAGGTTGCTAATTTTGTTAAGTACAAGTGTGCTAACATGTCATTATCTTTTGATGACTCCATGCCCAATGGGTTGCTTAGTAGGAAAGCATCTCATCAAGTCACTAAATGTTGGACCCCCCATTCAACCCATCACAGATAATCAATCTGAGAGATCTTCAATGGATTGGATTCTTTGTAGTGGGTTAGCATGTCACAACTTGTGGATAACTTTTGTGTTGTCTTTGTTTCACTATTTCATAGGTGGTCACTTTGGGTAGCTTGCAAAATAGAAAAAAACTTTTGTTTTGTCTTCCTGTGTTATTGGGAAATGTGTCAAATGTCAAATTCAAAGATTTTCTTCATCAATAGCAACAACTAGGTCATCCATTTCAAAATGAAAGATCTTCATCGATGATTCACCATTTTTCTAGCAAATCAAATCTTTTCCACATGGGTCAATCTATAGGTGTACATAGTTGGGTTAACACTTCATGTTATCTCTTCCTACATTTATTTTATAGCGACATGATTTGACTTCTTGTGACCATGAGACATTTCAAGGACTATCGATTTAATATAGAATGAATTCTTGAGCCTTGTAATAATGATGCTAATGCCTTCCCATGCTCATTTAATGTTTCTGCAAATGAATGGTTGTCCTTTCAGCTATGGGATTAATTATTTTGGCCCCTTTAGTCACTTCCATGGATCAAGTTGCAATGGAAATCAACTTTTATTTTACTCTTCATTTGTTTTTACTCAGTAACTTCAACTCTTGTGTTTGGAGTTTAAACTCAATGTAAGATTTGGGTTATGTCTGCACTCATAAAGGCAAGTTTTGTAATTTCTCTTAGGATCTATTTTTTTGGTCTTTTTATACATTTTTCTTCTATAAATGTTTTGGCCTATTTTTAATAGAAATTACTATTGTTCTATCCACTTTTAGCCAGCTCAATTTTTTGAAATCTATTATCTCCTATTTTCTTGATGTATTTTAGCGTCTACAACACTAGATGATTATATTCATTCGAGTCAATAAATATTTTAAGTGAATATTTTATTCCTTGCATGATTGCATTGATTCTTAACCTTTTATGGTCCTAAGGTTGATAAATTACAAAAATTGGTATACTTTTATGAGTTCTATTGAATTCTTGTCCAAATATTGGAAGGAGTAGATCAAAAAATCTATTTGTTGGATCACCATGTTTCTCTTTAGCATTTAAAATTATGTAATCAGTATCCCTTTCCTTTTAAGTCTAGTTTAGGTGCACCCTGATAGTAAGGAAGTTATCATTCTCCGTAGATTCAATCTTTGATTTCAAGTCCAACACTTTGAAATTATTTCCATGTTACATGAGGTCATTCAGGGATAACACATTTAGCAGGGGTGCAAAATTTTGTGTCAACGACAAAGTAAAAAATATGAACATGAAAGTGAAAAACATGGAAAAAGTAATATATTTGTATCATATGAATATTGAATATTAAATAAAATAACTTTGGGAGGATATAACAAGTAGCAAGGTGGTAAAAACTCACATCCATAGCTATCGTGAATTGCTTTCTCTCTCTCACTTTCAAAGATAAACAAAGGACATTGAAGTTATTTTATGGAAATATAGTGAACGTGACATTCAAGATAGGGAGACAAAATTTGCATGCGATTGATGTGGACAAGTAAAAAAGGATGTACATATTTCTTGAAAAAGGATGTAGACAATTGAGATCTTTTCAATCGTCTTGCATTCTCTATTGATTACTTTCAATCTTTAATATAAATTTTATGTTGCAAAAATTCATAGGGAGAATGTAGTTCACATAATAGAGGAGATAGCCCAACAGTTGAGCACCTTAACTTCACACTTCTTAAAATCCTACATGAAATCTTAAATCATTCCCATTTTATATAACAAATTACTTGGAAATTCCCCTTCTTATAACTAACTTTCAAAGCCACATTATCAATTATGATACCACATCTACATTTTTTTTAAGGTGTCCAAAATAAGAAAAAAAAAGGTGAGGCCAATTGTAGTGCATCACACAATTGGATTATTTTTAGAAAAAGGGGCACATTTCATTCAATTATGGGTTAGTCATCATTAGCAAAAAAATATTTCAAATTCACAACTATTGGTAGAATGTTATAAAAAATATTAGATATTAAATCAAAAGTATAGGTATTATGTTAACAACTATTATCACAACTATTGGAATGTGTTAAGGTGTTGGATCCTCTCCTTCAGAGGTTTTTCCTTTGCAAGAAAAAGAAATGAAGATTTTCTCTATTTTGGTATGATCAATTTTAAACCTCTTATCTAATCCATCTTCATTGTTTTCCTTTTCAAGGGTGCGTGAATGAGATTAAATGTTGGATCCATGACAATGATTTGATATTTTCTTCTAGCACACCAACCAAGGCTTCATTAAGAATATTATAGTCCCTACTAACCTCCTCTAAAATTATTGCATTTGAAGAAATCCTTCCAAGAATCTCAAAATAATATGAGCATCTAAAAAATAACATGACTAAAATATTAATAATCATGATTTTTAGACCCTTGGCAAGGCTCCTTTAGATGCAAGGATTTAGGAGGAGGTTTGTAGGGACAATGATGTTGTTCATGAAGGCTAGGTCAAAATGATTTGAGAAGAAAATGTCTAACACATTGCAATGGATTCATAAATTATCCCAAGTCACCTACCATTAATAAAGAATAAATAAATATGGATTTAGACAAGAGGTTTAATACAAGACCCATAAATTGTTCTATTTTAGGATTTTCAATCACAAAAGGGAGGACAACCAAGAAGGAAATCTACCTCAATGAATTTATGAGTATGATTTTTATTGTTAAAAACTCTCTAGTGCACTACAAATTTATATTGCCTCAATTATGATAGATTATTTTTTTATTAGTTGGTTTGTCTTATCATAGTTATTCTTAGTCCTTTCTTTGAAGGTGATCATGCTGTCCTGGGTGTTAGTTTACATCCTTACTATAGTTGATCATCATTTTTATTAGTATTCACTAGAATTCATTAAATAAATTTATTTGAAAGGATTGAGGCCCTTTACAAAGTAATTTAATATTAAATCCCCCTTCTTTCAACAAATAATACAAATAGAATTTAATACCTAATATTGAAAGAGAAGAATGTACAGCTCTTATGATGAACCTCTCATCCAAATCCATATCTCTTTCTTATTAATGAGATAAAAATTGGTTAAATCCTAAATCTTTTACAATAAGATAAAAATATTTTTCTAAATCAAACCAATGATCATCATCAGAAATATCTTCCTCCCAACTAACCTTGTTAGAAATATTTTTATCTAACAAGGTGGACACAATATAAACACATAATCCCTCCACCTTATCTCTTCTACCACGATCCCCTCTTTTCTAGTAGTTGGCCTCAAGTTAATATTGAAAGACCTATTGCTTTCCATCTCCTCTCTTTCCCTCTACAAGAACCACCTTTCTCCTCAAATATCCCCCTTCATCCCTAATATCATCATTGTCATTCCTACTCTCTATAGGTGCCTCCTCACTTTCCTCTAAACCCTTTAACTTCCTCTTAACTTGCATCTCATCTTCACTGCTACACACCAACACACTAGTTCCAAATAATTATAATGTCCTATTTTAGACCATCATGCATTATACTTTGGGTAGTTGCATCATCTTCAACATCTCACCTCAGTTCCTACAAAATTGGCTTAATACCTCAAAATTATAATGGTCATGTGCCCTCGATCTACCATCTCTAATAGCCTAGGTAAATATTTCCTCACTAATAGATACCTCTTCTATTCTCTTGAATTATCTCAAGATGTTCCTTGTAATATACCTCTCAACTACATGGGTCATCTAGCCAATCAAAAATTGAGGCTAACAACAGTAATTAAAATGCTGATAATATTATCCATCCTTTCATATACTCATTTGAAATATACTAGTTTACCCATCAATTTATAAGTAATGATACCTCCATACATACAAATATATGAAAATACAACCCCTTGAACTCTTTGACTGACTACAATTTCTCCCAAGCCCAAATAAGCAAAAGAGTGGCATGCATGTCAAACTATCTCCACTCATCTTGGTAATTTGATTCATATATAAATAAATTCTATTGATCACCAATAACTCCTTTGACAATCACAATAAGTGCATTGAACCTAGCCATTATCCATTTCAAATCAACCTATGCATCCTCAACCCCTAAGTTTTTTTTTTCATGAATACCTTAATAAGGGAGCTTTGTGTCATATATAACATGCTCTCCATGAATCAAACCTTGAAGGGTCCTCTAGACTAAAGTGACTCACAAAATGAAATGATTTTTTCTTCTCGCCACTGTTCTGCCAAATTTTCCATAGGCCAATAGTTCCTAGGAAGATTTCGTTGACCTTGAAAGCTAAATAAATAATATCTTGTATGTGGGATAATGTTCCCTAGATTTTGATCATTCTGGATCTTGCAAGAAAAATACTAAACATTGTAAATTACTACTTCAAAATTGCCCAAAACACTCAATGATCATTTGTGTAACCATATCTACACACTAAATTATCATTTATGTAACCATATCTATCATTTTGAACGTAATTTATCAATGGTGTTGTATGTTCATGCCTTCTATTGTACTTCCCCATAAATATAGTAATGTTCTACGTAAAATAATTTTCACTACAATGGCACAACATTTTTGCACTTGTCAAGTTTTACTTAGCAATCGCCACATTTTGAATTATGCAATTATTTTCAACCAATTAACAATCATGAAAAGACAACATACTAATGTGCTTCATTATACATATATGTGCTTTATTTACACAAATGTGTTGTTTAAAAGTATCATTTTTTATGGTATTATTATTCAGGTTGAACTATGTAGTTTTTCGAGCAAACTCATTAAACCATAATTCATGAGCAGTGGTTCACATGAAATAATCTCTAATGAGAATTAGTGGAACACATGACTTATATTGCATCTAGCTAATTCTCATGGGATTGAAGCATCAAACATTCCTAAGAGGTCATCCATCCTAGTGTTTCTTCAACATTATTTTTACCTAATGTTGCATTGCATTGTTGCTTTTATAATTTTGGCATCCTAGACAACCTAGGGACCTAATGGGTAGATACATACCACAAGGCTCAAATAAATTAGAAGAAACTATTTTTTAATGCACTTCAAATGATAATTTCCAACTAGAATGCCTATCATCTCATAGATTCATTTGAAACTAGGAGCTTCAAAAGTTGGAGGCTAATGAATGGGAGAGTGCAAATGAAGATAATTGAACCCTATCACCTCATTTATCTCCTAAAGCCCTAATTTTCCATTTCCTCCACCATTCTTACCACTCATTAGTATATTTCCCTATCTATTACTTATGTGGCCAATTTTTTATTATATACAACCTTTCTTTCCTAACCAAACTATATTCCTAGCACATCCATCATTTTTAAGACTTCAACCCAAAATAGTAGAGGGAATTGGTCATAGTTACTAGAGAATGAAGGGGTGATATCCTATTAAGGGGATAGTCAAATAATGAATTTATCATGATAAATAATTACAAATTGAATTATTTTTTAAGGATGTATGGGCTAGGAAGAAAAAAGTCATATAATTAATGAATTTATCATATCAATTTTATTTGTTTGGAAAAATAATATAAGATGCATTATCTCAAAGAGGGATAAAATTTCCTAATGTATTTCTACTAATATTTAAAAACTCCATCCTCTTGCATTTGCATCCTCTCCCTCTCCACTGATCAATCTCATCTAGGTGCTTTTGGGTCTACTTCTTCTCAAGTACTTCTTGGTGCAAGAAGTTTTCTATTGGGTGGTGTTTCTTCTATGAACCCTTCTCCCTATATGTCTTCCTATGGTGTGTTAGATGTGGGAGAATTTTCTACTCTCTTCTCTTGTTGGTGGCTTGGAGAGGGTGAGTAATTATTTGATGTTCTTTCTCCTAATGATGGGAGGGTCTCTAGTGGAGTTTTACTTTATGGGAACACTTCACAAAAACCTAGTATTGTGGTGCCCACAAAGCCTCTTGTTTATGGATGAAGTTTTTCCCTTGTTGAAAATTTTGTTGTTGTTATCCCTTCAAAGGAGAAAATTCAACCCATGGGCTATTCCAATAAATCTCATGCGGTTATGTCTATCCTAGAATTAGTAGATAATGTAGTTTTTTACCAGTGTTGGAAGATCATTTGTAGGTTCACTAGTTTTTGGCCCTCTCTTTGTGATTTGTATCATTAGGTGTTTGATTAACAAAGACCTTTATTCTCGAGTAACATTGAATCTTTTTATTTGTGCTAAGTTTTTTCTAATTATTTCTTATACTTCTTATCAAGAATGTGATTTTGTGTTGATAAGTTGTGGGTGTGAAGGATTCACTCTTTTGCGGCCAAATATTGAACTATTAAATATTCATCTAGAGTGGTTTTGTCTCCCCAATATCCCCCTACATTTTTGGGAAAAATATTTCCATTAGCTCACTGTAAATTCTAGTGGTCATTTTCTAAAGCTAGATGAAGTTACAACTATGATGGGCCTCTTACCTTCTATCATGTTTTGGTTGACATTGAAATTTCCACTCCCCTCCCCAAGGAGGTGGTTCTCATGGTGGGGATAAGTTATGGGATTAACCACAAGATTATGATGCCTCCCCTTTCAGTGTTAGCAGTGCTTCTCCACTAATCATTTGGCTACAATGTGTGAGGTGTTGTCACTTGATGGAGGGATGCAAATGATGATCCTCTAACTATCTATACAAATGACTCTTCCTCTAATAACTTCAAAATCTAATGATGAATCTCCACTAGTCGATGATTCTTCTAAGAAAGCCTTCTCTAACTTGATGGATCCATTCCCACATCTTGTTGTTGATGTAATCCCTCTCACTGCATAAACCCTTCTTTGATTGTTCATGCTCTTGGCTTGTGTCAACTCTTAACTTTTCTGATACAATATTGTCAGCAATTTGTTCCTATAGCCAATTCCCTCTCAAAGAGGGCTAGGCCACCTTCCCCTACCAGAATTATTATCTGGATAGTTGTCTATAGGCAAAGAAAAATCCACTTTACAAAGTTTCACTCTCCTCCCCAACTAGTGGGTGAGTTGTCTACACATTCTTGATGCAAATTAGAAGTTGAGTTACTATTTTCTTGTTAACTATCTTTCTTGACCTTGTTGTAAATAATTATTTTGGACCATGGGGGCTTTATGTAGTGAACCTGAATTGTAGCACATGCATTCATGACATAGTAAAGTATCCTCCAATTTTATAAAATATTGCCCCAAATTCCTTTTTTGTAACAACCACCCCCACGCCCTTATTTAGGCAATATATTTTCTCCCTTTTCTGTTAATTTTCAACCCCCCAATATGAATGTGTGTGGTATTATATTTTACCTTCAATGATGACCTTTTATTTTTTACAACCTTTGAATTGTGGTTGTGTAAGGGATATCCCTCTTGGTAGACTACTTTAATAATCAAAAACATATTTCCACTAATAACTTGATAAATTTTTGCTCACTCTTTTAAAGTTAATTAAGTAATTTTAATTTTCTAAATAAATATTTTTGTATAGTCAAATATTTAATTATTATTGAATTGTTTAATTTAAATTTTTCCCTTAAATTTCTATATTCATTAAATTTCTAATTATTTAACTAATTCACCAATTTATCATTTTCATCTACATTAATTACATACTATTAATTTCTTAAAACGATCTCCAACTGTTAATTTAATAAATTTGAAATTATTCTTGGAATTAGGAATATAATTAATATCTCCATATTAGAGGCTCACAACTTACCATTGTGTTGTAGATTACCTCTTTATTTTCCTTTTTTACTCCAAAATAAAATTCTCTTATTGTTTAACCAAATAGTCACAAGTAGCTAGGTTTGTGGCCTTTATAAAAATTTAATAAATAATTCGTTGCATTGGTTCCACTATTTAGAAAATAGTTCAATAAATGAAACATGAAGTGTCTTATCCACTTCAATATTCACATAGAATCTTATTAATAATTTATTTTTATTTTTTGATTGATAACTAGTCACTTTTGACTGGAGCTATGAACCAGTGAGGCCACAAATCTGGGGGACCTTGTCTCCTTGAAACCAACACCTCAAACCCACAAGCATGGAAGCCAAGCTAGGACACTGAGTCCAAGGGGCACAAGAGACATACATCCAATGTCGGTTTGGCACAAGGTCTACAAGAAGCCCAAGCCTAATGAGGGTCCGACAGTTGCATCAACATGAACACCATTGTATTCATCTTCATGAGCTACTATTTTGCACAGTGCACTTCCTAGTCAGTGATTCCTTCCAACTCTTGTAACCGTTATGTTGAACAATGACTCCTTCCAACTCCTATCCCCAACTTTATTTGTTAACTTTTAGTGAAATTCATCTGAGATTTGAAGCATGTACTTATGTTGAATGACAATTTCTTCTAACTCGTGTGCCTTGTATACACCATCTATCTTAAGTGCAATTCTTCTGGTTCAAATTTTGGGCATCCCTACATTATGTTATGAACTCATGCTCATCTCATTTATAATTTTATTTTCATTTACATTTTTTCCTAATGTAAAATTATGTATTTTTGGCTAGCATAAGTGGCCCATCAAATGAAACTTCAACTGTAAGCCATGACTAATCAAATGACACAATTGCATCAAAGTCTTTTTACCTGTAGCATTTTGTTAGGCTTGTCTTGATTGCTAATTTTAAAGGTGAAGAAAAAGAATAATCTATGTTTTTAACAACATATATTTGTACTTGATCTTTAAAATTACATTCAAAGTCACATCAATATGAAATATTCCACTCAAAAATAAGGTATAAATATTAAAAATAAATTTCATAAATTTTAAAAAAAACATTTCTACAAGAACTTTAAAAATAAAAATACTAAGATAATAAGTGGTAGAAAGAAGAATAATTGGTGGTCGAAGCCAGAATAAGAGCAATGAATGAATTATGGTCATAGGGATATTCAATAAATGAACACATATAGTAGGAATCTTAGATGACAGACAAGTGATTGTAGAAGATATTCATTGGTAAAAAATACCCATAAACCAACCGATCTTAGGATCTCCACGTCAACCAAAAAAGGAAGATGGTTGAATCCATTGCAGACAGCAACTGGTAAAAGGGATGATTCAGCCACTGCAACTTAACATTGTCCTCAAGTAGGATGTTGATAGAGCTAAACTAGTTAGGCACTCCAAATTTGATGCTATGTGGAGTGGCTCATATATTATTACTAACTACAAAGAGGCCAATGATTTTCATCTATATAGGTCAGGTGATGAAGTTCTTCCAATCCTAGTAAAAGGGATTCATCTTAAACCTTTCTTCTAGAGAAGGTTAAAGGTTACTTCTATAAAGTAGAGAAGATATTTTTCTTTCAAAAAAGTGTATGTGCACAAGTGTTCTCTCCCAGAGCAACCAGAAGCTTTTTTCCTTTTTTATATTGAGGTTGCCAATTTTGTGAGGTTACAAGTGCGCTCACATGTCATTATCTTTTGATGACTCCATGACCAATGGGTTGCTTAAGGAAAGCATCTCATTGAGTCGCCAAAAATGTTGTACCCTCCATTTAGCCCATCATAGATAATCAATCTGAGAGATCTTTAATGGGTTGGATTGTTTGTAGTGGGTTAGCATGTCACAATTTTTTGATAACTTTTGTGTTGTCTTTGTTTAACTATTTCATAGGAGGTCACTCTGGGTAGCCTACAAAATAGAAAAACCTTTTTTTTTCTTCTTGTGTTCATTGGGAAATATGTCAAATGTCAGATTCAAAGATTTTGTTCATCAATAGTTGTGTTTTAATTAGTTGTTGGGATATTTTTGCAACAATTGAGTCATCCATTTCAAAATGAAAGATCTCCATCGATGATTCACCATTTTTCAACCAAATTGAATCTTTTCCATGTGGGTCAATCTAGAGGTGTACATAGGTGGGTTAACACATCATGTTATCTTTTCCTACATTTTTTTTATAGTGGCATGATTTGACTTCTTGTGACCATGAGATGTTACAAGGACTGTCAATTTAATATAGAATGAATTCTTGAGCCTTGTAATGAAAATGCTAATGCCTTCCCATGCTCATTTAATGTTTTTGCAAATGAATGGTTGTCCTCTCAGCTATGGGATGCATTATTTTGGCTCCTTTAGTCACTTCCATGGATCAAGTTGCAATGGAAATCAGTTTTTATTTTACTCTTCATTTATTTTTACTCAGTAACTTCAACTCTTGTGTTTGAGGATTAAACTAAATGTAAGATCTGGGTTATGTCTGCACCTCATAAAGGCAAGTTTTGTAATTTCTCTTAGGATCTATTTTTCTAGTCTTTTTGTACATTTCACTTTTGTAAATTTTTTTGCCTCTTTCCAATAGAAATTACTATTGTTCTATCCACTTTAAGCCAGCCAAATTTTTGAAATCTATTCTCTCCTATTTTTTTGATGCATTTTAGCATCTACAGCACTAGATGATTATGTTTATTCAAGTCAAAAAATATTTTAAGTGAATATTTCATTCCTTGCATTGGTGCATTGATTCTTAACTTTTTGTGGTGCTAAGGTTGATAAATTTACAAATATTGGTATAGTTTTGTGAGTTCTATTGAATTCTTGTACAAATATTGGAAGGAGTAGATCAAAAAATCTATTTGGTGCATCACCATGTTTCCCTTTAGCATTTTAAATTATGTAATCATTATCCCTTTCCTTTTAAGTCTAGTTTAGGTGTACCTTGATGCTAAGGAAGTTATCCTTCTCTGGAGATTCAATCTTTGATTTCAAGTCTCACACTTTGAGATTTTTTCCATGTTACATGAGGTCACTCATGGATAAAACATTTAGTAGGGGTGCAAAATTTTATGTCAATGACAAAATAAAAAATAAGAAATAAGAACATAAAAGTGAAAAACATGGAAAAAGTAATAGATTTGATCATATGAATATTGAATATTAAATAAAATAACTTTGGGAGGATATCACGAGTAGCAAGGTGGTAAAAACTCACATCCATAGCTATCGTGAATTGCTTTCTCTCACTCACTTTCAAAGATAAACAAAGGACATTGAAGATATTTTATGGAAATGTAAGGAACGTGAAATTCAAGATAGGGAGACAAAATTTGCATGTGATTGATGTGGACAAGTAAAAAAGGGATGTACATATTTCTTGAAAAAAGTATGTTGACAATTGAGATATTTTCAATCGACTTGCATTCTCTATTGATTACTTTCAATCTTTAATGAAATTTTGATGTTATAGAACCTCATAGGGAGAATGTTGTTCACATAATAGGGGAGATGACCAGGTAGTTGAGTACCTTAACTTCATGCTTCTTAAAATCCTACATGGAAATTTTAAATCATTCCCATTTTATATAGCAGATTACTTGGAAATTCCTCTTCTTATAACTAACTTTTAGAGCCACATTATCAATATGATACCACATCAACATGTTATTTTAAGGTGTCCAAAATAGGCAAAAAAAAGTTAAGGCCAATTGTAGTGCATCACACAATTGGATTCTTTTTAGAAAAAGGGGCACATTTCATTCAATTATGGGTCAGTCATCATTAGCAAAAAATATTTCAAAGTCACAACTATTGGTACAATGTTATCAAAAATATTGGATAGTAAATCAAAAGTAGATGTATTATGTTAACAACTATTGTCACAACTATTGGAATGTGTTAATGTGTTGGATCCTCTCCTCCAAAGGTTTTTCCATGGCAAGAAAAGGAAATGAAGATTTTCTCTATTTTGGTATGATCAATTTTAAACCTCTTATCTAATCCATCTTCATTGTTTTCCTTTTCAAGGGTGTGTGAATTGGATTAAATGTTGGATCCATCATAATGATTTGATATTTTCTTCTAGCACACCAAGGCTTCATTAAGAACATTATAGTCCCTAATAACCTCCTCTAAATTATTGCATTTGAAGAAACCCTTCCAAGGATCTCAAAATAGTATGAGCGTCTAAAAATTAACATGACTAAAATATTAATAATCATGTTTTTTAGACCCATGGGAAGGCTCCTTTAGATGCAAGGATTTAGGAGGATGTTTGTAGGGACAATGATGTTGTCCATGAAGCCTTGGTCAAAATGATTTGAGAAGAAAATGTCTAACACATTGCAATGGATTCATCATTTACCTCAAATCACCTACCATTAATAAAGAATAAGTAAATATGGATTTAAACAAGAGGTTTAATACAAGACCCATAAAATGTTCTATTTTAGGATTTTCAATCAAAAAAGGGAGGACAACCAAGAAAGAAATCTACCTCAATGAATTTATGATTATGATTTTTATTGTTAAAAACTCTCTAGTGCACTACAAATTTACATTGCCTTGATTATGATAGATTATTATTTTATTAGTTGGTTTGTCTTATCATAGTTATTCTTAGTCCTTTCTTTGAACTTGATCTTCCTGTCCTAGTTGTTAGTTTACATCCTTACTATATTTGATCATCATTTTTATTATTATTCACTAGAATTCATTAAATAAATTTATTTGAAAGGATTGAGGCCCTTTATAAATTATTTTAATATAAAATACCCCTTCTTTCAACAAATAATACAAATAGAATTTAATACCTGATATTGAAAGAGAAGAATGTACAACTCTTATGATGAACCTCTCATCCAAATCCATATCTGTTTCTTATTAATGAGATAAAAATTGGTTAAATCATAAATCTTTTGCAATAAGATAAAACTATTTTTCTAAATCAAACCAATGATCATCACTAGAAATATTTTCCTCCCAACTAACCTCATTAAAAATATTTTTATCTAACAAGGCAAACACAATATAAACACATAATCCCTCCACCTTATCTCTTGTGTCACCATCCCCTCCTTTCTAGTATTTGGCCTCAAGTTAATATTGAAAGATATATTGCTTTCCATCTCCTCTCTTTCCCTCCACAAGAACCACTACTTTTTCCTCAAATATCCCCCTTCATCCCCAATATCATCATTGTCATTCCTACTCTCTATAGGGGCGGCCTCACTTTCCTCTAAACCCTTTAACTTCCTCTTAAATTTCATCTCATCTTCTCTAGTACATACCAACATCACTAGTTCTAAATAATTATAATGTCCTATTTTTAGACCATCATGCATTATACTTTGGGTAATCCCATCATCTTCAACATCTCATCTTAGGTCCTGCAAAATTGGCTCTAATACCTCAAAATTATATTGGTTAAATTTATAATCATCATGGGCCCCCAATCTACCATCTCCCTAATAGCCTACGCAAATATTTCCTCAATAATAGATACCTCTTCTACTCTCTTGAATTATCTCAAGATGTTCCTTCTAATGTACCTCTCAACTACATGGGTCATCTAGCCAATCAAAAATTGAGGCTGACAATAGTAATTAAAATGCTGATAATATTATCCATCCTTTCATATACTCATTTGAAATATACTATTTTACCCATCAATTTATAAGTTATGATACCTCCATACATATAGACATATGAAAATATAACCCCTTGAACTCTTTACCTGACTACAATTTCTCCCAAGCCCAAATGATCAAAAGAGTGGCATACATGTCAAACTATCTCCACTTATGTTGGCAATTTGATTCATATATAGATAACTCTTATCAATCACCAATAACTCCTTTGACAATCACAATAAGTGCATCGAACCTAGCCATTATCCATTTCAAATCAACCTATGCATCCTCAATCCCTAAGTCTTTTTTTCATGAATACCTTAATAAGGGAGCTTTGTATCATATATAACATACTCTCCATGAATCAAACCTTGAAGGGTCCTCTAGACTAAAGTGACTCACAAAACGAAATAATTTTTTCTTACTATGTCACTATTCTGCCAAATTTTCTACAGGCCAATAGTTCCTAGGAAGATTTGGTTCAGCTTATAAGCTCAGTAATAATATCTTTGTTGAGGGATAATGTTCCTTAGATGTAAGTCATTCTAGGTCCTACAACAAAAATACTAAACATTTTAAATTACTACTTCAAAATCACCCAAAACACTCAATGATCATTTGTGTAACCCTATCTATACACTCAATTATCATTTGTGTAACCATATCTATCATTTCCAACATAATGTATCAATGGTGTTTTTTTTCATGCCTTTTATTTTACTTCCCCATAAATATAGTAATGTTCTACATAAGGTGATTTTCCCTACATTGGCACAACACTATTGCACTTGTCGTGTTTTTACTTAGCAATCACCCCATTTTGAATTATGCAATTATTTTCAACCAATTAACAATCATGAAAAGATAGCATCTGATGTGCTTCATTATACATTTATGTGCTTTATTTACATAAAAGTGTCATTTAAAAGCATCATTTTTTGTGGTATTATTATTAGGGTTGACCTATGTAGTTTTCCAAGAAAACTCATTAAACCATATTTCATGAGTAATGGTTCACAAGAAATAATCTCTCATGAGAATTAGTGGAACACATGACACATATTGCATCTAGCTAATGCTCATGGGGTTGAAGCATCAAACACTCCTAAGAGGTCATCCATCCTAGTGTTTCTCCAAAATTATTTTCACCTAATATTGCAATATTGCTTTTATAATTTTGGCATCCTAGACAACCTAGGGACCTAGTGGGTAGATACATACCACAAGGGTCGAATGAATTAGAAGAAACAATTTTTTCATGCACTTCAGATGATACTTTTCAACTAGAATGCCTATCATCTCATAGATTTATTTGAAACTAGGAGCTTCAAAAGTTGGATGCTAATGAATGGGAGAGTGCAAATGAAGACAAATGAACCCTATCACCTCATGTATCTCCTAAAGCCCTAATTTTCCATTTTCCCTCCATTTTTACCACTCGTTAGTATATTTCCCTTTTTATTAATTATGTAGCCAATTTTCTATTATATACAACTTTTCTTTCCTAACCAAACTATTTTCCTAGCGCATCCATCATTTTTGAGACTTCAACCCAAAATAGTAGAGGGAATTGGTCATAGCTACTAGAGAATGAAGGCGTAATATCTTATTTAGGGGATAGTCAAAAAATGAATTTTTCATGAAAAATAATTACAAATTGAATTTATTTTTAAAGGATGTATGGGCTAGGAAAAACAAAGTCATATAATTAATGAATTTATCATATCAATTTTATTTGTTTGGAAAAACAATATAAGATGCATTATCTCAAAGAGGGATAAAATGTACTAATGTATTTCTACTAATATTTAAAAAATCTATCCTCGTGCCATTGCATCCTCTCCCTCTCCAATGATCAATCTCGTCTAGGTGCTTTTGGGTCTACTTCTTCTCAAGTACTTCTTGGTGTAAGAAGTTTTCTATTGGGTGGTGTTTCTTTTGTGAACCCTTCTCCCTATATGTCTTCCTATGGTGTGTTAGGTGTGGGAAACTTTTCTACTCTCTTCTCCTGTTGTTGGACTAGACAGGGTGAGTGATTATTTGATGTTCTTTCTCCTAATGATGGGAGGGTCTCTAGTGGAGTTGTTCTTTATGGGAACACTTCACAAAGACCTAGTATTATGGTGCCCACAAAGCCTCTTGTTTATGGATGAAGTTTTTCCCTTGTTGAAAATTTTGTTGTTATTATCCCTTCACAGGAAAAAATTCAACCCATGGGTTATTCCAATAAATTTTTTCTGGTGATGTTTGTCCTAGAATTGGTGGATGATATAGATTTTTACTAGTGTCGCAAGACGGTTTGTAGATTCACTAGTTTTTGGCCCTCTCTTTGTGATTGTCATTAGGTGTCTCATTAATAGAGACCTTGATTCTCGAGTAAAATATTGATCTTTTTCTTTGTGCTAATGCTTTTTTAATTATTTCTTATACTTCTTCTCAAGAATCTGATTTTGTGTTGATAAAGTTGTGGGTGTGAAGGATTCACTCTTTCTTGGCCAAATATTGAACTATTAAATGTTCATCTAGTGTGGTTTTGTCTCCCCAATATCCCCCTACATTTTTGGGAAAAATATTTCCATTAGCTCATTGTAAATTCTAGTGGTCATTTTCTAAAGTTAGATGAAGCTACAACTATGATGGGCCTCTTACCTTCTATCATGTTTTGGTTGACATTGAAATTTCCACTCCCCTCCCCAAGGAGGTGGTTCTCATGGTGGAGATAAGTTATGGGCTTAACCACAAGATTATGATGCCTCCCCTTTCAATGTTAGCAGTGCTTCTCCACCAATCATTTGGCTACAGTGTGTTAGGTGTTGTCACTTGGTGGAGGGATGCAAATGATGATCCTCTAACTATCTATACAAATGACTCTTCCTCTAATAACTTCAAAATCTAATGATGAATCTCCACTAGTTGATGATTCTTCTAATCAAGCCTTCTCTAACCTGATGGGTCCAACTCGACATCTTGTTGTTGATGTAATCCCTCTAACTGCATAAACCCTTCTTTGATTGTTCATGCTCTTGGCTTGTGTCAACTCTTAACTTTTGAGATACAATATTGTCAGCAATTTGTTCCTATAGCTGATTCTCTCTCAAAGAGGGTTATGCCACCTTCCCCTACTTGAATTATTATCTGGATAGTTTTATGTAGGCAAAGAAAAAATCACTTTACAAAGTTTCATTCTCCTCCCCAACTAGTGGGTGAGTTGTCTACACATTCTTGATGCAAATTAGAAGTTGACTTGTTATCTTGTTGTTAACTGTCTTTCTTTACCTTGTTGTAAATAATTATTTTGGACCATGGGGGCTTTATGCAGTGAACCTAAATCGTAGCACATGCGATCATGACATAATAAAGTATCCTCCAATTTTGAAAAATATTGCTCCAAACTCCTTTTTTGCAACAACCACCCCCACACCCTTATTTAGGCAATATGTTTTCTCCCTTTTTTGCTAATTTTCAACCCCCCAATATGAATATGTGTAGTATTATATTTCCCCTTCAATGATGACCTTGTATTTTTTACAACCTTTGAATTGTGGTGGTGTAAGGGTTATCCCTCCTGATAGACTACTTTAATAATCAAAAACATATTTCCACTAATAACTTGATAAATTCTTGCCCACTCTTCTAAAGTTAAATAAATAATTTTAATTTTCTAAATAAATATTTTTCTATAGTTAAATATTTAATTATTATTCAATTGTTTAATTTAATATTTTCCCTTAAATGTCTATATTCAATAAATTTATAATTATTTAACTAATTCACCAATTTATCATTTTCATGCACATTAATCAAACACTATTAATTTATTAAAAAGATCTCCAATTGTTGATTTAATAAATTTTAAAAATATTCTTAGAAATAGGAATATAATTAATATTTTCATACTAGAGGTTCACAACTTACCATTGTGTTGTAGGTTACCTCTTTATTTCCTTGTTTTCTCCAAAATAAAATTCTCTTATTGTTTAACCAAATAGTCGCAAGTGCCTAGGTTTGTGGCCTTCATAAAAATTTAATAAATAATTTTTTGCATTGTTTCGTCTATTTAGAAAATAGTTCGATAAATGAGACAAGAAGTGTCTCATCTACTTCAATATTCATATAGAATCTTATTAATAATTTATTTTTATTTTTTGATCGATCACTAGTCACTTTTGACTGGAGCTATGAACTAATGAGGCCACAAATCTAGGGGACATTGTCTCCTTGAAACCAACACCTCAAACCCATGAGCATGCAAGCCAAGCAAGGACACCGAGCCCAAGGGGTGCAACAGACACACACCCAACGTGGGTTTGCACAAGGTCTACGAGCAGCCCCAGCACAACGAGGGTCTGACAATTGCATCAACATGAACACCATTATATTCATCTTCATGAGCTACTATTTGGCACAATACACTTCCTAGTTAGTGATTCCTTCCAACTCCCATGACCATTATGTTGAACGATGACTCCTTCCAACTCTCGTCCCCAACTTTATCAGTTAACTTCTAGTGAAATTCATGTAAGATTTGAACCATGTACTTATGTTGAAACATGATTTGTTCTAACTCGTGTGCCTTGTATACACCATCTATCTTGAGATGCAATTCTTGTGGTTCAAATTTTGGACCTCCCTATTATAAGGGCTCGCATCAAGCGTTATGTTATAAACTCATGCTCATCTTATTTATAATTTTATTTTCATTTACATTTTGTTCTAATGTAAAATTATGTATTTTTGGCTAGCATAAATGGACCAGCTAATAAAAATTCAACTGTGCATCAAAGTCTCGTTACCTCTAGCATTTTGATAGGCTTGTCTTGACTGCTCATTTCAGAGGTGAATAAAAAGAATAATCTATGTTTTTAACAACATATATTTGTACTTGATCTTTAAAATTGCATTCAAAGTCACATCAATACGAAATATTCCATTAAAAAATAATGTATAAATATTAAAAATAAATTTTACAAATTTTAAAAAACATTTCTGTAAGAACTTTAAAAATAAGAATACTAAGATAATCGGCAGTCGAAAGAAGAATAATTGGTGGTCGAAGGCAGAATAAGAGCAACGAGTGAATTATGGTCATAGAGATATTCAGTAACAGTAGGAATCTTAGACGATAGACAAGTTGATTGTAGAAGATATTCATTGGTAGAAAATACCCATAAGTCAACCGGTCTCAGGATCTCCACATGAGCCAAAGATAGTTGAATCCATTGCAGACAAGAGTCAGCCATTCCAAGGAGAAAATGAAAAATTCCATTTCTATTGATCGAACAACTATATATTCCATCAGAGTACAGTCTCTATAGCGTAGAAGCAAAGCGAAGAATAATAATGCAAAAGAAAAAATAAGAAGTGAAAAGCAAATATATTATATTTGGAAACATAACATCGCATTCAAATTGCTTAGAAATATTTTTGGATTCAAATATCCATTCCTTACAGATTTGTGGATTCAAATCTCCATTTCCTATGTTCGCAGCAGATCGGGGGACAAAACATCTTTAAGAAATCAGCGAACTAATCAGAAATTTATTTGTAAATTCAAAGAAGCATTTGGTTGTTTTGAAAGTATCAACAATTCGATCATTTATAATGTACCAAGCTCCTAATTCACAGAGAGGAGCTCTTGGCATTGCACCATTTTGATCTCAAATAATCGGGCAAAAATGTGTTGTGCTCTTGTTTTAGCGAACCAGGGGAACTCTCAGCGTTTTCAATGACAGGGTGAACATTTTTGGAGAACAAAATATGCTCTATCTTTTTACAAATCCCTACTTAAAATCCAGGTGGGAGAAGATGCAAATGATGGATGAACCATGGTTTGATACCGTAGGTCAAGAAAGAGACAAAGAAGATCCATGGCAGATCATAAAAATTATGTCCCTGCGAAATCTAAGTATCAACAGAGGAAACAACAATCGTCAAACCCCTTTGGCTCTCTTGGGGAGAAAATGGAGGAAGCAAGAAAGATTGTTTCCACAGAGCTGTGATAATCCAAAAATAGGGAGGATGTCCTATCTCAAGGACCTACGAACAATCTTAGGTGCTGAAAGGAAGTATCGCAACATGAACGAAAGGCAGTCCATTTATCAAGCCAACTGGTGGGATACGTTCAAATGAGATGTCAAGACCAGGGCCTTTACTCTCGCTGGACGTGTCTAGGGATGGAGGTGGATCATGTAGTAAATTGGCTAAAAAGCATTATGAGTAAGCATGTTAGCATAACAGTAATGGAAAATGATTTTATTTATTTAGCCTGTGATAAAATAGATCTTAAGGATGAACTTTTGTATAATACTTAAATTTTTAAAGGTTATCAAGTTAAATTTCTAGACTAGAGTCTCCTTTTTTACCCAAAAAAAACCCACTAAATTCAAGGTAGAAAAAGTTGTCGTATTACTAAATTTGTCAATTAAATCTAATTTGATCTCTAAAATCCATGAAGTAGAGGACATGGAAAGGGAGACAAGTCTCATTGTCGTTAAAGAAGGGTTAGTAGAGTTTGTGGAGAATTTGACAAGTCTTTTAGGATTAGGGGTCATCCTCCCTAGTAGCGGAGGTTCTGATTGTGAAAAAGTATTAAAAAAGTGAAGGTGGAAATCCTTGCAAGAACTACGTCTAATAGATGGGGGAGCTAAGAGTCAGATTAAATTAACTGATATTCTTAATATTGGGAAGGGGGAGTTCCTTCCACGGGTGCCATGAATGTCTTAACTTGGAATTTTAGGGGCCTTGATGTCCCTAACAAGCAACGGCTCCTAAAATATTGCATTACTAACACTAAAGTTGACATCAATAAACAAAAATTAATAGTAAAGAAATGAATAAGCTCAAAATATCATTAGGTTGGAGGGAGATAAAATATTTCCCATGAAGGGACTTTTGGAGATCTTGCCATAATATTGGATCCTAGAAATGTATCAATTTCATCTATAGAAATTCATAAAAAATGGATGAGTAGTATGGTGAAAGGAATCAAATCTGAATTTTTTTATAGGTTGTTTAATGTCTATGGTCCAAGTCACAATGGAAATATAGTTAGGTTTTGGAAAGAGCTGGAAGACATACTAATGTTAGAACAGGAAAGTCAATCTATTCTAAGAGGAGATTTTAATGCTGCTCTTCAATCTTAAAAAAAGAGGGGAGGCAAGAGCACCCTCTCATTAGCATCAAAATAATTTTTTTAATTGGGCAAATAGGCTAGGTCTTCTAGATTTGGCTAGATCAAACAACACCTTCACTTGGAACAATAGAAAGAAGGGGTTCAGTAATATTGTAGAAAGCTTAGATAGGTTTTTATGTCATGAAGATCTATCAACAGTATCAGTTTCATTTTAATCTAAAGCTAAAGCTAAAGCAATATCAGGATCAGATCACTATCTTGTGGAATTTAAAATTCTAGAAAATAAATGACATAGCAATTGTCCTTTCAAGTTCGAGCCAATGTGGCTCAAAAATGATAATTGTATTAATCTTATTAGGAGATGCTGGGATGAAGCAGAAGTCTCATGGTCCAATATGTTTTAGGTAGTTAGCAAATTGAAAGTAGTCAAACAGAAATTAAAAGAGTGGAACTCAGAATTCTTTGGAAATGTCTTTGAGGATAAGGCAAGTCTGGAAGGAAAACTAGAATCGTTAAATAAGGAAGTACGTAAAATGGATGGGAGAGGCTCAATTCCTTATATTATTCTTTGTAGAAAAAAATAATCCCATTGTCGAAGATCTCCAAACTAGAGGTTGAAGAAGTCCTTTAAAAAATGAATATGGACAAGTCTCCAAGTCCTGATGGTTTGCCAACATTTTTCTTTTAGAAATGTTGGGACTTCATAGGAGAAAATGTAATGAAAGCCTTGGAAGGAGTGAGGAACTCCGAAAAACTACTGAGAGAAGTCAATAATACTTTTATGGCCCTTATTCCCCTAAAGGATAAGGTAGAATATTTCAACAATTCCAAACCCACAGCTTTATGTAATATTCTCTACAAGCTCTTTACTAAAATTTTAGCCAACGAACTTCAAAAATTGATGTCTAGTTTTATGAGGAACAAGCAGGGTTTGTCCCAGGAAGATCAATACATGATAGCTTCATTCTAGCCTAGGAAGCTATTCATTCGGTTCAAAATAGTAAGTTACCCAATATGCTCATCAAATTGGATATTATGAAAGCATATGATAGGGGAAACTAGCACTTTTTATGCAAATGTCGTGATGCTTATGGTTTCTCTAAACAATGGATAGAGTTGATCTTTGAATGTATATCTACTCTAAAAATGTTTGTTTTAATAAATAGCACCCCGTAGGCTTTTTTATTATATCTCGTGGACTAGGACAAGGTGATCCGATTTCTCCTTTTTTATTTATTCTAATGGATGATGGGTTAGGGAGGTTAATTATGTGAACAAGAATGGAAAGAGGCATCAAAAGTATCTCAATAACCAAATGGGGGAACCATCATCACATTAGCATTTTGTAGATGATACACTGTTATTTGGAGAAGGATCAGCTAAAGAGGCCCATGCCTGGAATAATATTCTAGGTAACTATACCAAGGCGCTAGATTAGGAGATTATAAAAGATAAATTGAAGATCTTTTTCTTCAATACTTTCACCAATTTGGAAGCTCAAATTTGTGTCATTGTAAACATTTGAAGATGTATATTGCCTTGTAGATACTTGAGTCTCCCTCTCAATTTAGATCATAATGTTTCTAAACTATGGGATCCCCTAGTAGAAAAATTAAAGTTAAAAATGGTTGGATGGAAAGGTAAGTGGCTTTCCTCAGCAAGTAGGAAGACTATGGTTTATGTTGTTTTGTGAGTGAAAACTATTTACCAGCTTTCATGTTTGGATCTCCCCAATAGAAAAGTGTTAGAAATGGAAGGTCTAAGTTTAGAACCTTTTTTTGGCAAGGTAATGCAAATCAACATAAGTTTTCCCTTCTTTCCTATAACCAAATTTGTAGGTCTAAAAGTCTAGGTGGAGATTGTGTCAAAAATATCAGACATCAAGGAATGGCCTTAAGAGCAAGGTTATTGTACACGGTATATTTGATTTTCATGTTAATGCAAAGTGCAGATAAAATGACAACGGACTAAACTAAACACAAGAAATTATTGTCAAAATATAAATTCTATGAACATCCCATGTTTCCCTAACTACAACCGCTAAGAAAGCTCTCAGACCAACATCTCAGTGACAGTTCTAGAATGGGAGTATGCTTAAAATGCAGATCTACAAGAAAGTATGCAAGATCTAAGATGAAAATGTAGATTATATGCAAGTAACAACTCTTAGAATGCTATCAAAATAGACATGCAATGAGCTAAACATGTGCTAAAATGATGCTAAATAACATCAAAACAAAGCTAAAATGCTATCAAAATGACATAAACTTGCTATAATGACAATGCTAAAAGATGATAACTCAAAATGTGCCTATAGTGCATATGCTTAAAACTTAGGTCTTTTACCTCTTGAATTTCCCTCCTATTTATAGGATTTTAGAAGGGGTTGGGGTAAGAATTAGGATTTTACCTTTGACTAGTGGATGGAGGTGAAATTGAAAATATCTCATAAAATATCAGGAGGAAGAGTCCAACAGACTTAGTTTCGAGGATAAACGAGGGTTTTTCCAATTCTTTTGAATGTAAAAGGGGGATTTTCACTTTTGTGAGGATAAATGACTTTATTGATTTAATAAATATTCTATTTATTTTCAAAAATTTCTCTTTTTCTTTCTCCCTTTTTGAATTTCATTTTATGATTTTGAATTGTTTTTCTCCTTTTTTTAAAGTTGATTTAGGTCTTGTTGATTTGATAGATGATTAATGACCTGATGTGATCCTTGATTTCAAAGTTTGTTGTGTTCCTTTGATTTCCTCCTTAATTTGCATTGATTGATCGAAATTGTGTAGTTTAAAGGTCTTTGCCAATTTTTGGGTGTCCACAAATGCCCCTCTTTGAGCTAATATGTGAAGCATATTAGTTCAGAGACTGTCTTGATTTTCTAATTTTAGGCCAAATTTTGATGATTAAATGTCTGCTCAATGATATTTTGGCGTTCCACGATTGTCATGGTGTCTAATTGTTAATGACTTGATGTCTGATTGTCGTTGATTTTGCTGATTGATGTTGTGATGTTTTTCCTTCTATGCCTTGGTTTTATTTGATTTGGTGTTTGAAATTTTGGCTGGGGTAGAATGTTTTGATTTTTTAGAAAATTTTGATGCCTCGGTTTGGATGCCCTACTTTGATATGGATATGTTGCCCCCTTAGAAATGAAATTGGAAAAAAATGAATATGCACAATATATGGAGGTTCCAATTTTATTTCTGAAATGTTCGATAATTGATAGATGATGATCAAGTTGGTTTAAAAAAATACCCAATTCACAAAAGTGAGCAAAAAAGGTTCCAATGTTTGGTAAATAGAGCAAAAATGTGATATAAATGCCCCTAAGGAGGGTTAAATAGGTCAAAAGGCCTTTCACCCTTGTCATTTTTACACTCCCCTTTTACATTTGGCAATTTAGAGCTCTGAGCTAGCGAGGATGGTGGTCCCTTTACGAGAGCATAGATTCAAGAGGGGTTGCAGGTACAAGCATCCAGCTAACTACGATGCCCCAGTAAGTCATCAAGATCCTCTATTTTTATGATTTTCACATTTGTACCTAGGATTTTTGAATTTTGTACAAATTTTTGTTGTAAATGTGGTAGTTTGTCTATTGTAGCACATTTACTTGTTCTTTAACACATTTGAAATCTTGTAGCACATTCGAACAATAGGTTAGCACATATGTAGGATGAATTAGCACATATGAAACCCTGCCTTAGGAATAAAGTAGCACATTCAGTAGAAAAATAGTGCATATATAGCTTAAAATAGTCCATCCCAGTATTGAGGCACATTTGAGGGGTATTGTAGCACATATGAATGATATTTTGATGTGTATCAGTTTTATAGCACTTTTGTTCTTGTTAATAGCGCATACATGTAAGGTAATAGTGCATATGTTTCCATAGTGCATTTGAAGTATTAGATGGCACTTATGATTGTTCTAATAACGCATATGCTTCTTTAGCACATTCACTGTGTTTCATAGTGCATCCATCCTACAAAATAGCGCATAAGAATTTTGAAGTGTGTGTGCTTGTGAAAATGGCACCAATGTGAACTAGGCAAAAATCAACTATGAAGCCCTGATTTAGAGTAAGATAACGCAAAAGACTAGATTTTAGGTCTGTCGAGTAGTAAGTTGTAACAAGAAAACAATAGCTATCTAGTAATTAGAAAGTGATATCGTAGGATCAATCTAACAATAGTGAGATAAAAAATTATGCCCCAGCTCAAGATACAGAGTAGGGAAAACAAACATGCTTGGCTCATGATAGAGAAGGACAATTAACAAGTCCAAGATAGAACCAATAGCTAGTTAGCTAGATAGGGATAGTAGATTGATGTATGATGATCACTTTGGATGAAAATTGATGTTGTTGCGTGTTTGGTGATGCAAAAAAGTGCGTGGGCGAAAGCTCATGGTGTGAGGATTATATCCATGGCCCCTAGAGGCAGTAGGCAGATTGTCAATTGAGGAGCAACAAGTGATTGATAGATGTGGGTTCACCTATTTACTACAGATGCTCCAATTCTGAGTGAACAGAGGGTTATTGACAGTTGTGGTCGAGTGATGCCACTTAGATCACAACACCTTTCACCTACCCATGGGTGAGATGACTGTGACACTAGAGAATGTATATTGATTATTACAGATCCTAACAGTGGGAGATCTAGTGTACTATGATTAGACAGCAGATGGCACTACATTCAAAGATTTTTTTGGAGATGATAGTATTGGTGATGATAGTGTATCATGGTTCCAGATGTTGCAGTATGAGTCATTGTCAACGGTATTGGTTGGATTGATAGGAGGGTTTTAGTTTCTAGATAGACAAGGGCGGGGATGTCTAATTGGATGGGGTTATTTGATACAGGACATGATTGATCAGCCACAAAGATTTGCATGGGGCAGTTTTATATTGGCCCACTTATATCATGATTTGCATCAGGTTGTATACTCTAGGGCCTCATCACTATCAGCAGGGGTGATATCATTACAGTTATGGACATGGGAGCATCTACCCATCACTCATTTGATATGTGTGTGACAACATCCTTAGGATATGCCTTACATATATACTTATTCAAGTGTGATCATGCAACCCCATCTGGGCAAGACAAAGTATCGGTGACAAATATTGGACGATATTGATGAGGTCGTATGGAAACCATATAGGTTTACTGAGCCGTGGGTTGAGGACGATGATGAGATGGTGTATTTATTTGGCTTGAGATACTTTCTTGGCCGCGTTATTGCAATGATAGAGAGATTTTGTTTCAAGTAGGTTGTGAGATAGTTTGGGTGATGGCAGGGCATGCCACAAGGATTAGTACATTATGCTTAGGTTCAGTCAGAGAGGCTTTCCTTGAGCCCTTTCTCCAAATGATAGATACTCCACAGCCATGGGCATTGAGAGATAGAGAGGCAGATGCAGGGATGGAGGAGACTATACACGATGGTTTCATGAGCATTTGTTCCCGAGATACATAGATCTAGTAGAGCCTATTCCTGGCATTGAAGAGCAGTCAAGTGGAGGAGAGGATCAGGATGATGAGTGTGGGCATGGGAGAGGTAGGGGTTGGAGTTGAGCCAAAGAGAGAGCTAGAGGTGTGGTTAGAAGAGGAGGTAGAGCACGGGGGAGATATGGGGGTTGAGGTCGAGCAACAGTGATACTAACATGTAGGGTTATTGCACAAGGTCCAGTGCAGAGGCTAAGAGATGTGGGTGTAGGGAGGTTGGGAGGGATTTGTGGTCACATTAGTGAGAGGGTGAGAGGAGGTATGGGCAGTGGTGCAGTATTAGGTCAATGGGATAGTGGTGGTGGATAGGTTAGGACAGAGCATGTAAGGGCCAAGTTTCCTCATGATGTGCAGTTTATTCAGTGACAGAGGCCATAGGTACAGCTCCCTATTAGAGATCCACAAGATTTATAGTCACAGGGGCAGCAGTAGGTGCCACCAGATGTGCAACCACGACCAAAGAGGCCAGGATCTACTTATTTAGAGGCTTAGATGAGTGTCATGGAGGCTCATATGGGTGAGTTGATGAGTACACTATAGGCTTTTATAGTGTTGATGAGACCGAGGCCACCACTGCCACCAAGGATAGATGGGGCTTCGACTAGTAAGACGACCATAGTCATACATATCACAATGATGACAGATGCAACCGAGCAAGCTTCACAAGAGGATAGGAGTGCCCCCAATGAGCAAGGACCTTTGGATCAGCCACAGACGAATGATGCAGGCGATGAGACATAGGGATGATTGTATATCATTTGTCATTGCATTAGTTATCATTTTATTATTGATGAGGTCTATTTGATATTCATGCTAATGTACTTGGTGACCTTTGGATGTTCATGTGGATATACTTTGTAATTTTTTTATGTTCATGTCATGTGATCATTTGGATGATTTTGTCGATGTAGTCCATCTTATATTCATGTTGATGTGATCCTTTTGATATGTTATTTGATCTTTTGATTTATGAGATATTCGAGTGTTTTGATGTTTAGACGTGTGCACTTCTTATATCATGGACTCATGTATGCATGTGATGGTATGATTTAATGGATATGATAGTGATAGATATTGATATGTGTGTGAATGATTAATGTAGCATATGGATAGCATGATACATGGATAATGAATGAAGTGATTAAATGACATGTATAAGTGGAATGTGTTAATGAAATGTGCAAAGGAAATGTTAAGTAACGAGATGCATGAATGAAATAAAATGTTATGAATAAAAATGTAATGTAATAATATGAATGTAATGGAATATGTGTTAATAAAATGTAACGAAAGGAAATGAAATTTGATGTAATGCAATGTGATCTAATAATATGAAATGAAATTTGATGTAATGCCATGTGATATAATAATATGAAATGAAATTTGATGTAATGTCATGTGATGTAATAATATGAAATGTAATGGAATGAAGGGTGATGTAATGAATTGTGATGGAAGAAATGTGAGAAAATGGAATGTAACGAGAATGTGATAAAATGTAGTGTAAGGAAACAAAAGTGTAAACGAAATGAAAATTGTAAATGAATGGAAATGTAATGGAATGGAAATGTAATGGAATGAAATGAAATAGAATTGTGATAAAATGTAATGTAATAAAATGAAATGAAATGAAATTTTTAAATGAACGGATATGTAATGGAGTGAAATGAAAATGAAATGGAATGGAAATGTGATAAAAGGTAATGGAAAAGTAATAAAATGTAATGGAATGAGATATGATAAGATGGAAAGAAATAAAAGAAATGGAATGAAACAAAAATGTGATAAAGTGTAGATCTATAAGAAAGTATGCAAGATCTATGACTATAATGCAAATTCTATGTAGGTAACAACTCTAGAATGTTGTTAAATGAAGATGCAGTGAGCTAAACATGTGCTAAAATGGTACTAAATATCATGAAAATAAAGTTAAAATGCTATCAAAATGACATGAACTTGCTACAATTACAATGCTAAAAGATGATAACTCATATGTACCTATAGTGCAGTTGCCTAAAACTTGGGTCTTTTAGCTCTTGAATTTATCTCCTATTTATATGATTTCAAAAGGGGTTGGGGTAAGAATCAAGATTTTACCTTTGACTGGTGGATGGAGGTGAAGTTGAAAATAGCTCCTAAGAGACTAGGAGGAAGAGTCCAACAGACTTAGTTTTGAGGATAAATGAGGATTTTTCCAATTCTTTTAAATGTAAAAGGGGGATTTTCACTTTTGTGAGGATAAATGACTTTATTGATTTAATAAATATTCTATTTATTTTCAAAAGTTTGTCTTTTTCTTTCTCCCTTTTTGAATTTCATTTTATGATTTTGAATTGTTTTTCTGCTCTTTTTAAAGTTGATTTAGGTCTTGTTGATTTGATAGATGATTAATGACTTGATCCTTGATTTGAAAGTTTGTTGTGTTCCTCTGATTTCGTCCTTAATTTGCATTGATTGACCAAAATTGCATAGTTTAGGTCTTTGCCAATTTTTGGGTGTCTATAATAATTATGGAGGATGGTTAGGCTCCCTAACCTAAAATGGGTTAGGATTCTTTCCAAAAAATGCCTTTCATCCCCTAATCCATTCAATATCTTTAGGGAGGTCAGCTGTCCTAAAGGCTCAAGATTTTGAAATTTCCTCTTGAAATGCAGAGATATTATTCAGAATAAGCTCTCATGGAATCTAGGGAATGGAAAGGAAGCTTTGTTTTGGGAAGACTCTTGGGGTGTCTATAAGCCCCTTGATTGTTATCCTTCCCTTATGAAAGCCAAGTCTTATTTGGTAGAGAGATGGGGAACAAAGGTGAAGGACTATGTGATTTTTGGAGAAGATGGATTGCATTGGAAGTGGAGAAATCAAGATATTGAAGACATTCCCTTAGAAGAGAAATTTATTCTTTAGTTAATTCTAAGATCCAAACTGATCTCCTTTAAGGGAGGGGTTGATAAACTCATATGGGAAGGGAGCAAAAATGGAGAGTACAACTCAAAAATGGGTTATTTGTATCTTGAATCTTTTCAAGGATTCTCTTCGTCTCTTTTTCCTCTCCATATGTGTTGGGATAAGTTTTAACTTCCCAAGGAAGGATTTTTCTCATGGATTTTTCTTCATCAAAGGGCCCTTACAACAGAAATGCTTAAAAAGATTGGAATTCAAGGGCCTAGCAGATGCCCACTATGTGAATCTGATGAGGGATCCATTGATCACCTCTTTCTTAACTATTGTTACTCAAGATCATGTTGGCATTGGTTATTTTCACATCTGGGAGTTACATTGGCTTTTCCAAACTCAATAAGGAGTATGTAGACTTCTTGGCCTTTGCTGAGAATAGATAATATATATCATAGCCTTTGGATTACATCTCCTTCCATAATTTTATGGGAATTGTGGAAGGAGAGGAGCTGTAGAATCTTCCTAGATAAGAAAATGCATGTTGATCAATTAAAGAAAAATATTGAAATCTCTATCATCAAATTAACTAACAACAAATTGCTTAATTCTCTCCCCAAACACGCGAAGATGACTAGTTGGGATGACAGGATGAGAGGTAGATGGATTGGTCTAAAAATTCCTCCCTTTCTAGGTGATGGAAAATCTAAGTAAATTAAAGAGATTAGAATGTGTTTGGAAAGTTGATTCAAACTCAATTTTGATGGAACCTCTATAGGAAATCTAGGTCAAGAAAGTATAGGGTGTTGCATTCACAAAAATCAAGGGATTGAAGTAGCTAACTTGTCCAAATACATAGATGAAGCTACTAACAATTGTGCAGATATTTCTACTCTAGTGGAGCAAATTCAGTTGTGTAAATTCTAATTTTATAGAAGTTAAGGAGGATTATGCCATCATAATTAATTCCCTTATAAAAGGTTCCCTTCCTAATTGGTAAATAGATACAAAATTAGTTATAACTTTAGAACTTTGCAAATGTTTTGACAAAATTATTTTCAATCATATCTATCGGGAAGGTAATAAGTGAGCAGATGAGCTAGCTAATTTGGGAATTAATGCCTTTCTAGCATCGAATGTTTAATTATTACATCATCTTCCTTATTAATGTTTAGTCACTAGGCTTGAAAAAGATGGTAAGCACGAGTTGACTTTTAACTAGGAAAAGAGAGATATCATTAGTTTTTGCACTCTTCCCCTTACTGAATCATGATTACATTTGCAAGCTCTAAATCTTTATGAATTTGGAAATATGAGGTTGTAAGGGAGGCTTTTATTACTCCCTTTAAGTAATTGATAGAAGCCTCCCCTTTCAAGCTTCTTGATTTTCTCACTCTTTGTCTAATCGGATTTTGAGATGTATCAGTTTGATTGATATGTTGAAGTATTCTAAAAAGGTGTTTTGTGATGTTATTAATCAACTCTGGGTGTGTTTATTTTTATTCAATTTGATGTCTTGCTTTTATTTTTAAATGTTCCTTTAATACTTTATAGGTTTCTTCTCCTCAATCTCTAGGCCTTTTGTAGTTTCTTTTTTGTATCTTTTAATAATATCTTTATTTAAGTTGTCTAACCCCTAACAAAGAAATATGGATTTGTCCATTTTGGTTAGTGTTTCTATGATGTTTTAGGTAATTCAAGACACAAGAGTGGACCTCTTTAAAGAAGATGGAAAATTATAACCACTGGATGTGGAATAAAGGATATATTTCTAAAATTTGGGCTAAATTGAGGGACCATCACCCAATTCATTCCAGTGCCTCAAGAGTTGGGTTGTACTCCTTTTTATATTTAATATATGGCCTCTTTCTTTTCAAAAAAAATACAATTTTAAATTAGATACTTTTGAATTTACACAATGTTTTTGCATTTCAAGAAAGACGATGGAGACCCATAAACAAATTTATCTCAAACAACTAAAATGATTAGAAATACATTAAAATAAGTTAAATAATTTATTCCTACAACTTAATGTATGATATTAGATATGTTGATCTTAATTTTAATCATGTCCTTGACTAGCTAAATACATCTTTATTCATTAGTGAATCATTAGGAATAATTAAGCGAGTGCATCCAATTATATATGCAATATAAATTTTATTATTTAAAAAAAAAAACATTGATATTGACCTACTACCAAACTCCAAAAATCAAACATTTGATGACTAAAAATAATTCCAACCACTATCTATTATCCTACTTGTATTCTAGTTTTGATTTATATCAAAAATAGATATACACATCCCAATATTATAACTCAATATTCCTACAATAAACTATTAAACATGAATCATCCTCATGTATGTGTGTGTGTGTATATATATATATATATATATAATTCAGCGTTACAAGACTTGGCGAGTCCCAGGGCAGGTGGCAAAATGAGGCTAGTTGCCTCTAGACTCAGACTCAGTCGAGTCTTGACTAAGTCTTGCTTGACTCCTTGAATCAGCAGACTCGATTGACTCACCAAGTCATGTTTGGCTGCCTCAGCTGACAACCAACACCCATAAAGTGGTAAAAGAAAAATTTTAATGTTATTTTCTTATTTGTTTTGGTTTGTATTGCATGACTAAGACCTAAAAAGGTCATTCTATCACTTGAAAACACAAATAATAGAGAAAGCAGACTTGAGAAAAGAGTATTGGGGTTTTTCAACTCAGGGACAAGATTTATACATTCTTTCTTAAATTTTAAGTTATATTTGTTTAAATAATGGAAAGATGTTTAAGATAGGTTTCAGCTTCATAATAGTCAAAATACAAATTCAAGATTTTTAGGGTTTTCAAAATTACAAGCTTAGCCATATTTCCAAGATTCAACATGCCTTCAACAATGTTATCTCCCACAACCTGTCTTGGCTATTTGAGGCCAAATTGAAGCTGGAAGTTGATGATCATGTCTTTAACAATGAAAACTTGGAATTGGTTGATTAGGTGGATCGAGGAGCAGAGGCAGTGACGATGGCAATGGAGGAGGCTACAACACAAAAAGGATGTTGGAGCACGAAAAGACCATGTACAAGACCTTGAGGTCGAGAGTGATGGATTTGACTTGGATTATGAGGATTAGGAGGAGGATGATCTTGATGAGCATGTCACTAAAGTTCAACCTCACATGCAAGGAGAAATGATGGCTCAGAGTCTTTCATGACCTATCTTAGGTGTACTTGTAGGAGGACATAGTCTACTATGAGCCTTTATTTTGATTTATGTTTTGAAATTTTATTCCATGGATTGCATATTCTATGAATATTGCAACATTTGATAGTTAATCTACATTTCTATTATGTTATTGAGTTTAACTTTAAGTAATTTCTTTCAAAAATTTACATTTACACTTAAGTGATCTGTTAAAAGTTGTGTATGTGTGCAAAGAAACTTCTATTTATCTCAATTACTGTGTATTTGATGTTAATTGGGTAAATGATGCATAAAAAAAACTAAAATCCTTTAAAATCTTTGAATTTCATGGGTTTTTTTAATTTATCAAGTCTTTGGTCAGCCCGAATCCAAGCCCAATTCGGGCTTACCAAGTCTAAGGTTGGTAACACTAATGTGTGTGTGTGTGTGCGCACGCATTGCGCAAGGTGTGCGTGTGTGCATGTTCCATTTTTTATTAAAATTTGGGACACATCCCACTATAATAGCTCAAAAATTCTATAATGAACTTTCAACCAAAGATCATCATCTTATCTATACTGTATTTCCATTTTTTTATAATAATAAAATGTGAAGAAAGTATATTATAAATTTAATTCTACATATCTTACTTTTGTTAACATCAACAACAAACTTGACTCTTCATAAAGTAGATAGTAATGAGATACCTTAATATTTTTAATTTTTTTCTTCAGATGATGCAAGATTGATGATTAATAGTAAAAGGATGACAATATCATTGCACCTCTCATCTAAACTATACTATTATCACTTCATCTAAACTATAATTGTTAATTTCTTATAACCTAGTTATATATCAATTGCACATTAAATTCACATAAAAACTCTATTTATTTTATAACAATTAATATGATGGGTTCCCCAATTTGGAGAAAAACCTACAACAGTTGGATCTTCTATTCAGCCTAACAACATACTTTCTCTCAAAGTCTAATAGACTCCAATTACAAGTTTGCTACTACAATCTAAACATATATAAAGCCCAACTGCTTTACTTAGCTTGCAAGAAAATAATATTTTCTTGACTTCTTAGGCTTTAAATCATAATACATAAAATCATTGCTTGTTTTTTCAAACTCATGAACTTAAAAATATTCTTTTAAAGAATAAAAACAAAGCTCTTGCTAAATGTCCAACTCAAGTTGCTTTAAAGAAACTTCTCTCCACCTTCCGAGTTAAAAAAAAAAAAACCTAACACTCTCTCTTAGTGAGCAAAGTTTTCTACACAACACCCAGCTTTTCCCTAAAGAATAAAAACTTAACTTTTTACCAAATCCTTGTAAATATATCTACTTTCTATTTGTCCATAGGAAAGTATTAGAGTTTCACTATCCACTTCTAGGCTCAATCTTCGATGAAGAAAACCTAAAATTGCATCTTCTATCTAGCTTCAAGAGCAATAATAGGCTAAAAGATTGCCACAATGGTTATACAGACAAAACTCCAGCTTCACAATCCTCTCTACTAAGAAAAGAACTCTTACTGGATGTACACACAAAAACCTTTGCTAAAACTTCTTTCAAAAGAATTTGAAAAATTCATAACTGAAAGTAAAGCAATTTCTATCCACAAGAATAATTCTTTGCTTCCATCACTGAAAAATTTATTTTCCCTTCTTCCCAGTTTCTCTTGGAAGTCTCTTCCTCTCTTAGAAATCTCTTCCTCTCAAAATATTGAGGAAATATCTTCCTCAATGTCTCTACGAACCCATCCTTGCTCCTTGGATCCACATCGTGTAAACCTCATGCCAAAGGATGATCACCATAGTCACCTTACAAACTATCTTTACTCAATTATCAGTTGCCATAGCCATAAAAGAAGATGGAGACAAATCTTTTTTTTATTTTGTAATTTGTATCATAGATCTTGGCTTTGTATTTAAAGTTCATAGCTCTAATACCACATTAATTTTTCATAACCTAGTTTTAGAGCAACTGCACAATAAATTCATAGAAAAAAGCTATATCTAATTTATAACAATTAATAAATTGGGTTAACTAACTGAAATTAAATAGTGTACGTAACCAAAATAGCAAAAGCCAAACACACATAAACAATGAGACAGATATACCCAAGAAACCCCAGTTTGTAGAAAAACCTACAACTGTTGGATCTTTTATTTGGCCTAACAGTAGACTTTTGCTCAAAGTCTAATAGAATCCAATTACAAGTTTGCTACTACAATCTTACACATATAGAGCCTAGCTGCTTTACTTAGCTTGTAAAAAAAATATTTTCTTACTTTCTTGGGCTTTAAATCATATCACATATAAAATCACTTATTGTTTTTATCAAACTCACAACTTAGAAATATTCTTTTAAAAGAATTAGAAAACAAAGCTCTTGCTAAATATCCAACTCAAGTTGCTTTAAATAAACTTCTCTCCACCTTCTACACTAAACAACAAAAAACTAATAATAATATTATCACTTCATCAATGTGTATATAAAAAGAGAGAGACATGACCAACTATTTGTAAGTCAAAATTTCAGAATGACAAATAGCTTGGAACAATCACAAGGAATTAAAGAACTAGTACCATTCAAATTTGACAAGTAAAATGCATTATCATCTAAACTATACTATTATCACTTCATCTAAACTATAATTATTAATTTCTTATAACCCAGTTATAGATCAATTGCATAATAAATTCATAGGGGAAAAAAAAAACTCTGTTTAATTTATAATAATTAATACTATGGGTTCCCCAATTTGGAGAAAAACTTGCAACCATTGCATCTTCTATTCAGCCTAACAACATACTTTCTCTCAAAGTCTAATAGAATCCAATTACAAGTTTGCTACTGCAATCTTACATATGTAGAGCCCTGATGCTTTACTTAGCTTGCAAGAAAAGAATGTTTTGTTGCTTTCTTACACTTTAAATCATAATATATAAATCACTGCTTATTTTTTTCAAACTCACAAACTTAAAAAAATTCTTTTAAAAAATAAAAACAAAGTTCTTGCTAAATATCCAACTCAAGTTGCTTTAAAGAAACTTCTCTCTGTAATCACCTAAAAATGGTCATCTAGACTATTAGCCCCCTTTTCAACATTTTGGCTAAATTAATTTAATCACTTACCTAAGCCAAATTGCTAATAATCAATTTATTTGATTATAACCTATAGTTTGACTATGCTATCCTAAGTTCATTATTTGATTAAAAGAACATGTCCCCTTTTAATTAAATAAAAGACCCCATTCTTCTAACCCACTTAAAGTGCACACATAAAGTCCTTTTTCTATTTTGCAATTAAAAGAAAAGGCTTTGTGACTTTTGTCTTATATGACAAGTCAACTTATATTCTATTGGTTGACTTGTGTGTGCACATGGATCACTCCTATTTTTGAATTCCATTGTTGATCATCCACCATCTTCATCTTGATCTCCACCATCCGTACATCTTTAAAAGGGAGAGAGCTTTCCCCCTTAAAGCATCATCCTCATTTGAATATTGTTATGCTGCAGGTTTTCTAACAGGTTTCTTTGGAGCTTTGTGGAGAACTTCTCTTTCTTGTCTACATTCTCTCATCCGTGGCATTCTAGCTTAGCTTAGCTTTCATTTTTACATGTAGCTTAAATCACATAGTCTAATAGTTGGATTGTAACACTCTCATACATGCTTAACATAGCTATACTTTGTATCTCATTCTAGCTTAATCTTCATTTGCATTGCATTCTTGAGGAACTCCTTGGGACATTTGCATTCTTGCATCTTGTCTTTGGAACCTCTCATTGCATGGTTTACTAGCAAGAAGAGTATCTCTAAAACTCATCTGAGAGCCTTCTTATTCTTGAAATATACTCTCTTGCACTCCGTGAATAGGGAGCTCTAAGCCGGCATCCAAGCATTCCAAACTCATGGAATCGTTTGGATAGAAGGGTTTAGAGTGGGACACTTTCGAGTGTACATTTTTGGCGCCCACCGTGGGGCTTGAATCAAGTTCTAGCTCCATTTGCTTTTATTTTTTATCTCTGGTTTTTTACAGGAGCATATTGGATCTAATCAAATGCTTTTGTAGAATTATCACTTTGGTTTTAAGGCCAAGCCATAAGTAAATTGGTTTGAAGGCCAAAAACTTAGTTGGTTTAAAGATTTGATCATATTTTTTAAACCGCTTGAAGTTTGGTTCTAAATTTTTTTTTGAAAGTTGGATATATACTCAAAATGTCTCAGTCCAATTTTTAGAGCATTTTGACATGATTTTCGGGAGTTATTAGTTTTTCTTTGTTTTTCATAAAAAGTTGTTTCTGATCGCAAATCAGCGAATTTTTTTTAAAAACTTACATTTTCAGAAAGAGTTTTCAATTCTAATGGGTGTTCTTTCTTTGTGTTTTGAATTTTGAGGTCGTATTAAGGATCAAAAACTCGATTTGATAAATTTGGCTTGTTTTGACAAAATTGGTCTCTAGAGTGCAAATGAAGATATTTTTTTAAATTTTTTGCATTTTTGGAAAGCTCTCTGATTTTTAATAAGGGTCTCTTCTTTTCATTTTTATTTTTGGATACGAAATCATAGCAAACGAGTCCAATCTTGTTAACTAGGTCAAAACCAAAGAGTAAAAATGAGAGCATTTGTGATTAACTTGCACTTTCTTTGCATGTACTTGGTTGGAAGATAAATTGGATTTTTGAGGCAACTCACCAATTTTATTGCAGATTTTAATGTTATTTTACACTAACTTTTGGTGCTAACAAGTTGTGATTACAGATTGCCATCCTTGTGAAAAAAATCGAAACATTGCATAAAAGAACGCATGTCAAAGCTTCAAATGCACAAGGGCTACTAACGATTGTTTGCAGGGCTGCCCAATGCATAAAAACCTAATTTTGCTTGTCATTTACTTTTACATGTGCGGCACATACTAGTTATTTATTTTTACGCACATTAAAACTTACAATTGGGATCTTTTGGTGATAGGAGAGTATGCTCTTCACCCTTGTGGTGAATCAGAAATCTTGACTTACCATTTGATTTCAAGAGTAAGAGGTAACTGAATCTTCTTGGCGTGTTTGGGAGAAAATGATTGGAATAGGAGAGTATGCTCTTCACCCTTGTGGTGAACCAGAAATCTTGACTTCCAAAATTTGATCCACTTTGTGTAGTTAGAATCCTTTAGAGGGCCTGCTCTCGGACAACCTGAGAGGAACGACCCAAGTGGGGACAAGCAGATTACCTGGCTCTTCCAACCCACTATAAACTCAAGGCTACCAAGGACACAAAACTTTGGTAGACGTAGTGTTTATCTTCGTCTAGTGTGATCGCTTATGGGATTTCGACCATAGGGAGATCACTAGGCAAGAATGCTTAAGGTACTCTTATGATCGCGAGATCGGTTACTCATCGCAAGGTGAGGTGTCCCATAATTGGGAGCAAGAGGAACACTATGAACGGAAGCCCGATCTAAAAACTCTAAGTTAGTAACTACCTTTTTTTTAGCCGCTCAACTTCTTGGTGCAAGGATTGATCCTAGTGGACTACCCGAATCACCCCAAGATTTACACTCACCATATGTGTTCCCTTGGTTATGCTTATGGCATTTCCATGACAAAGCCAATATCTCTTGTGGGCAACCACTTGGTGTGAGGCGAAGGAGCATCAAGCGTGGGCTAAGTTGTTGAGTAATGAACCATGACTCTAAGGTAGATTGCTTGGCTATTGTTTTCGATGTTTTGACCAGTGTTAACGTTCTTGCAACATAAACATTCCGATAAAGATTTGTTAGGAAGGTTGTTCTGATATCCCAAGTGCGTATTGACAAGGTTGTTTTTACCCTTGATCAATTGTTTTGAAGACATGTTACAACACTTACTGTTTGCAAACCTTGTTGTTTACTGATACAAGTTGAGACGAAATGCTGTCTGATTGAAACAACTATCTGATTGACAAATTGAAACGAACTCCAAGCCAAAAAATTGATTTTTTTTTTTTACACAAAACTAGCACTCTGTCGCACACTTTCATGAGAAATATCGCGCGACATTTTTTTCAAAAATTATGTCGCACGTCAGTAGTAAATTATGTCACACTATGTCTTATATTCCGTCGCACTTGGTATAAATATATGTCGCCTGAACAAAAAAGTATCGTACTGTTCCTAAAATTCTGTTGCACGACATTATTTGCTGAACTTATGTCACCCTCCTTTTGAGAAAGTATCAGAGTCATTTTGGGTCAAAAACAGAGTTTGCCGTCGGATTTGTTTGGTCTAAGGAGCGTCACGCTAGTCACCCTTGATCCTGGCCATGTATCAGTGTGTGAAGAATTCATCCTAAGTTGAAAAGATGGGTTTAGTCCGTCGAATGTAAGTCTTGAAATGTCTTGATAAATCACTTGTCAAAATTCAGCTATTATTTTTCTAGCTATCCACTATTGAGCTTCTCGCTCGTCCGCTCGGCTCGAGTCACCCGTGCTGTAAGATCTTGAGCACTGTTTGACAAGCCATCTAATCACATTTTGACAAGTGACTAGTCCTGATCATAAAAGCTTCAAATTTGGCTCGCTCTTCTTGTCCTACTAAACAAAGACAACTCTTTACATGCCGATCACAACTAGATATCAAGGTGGTAATGGTAGCCACACGCCTTTCATTTTCAAACAATTGGAAACACCACCCAAACGTCCTCGCAAACAACCTTGTGATAAGAACCTCGAATTTGATCAAACACAAACAGCTAACGTTCGACACAACCCACTTTATAGTTTTGAAAATCCCTTTGGCACACCCTTTGAGACACCCGAGGGTACGAGTGGTATAGTCACAATGGTGCATCCTGATGAAATTAAACGTCGCTTAGAAGAACAAGCACGTGAAACCCAAAAGACTTTGGAGGCTATATACGCTATGGAGAGAGAAAATCAACAAGCTGAAACTGACAATCAGGCACGCTACGAAGGATATAAAGGAACTTGTCCTCGAAATTCCTTTGAAAATAATGATGGTAATCACACACCTCCAAGGACTCCTACAGTTGCCACTGGTGCATGTCCTTCACCTAAACCATCTCATCATGATAGTGATGAAGAAGTAACTAGCGAAGATGTGATCAAATTTCAACAAGATGGCTTCGCCCAAAAACTAATGCTCAGAGCTTTAGAGGAAAATGGAGACCAATACTTCTGATACATGGCAGCTAGGGGATGGAAACTCCCTAAAGGTTTTAATGTTGAACATATTATCCCAAAACGAGAGCCCACTGAGGCTGAAATCTTAAGGGAAGAAATACAAGAACTAAGAAAACAATTTACACAACTGCAAACTTCAAAAGAGCCACCTAAGACATCATTTGTTGAATCAATTTGCGCTCTTCCATTTGATAGGGGTCTATACATGCTACCATTTCCTAAGGATATAGAGGTTCCTAAGTATGACAAATATGATGGAAATGGTGACCCTCACAACCATGTGAGACATTTCTATGCTATTAGCATGGACTTTATGCATGAAGAC